>OX940968.1:6000000-6701692 GCA_954870475.1 Euphrasia confusa | reverse complement strand
ACAAAATAACTATATTAGAATATTTTTAATTAGTAAGTACTAATTGTCATATTTTTTTTTTGTATTAACAAAGAAAATGTGTATGAGATAGTCTTTTTTTATAACAATATTAGTCTTTATTATGAAACAGTAGAAGTATATTGATAAGCACAATCCTATTAAAAATACTTTTAAGATTGGAATATGAATATGTCATACTATATATATCCACGTGTCAAGCGCATGCAGCTCCAATGTGGACACGTGTATGCAAATTCAGACAAACCCTAAAATCCTTTTGCATCTACAAAGACACAAGAAAATGGCAACCTTAATCTGCTCTACGAAACTCTGGTCATTATCTCCATTTCCCAAACAAAAGCAAAAGCAAAAGCAAAAGCTCGTAATAACCATGCAAAACCAAGGAAGCGCTAGCGCCAGCGCATCTCAGCCGCGGAGATTCCGGGGCAAGAAAGTGATGGACCTGATTTCGGACAACAAAAGGAGATTGGTGGAGGTGCCGCACACCGCCTCGATCTACGACACCATGAACGCCCTTCTCACCAACAGGGTGCTGGCGGTGCCTGTGGCGGCGCCGCCGGGTCACTGGATTGGCGCCGGCGGTTCCATGATCATGGAATCGGACAAACGGACCGGGGCCCCGCGGAAGCAGTACATCGGGATGGTCACCATGCTGGACGTCATGGCCCACATCGCCGGAACTTACGGTGGGACCGCCGAGGATCTCCACCGCAAAATGCAGGCTCCGGTATCCTCGATTATCGGCCAGTGTCCCGAGAGCCTCAGCTTGTGGACCCTCAATTCTAATACCGAGTAGGTCAAATTAATTAATTATATTTTATTTTCCCCCCTTTTCAAATTTATCATCAAATAATTGTTATTTTGACATAATTTTTAAACATAATTTGATTGATTAGCATAACGGATTGCATGGAAGTGTTTAGCAAAGGTATACACCGAGCACTAGTCCCCGTCGACGGGCAAATGGACAATATAGTCGGGGTGGAACTAGTCGACTCTGCTTCATGCTATCGCATGGTCACGCAGATGGATTTCCTCCTGTTCTTGAAATCGCACAAGGGTGACCTCAGAGGTGTTCTTGATCGTCCCGTCGAAGAACTTGGGGCGGTGAGCGATATTGTTTTCGGGGGATCGGATAAAGCCAAAGTGATGGACATCATCAAGTGCATGAACGGAGGCTCGCTCAATGCTATGCCTATCGTCGAATCGAATGACGATGGTATTCATGAGGATCACGGTCAGCTTATAAATGTAAGCCCACTTTCACTCGATTTCTAATTAAAAACACATATATATATATATATGAGAAGTCACATCATCTAACAGCTCGAACTGGTAGAAAAATCAGGCAACTTATATTCTGATTAGATTAAGCCTAACATTGGTGTAAATATTGTTATATTAGTAGAGAGAAAAATTTTATTGGTCCCACAAATATAAGCTTTTTTCGTTTTAGTCCCACACACATTCACTTTCTTAATTTAGTCCCAAATATTACGGATTTGGTTTCAATTTAGTCTTTTTGGACGGAAAAATTCAAAATTGACCGGAATCTGACCACGTGCGTATCACGTGATATTATCGCCGCCGCCCTCTGCTGACTCAGCGCCACGTGTCATTCTGCTATTGGTCGATGACTTTTTTTCAAAAAAAAAAACGAAAATACATGCCATGTCACATATACAAGTATTAAAAAAACAAAAAAAAACACAAATACGGATTTAAATACACAACCATTAAAATTAAATGAAAAAAAAATTAAAAAAGACCTTTTAAAACCCGGTTCCGTTTTCTCCCTTTATTCTTCTTCTCAAATCGTATGAAACCTAACCTAATCCTCTCCATCAATTCAATTGATACCAATTTTTTGATATTCAATTGAAATTCCATCGACTCTTTCGAAACCCTATACTAAATATGTCTGAATCAAGTGAAAATTCTGAGAAAAGAGGGGTAACCGATCGAGTCGTTTAACAGAAGCGCTGAATTGGGGAGGGTGCAGCAAGACGACGTCACTTGTGCTTCAAAGTGCGCGTCGACCGGCTGCGGAACGGACCTGAACCAGGTGTGCCCGACCGAGCTCTGATTCGACGGCGGGGAGGCGTGCAGGAGCGCGTGCGAGGCTTTCGGGAGCCCGGAGTACTACTGCAGCGGCGCCTTCAACTCGCCGTCCCTCTGCCGACCGACGGTGTACTCGGAGATGTTCAAGTCGGCGTGCCCGAGGTCTTACAGCTACGCTTATGATGACCCCACCAGTGTCAATCAGTGTCAGGCCCACGAAGTGTGGATGGGTCCGGGTCAGACCTGGATTCCGTATCCGGGTCAGGATCTGAAGCAATGGTGACAGATGGATCTTGGTTGGCTGGATTGGCTGTATTGTTGTATTTGTAGGATTAGGCTCTCTCAATGCCCAATTAAAGTTGGATTGGTACTTGAAAAGAATGGATTTAATGTAGTTTGTGTCAATTGTGTATATGTAGTAGCAGATTGATGATGTTTGTGTAAGTTTGTACTATAACTCCCCTACTTTTATATGTGGTTGGGTGCAAACTAGTTGAGTGGCCAACAACAACTTCAACCCGAAGAGTTGATTGATTATTCATATGAATTCTCAAAAACTTGCATATATATATATATATATATTTTGTTAATACAAGCTCAACTCCCAAAGCATTGTTTCTGTAAACTCTTGCGAAATTCTAATTATACAATGGTGGCCTCACAAGTTACATCGATTAATCAGCCATGTGATTCTGATTTCGGAGTAAACTTATCAATGATTCTTGATGGTGGTCACCAGATCACATGTGAATTAAGCTCCGGCAAAAGTATACATTTTGCCTACCTAGGTAACAATAATTCATTATTATTATAATATCTGTCGTAGAATGAACGTAACGCCGCACAACTCGACTTTAGAGTTCTAATAAGAAGCTAATCAGACAAAAAAAATGCATATCTTATTGTTATGAATATCATATTCAATTCTTTTCAACACTATTTTCTGAATGCAATGAATATGTTTATTAAATGCCACCACCACAAATTTGTGACAATCAGTTCAACTTTAAGTTGATGAATGACGATGGTTTTGGATTATCACAAACAATTGCAAGCCTAAACTCACATGAACTCATAAAACAAATGAAAATGATATAAAATCACAATTGTACCACCACCACACCTCCGCCGCTAATGGACTCCTCCGACGACCCCAACAAGCTACCCTCCGCTCCCCACGACCCCCATTCCGCCGTCACTCAACCCCTCCTCTCCAAACCATACCCACCTCTCGACCCCCCCATAGCCTCTGCCGTCGAGCCTGAGGATGAAGACCCATCTCACTACCTTGATCTCCTACAATTACGTCCCCCGCTCAATTAAAGACTTTGGCCTTTGGAATTTTCGCCTCCGTCCGCAGAAACCCTAACCGCCACCGAATCTCATCATTCATCTACGATATGAATACGACGTCGTCTTCCTGTCGACGCGCACTATACGACGTCGTCTTCGTGCACCCTCCCCAATTCACCGCCTCTGTTAAACGACTCGATCGGTTACCCCTCTTTTCTCAGAATTTCCTTTTCATTATACGATATGAATACGACGTCGTCTTCCTGTCGACGCGCACTATACGACGTCGTCTTCCTGTCGACGCGCACTATACGACGTCGTCTTCGTGCACCCTCCCCAATTCACCGCCTCTGTTAAACGACTCGATCGGTTACCCCTCTTTTCTCAGAATTTCCACTTAATTCACACAAACTAAAATTTAGTATAAGGTTTCGATAGAGTTGATGGAGAATTTCAATTGAGTATCAAAAATTGGTATCAATTGAGTTGATGGAGAGGAATAGGGTTCGTACGATTTGAGAAGAAGAAGAAATGGAGAAAACGGATTTGCAGTTTTAAAGGTCTTTTTTTAATTTCCTTTTCATTTAATTTTAATGGCTCTGTATTTAAATCCGTATTTGTGTCTTTTTTATTTTTTTTAATGTTTGTATATGTGACATGGCATGTATTTTCGTGTTTTTTTTTTTAAAAAGTCATCGGCCAATTGCAGGATGACATGTGGCGCTGAGTCAGCAGAGGGCGACGGCGATAATATCACGTGATACGCACGTGGTCAGATTCCGGTCAATTTTGAATTTTTCCGTCCAAAAAGACGAAATTGAAACCAAATCCGTGATATTTGGGACTAAATTGAGAAAGTGGATGTGTGTGGGACTAAAACGAAAAAAGCCTATATTTGTGGGACCAATAAAATTTTTCTCTCATATTAGTATGTAAGGGATTTGTAATGCAATGATGATTAGGGCAAAGGCAGGAAGCTTGTGGCAACATTTTCCACGACGGATCTGAGAGGATGCACAATGCCTCTACTTCAGTCCTGCCTCCAAATGAACGTCATGGATTTCATTAACCGGCTGTCGGGATCATACCCAACGCACGAGTCCTCGGGCTTGAGGAACTCCACGAAAGAGCTCGTGACATGCCAGCCCGGGTCCCTCCTTGGGGAGGTGGTGGACAAGGTCGTGGACAGCCATGTCCATCGGGCTTGGGTCGTCGACGAGTCGGGCCTGCTCGCAGGGCTGATATCCCTGACAGATATAATTAGGTTGACTCGAGCTTGGTTGCTTTCGGAGACTGACAACAACGAATAGTTAATTTGCTAGCTAGCTAGCTTTAATTGTTGGTCATGTATCGATCCGACTTTGTTTGTTTTATTTCTCTGTTTCAAAGACTTTTGTATTGTATGTACTCTTGTTTAATTATGCTCATACATATATTTTGGTTTCTTTCTAATTCTCACAAAAATAATACTATTTCATTAATATAATGAAGGTCAACTGGTGCAATGAAGCTACGAAGAACATGTTACCAATTATCATTTATTCCTCTGGTGTGCTGTGTTAATATATACTACTTATAAGCCAGCTCACATACAGAGTTCATTAAATTACTAAAATGCATTATCATTGTCAACACATCGACCACACAACACGTATATATACTGAGGTCTTCTGAAGACAATGAACACCATCTATAGCTATAGCTAGCCAATAAGTATGTCGTCGAACAAGTTGTTTTCGATTTTTGTAGTCGTCTTGGCCTATTTCACGGCCCTTTCCACGGCTAATTTCAACAGAGATGCGGAAATCACTTGGGGAGATGGGCGTGGCAAGATACTAGAAGGCGGGCGGGGCCTCTCCTTATCATTGGATCAGTATTCAGGCTCTGGATTCCAATCCAAGAACGAGTATTTGTTTGGAAGATTCGACATGCAGCTCAAGCTCGTTCCCGGAAACTCCGCCGGCACTGTCACCACGTTTTTCGTGAGTCTAGCTCTTCGATTAATTCTTTTTTATTTTATTTTTATACTCTAATTAATTAATAATAGTTACATGATCACATTGCTGCAGTTATCGTCTTTAGGAGAAGGTCACGACGAGATCGACTTTGAGTTCCTGGGAAACAGCACCGGAGAGCCTTACACGGTGCACACAAACGTCTACTCCAAGGGAAAGGGAGATAAGGAGCAACAATTCCAGCTTTGGTTCAATCCAGCTGCAGCGTTCCACACTTACTCCATTGTCTGGACTCCTCAACGCATCATGTAACTAATTTTCCCCTGTTTCAACTAAACTACACACACATATATATAGATAGACAACATTTGAATTTTGTTTTTGTTAATTAGATTCCTAGTCGATAACAGTACCATAAGGGTATTCAACAACCACGAATCGAGCGGGGTTCCTTTCCCCACCAACAAGCCAATGAGAGTGTTTTGCAGCCTGTGGAATGCAGACGAGTGGGCAACTCAGGGTGGGTTGGTCAAGACGGATTGGACTCAGGGTCCGTTTGTCGCCTATTACAGGAATTTCAAGATCGATACCACGCAGACAAATAAAGAGCTCGACGCCAGAGAGAGAAACAGACTGAGATGGGTTCAAGAGAAACAAATGGTCTACAACTATTGCAACGATAATCGGAGGTTCCCGCAAGGAACATCACTAGAGTGCAAGCGCTCTAGGTTCTAAATCATCTTCATATCATCATTCATCAACAACAATATTGTTATTTCATTTTTCAATTTCATATTCTATTCAGTATTTATTATTTTTTTATTCAATTATGTATTTGTAACAATTTCATATCTTTCCAATAAATTAATAAATTATGGTTCGTTAATTTTTGAGAATTTTTTATATAAATATTGAATATAAATAAAAGCCAGCGGGCCCATCACATCATTTCCCATTCTCTCCTCGTCTCGGCTCTCACCTCCTCATACTTCTTCCTCGACGACTCCGTCATCAAGGTCCTATATAATCCCCCAGCATAACCAATTTCCCATGAGAATCTCCGGCAGCTCGAAATCGCACCACCGCCGCCGCCGATGAACGGGACCACCACCCGCGTCCGTTCATCTCCAAGCAAAAAACACGCGCCGACTCGGTCTCACAGCAACAGCAGTTTCTCTAGCGGCGTAGCCGCGTATTCTCCGGACGCGATGAAAAAACGACCGTCAGCAGCCTCGGCATCCGCTAATTACGGCGTCGGAAACCCACATTTCCTGAGATGGACGGCGGGGGACGTGTTCGGCGTGCCACGCCACCACCCCGTGCCGTGCCTCTTCGCCGCGGGACTACTGTTCTTCATGGCGGTCGAGTACACGCTCGCCATGATCCAGCCGATGGCGCCGCCGTTCGATCTGGGCTTCGTCGCCACCGCGGCGCTCCACCGGCTGCTCGCCGAAATGCCCCTTCTCAACACGCTCCTCGCTGGCCTTAACACGGTAATTTACTGTCTCCCTCCCACTGTTTTTATGATTTTTATTTTTGATTTTGACCTAAAATGAATTTGCCCCTTTTCTGTTATGTATCTGATTTTAAGTTTTCATCATCTCATTTTTTTTGTTATAGTTCAGAAAAATAATTAATTTGCTGAATTTCAATATTGAAAAATAATTTATTAATGTTGTTAATGCGTATTTGATAATATAAATATATTTAATTTTTAAGAATAGTTAAGATTAGTTCACTGAATGAAGAAGATGAATACACAAGTATTCAAAATGTCTATCAACTATTCAACTAGTATTAAGCTGTTTAATGAAAAGTCATTGTGTAGTTCATTAAGATAAACAAGGGAAAGTAATTCATTTCCTTTATGAAATTGTAAATTTGTTTTGTTCTAATGTGTATATAGGTATTTGTTGGAATGCAAACGAGTTATATCTTATGGACATGGGTAATCGAGGGTCGTCCGCGAGCCACAATATCTGCACTATTCATGTTCACGTGCAGGGGAATTCTCGGATATGCTACCCAGCTGCCATTACCTGAGGTCTTTATTCTTTTACATATTTTTAATATTTTTGTTCAAAAATCTCAAAGTCTAATGCAAAGCTTAATTCAAAAAGTCTATTGTTCGAATTCCCACCTAGGTCGAACCTGGGCAAACTGAGTTATGATTTAGGAAGGAGCAGGGGTAGGGGTCAGCCCGACTCTGCTCAAACAGTTCAAAATAATAATGAGTTGGACGCATGTCTAGTTTAATATGATTCACATTTATGACTAGTCAAATTGAACAAATACAAAATAATGATAATTTATTTTGCACCTAATGTTTTGCTGAATTTAGCTCAACAACTTTGAAATAACTCTATGAGTGGGTATGAAATAAATTGTTACCAGCTAATAAGATAGTACCACATTTATTTGAATTCTGTCTGTGGTTGCACATGATTTTTTCCTTCTTTTTCTAAGCTTGTATTATTAAAAGCTGGCATGACCAAAGAAAAAATTGAAAGTTTAATATCTCTTATGGTGTCCAATATATGCCTTTGTTCATTTGGCATGGGTCACCTTACAAATTTCTCTGAGATGTCTATGGAAGAAATTGAACAAGGTTAGGAAGAACATATAGTTCCAAGTTCTTGCCAACGTATAATAATCACACCTTGCTACCATATGCTTAGCTGGTTATGGAATGATTGTTTTTTTCCAGATAGTAGCTAAGAATCATCTGTTTTTTTTCTCTCAATTCTTTACAGGAATTCTTGGGGTCGGGCGCGGATTTTCCAGTCGGAAATGTTTCGTTTTTCCTGTTCTATTCAGGGCATGTGGCTGCCTCGATTATTGCATCACTAGACATGAAGCGAATGCAAAGATGGAAATTGGCTTACATGTTTGACATCTTAAATGTTTTACAAGCTGTCAGGTTATTAACTACAAGAGGACATTACACGATTGACTTGGCAGTCGGCGTTGGGGCCGGAATACTATTCGACTCACTGGCCGGAAATTATGTGGATAAGAAGAAAATGACCAGCGAGTTGTGTAACGGCACGACTAATGGTGCCCTCCTTGAGTTCGCTAAGTGAAGGGTCGATTTAGTTTATTGGTGTGAAATGCATTAAATTTGGTGAAGAGCCATGTGATGTGACTGTCTGCACAAGGTATCTTGTAGATGAGTTTGGTAATTGGTTCATGCATGATTTTGCGCTTCCAACGTATGTATGATCTTTGTTCCTATCGCTAGTCTTGTCACATTTTTAATCTTGTTTTGCAATGTCATTGTACTAAAATACTAGTTTCCATCTCTCGTGAATCATGATACACTTAGTATTGTGAGTTTCAGAAATTGGCTATAGTGTCTATGAGAGGAGCTTGTGCCCTACTTTATTTATAGTGTTTTCAACTGTACAGAGCTAATAAGTTTAAAGATGATTGAAAATCTGGACCACATCAAAAAAAAATAAAAAAAATACTAGTATGAATAACAAGTGAACCAACAACTTACCAAGGCTATGCTCTGTGGACAACAATAGTATTGTACATAACCAGTGAACCAACAACTTTACTTTTTTTAATTTTAATAAATAGATTAATACACCTTCTTTAAATAACCAATTTATCATTTATAAATAAAAAACTAATTTACTAACTACATGCATTCTTATTTTCTTGTTTTTAAATTATTATAATTATATTTTTTAGCATAAAAAATTAGTATCATCATTCTTAATCCCTAATTCCCTAATTAATTAACCAAAACTAATCTCTTAGAGCATCTCCAACCGATACCAAAAACCTATTTTGGAGTAGGAGAGATGCTTCAAGCGATACTAAAATATAAACCTATTATAGGTATTAAGGTGGGACTCACAGAAAAAATACTTAAATTTACGTTTACTTTAAACTCAAACCAAAAACTTTATTATTTATAAAATGATCCTTTTTATATAAATTAATAAATATAATCTATCAACATTTTTTTAGTTTCTTATTTAATATTTTTTTTATGTAATTTTTTTTAATAATCATATCATTAATAATTAAAATAAATTTTAATAAAAATATTTTAAATAATGAAATAAAAATAAACATGATAATATAAAATATAATTAAATATTAAATTATTTAATTGACGTTAAAAATAAAATAATAGTATGGGACATCACAATATTTTTTTTTATTATGTTTGAAATTTTAAATTGAAAATAATGACTATTAAATTTTTTAATGTCAAAAGTTATGAGGTTAAATTGTAAATTTGTAAAGATATTGATTATTTATAAAAAGTTATATTAGAAGAATATTTTGAAAATATTCTTTTAAGTTTTAGTATTGGAATTTCGGTTGGAGTGAAATTACTGTAAACTTAAAATAAAACTTATTTTTGAGTTTATGTTTTTGTGTTCGGTTGGAGATGGCCTTAATACAATTATTTTATGGGATTTCTAATAAAGTGTAATTATAAGACTTTCTACGTAATCAAATAACTTAGGTCATCTCCAACCGAACACAAAAACTTAAACTCAAATATAAGTTTTATTTTAAGTTTACAGTAATTTGACTCCAACCGAGATTCCAATACTTAAACTTAAAAGAATATTCTCAAAATATTCTTCTTATACAATTTTTTTATAAATAACCAAAATCTTTACAAATTTGTAATTTAACCTCGTAACTTTTGATATTAAAAAAATTTAATAGTTATTATTTTTAATTTAAAATTTTAAACATAATAAAAAAATATTGTGATATCCCATACGGTTATTTTATTTTTATTAAAATTTATTTTAATTGTTAATTATATGTTTATTAAAAAAAATTACATTATAAAAAATATTAAATAAGAAACTAAAAAAATGTAGATAGATTATTTTTATTAATTTATATAAAAAGGATCATTTTATAAATAATAAAGTTTTTGGTTTGAGTTTAAGGTAAACGTAAATTTAAGTATTTTTTCTGTGGGTCCCACCTTAAAACCTATAATAGGTTTATGTTTTGGTATCGCTTGGAGCATCTCCCCTACTCCAAAATAGGTTTTTGGTATCGGTTGGAGATGCTCTTAGTACAGTATTTTCTAATTATAAATTAATGTGAGGTATTAATGCAAAAATTAAGAATTATCCATATTATAGTAATTAATTTCATTTTATATTGTCAAGAACAATAAACTAATAAACTTCTGTTCATACTTTAAAGATTTCCATTGAATTTGTTCCTCATATTCAAAAATTCTCCCACACTTTACTCAGAAAGAATTTATAGTAATTTAAGAATTTATAGTAATTTTAGCTTAATTCATAATTGTAGCTTATTTTTTATTTATTATCTTATCTTCTGTTTTTTATTTACTTTATATATATATATATATATATATATATATATATATATATATATATATATATATATTCTAAAATTGAATTATATAATTAATAAT
Source organism: Euphrasia confusa (assembly GCA_954870475.1). Taxonomy (NCBI): domain Eukaryota; kingdom Viridiplantae; phylum Streptophyta; class Magnoliopsida; order Lamiales; family Orobanchaceae; genus Euphrasia; species Euphrasia confusa. The sequence goes on along the minus strand of OX940968.1, from coordinate 6,690,928 downwards.
ACATTATTATAGTAATTCATCTAGTAATTATAAATAATATCCTAAAAGTTTACAAATATTAGATTCTAAAGAATAAATAAAATAAATAAAATTTTAAAATATTATACAACTTCTTTGTAAAATATAATTTTATTGGGAATAATAATTATTATTATATTAAGTTTTTATAAAATTCACTAAATAAGGTATTATTAAATAATGGGGTATATTGGTTTTCATTATTATAATAAAATAAATTATATTTTCTTTGAAAGATTTTGGAAAAATAGCAAATATAAGTAATTGTTTATAACACATTAGTTTTTTTTAATTATAAATTCGGTTTGTTATTAAACACATTAGTTTTAATTAAAGAATGTGTACTACTTTTGTATTTTAAAAAATCAAAAAATGTTAATAAAAAACAAAATGGGACACATGTGACATGTTCCACAATTATGTTGTGATACAGCTTATTCTTGTCTACCCATAGGATACTACCTTCACCCATGGAATCATGCCTTATGCAATAATCATGCCATGGGTAGTAACATATAGGTAGCCAAGAATAGACATATTATAAGGAGTAATACTTTTTATGTTGAATTTTTGTAATCACAATTTGATTTAAACTACATAGAATTTTGTTGTTTACCGGTAGGGTGTTAAATCGGTACCAAAACAAATCGAACCGAATTTTCGGTTAACCGAACAAAATAAGTGTTATTTTCAAAAATCGAAAATCAATCTGTTAGAAATGGTTTGATTCGATTTTAATCGAATAATTTCGATTTGTTTTGGTTTTTTTTTATTTTAATCAAATTTTAATTAAAAAATTAAAAAAATATATTTTATTTTAAAAAATAATTTTATTTTTTATTAAAATTATTAAAACGAAATATAAAAAATGTAAAAATTAATTTTAATTAAAAATAAATTATTATTATTATTAAAAAATATATACTCCCTCCGTCTTATAACAGTTTGACAATTGTTCTCTTGTTTAACCGTCGATTACTTATAATAAAAAATATATAAAAATTATAAAAAAAAAATACTAAAATAAAATTTATAATCAAATTGTTATAAGACAGATGGAGTATAAATTTTTATTATTTATATTTAAAATAATATATATATATATATATATATATATATATATATATATATTGATTGTTTTTTTTATTTTTATTTGTTTGGTTTGGTTTGATTTGGTTTGATTTTTAGCGTAAATCAAATCAAACCGAAAATCGAAAAATTAAAAAAATCAAAATCGAAAATCAAGTCAAATTAGTTTGGTTCGTTTTGATTTAATTGAACAGTGTCGATTTGTTTTAGTTTGATCGGTTTAAACAAACTTTTGACACCTTTATTTACCCGTACTTACGGCCTACATTCATAACATTTTTAATTTTACAATCAAAATTTGAGCCGTTTATGGAAAAAATAATTTATTAAAAGAATAATACGTACTACATGTATTTTATAATATTATTGAAAAATTAAAACTGGCATGAAGAAATTATATCCAAACGGAATCATTCGATCACGATTTCATTTTTCACTTATTAATTTTACGTGCATGAAAAATATAGTAGTAATATTTTTTTTTTAATTTAATGGTCAATATTTTTTTAACAATTTTTTTCTAAAAATAAAAAAGGGTATTAAAGTAAATACAGTATAGGTGATGTAAAGTATACATCACTCGGCTAAACCTAATAACCAAATACATTCATCTTCCCACCGACATTTTTTCTATATATATATTCGATGAGCTAGGTTCTGGGAAACAACTAATCACCATAGTACATTACTTAATTAAAATTCATTCCCTTCCAAGTTCCAATAAGTTCCAACCGAGAGATCGATCTCGATCGAAGCTATGGAGTTCCCATTGGGTATTCGATTCAACCCGACGGACGAAGAGAAGATGGATCTCCTCCTCTGCAAAGTCACCGGAGTTTCCGTTCCGAGCCACAACTTCATCGGCACGTGCGACCTATACGGAGACAAGGAGCCATGGGAGATCTTCGGCCCCTCCGAAGAATCCGAACTATACTTCTTCACCACGCTAAAGAAAGTCGGCAAGAACAAGATGAAAAAAACCTCGTGCAAGTACAAGAGGTTTTCGCGAAACGTCGGGAAAGGAACGTGGTCAAACAAGGGCAAGACGATCCCAATTCATCGGAAGAGAAAAGGAGGAGGAGGCCTTATCGGATACAAGAAGTGCCTACGGTACGAACGGAAGAAAGGAGAAGAAGGCGATGATCGAATCGGGACGTGGCTTCTTAAAGAGTATAGCCTTCCGGATAATATTCTCACGGGGTTGAAAGAAGAGTATAAGGACGACTGCGTGCTTTGTGTGCTCAAAAGGAAGGGCCAATGGCCGTGTGAAGAAACTCGTGATAATATTCTCTCGACGACGACGAAGGCGACAACGGCTGATGATGTGTACGCGTTGTGGAACGATTTAGGAGACATCGGGGACACCGACTTCTTGGACATGGTCGAAAACTTCGACCCGGGCATGGATGCATCGTGGAACGACATCGGAGACGACCCCTACTTCTTCGATGTTGGCGATTTATGTAGACTTCATGGCTCATGCAATTAGCTACTTACGCTGAAGAAGAAGAAGAAGAAGAAGAAGAAGAAGAAGAAGAAGAAGAAAGAAGAAGAACAATTGCCTTAGAAATTATGTCAAATTGTGTATAACTAGATATGAATTGTAGAGTTAAAAACAATTTAATAGAATAATGATAACAAAATTTCAATTATAAATGGCTAATAATCAAAATAAGTGATATTTTTTTTTTTGTCGAGGTTGTTAGCTGAGCACTTGAATTTGGGACTTGAGGTCTTTGGTTCGAATTCCAAGACATTGCAATTGACATAGACAAAAAAAAAATGAATTTTTAATTGGTTACTATTATAAGTTAAAATTCATATAATTTTCATTTGAAAAAATTAAACAATGTTTTTTTAGTATAGTTGATTTTTATTGAGATTTGTTATATAATTCTTTGATTCATACACGTTTTATGATAAAAACAAAAACAATTACTTTTTTTAATATAATTAATTTTGATAAATATTTTTTATGTTAATGTAATTGATTTTATAAAATAATTTCAAAATTAGAAGATAATAAATTTATAAAAAAAATACAGATTATATTTATATGGAGAATGACATACACGAGTATATTGTGATTTTACAGTTTGTGCTATAACATTGTTGAAGACTTGAAAGACGTGGTACATAATTTTCGCAGTCGCTAAATGGGCTGAATATAGTATCTTAGTGGGCCTGAGTAGGCCTCTGGGCTATTTTTATTTTGGATCACTCACAAAAATTTAGAGTGGGATTAATAGACAATTTAATTTCTCATAGTACGTGATATACAAATAAATATTGATTTTAAATAAAAAAATGTGGTAACAATAAATTTATAATCAATATACAAATAAAGCCGAAAAAAATCAAAATTCCTATATACCTACAAAATGAAATTAAAATTTGAACTCAAATAATTATATGAAGGAAGTAACATCTCCGTTCATAAGCAATAAACACTTTTTCTTTGTATTTCGTGAAGAAAATATGTCTATTGCTCATTGATAGAGTATATATATAAATTATAGAGACAGAGATACGTATCACATCATCATTACATCATCATCACGTGGTGCATGAATCTTGAAGAAGCAATAATATTGATTATTATTATTAAAACCACCAACATGAAATGGAAAATAGAAGAAAATAATTTATACGGAATATGGAGGTCTCGAGCAACGAGTCGGTTCCACTAATCACAGTAATTATAAGTAATTAATTAGCTAGGCAAGTATATATACTATAGAGCAAAGTAATTATAACAGCTTTTGGATGGTGCACGAATTGAACGATAGCTGCAATACCATTATTTTACATGCCCAGCATTTGGAATTTCAAAGCTAGCTATAAAATTCATTAATATTAAATTAATAATTAATCAAATACTAATAATACAGCCAAAGTCTTTGGTTTGAAAGGACAACACACACACACACACACCTACCTGGACGTGGTGTAAGTAGTAGGCAAGGGAGCACAAAAGATGCAATAGTGCATGATTCTGATCAATATATACCAAATTTTTAGTATGTAATTAAGTAAGTTTTTTAATTAAATACTAATTAATATTTAGTCTCTTAATTAAGCAGCATAAATAATATGTACAGGTCATTATACGGTACTCCACTCGATCAAATCATGTGACTTAAAATTAACTTGATTGAGCAAGTGTTCATTCTTTTCGGATCAATATATACATCTTGTGAATTATATGAATTAGTTTAGGACTTGCAAGTGGTGTTGATGTGATGTTGCTCGATCAGTAGTTTTTTTTTTGTTTGTGCATGTGTTTTTTTTTTGGAACTATTTCTATGTTTGCTTAAATTATCTCTGATATTGATGAATACATATCACTCATGAACAATTGTAAATGAACTTCAATATATGATTTATTAAAAATTTAGTGAAAGATGAGTATTATTATTATTATTATCATTTTTATGATAAGGTTTCTATATAGTGCGAACTTTACTCAACGTCAACGCATGCCAAAGTGCGAGTTGATCGAGGTTTGTTAAACGATTAATAGTTCCTTAATTATACCGTATATTGTAGTGATATACTATTAGTATATCTTAATTAAACAAAACTTTTGTACATACCTTCCTACAATTTAGTGCGTGCTCTATATATATATAGTATTTAATTAAGGAAACCACAAAAAGTGGTCGACTACATGAAACCCATGCGTGCGTTTTTTAAACATATAGATATACGGAGTATATACTTAATTACTAGTAGTAGTTTTTAATGTACTCTGCATAACCTTTATAACGAATGAAATTCTATATGCAACAAATTATATTACAAAAACATATATATGCATGCGTTTGATTATATGATCATGTTAAAACCGAAGATAATCTCACGGCGCGAGTTGTTGTGGGATTGGACTCATCGATCGTTTTGAACAAAGATGGTGATTGAGTATTGATTTGCTTTTTATTCAGTAAAAGTAAGAATGTTAGAAAAAGTAATTAACATTGGTCTGGTAGATGCCACACATTGTTCTCGATTTTCACTAGTACAGTAGTATATATGTATGCACCTCTCTTTACCACTAACTTTTAACCCTCGCATACCACATGGATTGGAGACGTGAATTTTACACGTACTGCACTTTGTTTTTTTGTCTCTCTAATTCTGAGTTTGTTCGACTTATATAATAATTGTCAAAGTTGGGTCAGTATACACCTTAAAAGGCCTTGTTAAGGTGATAAGGTTGTCCAACTTATATGTGAGCCCGAGGTCCTTTATCCAACCGATTTGGGATATTCTGACAATAATACTTTTCAATGACAACTAATGTGTTGATACATAATATTCAATCAATTGAATAATTAATTAAATTCAATTAATTGAACTTTCTTAAACTACTAAAACAAAGATTTTATGAGTTTCAACCCACAACAAATGCCGCCTATCTTTTTTCTTATTAAACGAAATAAAACGAATACAATCACTTATGATATCCTAGTCTTTTGTTTATAGAAGTTGAGGAGTCATAATTAAGGTGTCTTCCAAAAATCCGTTGTCTTTTGAATCACTTGAGTCGAATAAGTATTGATCGAAAGAATATTCAAATTTTAGTTACTTTTCAATTGTCACCGACACCGGTTTTGTTTTTACATTGAAACCGAAAATTTGATCGGGTACATCAAAAATATTGACACACCCTTTGAAGGAAGGATGGATGCATGGATTAGTAATGAAACGGAAATCACACGCATATTAGTAGTAGTCTAAGTACAGTACAAAATAATGAAACAAACAAAATGCTACTACTAATTACTATACTAATTACAGAGTACACAGTAGCACGATTTGTCATGAAACGTGCTCTGCTCTGTGAGCACTTGTACTGCACTAGAATACATTTTTCATTAATTAATTAATTTTTTTTTTTTTGTTTTGTTTATAAAAAGAATGAAAAAAACAAACATCACAGTCACAGTCACACAGTCACAACACGTCCTTGAATTAAATTCACACACCAACCATTAACCAACCCCAGAAAACAAAACAAAACAAAAAACAAGCATAAATACTATACTACAGAACAGTAGTATATATTTATAACCTCGGCCGGACAGCTGCTTCCTTAAACCGGAACTCCCAACAATTAATACAATTAGGCAAAACGGGTGTTCCTGTGTGGTTGTTGGGTCTCAACATGGACCGCCTCCGGGCCGACATGAACCGCCTGCTCTCCTTACTCTTCCATCAGGTACCTATATTCTATTTTCATTTTCAATTATATATTTTTTATAATTTATTCTTAATTTGTACTACCTTCTTAATAATTATTTATAAAAGGGAGTTCTGGATGAGCAATTTATACAGCTGCAACAATTGCAAGACGAATCATCGCCCAACTTTGTTTCCGAGGTCGTTAACATTTATTTCCACGAGTCCGAGAAGCTTCTCATCAGCCTCAGAGGATTATTGTGAGTCTAAATCCAATCTAATTTATAATTAATTAATTAATTAATTAATTAATTTTAAAGTTTATTATTATTATTATTATTATTATTAAGGGTGGATAAGGAGTTTTCGGACTACAAGAAAATGGGTATGCATTTGAATCAGTTTATGGGAAGCAGTTCGAGCATCGGCGCACACAGAGTCCGGAATGTCTGTGCCGCTTTTCGGGCTGCTTCCGACCACAATAATCGCCCTGGGTTCGTTCCTTCGTTCGTGCCATTCCCCTTTTAATTATATTATTTATTTATTTATTTTATACTATATAGTAATTATTATTACAACATATATATACTCCATGCAATGCAGGTGCTTAAGAGCTTTAGAGCTGCTAGAACACGAGTACTGCTATCTCAAGAACAAACTGTACGAACTGTTCCAGGTACCACCGCACCGCACCTTAACCTTATTTAATTAATTACTAACACACATTAATTAATTAATTAATTAATAATTGGGCAGATTGAGCAGCAAAGATTCCTAGCGGCTTCGGTCAGATACCCTCAACAGGCCCAGCAGCACCCAACCAACCACTGAGTGGGCTGAGCCGGCCCGAGTAACTTTTTTTGGGCCTTATTAATGGCAAAAGAATCAATTCAACTGCAGACAAACAAGTCAATGATAATTGAATGAGAGAGGTGGCTGTGGGCTGTGGCTGGTGATGGTGACAGAATTTCACCTGCATTTAATTTATTTTGAAAAGGGCAAGTAATTATTCCTGCTTCCTATGTCTTTTTGGTGGGATTCTGCTTTTTTTGGTTTAATCATATTAATATCTTCTTTTTTTTTTTTTTTTTAATATTTCGTGTGTATTAATGCAACCCCAAAACAAGCTCGATTCCTGCTTTGAAAATCTCACTTTGCATTAATGTCATTACTGTATTGATTTGTATGTGTGGTGTTATCAATCAATCATTCACATAGTTGCCACATTTTAGAGCGGATTGAGGGTGTTCAATGCCTCTTTAGACGGGACAATCATACTTTCTCATTTTCAAATTAGGGTAATTCCGTGTGGGCAGATTCTGCCCATGGGCAGAACGCCTGATTTTATTTATTTATTTTTTATTTTATTTTTATATGACTTAAAATATAATCTTTATAATATATATGTAAAAATATAATTTTTATTTGTTATTATTATAGGTTAAAATATATTTTTTCTATTTAATTGATTTTTTTAATATAAATATAAGAATATGCATTATCTTTAACAAATTATTTTTTTATTTAATTTTTTTGTGCAATATATATTTTATATAGTATAATTAATTATATTACATGTAAAAAATTTAATTAAAATATTATTAGATTTTATAAAATAAATTTTTAAGTAGTTTCTGCCCATGGGCAGATTCTGCCCATTTAGCACTGTCCTTCAAATTAATAGTTACAATTTTTTTTAGGGGGATTTTTAAAAAGGGTAAATATCTTTAGGTGAATTATACTCTAAGACCAATGTTTACACTATTTATAAAAAAAATAAGAATTACTTATAAAGCCCTTTGAATTATTGTACACTATGTAATATATGTCTTTATTAACCGATTATATGATTTCTCTTAATTAATCCTATTAAATATACACTTACCATATAAAGGTTATACACTACAAAGAAAAACGGTTTCCAAATTAAATATAGATTGCATACCCAAAGCTTGTGTAATACACTATATTCTTAAATACGTGAAACGGTTTTCACAATTCTTCAATACACACTTATGTGATTCTCTCGCCGGCGTCTACGTGATAGTGTCAACGATCAAACCTCGAAGCGTCTTCTTATTGTTAAGGTAAGTTTTTCAAAATCATTATCACTGTTCTTGAATTTAATTGGTGAATAGATTCTCTACCGGATTTAGGGTTTTTGAATGTTGTTTTGAATCTACCAAAAGATTAATTTGAAGGTTTGAATTGACATAGTGTATTAGTCGAAACGATTGCATGTTTTAAAAGTAATTTACAATTAACTCGAATCTGCAATTTTTAGTTTGGATTTTTTTTGTGTTCCGGTACAGAGAATTTCATGAATTTTTTTTTGGGGAGGAGAGGACTCAGAAGGAGTTGATCCCATTTTTGAGCGAAAACAATGACGATGATGATGAGGTGCTGCTTGCTATGGCCGATGAATTGGGTGTGTTCATTCCGAATGTAAGAGGTGTCGAGCATGCTCATGTGTTGCTCCTTACACTGGAAACTCTCTGTACAGTGGAGGAGACCTGTGTGAGGGACAAAGTTGTCGAGTCCTTGTGCAGAGTTTGATCACAGATGAGGGAAAATGATTTGGTCGACTGGTTTATTCCTCTTGTGAAGGTAATATAATGCTTCCTTTCTTCGTGCACATTTCTGTATTTTACTGTTGTGTTTTAAGCAGGTAGAATCATTTTATCTCCTTTGTATATTTTCTCAAATTGATTCAGCGTGAAGCTCACATTGAGGGCTCTATGAAACATGATCTTTATCACTTTATGCTCAGAGTTTTTTTATTCATGTTCTCTATGCTATTTTATGTGATGTTTTCTTCATTATTTATTGAGGTAAAAGCTGCTGAACTAGTTGGGACATATTGATGGATTATATTTATGTTTTTTTTTCTCTTTCTACTTTAACATGTGAATTTATTGTTGTACGTTGTTTTTTTTTTTATATATACTTCATTTGGGTATTGTAAACCTTAGAATTTCTACTTCTCGTGTTTAGTTGCATATGGATTTATTTGAAATTACTTTTACAGAGGCTGGCAGCAGGTGAGTGGTTTACAGCACGAGTATCGGCTTGTGGGTTGTTTCATATTGTTGTTGCATATGCTTTATTTAGTTGTTTAATCGCATGATTCTAACACTAGGCTTACATGGTTGGTAGTGTATATGTTAGATTACATGTATGAGCAGTGTATATGTAAGATTACATCTTTATTTCTGTTACACATAGTAAACACTGTTGGATAGTATATAGGGTAGATTAAACATAATTTGTGTGATGTTACACATAGTCTACCTGGTAGTGTAGATGGTCATAATCAATAAAGCTTCAAAATACACAAGCTATGTGTATTTTTCGTATATATCACACTCATTAGGTACAGTTAATCTAGGTACAGGTCTGAATGTATAAAGTGTACACTGCCCCACCCTAATTTGGCAGTGTATATTTTAGTTATAATTGCAAACTAATACCTGGACATTACCTAATTGACAAGTGTCCACTTGTTTCAATTGTAATATCTAGGAATCTTTTACAAACACTGCTCATTTTTACAAACACTTGTTTCAATTGCACACACTATGTTGTCTAGTGTATTTATTCGCAAACATTGTTAATATATATGATTAATAGGTTTAATGTGTAGATGTTGATAACCAAATAAAGCTGTTATTTCATATATGTAACACTCATTAGGTACAGTTAGTTTATATACATACACTATTGCATACACTGATTATACATATATAACTCTAGTTTTTGACGAGTAGTTTATATTAATTAACAATTTGATAAACATTGAATAACTAATAGTTTATATTATTCAAATTATTATATCACTCTAGTTTACGTACGAGTAGTTTATAACACATACTTTATCAATGACATTACACTGGTAATTACTAATATTTAGTTCAACATTGATTTCAAGGGTGACTTGTTAAGCAGTTTAAATCTTTAGTCCTAAATTATAAATCTTTGTGCTTCAGAATCAGGTTGTCAAGAACTGATTAAATGCATTGTGTTTATATGTTGTACTCCATAATATGTAAGTTTGTGCGTAGTGTGAATTATTGCTTGATTGTCATATGAATTAATAAAAAGTTTATTCAATATTGATTTAAAGTTTTAATAGTTCATTCACTAATATTTACTTGTTTTTTAGTCTCAGACTGTCCAGTTTAGGAGCACTGTTCCTTCTTACGAACCAAAAAACAGCCCCATTACAGACGGTGTGAGGAGGATTATTGCTCAGACGCCATATGCAGCCATATTTGAGAACTTCTTCAGTGGGAAATTGACTGTTTCAAAGTTCAACAACCAGCTTGGGATGATTCTCAACTGTTACAATCACGAGGATTGTTCCTTTTCCTTCGGAAGTAGTCAGTTTGAAATTACTATGAAAGGTGTAGGAGATATTCTTGGGCGAATGTTGCCGCAGAATACATAATCGAGAAAGATACCCCAGTGTCAGATTTTGTGACCGAAGCATTTGAATTTGTTAAGACTTCCATAAAGAATTATTGTTTACTGAAACAAGTATGAACTCAGTGTTTATTACTTTTTTAAAATAACCTTAATGTAATATACAACTTTTTTTGTTACGAAACATTTGGATTTGTTAAGACTTCCATAAAGAATTATTATTTACTGGAACAAGTATGGACTCAGTGTTTACTACTTTTTTAAACTAACCTTAAGGCAATATACAAGAAGCAAAAAAAGATGGCTTTCAGATAGTAACACACTGATAGGAACATGAGTTGTAATATATGTAAATCACATAAGGTATATAACTTAGACTTTTCGATCACGAAAGAAAACTAAAATTTTTCTACATATACACTAGTGTCTCTTAATGACAGTGAAAAAAAACTACAGTGCAAGAGTTGTTCTTGTGAATGTCAAGGAACGATATAGACGTGTATTTAACACCAGTAAACTATCATCACATGCCTTATGTTATAATCATTTTACTAAGCCTAAGCTGATATTAATTTGGAGTTAACACATTTTTCCATAATTATTGTTTACTGGAACAAGTATCGACTAAGTGTTTACTACTTTTTTAAACTAACCCTAAGGCAATATACAAGAAGAAGTCGCAAGCCTAAGAAAATTACTACACTATGACAAACACATTTGTAACCAAGATATCAACGTTGCAGACGAGAGATTATTAGTGAACAACTAAATGGGCCAAAAGAAATAGATTTCTACTTCCCACAATTAGGGACCTACACAATAATATAGAATCAAGACACAATTATATCGTAGTGTGTTACAGACTCTGAAACGAGAAATAAATCATGCATGCATATGTGATTGAAAAATGTTGATCGATTTTATAAACTCCTTAAGAATGAAACTGAAAAGCTCGGCTGGGTAGGTCCTGACGCAGGAGCTTGGTTGTTCCCAGTCGTGGCTTCGATCAGTGTTGAAACATTAATATCAACCCAAGACGACTTCAGCTGGGCAAGTACAATAAACAACATGGACATGTCGATATGTATATTGTCGCATAGTTCGGTCTAAGAGATGTTGGCTCCAAATGATATTGTAGCTCCCTCACCACAGTAGATAATCTTAGCCACATATGCGGCCATATCTCCTGTTGGGAAAACATTCCTTTGTTATACACATCCATGTGAAAATGTTATAGTGATTCCAAAAAAAATTGACGGTTAGAAGCTTAAACAAACAAATATACTATGCAAACACAAATGTATTCCCCAAGAAGAATTAATCCTAACGACCTACAACTGAAACCAACAAATAACAAGCAACAAAAATATGAAAACTTATACCCATTGTGTTTAGTACTAAACAGGAACCCAAAAAATTAGAAGATTGAAAATTACAAGTCATCGTGTTGATGAGACTATGACGAGCTTAAAAAATATAAGACAGTTGACATATGATGATCGAAATGGAAAAAACAACTTTAAAAAAAACACTGCTCATAAATTTGAATTGAAATTTCAAAACCAATGCACAATTCTTAATTTCTTGTCACTTTTTGGGTTGATTGTTCGAATAGTTAGAAACACTACCGGGTTCAAGCAAAAAAAAATGAAAATTTTGAATTACCTGCGGGTTAAAGAAGAAACACTACCGAGATCAAGAAGAAGAACGATTCCGTGATTGAGAGAAATACTACGGCTAGTGAGAAACACTACCTGCGGGTTACTGAGAAATTTGAAAAAAAAAACAAATCTCAAACCTAAACTACTTACGAAAAAAAGATTCGGCGATTGATATGAAAAATCTTTAGCTAAAACGTTTAAGATTTCATATGTAATAAATTATATAACGTAGGTAATTAAAATCATATAGCATTACTATAATATCAAGGTTAAAATAGACAAATCAAATATGAAAAACCTACCTACATTATGAATACAATTAATATAAATACATTAAATTATATATATACAATAAATTGATTACCTTTTTTATTAGGAATGTAAACTAGGATACTATTTTTTAAATTATAAATCTATTCTATTTTTTTCTTTAATTTACTCTTTTTTTTAATAAAGTGTGACAAATAATATGAGACAAAAATAATAGTAAAGTAAAAAAATTAACTATAAAAATGTAAATTAAGCCGCTAGACAATGTGTGATCTTCACCAAAGTTTTTAATTTATGTGTATGTTGTAATATTACACTTGATATTGTACATTATAAAAAGGCACCAGATACCCTCAATCTCGTTAGAGAAAAATACAATAATATTGAGAAAGAAATTTGAATATCAAAGTTTTTTTATATATCATTAGAGAGAAATATAAATAAGAGTGAAATTTGAATATCAAGATTTTGATACCAAGTACAATTTTAAAAGGTTACATTACATATACTTTTCATTAAAAGTTAATAAACATTACTATATAGTACAAAGCAAATACAACAGTATGAGTAACAATTTTACATGAAACACTACTCTATCACCCAAAAAATAAGTAGATTGACATGGCATATTTTTCGCCCACAATTTCTAAACTAGCATTGTGAATCAGTGAATGTTTTTAATAAAGTGATCAAATTATTCAACTTGTACATGAATTCAAAGTTTTTTTTAACAAACAATGTGAAATAATTAAAACATCTCTCACGTTTAAGTTTGAGATTGTTGACTGAACATACATGTCATTTATAGGAAACCCTTAAATTAAATCGATCAAGGCTCTATCACATTTTCTTGAACTTGTTTTTATGATCATAGTCTCCAAATATAGGTGGACCGAAATTCATTTTACCATCCGATTCTATTCTACCCAAACAGGTTTCCATTCTAATTTCTAAATTTACAGTAGTAGTTGATTTATTAATTTGCAACTCATAATCGTACGTATTCAAAGGATGTGTGAATATATAATAACGTCGGAGGTGCAGTGGCTTAGAAAACATGATTTGGTCCCATAAACGATCATTATGGTATGGGCCTATTAGTTGGGCTTGGGCTTATACGGACTATCCAATATGAATTAAGATACAACCTTGTCAACTCTTTCACATGCATGGAAATGAATGGCTTACATCTCTATTCTTCACGTTTCATTATCACTCACACCTACAACATTATATTTCCTCCGGCCAATTTTGTAACATTTTTTTTTTACCAAACAAATTATAATTGTGAATATTACATTAGAGCACATGGAGTATAATTTGGCAAGCCGCTCGATAAGTTGTTTGATAACTCGGCAAGCTCACAATTAATCGAATAATATCATGTTTGTGCTCGACTTGAGCTTGAATTCGACTAATTATTTACAACTAATAGTTACAAATTAAAAGTAATAGTATATTTTAACTCTTTAAATAAATAATCATATTTTCTTTGTAATTTACAAAAAAAAAATGTTAAATATCTTAAATCGATTGGATAAAGAAGAACTCACATATAAATTGGACAACCTTAATATTTTAACAAGAGCTTTTAAGGTTGACAAAAAGTGTAACTAATTCTACGAAACAAAAAAAGTATTTGCTATAGTTTTAAATAAGCACTCGTGTAGTCGTGGTTATTAATACTGTTTTTTTTTTTCATCTTTTTAATAGTAAATAGAAAATGTAGCCAATAACATTGTAAATGTTCTCTCTTTGGAATTGAAGCGATTACAGCCAATCAATCACAAATCTTTCGGTGATGATAAGGATTACAAACCAATTAAAATTCACGATATTATACATAATAAATCAACCAATTAAAAAGCAATGTGCTATCTCTCTATGTCATATACGAAGTATCTCACTTTTGAGCAAAATATTACTCGCGGCTTGTCCACGAGCGACTTTATACTTTAAATATTTTGTCCCAAATGGATATAAGTACTTTCTATTTTGTCATTTCTAAAAAAATAAATCATTTTATTAATTTTTTTTTTTCTGAATATTTCATACGTGAACATAAATGGGTCTATAAGAATAGGGTCTTATAGTCACTGCGGTAGCCAGTAGACAAGCCAATCGATCAAATATGGAATTCAAAATAATATACACATACAATAATTATTGAATTTTCAACACGTACACATATAGCAGTAATTTTAAAACATTAAAGTAATTAAAAATTTGTTGTGTACCGATTACTTTCCCGACGACTTTAATCCATTGATTACATACACTAGTTCCAGCCTTCCAGGTCTCTATATATAAGAGTATATTTAATTGTAGATGAGTAATTGTTAATTTGTTGTTAGTTGTTACTCCAACTGCCATCATTTGAATTATTGGTTTTTCCTTAATTACAAACATTTATTGTTGCAGAAAACTGTATCTCTCTCTATTTTTATTAATTTTACCTCACTAGAAAGGGTTCATTGCCATTGATTTAATTGTGTCTAAGCAAAATTTAATTAAGTTATACATCTAGCTACGAGTGTTTTAACCTTTTTTTTATAATTTCAAAATATATACGTCGTTGAACATGTTAATGTTGTCAAAAGCAAGATGTGAAATAGCCAAAATCATTGACATTAGTGTCGTGTAATATCCAAGGTCGGTAGATTTGAAAGGTTTGTTTTGTTTAGACAGTGTAGTCGTAGAACTGATATACACAAGTAGCAAGCCCTCTTGTCTACCTCTGTAAGCTGTTAATTTAAAGACTACGACTTGCACGGTTTGGACTCTGTCTAATTCGTCGTAATTGACAATTGTTGTTAGACGATTTGGTTATCAGCCCGACTAGAAATGGTCTTAAAATTGTCGATTACGACTATGATCGAGAGTTTGGATAATTTCTTTTTTTAGCGCCTACGTACAAATGATAAAATTGTACTCGAGTTGCAATTTTGACACTAATTCTCATTTATTAATACTACTATAAATATATTTATACAAATTCATACAATCTCTATTAGAGTATATTTAAATCAATAATCATTTGTGTCAAGTATATAAATTGAGAAAATAGTAATACTTGATTGATTTTTTAAACAAAAAATAAAAATAAAAAATTTAATTTTAAATTAATAAAATAAAGTATTTTATTTTATTGTACTACCTCCCACCAATGCAAATATAATTAGGACCTGAGGAGTAATAAAATAAGAAGATTTTTATAATGTGTTATTTTGGAAAGAAGTCCAACACCGTGCGTGACTCTAACTTCAAAATCAAATATTTTCTTGTACGAGTAAATTTAATTTAACGAACGCTGTCCACACGTGATTTACGTGCACTTGAGGCTACGAAAATCCCATTGTATAAATTTATCTTATTAGACTCCAAACCACACTCTCCACTTCCATTTCAATACCAAATTAAAAAAAAAAAAAAATATACTGTAGAAATTAATTAAGCATGAAGAGTATTGTGGAAGAAGGATACATCTACGAAGAGGAAACGCATCTGACCGTCCACAAAACCTCCCTTTTCTTCCCCGGCGATGGCTTCACTGCCTACGATTCCAAAGGCCAACTCGTCTTCCGAGTCGAGTCCTACGGTGTCGACTCCGGCGAAATCGTTCTCATGGACGCCTCCGGTGGATGCATCCTCACCGTCCGCCGCAAGGTAATTAGCTCACTTCATCTCATCAATAATACTTCCGGCTGAGTCAACTCACCGATTTATCAATTTCAGAGGCCGAGCCTTCACCAGCGGTGGGAAGGCTTCGCCGGAGACCGCACGGAAGGGAAAAGCCCGATCTTCAGCGTGCGTCGATCCTCAATAATCGGACGGTCGAGCTTGACTGTGGAGGTGTACAATCCGGGCGAGGAGTATTACCAGATCGAGGGCTCCTTCGCCTGCCGGAACTGCGACATTCTCAACGCCGAGAAGGAGGCGGTGGCCGAGATCCGGCGAAAAGTCGACGCCACCACCAACGTCGTGCTGGGGAAGGACGTGTTCGAGCTGACCTTGAAGCCCGGCTTCGACGGAGCCTTCGTCATGGGAATAGTACTGGTGCTCGATCAGATTCACGGCGAAGATGCCGGAGATGAAGACGCCGACGGCGGTGGACGTGTGAACGGGAGTAGGGTTGGTGTGGACCCCACGCACGAGGACGACACTCAAAATTAATTAATCGGTCAGAAACATTGTTCGAGCACCTGTGGGCTGTGGGCCCGCGTGATATTTTATATAGGGAGCATACTCATTTTTTTTCCCACAGTAATAATTTCAATTAAAAGATTTTAAATATTATTGTGCATACCAATTGATTGAAACCTGACCAAAATTCCAACTAAAGAAAATAAAAAGAAAAACCATTATATAATACGATCAAGTTCAATTCAATCTGCTCAAATCAAAAATAAAACGGGGTTCTGCTATCTAGCGGTAAGCTAGACAAAGGTTGCTGGACTCCATAGTCCAGAAAACATATAACAAAAACTAGAGAAAAATAAACCAAAAACGAAAATAGGGCAACAGTCAACACTGCTACAAATTCAACATCGATAAGAGTCTAGGGCATTATTGTAATTTGCAAATGATGGAAAAATTGTCCGCGGAAGTCTTTACCTTTTTTTTTCCCTTCAGACAACAAAAGATGAACTCAGTTCTCTTTCTTCCTCACGATCAACAAATGGGAAACATTATTGGCGTGCGGTCATAAACAAAAGGAGTCCATCCTCCGAGCCTTGAAACTTTCTAAGCGTACTTAATCAAAATCCTAGAGCAGAAGGGAAAAAGTAAATAAATACAAGAGAATAACTGACTATAGTGAAAAGAAACGATATTAGTATAAGAGCAAGCGAAATGGTCTCTGAATATTTCACATACAGCTTCTTTAGATTAGGTGCAGACTCCAACAAGTCTTTAAGCATTTCCTCCCACCAATCGGCATTCACAGTCATTACAGTCAAGCTTCTCAGATTCTGAAACCTAGGCAGATGATGAGGTTCACGGTGCATGGTCTGCATGAAAAATCAAGATAAAACACATTATTATTGTTTTCTAGTATAACTAAGGAATGATTACAAAATCTACCGGATAAACAAACTTTCAAACAGCCCCAGCTTTCTGGGTTTCATTTTGCATTTACATACCAAAATTTCTCTAAATATCTCCCCAAACAATTATACAGAAAGTTGGAGGAGTTCATAGAACCTCCAGAGGTCAAGAGTTGTTATGGTGAATTATTTATCGACTTCAGCAAATTGCGACAATTAACTAACAACCTCTAAAGAAAGTAAACAAACTCAAAGGTTGTATTTCCAAATACAAAATCTCCGGCTTCTTTTTTATACTATAAACATCATGGGTGTTTTCAGTAATTATCTGAAAGAAATGCAAATGACTAAATGGAGGCTCACTCGGATATAATTCTCCGACATCCACACCTCCTCAGCACCAGAGCACGATTGCATAAGCCAGGGGGCTTTTTCATCGTAGAAATACGAAACTCGAGTGGTATTATATGGATAATCCAAGCAAGCTATCCAAAGGTCATTCCTTCTCATCATATTATTAATTAAAACAGATCCACAATGGCCCATGTACATAAGCTGAGGGGCATCGAGCTCGACCACACAATTAACACTCAACGAGACATTCAATACTTTTAAATACACCAGGGAAGGACTGTGGATCCGAAGCCTTTCTCCAGGTTGAAAGCAATGACAATTTACCAGCAATAAACTATTAAGCACAGGACATGATGCTAACAGGGCATTCACCGGAGTTAACCTATCCATGTAGTGAAGAGAGAGCCTCTTAAGATTGGGTAGGCTGAACCTGAATTCAGTGTCATCACGGGAGAAACAAACAGCCAGAGTTAAGGTGACTAAAGTGGACCCGTAAAGACTGTCGAGAAAGAATTTTTGGTTCTGCAGCTTTGAGATTCGGATATCCATCCTCTTGATGTTCAGACGTAACGCAGCATTAATCCAGTTGGCAATTAATTGTCCATCATCAATTTTACGGCAGATTAGGGTGAGGGAGAATATAGAAGGGGTGTCACTTAAAGTGAAGTTAAGTAAATTATGGACAAAATTTTGGAAGCTGATACGGTGAGTGTTGGAAGGTGGGTGTGGGTGTAGGAGCTCGGTGTCCACTAATTTCAGTTCGAGGTTAGTGATGAGCGGTAGCAGGTTTTTCCATTTTGTAGAAAGGATGCTGGTGCCGGCGACGTGTTTGGTTCGGAGAAATGAGAGGATATGACAGAGGACTTCTTTGGGTAAAACACTTATTCTATCAAGATTATCCTCCATAATATTATCCTCGATAATATTATCCATGGGATAATGTGGTAGAATCCCTGCAGAGAGGATGAAAAATAAATGACAATGACCAGATGAAATATGATATAGTGTTAATTTAACACTGTTAAATAATGCAGTATTTCAAATTGAGATAGATTTATGATTGTTAAAGAAAATGAACTCTGATTGAAGAAATTGTTCAGGAACTTATATTTTGTAATAAGGCCTTGGCATTGTAACAAACACCAAACACTACAAATTCCAGGAGACTTAAAACTAGGAAAACTGATTTTCAATCACAACAATAATATTTTTTTTTAGAAAATACAGGATGTGTATTTCATTCAAATATATGCATTCTCTCAAACTCCTAATATAACGTTATTGAATCATACAAAGTACAATCCAGATCCTATACACATGTACGCATACGCAATGAATTAATATTGAGGGCTAATTAACAAAGATACACCCAAGGATTAGCCTTATTACAAAATTACTCGGTTATCATTCAAAAGTATTCCTCAAGGGGGTATTTGTTAGGTTAATAGTTAATACAAAACTCAAGGGGCAATTTGAATAATTTAAGGAGATATTATGATTTTGAATGAAAACTAAAGTTTTTATTTATTTATAAAGCTTCCCCATGTCAGTGTGTGGTTGTTTGTCTATGTTTTTTTCTTTCAATTATGAGCAACTGAGCATGCATATAAAACAGCAAAATTGGTTTATTCAATTAGTTCATATTTGTCTCAAAATTGTTCATACTTTCTATTAATTTTACAGTAGAAATAAATAATAGGGTGACATCACGTTCACAGATCATTTTAAGACATAAGATTCACAGCTAAGGCATAAGGGTGGCCAAAATGCAACTACAGCCAAACTAGATAACGGGTCCGTTCAACAGTTCCTAGTTCTGAGCCGTAACCATGCTTCAAGGTTATGATTGATTCCACCTCTTGAATAACTGACAGTTTAGAATCATGGAACTACGGTTACAGCTATTTTTTAATAATTTTCTATTTAATATATTTAAATTTTCATAATTAACCCCCTATCTGTTTTTCCTCACAAGTCAACAACTATATCTCAAAGTCAACTGATTTCTCTATATTCCGCTCAAGTTCTCAATTCAAGAATTTGAACTCTTTTTCTTTGACATTTCAATGGCTAATTACATCCATATATTATTTCAATGGTCAATTAAATAAATAAACCCATAACCAGGGCCATCCCTATGCCTTAGCATAAACCCAAACCTACTAACAAAATGGAAACAGTCCAATTATTCTTTTCATACTATTAACATAAACATCCCGTGTTTATTACACTTTATTTATGTATGACCATAACCTAACCCAAACTATGTATATACTTTTAACTCAAATCTGACATTAACTAAAATATTACCAGATGGATTACTTTCGAACAAGAAAATTATATATACAAACAGAATACAATTTCCAACATTCAATAAAAATAACGGATTCAATCAATCAATTCAGATCGATTGAAACCACCTTGCGTATTATTTATTTTATTCAGGTTGCACTAACCTAGATCTGATAACGTGTTAAGTTACTGTTTCGATTAACTTTTAATAAGACAACTATATTTACATACAATACAAACGATTTTTTTCCAAAATTTCATCATCACAAAATATTCAATTGATAAATTGAGTTATTTATTCAGTTGAAAATTATGTGTGTTATTCAAGTTTAACCCAACCAACTGACAAGGTTCTCGTCCTGTTTTCTATCATGTCAGAATTTGACACCACTAATAGATAACTAATAGTTTACCAATCAGTAAAAATAATTTCCACGCATTTCTTTATAATTCTAAACATGGACACCACAAATAAGTGAAGGTATTCAACAGAAAATGAATGCACAATGTTACTAAAGAGAGACTTGTAGGTTGTAATTGATTTTCAATTTAGATCTAGATCCATAAACTATTCTCAGCAAGTTTTCATCAAAATAGCAGAAACAAATCCAAAATCGGGAAATAAATCTTTGTATTTACCTTTTTATTATCAATTTCAGCAAAAAGTGTCACCACTGTCTTCTGCGCCGCCACCTTTTGTTTTGTGCCCACGATCCAACCCTACCAAACACTCTTATATATAATGTTAAAAAGGGTTCTCATTTAAATAAAATAAAAATGACACGTGCAAAATCGTGCTAGAAAAAGAAAGCACGCGCAATCGAACCCGTTTAATTCGAGTTATTCCATAATTCTTTCCAAATATACATCGCATATTATCAAGCGGTCAACTATTACACTAATATATTGTTATTCCATAAATATTAGTATCCAAATTCGTCAACTCCTCAAAATAAACCAAACATCGAATGTATGGCATGACTTTGATTATTTGAACCAATGGATTTCAAATTGAGCGTCACAAGAGTGCATCATTAGTGAACGAATATTATAAATAAGCACTTAGCAGTGCTTTACGGAATCACATATTCAACAAATCAAAGGAGACAAGTGCGTATTCTCTATCGTACAATGCTACAAGCAAAAATAAAATAAAATCAACCTACAGAACTCTCTTTCACATCAATGATCAATCGATTTGAAACTCCACAAAAAAAAAATCTTTATGTCCAAGGGCTAAAGTAGCTCCTGTCAATAGAGGACTCCGTTTGACCAATAATGGACATAGGCACATAAACTCTTCCCATCTACACAACCAATTGGAGAATTGTTTCACGAATGTATTTCGTTACTGTATGATCAGACTAATAATAAAATCTAAAGACAACTAAATAAACTTTCTGAAAATGGTCACTTCAGTATTAAGAAATTACATGCCTTGTGCCTCATATGTCTCATTGCATGATGCTGCTAAAAAAAATATTCATTATCTCTCTCACATGCGAAAGGGTAGCATTAATGGTATCTAAACTCTTCCTACAACTCTCTATCTTCAAGGTTGACCAATAAAAACAAATTTGTTGCAAGACTCCTGTAATACTATGTTTCTCAAATTGACTCCACTGATACTTCTATATATAGGAGAAATTAAGAAAAGGATACACGATTTGACTCCGCAAATAAGTGACTTACAAACATACCTTACACACATGCTGGAACATGTTAAGCCAAGAGCATTGTTTACAAACATTTCAAAGACTCTTGCAATGGTGATAAATAGAACAATAATTAATTTCTATAAATGTCCACCTTCAATTCAAAAGACAATTTTTTTAAAATCACAGATTTTACTTTACCTATTTCCATTGAAGTAATACCATTGTAAACGTATTAATTAAGTAATTATTTCTAATTGAGAAACTATAGTCTATACTATTCAAAATCAATTTAAAAGCAGGGTAGTACTTCACTAATTCCTATTAACACTACTTATTTTTCAATTTCAAAAGGCCAATTACTAGATAATTTGTATACTTAATCAGAAAGATTAAACCCGAAGCATTTAAGCTACATAAGAAACATTTTGTTTTAACCTTTCAAGCCTTATAAGCAAGAAAGAGGCAGCAACAAAGAAAATGAAAACGAACTATGTGAAGGCAAATCATTACATGGAACTAGGTTCACGCATATCTACGTGGAGTCGTGGACCTCATGGAAATTTATATTATTTGTAAATGAAGATTTCAATTATCAGTAAATGAAAATTTCAATTATCAGTAAATGAAATTTTCAATTATAACTGTATTCTTCATTATTGTATTTCATGTGAGTGTTTCTTCATTCTTGTATGATTTGTTCATTCTTGTTTAATTCAGTTATCCGTAAATTAAGATTTCAATTATAACTATATTTTTCATTATTGTATCATTGTATGTCACCTGTAAGTGTTGCTTAATTCTTGTATTATTGTATTCTTCATTCTCGTAAAACATTGTAATTTTCATTCTTGTATAATTAAAGTATTTCCACTTGTATAGTTATAATCTTAATTTTTGTATAACTGGATTTTTCATGAGGTCCACTTAGATCTACGTGAACTCGAATCCATAATATACATACTGTTAACATGAGTCGATGAGAATGTACAACATGGACTCGGGTCCACGTAAATCTATGTGAACCTGATGAAGAATACACTAAACAATTATACATACGCAAAATTACAATTGTTCAAGTCAACATGAAAAATAAAATTTTCAAGAATGAACATTATGAAGAATACAATTTTACAAAAATGAAAAAAAAACATTTATACAAGAATGATTTGTATAGGTATAAGACAACGAATAATATACTTAAACATTATGAATACAGTTGTACAATAATGAAAAATATAATTAAACTTGAATTATTCATTATTGTATAAAATCTTCATTATTGATTTATTGTATAATATATTCTTCGTCTGATTCATGTAGATTTACATGGACTCAAGTTCATGTAGTAATTTTTTGTGTTATTGGGATATGATATATCATTACAAAGGCCATGTCAAGATATTTACCCAATTACTAGGCAAAATCAAAACAAATTCAGTCAGGAAGGGCAAACTCAATTGTTCTCAGCTCGTCTGGTGCCCACTACTTATCCAACAAACCTTTAAACATGGTGTGAACTAATTATCCATGACATATTGATGAACTAGATAAAATGATGATTTTTGTAAACGACAAAACCTGCGATAACAAAAGAAGGAGCAATACAATAAGAGATCTCAGATCGAATCAGTACATCAATACCGATTGGATCCAAGATCTTGGAATTGGAATATGTATGGCATCGGATCGCTAGAAATATTGGTGATATTATCTATTTAATGAGTTTGCTAATAAATCATTGACCAGTTGAATTTGTGACCAAATATTATTTTTAGGGAGGTTAACAATGAATTGGGGTATAATTGCATTATGTATAAGGTAAAAATATAGCTCTTCTTATCAATGGACTTACCTGTAAAACAGATAGAACGTCCATGCCATGAACGTATAGCAGATTTTTTCACATGGTATAAGTCCTCACTTCTTTGTAATAACTGGGTACCTAGCCATATGCTGGACCCTAACAAAAATAAATAAGTAAGAAATTTATCATTAACTAAGGTTTATCATAAAAAAATATTCTACTTCTGTTTAGTTGACTCCAGCCATCTTCAAGGAATCAAGGGTTGACAAGTGAACGAGAGGCGTATTAATACTGAAAAGGCGACAATCCGAGAAGAAAAAACAATTATACAGGAGGCATTAATGGCTGACAAAAAATGACCAACATAAAGATAAGCCTGAAGATCAGAGCTTTCCGGGTCAAATCAACCAATATGAAGGGCATTGGCCAAATAAGAACAAAAACAAAGCAGGGATATGAAATTGCTTGAGTGACATATTTACCCCTACCATGAGAAATGCATATTTCTCAAAACACACTAATGTGTGTGTGAAATCGATGAAACATTTTACAACCTTACAGATCATGCGCTGAGATTGATTGAACTCCTCGGCTTGTGTCAGTAAAATCCGATCAGTGTAAACATTTTTTGTACTGTACTGCATCGCTCGTGACTCCACCATCAGGCTTAACTTCAAGTCTTCAACGAGGTGGATTTGCAGAAGAAACCCTAATTTGGGATTTTATGATGAAGAAGGTAAAGTGAAGTGTTCTACGGTAGTGTCCGCAAATCCGGGTTACGGGTTGCAGTTGCGAGGTGGGCTTTTGGATTTTTTTTTTTAAATTTAAAATAAATCCTATTTTTCTATATGTATTTACTCAAATATTTTTCATATGTAAATTTTGAGTTATGTAAATTTTCAATATACATGGTAAATAAATAAAACAATAAGATAAATTATTTATTAAAATAAACATGGTCAAAATATATATATATACTTTGGCCTAAGTGGTCGAAAAATATACTGTATATATTATGGCCTATAATTAATTTATTGAAAAAAAAATGTGGAATCAGCTAAAGTTGTGACAATTTAAAAGTTTATATTTAGCTATAGTTTCAACCGAAATTTGTATGTTCATTACCACATACAGAACTATTGATATAGTGCATATTCTCCCATAATAAGATGTTGCAGAAATCAGTAAGTGGTGGCTGAAATAACAAGAAAATCTCATACAAAATCATCAACTGGTGGCTCAGAATCTACTGCAAGCCTCAATACTTGCCAACACCCACACGATTATCTACTGCAAGCCTCGATACTTGTCACAACCCACACGATTTGGACCTCTCTAGATCGACGACTTTCATCCGTGAAAAAACCTCTCTAGATAGACGACTTTCATCCGTTAAAAACCCATGAAAAAACAAAACATATTTCCATTGCATCCTCAAGATTCTCAAATGCCTTTAAACCACTTGTGTTATAAAGATTAATTTCATCACCCAAAACATAAGGAGTGAATATTAATATTTATTGATAAACAAAGATTGTAAAAGTGTGCACTAATTTTCATTAATATTTACAATAGAACATATGTAAGCAAGATCAAAACTTCATACATGTGTTAGCAAACTATTGCAGTTACACATTATTAGTATATAATCTTAACACAAACTCAAAGCTATTTAGACATACTGTACGACAAGACAAATGGAATCTTAGATTATGATTTAAGAAGCTGCAGCAAGAGAAGACCACTGAGATCCTCCTTGGAAGATCATGTGAGCTGAATTATTATTCATCTGCTTTCCACATTGGGCTTTTACGTCTTCCTTTTCTTCTTCTTCTTCTTCTTCGTCCTCGGCATCCCACAAGAACCGGGCATATGAAGCCAGAACAAAACTGCCAACAAAAGAGGGTAAGAGTAATTGTCAGATATTGGATGGTAATTGGACACAAACACCGTATTTTTCAGGGAAGGGGAGAGGGGTGTTAAGAATAACGATTTCTGATTCTACTTTAAAATGTGGATCATTGCAAAAATCCACAAATGTATCGACAAATTACAAAAAAAATAAATAATAATAATAATAATAATAATAATAATAATAATAATAATAATAATAATAATAAAAAAAAAACAGGTAATTTTCTAAATTACATAAAGTCACCCATCCCATGAGGTTTGATGATGTTATAATTGAGATCTACCCTTCAGTATTTTTAGATATGTGACTAGAGTTTGAAATGTTGTTTTTACTTATGAGTAAAAAATGTAAGACAAATAAAATCTATAAATTAGTATAATCAATGAAGAACTATTAAACTACTCCTTCAAAAGCTAGTTACTTAAAATCACTTCTTTTAGTGATTGTGGACACTCTCTAAATCATTCTTCTACAAGTTAGATTAACAAATTGGCATTCTTCTAAAACGAAAATTGAAGTATTTATGGTTAAAAGTATCGAAACCAAGAAAAACAGAAAACCAATTTTCTCACCAGTCGTTGGGATCAGCTTTAACGGCTTGATCGAAATAAGCCTCGGCTCTAACAGCATCCTTTTGTGTCTCCCATATTAGATCGGCATAGAGTGAGAGCACACTGCCGTCACTGGGATTCGCCAGAATCGCCCTTCCACAATACTCCTCCGCCTTGGCAAAATCTCCCTTAACCTTCATACAAAATACATTCAAATTATTTTAATATCAAATTTCTAAACAATCAGATAATGCTGTAAACGAAGAACAATTTTACGGGGGAAAAAGTACCTCTTTCAAGAATTTAGCATAATTTGCAAGCAATAGAGGGTTCCCCGGATTAGCCTGAATCATCATCTCATAGTACGACTCCGTGCTCTCTGGCCCATGCCGACGGCCCGGATTCTGCTCGGCCGAGCCATCACCGGAGCCTCGCCCACCGCCGCACATCCTCCCACGCCCGCCTCCGCCGAATCCACCTCCCACCGTCAGCGTCTGCGGCATCCTCTCCCTCTCCGCCCAACACTCCTCCTCCTCGGAGTACGCAGCCGCCGCGCGAAGCCCGGAGCTGGTCAGGAAAGCGGGGCCCGCCTCCTGCTCTCTCTTCTCCTTGATTCTCCCGGGGTTAGGGGTCCCCGGCGGCCTCAGGCAACTCCTGTGCTTCGACGGATCCTTGAGATCCGAATCGAAGGCGTTACGGGTCTGGACAGTCCGGCCGGCGCAGTCCTCGGACGTCATCGACAAGCAGAACGATCTGTTCCTCGGTATGTGGGCGGCCGTGTCGGGTTCGGTCGAATTCGCCAGCCATGAGTTCAGGATCGGAGACGAGGAGCTTCTCAGTAACATTCTTCTTCGATCGATCGAGTAAAATATTCTTTGATTTTTAGTTTTAGCTCCGGACTGATGAGTGACGATGATGGCGGAGCTAGTGAGGGTTTTGTAGAGATTGTGAGGGGATGAGGTTGGAATTTAAGTAGGGAATGGAATGGGAAAATGCATCTTTTTCCTTTCTTTTGTGGTGTGGAATTATTTAACCAAAATCAAATTATTATGTGAAAATATAAATTTGTCACGTGATATAATGTAGTGTACTCATTAGGTGGCGGTATGGGGCACCGCTCGTGACTTCCCCGAGGGCCCTATTATTGGACGGAGAGGCAGAAAAATCGAATTGGTTAACTATGAAATAACAGTAATTTGAATAATTTTTTTAAATAAAAAAAATTATATTGGGGAAGAAATATTTTGATTCAATATTTGAAGCAATATTTAGTGTATTTTTATTTCGAATTTAATTAAATGAAATGAAATGAAAATCAACGTCAATCGGGCTGGCCCGCTTGTTTTCAAATCATTTCGAGCCGAAGAAAAGTTTTTGCGTGGGTTAGATTGACTACAAGCTTACTTAAAAACAAACAAATCATGTTCCCATCAATCTTACGATATATAAATCGAGAAGCAAATGTCGTGGCGAATTCACAATCGTTGGATGATAAAAAAAAGTGTTCGTGTTCACACCTATCAACGGATGTTAATTTTCCAAAATTTTCGAATTTTCTATTATTTAAATTATAAAAAA
The DNA here is from genome assembly GCA_954870475.1 of Euphrasia confusa. Classification (NCBI taxonomy): domain Eukaryota; kingdom Viridiplantae; phylum Streptophyta; class Magnoliopsida; order Lamiales; family Orobanchaceae; genus Euphrasia; species Euphrasia confusa. The sequence goes on along the minus strand of OX940968.1, from coordinate 6,663,090 downwards.
ATAATTTTATAACCGATTACTCTAATTACGGTAATTAATTTAAAATAATTTCCTTAATTATAAGTCAACTACGCGTACGCAATTAGTGGGAGAGAATCTGTATTTTTTATTAATATATTTCAACAATTCTTAATTAATTTATTTATATTATGGTAAATCTACTCCTTAATTTAAGCAAATAAATAAATTTGATATTATCTACTATTTATATTACTCTAATCATGCATAATTCGAATTATAATACTATAATTACAGAATTTAAATAAAGTATTTTCAATTAATAAAATCGACAATTCAAATTATGTATATTTAAAATATAATAATAATGGTCAAACTCTAATTCAAATCTATCCCACGTCATTTTCACTCACTCATTACCTCTCACTTTTCATTCCAGCTTTTTTTTTTAAATTAATGTTCTTAATTTCTGTATTTATTTTATGAATATGAATATTAATTTATTCATGCTCACAATTATATTTTCTTTTGCAGGTTCTGTAATACCCGTTTTATTTTCAGTATTTAAATATAATATTTTGTGTTGACCGTTGACTTTGTAACCGGCACATCAATTTATCGATTGTCGTGATATTTTTAGATTAATATTTGAAGACTAAAATTATTTGATGTGTATTTTATAATGGTTTTGGGAATAGAAGCACCAAAATATTATAAGGTATATTTTTATATTGTATCATATATACATATTATTTACTAATAGTAATATGTAATATATATTAGTAAATGGAAAGGCGGCTGGGATGGATGAATCATCCCAGCCAATTTAATCTCTTGCTACACGTGCCCCCACCTTTTCTTTATAAACAAGACCCACACACACAAATCTCACACACTGATACTACAAAACACATACACACTCAAAAACAACAGAGAGGAGAAGAAAGAAGAACAGAGAGAGAAAAAGAATTCGGGAAGCAAGGAAGGCTGTGATTTCTTGAAATCTAAAGAGGAGGAGAGCTAGCAATTCGGCCTTGGACCTCATTTATTTCAGAATCAACGTATATAGAAGGCAAGGTTTTAAGTTATTTGTGTTTTCGATATCGAAAGTTTTCGTCTAGATTTCGATCTCAGATTATTGCGTTTTAGGGTTTGATTCTTATATCATATTGTGTATTCCTCGTTGAGTAGATGATTTCGGTACATATAACTTACTTCGTTGCTGTTGAAAGAGGCAAGTAGTTAAGTTTTTAAAGTTTCGATATCGATAAATGTTTCGTCTACGTTTTTATTTCGGGCTGTTGAGTTTCAGTACTTGAATTATATACCGTTGGATAGCTCTAGTTGCGAGGATCGTTTTGATATGTAGAACTCACGATTTCGACTTCGGAATCAAAAGATATAGCCGTCCGAAGTTTCAGGTGACATGCAGCCCGCTGGAGAGGGTGACGGGCAGCGACTGCTGCCAGCGGGCAGCGGGCGCAATTCCTTCCGTATTGACTTGTTTTCGTTCCGTACTTCCGAAATTCATAACTTTTGACTCGTAACTCCGTTTGACTATTATTATATAGTTCCGGAATCGTCTTTCAGCGTACTTCGACATAGAGTAGGTTTCAGATAATTATATGATTGTTTATGAATTATGATTTTGGTGATTAGCTATCATATATGGTTTATATGTTTGTGTATGTAGACCATGGTTATTAATTATTGTATGCCTGCTTATATGTATTATACTTGTTGTATATGTACATATGAGTATATGATACCGATGATGGCCGGTATAGCCGAGGTTGATACCATGTGATATTCCTGTTGATTGATTTATTGGGATCAGGTGATCCATGATTTTATGATTTACTCGATTTGAGTCTTTTGATCTTTCGAGTTTTGTGTTTGAGTGTGTTGGTCGGTTGCCATTTATACACGTACATCGGTGACGACCGATAGTCCTACGGGAGGCGAACATGGATGTAGATGCGTAGCCTTGCACGTGCTTTTTAGTTGGCATCTGGGATGTCAGAGGTGCGTACTCTAATCCATGTAGACCGAGGTCTGGAGTTGACGGGGTCACTACAGACTTGATTCTAACCAACGGGTAGTGACAGAGGTGTTCGCCTGTAGTTTGGGTCGCTCCCTTCTGACAGCTTCACCGTCTGTTTACCTGGATGACATATAGATTTCGTTGGGGTGTACCAGCGATATTCTATTGTCGACTCCATCAGCGACATTTGATATGTTCGTTTGTATGGGATTGGACTTCGTGAGTGAGTGTCACTGGGGATTTGACTGCGAGTCTATCGGGATCGGTGAACTCATCACTTAGTCTTGTTCGGTTTCTGATGATGGATAGCATGAGTGGCTTTCAGGCCAGTGCTTTATAGTAATGATATGACGGGTCGAGGATACTGGAGGACAATGTGTCCGAGGATGGTTGAGACCGGATGGTTATTGTGTGTTTTATGACTGTATGTTTGTGTGATACATGGTAGGGGATTATAAATCTTGCCAGCGTATTAGACGCTGACCTTGCCGTGTTTATTTTTATATTTTGTAGGTACTTCTGATGCTATGTGGGCTGGACGAGAGACGACGCAGGCTTTGTGATCATGGATAGGGGTCACCGCGGCATTTTATTTTCTGATGTGTAGACAGTAGATTTTATTTATTATTGTTTTTATTTATACATATTTATATATATTATTTGGTGTCTGAAGTGGGGTGTCAGCGTGAGTCCGGTTATAGGTGAGGTTTGTAAAAAGTTTTAATTTTTCCGCTGTTTTTAAACGAGATAAATAACCGGGCGTCACAGGTTCTCTATGTAAGTTTTTTTTTTTTCGTATTTATATTTAATTTTTTGAAATAAATTATATTTGTATTTTTTTTCAGCCTTCAACATTCTTTTACTAATTCTATTTTAATTTAAATATTATTGTACGATTAATGTTTTTATTTTTTTGCAGGCTTCAATGAAAGCATTCTTTTACTAATTCTATTTTAATTTAAATATTATTGTTTTACGATTAATGTTTTTATTTTTTGCAGGCTTCAATGTAAGTATTCTTTACTAATTCTTTTTAAATTTAAATATTATTGTTTTACTATTAATGTTTGTATTTTTTGAGTATTTTTTATTAATTCGTATTTTAATTTTAATATGTTTTTTCTAATGATTAATATTTGTATTTTTTTGCAGCAAATCAATTTAAGCATTTTTTACTAATAAAATTTTTTATTTTAATATTTTTTTTGTCGCTTAATGTTTATATTTTTGTTTGCAGAAAATTAATGTAAGCCATTCTTTTATTGTTTTTTTTAATTGTATTCTTTTAATCAAATTTAAATTTTAATTTTCAAGTTATTAGCTTTATTGTGTTGTTCTTTTTTTTTTTTGTTCTTTTGTAGGTTTTTTTATACGTTAAAGAATTGGGAAATCGAAGAAATCAAAAGTCGAAGATCGAAACATTGGATCGCACAAGTTTTTATAAGAATCTAGCCTTCGGTTTAGAGTCTTATAATAGTTTTAGATTTGTTTTTGTTATTAATTTTTTTAATGTAATTTATCAATGTAATTTGATTTGTTATTTATTTAATAAAATTTATAATCTTTCTATTTAAAAATATAGTATTTTATTTACTGTTACAAAGATCACGTGTATTTTGTTAATATTTTTAAATTCCATACAATCAGTAATTATTTTTTTATTAAAACAAGTTAGTTATTAAGAATATAAATAAATTTTTATTTTAGTTTGGTGTTTTTTTACAATAATTTTTATTATTCTTATTTATTTAATTAATCAATTTTTAATTATATCAATTCCAAAAAAACCGATTTTTTCTTTTTTTAAATGATTAAAAATTAATTAATTAATCGGTTTATGTTATTTATGGTAGCTAATTTAATGAATTTTCCTTAATTATAGGTAAACTAATGAATTTTCCTTAATTATAGGTAAACTCTACCAATTAGTGTGATTGAATCTTAATTATATTAGTATAATTACCGGTTATTTATGCTATATATAATATATAAATAATATTATTAATTTAAGTAAATCAACTCCTTATTTTAAGCAACTAAATAAATTTGATATTATCTATTTATTTATATTATTATAATCATGCATAATTCGAAATTTTTATTTTAGTTTGGTGTTTTTTTACAATAATTTTTATTATTCTTATTTATTTAATTAATCAATTTTTAATTATATCAATTCCAAAAAAACCGATTTTTTCTTTTTTTAAATGATTAAAAATTAATTAATTAATCGGTTTATGTTATTTATGGTAGCTAATTTAATGAATTTTCCTTAATTATAGGTAAACTAATGAATTTTCCTTAATTATAGGTAAACTCTACCAATTAGTGTGATTGAATCTTAATTATATTAGTATAATTACCGGTTATTTATGCTATATATAATATATAAATAATATTATTAATTTAAGTAAATCAACTCCTTATTTTAAGCAACTAAATAAATTTGATATTATCTACTTATTTATATTATTATAATCATGCATAATTCGAATTATGTTGCTATAACCGCACCATTTATTATTAGAAATTTTTGTATGTTTTTTGTAATTACGGAAATAAATTCAAAATTAATTTATGTATTTTAGTTCGACTTTTTTTATATAAATAATAATAATAATAATAATTCTGATTTAACTGATTTATCGTATTTTAATTATATCAGCTACAATTACTAATAATGAAAGTAATCAATTCGAAAAATAATTCCTTAATTAATTAGTCAACTATCCAACCATATTTGATTTATAAATAATATTATAAACTTATATAAAAACAATCCTATGCTTAATTAGAGGAATCAATAATATTATTAATTATTAATATGGTAAATCTATTCCGTATTTTAAGCAACTAAATAAACTTTATATTATCTACTTTTCTATATTAATGTTTGTATTTGAATTATTATTTATAATTAGCTATTTTAATTTTTATTTAAATATTATAAAATCTAGATCCATATATTATAATTTTAAATAAAATTTAAATTATGAATATTATTTTATTTACTATTAAATACATTTTAAATTAGAAATATAAAGAAAATTTAATTTTCCAGCCCGAAAACTTTATATTATCTATTTATCTCTGAATTTAAATTATAATTTATAATTATCGAATTTGAATTATAATTTATAATTATCGATTTTATTTTTAATACAAATAGTATAAAAAGAAAATTCCATATATTATAATATTAATTAATTTTTTTGCAATGATTTAAATGATTTTATTTTTTATTTTTTTAGTGTGATTAATTATTAAAGGATTTTGCGTTATCTTACTAATTACTTATTTTTTTAATTTTTATTGCGTTAAATATTTGCATTTATATAATTATATATTTTATGTTTTGTTCTTTGTAGGTGTTTTTTTACAACGAAAAGTTCACCGCTATCAATGTTGTATCGGATATCCTTTTGGGGTTTTGTCTCGGAAATATACAGTCAGTGATCATATCTTCAATATTTTCATATTTAATATTCGAATTACTTAGAGCATCTCCAACCGATACTTAATATTTAATACTTAGATTATGGTGGGACCCACATAAAAAATACTTAGATTTACGTTACCTTAAACTTAAACCAAAAAGTATTTATTATTTATAAAATCATCCTTTTATTTTACAAACTAATAAAAAATACCTATTAACCTTTTATTTTAATTTTTTATTTAATATATTTTGTAATGAAATTTTTTTAATAATCATATATTAATAATTAAAATAAAATTTTATTTTAAAAATAAAAATAAATATTTATAATTAAATATTAAATATTTCATGTTTGCACAATTTTGTCATATTTAATTAATATTTCATTATATTTTTTATTTTTGAAATTTTAAATTAAAAATAATATTTATTAATTTTTTTAAATTTAATGTCAAAAGTTACGGGGTTAAATTATAAATTTATAAAGATATTGGTTATTTTTATAAAAATAGTATAAAAAATTGTATAAGAAGAATAATTTGAGAATATTCTTTTAAATTTAAGTATTGGAATCTCGGTTGGAGCTAATTTACTGTAAACTTAAAACTAAACTTATTTTTGAGTTTAAGTTTTTGTGTTCGGTTGGAGATGACCTTATATAGGTAAAACTTTTAATGCAACAATTTTAATGGAAGAAACAGCATATCCATATACATGTCCTTTGTTAGTTGTGTAATGTATATACACGGTTAATAAAAGTATTCAACTTCAATATTATATATTTACACTTACTTAATATAATTAGTCAATTTCATGGACGAAACTTACTTAATGTATTTTTACCAAATATAATGATTAACCAAAATATATAAATAGATATATTCTAACTTTTTTAAATTACACAAAAAAAAGAATTTGTATCTTTTCAAATAATGTGTAATTAATAAGATGTATACATTCAAAAAATCTATGTTTAAATATTAAGAGTAATCTACAGGTGATTAGCTTTTAATATTATTTTTCTATATATTATCCCCTTAGAATTAAACTTTTCAATTGGTTTCTCCCTTTTCTTCGCATAATTCTTTTATCAGTAAAAAAATATAACATCAATTCTCTTTTCTTGAGACACTACCAAGATTCATCAATGGCGGGTCAACGATTTGCTTTGCGGTTTAACTACTACTGGGACGATCTGGAATATCGTTGTAAGAATCAGTCGTATATGGTTCTCATCAAGAGATTATCCATATAAGCAGGCGATGCATATTGTAATGATGGATCTTATGGTAAGATAATGCATATTTTAATTAATACTGTTTGTTTTTTGTTTAATAAATTCTGACAATACAAAAGACCCGTGATGATGATTTTTTTATGTTTTTTGACCAGCGTGATCAAATTCATGCATTTGTAAAGACAGATCTATTCGATCAGTTCCACAGTAAGATCGTTGAGGGTGAACTGTACAGCTTCAGGAAGTTTCAAGTTATTGAGTTACCTTTGAAACATATGGTTGCCGACAATAAATATACGCCAATTCTCCAAAAAAAAAAGAACAACTGTGGAACCTACATGGTATTTAGATTTTCCTAAATCAATCTATAATTTCAGACCTTTTTGGTGTATCAACTATCATAACTTTCCAGCTGAGGGTCCTCTATTGGGTATGTTTTGTTATTTTAAAAAATTACTTAACAATTATAACAAATTAATTTTATACAGTATAAAAATACAACGTTTAATATGTTTATATTTGTTTTTGACTCACATATTACTTTCTTTTTTACAAGACATCATTGGTCACATTGTTGACGTTGATTCTGAAAGGATGAATGGTATTCGCGGTCAAGGGCATAGATTTATACGTCTTCGTGTTGGAGATCTACAGTAAGTTTTAATTGTATTAATTCAATAATCACTATTTTATTATACAATAAAAATATATGTATTACATACAATAATTAAGTCATCTTGATAAACAGTTTTGGTATCGTTGAGTTCTTATATTTCGAACCATTTTCAACTGAAATAATTGAAATTGTCGATATAGCAAGAGATAACAGAATGGGTCTTGCTGTTATTATTATTCAGCTTGCAAGCACCATGATGTTCAGCGGTAAATATGCTATTTACGTACAATTTTAAATTTATATTTGAAAATGTATTAAATCATTTTTATATTTTCATATTGTATACTGTTTGTAGGTGATTTTGTTTTGTGTAATACTAAGAATGCTACAAATGTTAAGATTTATCATCATATTGACGAGGCAGTTGCATACCATCGACGGTAAAACACTAATTTGCGAATGCGAAAATCTTACTCTGAACTTTTCTTCATTATACACGTTTTTCTTATCTTAACTTTTCTTGATTCTAAATAAAAATAAAATTTTCATGTATAACAGGTTTCAAGATAATTGGAGTCCCGTTCGTAATCTTCTCGAAATGGATTCAACTTGAATGACATTCGCGTTTTTTAGAATATAAAATTCATCAGAATGTTATCGGTACTTTCATTTGATGAGAAATCTTATTTTAAATTTTATGTTGATTAATCATTTAAATGTTTTCATTTTATTGAACATATATCTATTTGAACTAAGTATTTTTATATATATTGTTTAAATAATTTTAATTTTATAAATTGTTAATTTTTTTGTTTTCTTTTCTAATATTACGACCGTTTGTTTATTGTGATTTATTATACTATTAAATTAAATAAAAACGAAATAGTATTTATAGTATGCACATTTATAGTACTATCATAGATAAGATTTTCCATATTTAATATTTTGATTACTTATGTACGAGTAATCGAATATCATAATTTGTTCAGTCATACTATTAGTAATTTAGAAGTAATTAAACACTAGAAACCAACATGTTCATATGACGTTATCACTATAGAAACAAATCCATCTTCAACGAAAGCTTATTTCACCTTCTTCAAGAAACTATTTTTAATAATTCGTATAATGAGGATCACTATAATTCAAGAAACTAAATATTGTTTATTTTTAGATTATTTGGTTTGAGTCATTATCAGATTTATAAATATAAATGGTTTTCCTACTTATACTTATGTGCAGGTTGCTTTGAATTAAAAAAGATTTTGAAAGGCTTCTAAGCATTGGAATGGTGTAATATGTATATTTTGAATTGAGACAAGATACAAGATTTTGGTTATCTTATAACTAAGGCGTATAAATTAAAAATATTTTTGTACAAAGAGTATTGTATATTAGTGTTTTTAAACTTTATACTTTATGTGCATTAATATTTTGATTGTTCAATGTTTGGGGTATGTGTATTTATATAATTTATATTGGATGAGTTATTAATTATTGTTGTGTCAATTATTTAACCAAACATTTACTAAGATTTTAAAAATTGGCTTAAATTGTACTTACAGTGTCAAATTAAAATAACATTTCGGTAAATGAAACTAACTAATGTTTGGTAATTTTAATTTGTATAAGTTGTTACATTTTATTGAAAATTTTATTCGTGCTTATTTTTTGAACGGTATATTTGAAAAACATGATTACTTTAGTTTTAAATATATTATATACCTAAATTATTATCATAACCGAATTACAATTAATTGTTATTTTGCACACAACACAAGGAAACTAAAGTAATTATAATAATCTTACACTAAAACCAAATTGTATATTGAACAATCTCTATAACAAAGTATATTTTAATGTTTTGGGTTACAAATATATTTTGAACAACAAACAATAACCTTATTAGATTACAAATTCAATAATATTAATGATATATACTTGGATTAAATTGTAGTGTATTATTATTTATTCAAGTATATTAATAAATATTTGTATTATTTATACAATAATTATATAAGGAAACCACGCTTTGTGTATTTCTTAAGCACCGTAGACTGTCGTCTTCAACTTTTTCGGCTTCTTGAACAGCAAGACCTCTAATCCCTTTACTTCAATCTGGTATGAAACAATATTTATGCTAATCTAAATGTTGAATTTTGATTCTGTTTTAATCAATAAAGTGTACTTCTTAGAAACTGTAAACCGAAGGCTTATTTGTACTCAATTCTAGGGTTACTCATCCTCTTATCTCGGCTGCTTAGCAGAAGAAAATTAATCCCTTTACTTTAATCAACTATTAAACAATAGGTTATATTATCTACTTCCGTGTAAAATTGATTCTGTCGGCATGAGTATTCTTCTCAACAATCGGGTTCGATTAAATTGCATTTGGTATTGATTTTTTTAAGGTCTCTATGATGAGAATGTTTTGTGTATAATATTGATTCTGTCTTACATATTATTCTTCTAAATAATCAGGTTCGATTCTATTCAATTATTTTTTTCATGTTTTAATTTCTCTATGATGAGTTCTATTTCAAAATACAGAAAATGAATTCCATCTATCCCAACCTTAGAATGGCAGGTAGCAGTTCAAATAAGGGTCGAGGCAAAAGCGATGCTGATCTGGGAAATTGTGAGTATTCTCTCCTGTTGTTAGGTTTTATTTAAGCTGTTTCTTTTTAGTCATTATTTATTGAGGAATTCATCATAGTTATTTAAACAAATATTTGTTATTTGTTATAGTTTTTCACTGATGTTTATATTTACCTAATCTTGCCGCGTTATTGACAAATATACTTTGTAAATTAATCTTATCCTCATTTTTTATAAAAATCTACAATTCTTAATTAGTTGTATATTAATTGAGTTTTTGTATCATTACAATGATGAATCGATTTTTCTTTTACTTTGTTGACATGATAATACCGATCGTGACCGATTTATTTTTTTCTAACTATGACAACTAATTATGAAGCAAGAAGAGAACCACCCTACGCTCCCCGATTTAATACATGGGTCGGCCCTCATGATATCCAGTCTATTCTAAGCATCCATTATCTACTAATTTTTTAAATGATTATTATATTGACCAATTTTGTATTTTGTTAGATTATTCCTTCAGAATTTCTTAGAATAAGTACTTACCAGATGCCATTCTTCACCAATCTGAAGACCCCGGACGATATAATCCATCCTATTGCTTTAGGTGAAGACAATAATCATCGTCTTCATATAATGAGCGGTTGGGCTCCGGTCAAGGAAAAATATCATATTAAGTACGGATATTTGTTGTCATTCCAATGGGTCTATCAATCGCACTTCAATGTAAACATTTTTTACGACACTAATGTTGAGATATCCTATAATGTTGATGTTATCGGACGTGTGCCTGTCTTAGATATACTTTCTCTACGTCACAGCTTTACTCAAATATTGGAAAAACATCACCACTATCGCCTGGTAAGTTGTACTTCATAAATTTTAAAATTTTCAGTTAATTTTGCTTTTTAATATAAATGTACATCTTTTCATTTGTATTAGACGATAGCTAAATATTTTGCTGAGGACACTAAGATTGATCAACTAAAAGAACTGACGCTGTCGAACACTCGAGGGAGTAAAATGGCAGTGCCTTTGCAAAAACGGAATGGGAGAAATAGCATTTATCTTGGACGAAAATGGAGATCGTTCTATGATCAGAATCATTTTCAAGAGGGCATGGTTTTGGAATTTTACTACGATTTTTCTTCAACGACATTGTACGTTGGAGAATAATTTTTATGATTCTGATCATTATTCGTATTGAAGATGATATTTTAATTTGTAGTATTATTCGTTCGAGAGTTTAAACATCCCCTCTAAAATTTGTATCCTATTTTGGTATTTTTATTAATTTTACTCGCTTTATAGAAGTGATGTTTGTTATATTGAGCTTGATGATAAATTTTATTTTTGTATTTGTGCTGAACAAACAAAACTTTGCTGTTATGCATATACAATGTAAATCTTATGATCTCTTTATATAATTTATTTCCTATAATATTTTCAAAATATAACTATATCATAACACTTTTAATATTTTTACAATTTTATTCAATATCTTCAACTGTTTTAAGTATTTTATTCGACAAATAATATTCAAATTTAAATTTGTTCAAACTTTTAGAAATTTGTTTGAATTCTATAAATAATAACTTAAACGGATTATATTTATATATATTGAAATATATGTTAAATCTTATGCATATATGTAATTAAGTAGAAAAACAACGATTATTTTATTGTGCGAGTACTAAATCTCCAACCCACGAAAATACAATATTTGCTATATTTGTAGATAGTATTGTATTATTTAAGAAAAAACATAAAATTAATTAATAAATTTAGTTAATAAATAATTGTATTAAATAATCATATTTTACTTAAGTATTTGACCCATCGTCTACTTCATAAAATTTGTACATCTCTTTTTTGAATTCAAAACTAGGGTTTCGCGTATTTGGATCTCTGCTTCTTGAAGAGAAGAAAACTTTTCGATTCACTTCAACAAGGTATGAAACAATCGTTTATGGTATTCAACATCTTTAATGTGTTCTCTGTCCTACATGATACTCTTCTCAGAAATCATGTTCATATTCTATTCGACAATGTTACAATTGTTTTGTTTTCTTTACGATTAAGATTCTAACTATTTGTGTATCGATATTCTTATACTTTGTTTATTGTATAGGATAACTTTACTTTTCAATATATTCTCCAGGGAATTAATTTTTAGATAGGTTTTAAAATATCTGATATCGAGTCCAACGAGAAGATATCCCGGGATAGTGTTCTTGAGCTAGATAATTGAAAGTTTTATCTATTTTTTATTTTTCAATTCAGAGTTAGTTTTTGATGTCCTATTTTAATTCAACGAAATTGTATTCAATCTACTTAAAAATTTTGTTCTAATTAAGGATATGTGGTAATTGAATTTGTACCTCATCTATGTTGTTAATTGATTCAAATACATGTTTGTAATTTGGCTATGTTCTTTTTATATTTTTAATCTCACCCTAGCCTAACTTCTATAGTCAGGATAGGGCTCAACTACACGCCTATATTCAACGTTGCTCTAGAAGATGAAAATGACACGATAATTGTAAGTACACACAATACTTTAGATTATATTTTTTGTTTATTTGATTAATATTATCACACTTTTTTAGTTTTTACAAAAACTCTTTTAATAGGTTTTTCCCTTAGAATTCCGGAAGAGATGCACATGTGAAATTCCAGAGATCACATACTTTAAAACACCTAATGGTCCAATGATGTATGTTCAGTTAGATGTAGATTTCATGAAACGGTTTTACGTGCGTAGGGGGTGGCCTGAATTCAAGGAAAGATATCAGACTAAGTATGGTGATTTGTTGACATTCCAATGGATTCATCCATCACACTTCAATGTACACATTTTTAATGTGGGTGTGGTTGAAATAAAATATACTCCTGATTTACTCCCAAGTAGGCCTGAATTAAGTTTATCGGATCTCTCTTCCAGTTTTATTTTAACCATCGAGACGCATCACCACTATCGCCTGGTAAGTTCCATGTAAATTGGATAAGGTACATGCGTGCATTGCTTAATTTTAAATTAACCAGTATTTTTCAATCATTATTCAGACCATCACAAGCCAGTTCGCAAAGGATACTGAGATTGAGCACAAGTCAAAATTAATTCTCTCCAATGCTAGAGGAGTAAAGATGGCAGCCCGTTTGCGAAAAGGAAAAGGAAACGATCGCAAGTGCTTTTTTCTCAGAGAAGAATGGAGATCATTCTATGATCAGAATGATTTTAAGAATGGCATGGAGTTGGTCTTCTCCTACAATCCTTCTTCTACAACATTGTCTGTCAGAGTATCACCCACTTAATTTATTTCGATGCATTTATAACATATATTTTTGTTTGGAGTTTTATATTTCTGTTATTGACATTTTAAATTTAGTTTATTATCTATCAAATTTGTATGTTCCTTTTTTTGTTGTTGTGAAATATTTATACAAAGAATCATTCATAAATATGTTAATTTTTTTATTTAATCAACAATCAACAACATGAAGCATGTTTCAATTAAATACTTCTGAAATCTTAATGAATTATCGGTTCAATAATTAACAAATATTATTATTCAATACATCTATTAAATAACGTGTTTCCTCCTTGATTTGAGGATTTGTTATTAGTCCAAATAAATATTGACAATTTTTTTACAATTAATTACCTGATCGTATCAAAAAAATATATGCTAAAAATTGTTGGTAACTATTTTAAAAAGGAATGATAATCAGTATAGAATCTTTTCTATAGATATTTTATTTACTTATTAGTTTTTACTCTTTGTTCCTTCTTTTATATTATATTAATAGTCCGATAAGCTTCTGCAAAATCAATAATGGCGATCGATTTTCTGTCCAACTTAACTACCGTTGGGACCAACTTTAACATCGTTGTACGAATATGTAGAAAATGGATGTCTCCAGGTTCCAAGATGATTCCACAAAGTTTGGAATTGGTCATAATAGATGCAGAAGTAAGATTTTGAAAAATATATGGAATTTAATTTTTTTAGTAATTATTCTGATAGAATTAAGGGATGTGTACTGTTGTGTTCACATAATAATTTTGTGTTTAAAACAGAGAACTCAAATTCATGCATCTGTTCCAAAAGATGTGTGCGTTAAAAATTTTGACCAAAAACTTATCGAGGGCGGACTCTACAACGTGAAGAACTTTCGTGTGATGGCAACTTCCTGTGCCAATCTAATTGTGGACAACCCTATGATGATTCGCTTCGTCAAAGGAACATCGGTTGAATCAACCTACGACCCAATTTTCCCAAAATCTGTCTACAAATTTCAACCATTTTGGGGCATTAGTGAACATTCTTATCCAGACAGTAGTCCTCTTCTTGGCACGATTACTTAATTAATAACAAGTTTCGAATAATTCTTTTTTTTCATAATATATTTGTACTTTCCAATATATTATTATGCGATGCGTTCTTATATGAATTTGTTATTCACAAGATATAATCGGTCATATTCTCGATGTTGACTACACAATGATGAATGGAGATTGTTGCGATCGAGGACTAAAATTCATTCGATTTCGTATTGGAGATCTAAAGTAAACATTATCTAATTTGTATAATAATGTTTGTTAAAATTTAAAACCTTTTTAATACAAACTTAAATTTAATTTTTTTTGCAGTTATAAAAGCATTGTCTTTGTGCACTTTAGTCCTTTTTCTAACGAGATCAAAAGCATTGTGCATATGGTTAGAGATAAAAAAATTGGGCCATGTCGTTATCATCGTTCAACTTGCTACCACTATGATGTTCAAAGGTATATAATTAGTGAAGCATATATTATTCTTATATATTTAGATTTTTTTTTTTTGATATTTCATTAATTTTTGTCAATTATATATTATAACAACGTGTAGAGGAGTTTGTACTTCACAACACTGATGGCGCAACAAAGGTGATCCTATATAATCATGTGCATGAAGCAGTTGAATACAGTCAAAAGTAAGTTCCGGATTCCATTTTAGATATTTATGTAATTGATGTGCCATCTTTATTTCTGTAATCATCCACTGCGAATTCTAATTATTATTTTTTTTTGTATATTTTTTTATAGGTTTGTAGATAAGTGGCGCAAATGTTCCAACGTAATTCATATTTCTTGAAGTTCAATGTCGATTCGACGTGGTCCACATCTCTTGAAATACCTTAAAAGATGATTCCACTTTCCAACGTTTTTTATTATTCTCTCTTTATTGATAATAACAATTATTATTAAAGATTTATTTTTATTTGAAAATAATTCATGTTTTGAACAATTTGATTTTCTGAGTTTCCAAATAAAAATTATTTTATTAATTATTTGTTTGGAGAATCGTTTGCCTTTGTTAATATTTTATCTGATAAAATTAACTTATTTGTAAACAAAATATATTGTGTAACAAAATATAATCACGTGTAGAGGAGTTTGTACTTCACAACATTGAGGGCGCAATAAAGGTGATCCTATATAATCATGTGCATGAAACAGTTGAATACAGTCAAAAGTAAGTTCCGGATTCCATTTTAGATATTTATGTAATTGATGTGCCATCTTTATTTCGGTAATCATCCACTGCGAATTCTAATTATTATTGTTTTTGTATTTTTTTATAGGTTTGTAGATAAGTGACACAAATGTTCCAACGTAATTCACATTTCTTGAAGTTCAATGTCGATTCGACGTGGTCCACATCTCTTGAAGTACCTTAAAAGATGATTCCACTTTCCAACGTTTTTTATTATTCTCTCTTTATTGATAATAACAATTATTATTAAAGATTTATTTTTATTTGAAAATAATTCATGTTTTGAACAATTTGATTTTCCGAGTTTCCAAATAAAAATTATTTTATTAATTATTTGTTTGGAGAATCGTTTGCTTTTGTTAATGTTTTATCTGATAAAATTAACTTATTTGTAAACAAAATATATTGTGTAACAAAATATACTTGAATCGTTATATTGAAAAATACATGGTATATTTAAGAAGAATATTGATGTTAATATATAAATCAATCACGATTCTTATGTTTCTATTTCGAGAGTGACAAACATATCCGGTTTGAAGCTCTTGCTCTGCGACGATAGCGGTAAACTCACAAACAGGAAGATCAATGTAGTGTACAAAGAGGTGTTTCAATAAAAGCAGAAACATTGTTTTCGTTATCTATCAAAATTGTGCAATCAACTCATTAATTGGATCCATGCAACACATGCTCCCCCTGATTAATTCTTTGTTTTCGTTACCTATCAAAACTTCGTATAATCCATAAACACTTAATATGCAATCCATAAACTTTGTTTTCCATTCGCTTTTCAACGAAGACAATTTCCAGACATGATATCATATGCCATGACGATTAATAAATGTCAAGGTCAGTTTTTGTTCAACGTTTGTATATATTTTGAAGAGGTCGGCATTTACGCACATACAATTATATGTCGCTGTTTTGTGAGTGACCAAAAGAGTCTGGTAAAATTTCTTACTCTGCGATGAGTTGGGTGTTAATAAAACGGGACGGGATGGAATGAGAAGGGACGAGACGATACGGGATGGGACAAGTCGAAACGGGACGGGATGGAACGAGGCGGGACGAGACGAAACGGAACGGGACGAAACAGGACGGGAGGGGACGAGACGGGGTGGGATTCGGGGAATTCCGTCACGTCTTGAAAATAAATTATAGGGACGGGACAAGATTCGAATTTTAAAATTTTGTCTCTCATATCCCAATCCAGTTTGGGTTTGGGTCGAGATTGAGACATCCCGTGCGATTTTAAATAAAAAAATAAAAATACTGTATAGAATTAAAAAATGAGATAAAATGAATAATATTATCGAGTAATAAAACAATAAATATCCAAATAAAACAATGTTTTTTCATGAAAAATATATAAATTAACATTAAATCATTTATTTTCAAATAATAAATAATAATTAGTCACTTTACACTTTCCTATATATGAAAAAAAAATTAATTTCACACATACATTATAAAAGAAGTTGAATAATACTAATTTCTATTCAATTTAAATGACATTTTTATAAATTATATAAATTATTATGATATTCTTAAAATATATTAATTAAGTAATAAATTTAATTGAGAATATGATTTATATCTTGATATTTTTATTAATTTGTGTGGAAAAAAATTATATTAAATAAATTAGCGGGACGAGACGAGATACAATTGGATAAAGCGACCCGGTCCCGTTATGAGAAAATTAAAATGTGATGAATTGTCATTTTTAAAATTAATTATGTCTTATCCTACTAACTTTCGGGATGAGATTCGACGAATTCAGCATTCCGGGACAAAGTGCCTACCACTAGCTAAGAGAGCGGGGAAGCTCTAAAATAAAACAATCAATGTTATACACATAGAGGTCTTTCACAATTGGTAATCATTGTTTGTATTATATATTAAAAATTTGCAATCAATATACATTAAATACATGTGAAATATGCTGCCCAACATGTTAGGTACAAGATCCAAGATTTTCATTTGCTATTCAACGAAGGCGATTTTCATCCATGATATCATATGCGATTACGATTAATAAATGTTAAGGTCAGTTTTTGTCCAACGTTGGTATATATTTTTTAAGAGGAGAGTATTTACGCACAAATAATTGTATGTTGCTGTTTCGAGAGTGACCAACAAAGACAGATAAAAGTTCTTACTATCCGATGAGTAGATTGAGAATAAGACAGGACGAGACGGGAGGGGACGGGACGAGACGAGATGATGGCGGGAGGGGACGGGACGAGACGAGACGAGACGAGATGGGATTTGGAGAATCCCGTCCCGTCCTTAAAATAAATTATCAGGGCGAAACGGGGTAGGATTTGAATAATCGTGTCCCGTCCTGAAAACTGTTAATTGTTACTCAATTATTGAGTATAATAAATCAAAATGAATTTTCAAAAGTTTATAATATCAGGTAATATATAAATCAATCACGATTCTTATGTTGCTATATCGAGAGTGACAAACAGATCCGGCTTGAAGCTCTTACTCTGCGACGAGAGTGGTAAAATCACAAACAAAATGATCAATGTAGTGTACAAAGAGGTGTTTCAAAATTTGTAACCATTGTTTTCGTTATCTGTCAAAATTTTGTAATCAACTCAATGTATCCGCGAAAACAATGCAACACATGTCGTTCATTTTTCGTTGTTTTAATGGTCTATCAAAACTTTGTAGAATCCATACACATTTTATTCATTAATTACATTATACGAAAAACTAATGCGGATATATTTTCTTAAATTTATTTAAATTATCCTAAAATATTTGTTATTTTAAAAAAATGGTTAATTTTTTTAACAATATTGTACCAGATTTTTCGCAACAATATTATTACTTTGATTTTATCCTATTGTAGATATATTTACGTAATATAATAATATTAAATCATGATTTAAATTAATACAGTATCTTCTTAATTTAAGCGATGCGAATCTTTGAGTGTATAATCGGTTCATTCTAATCGATCTCCCCCCAAATCCTAATTTCATTCATACCTTTTATAAATATTTTGGACTGACTTCATTTTTTTTTCCAACTCATTCATAATTCGTAAGTATTCATGTCTCCGTTATGTTATGCCTTTTCTCAAGAGGTATGTTCAAGTCTCCTTATAATGCATGTGATTCTGTGTGAATATTTCGGTACTTTTATGAATAATCTTATGTTTAATTGCAGATTATAAAGAATTGGATAATTGGCATGGACAATCACATTATTTCTCAGTTGCGTTTGTGTCGTGCAAAATGTCTTACTTGCCATCAATCACAGTTCGTCAGCTATTGTGGTTCGGGGTGTTCTTCGTGTCAACGAAATATTATTCGTCCCTCCAAAGTTAAAATCCATCACCAAGTTTATTACAACAAGAATTTCATTTATTATGTCTTGATGAAGGACCTTGCAGTGGACCTAATTCAGAAATCAGCAGCTGAACTTATTCGTTCAATTATATCTGTATTTAATTCGACCCCGTGTATTTTGTTTTCTGCATAATTATAACTATATTTTTATGATTTTATTTAATTAATATTGTTATGTCTTTGTGTATAAAAGGAGAAGGCATGCATCCTTAATTTGACTTCCGCGATTGAAAGTATAAACAAAGTAACCAATGCGGTTGTATGCTCTCTTATGGAAAACGAGGTTATATTAAATGTCAGAGTTGATCAAGACAATCTTTTAAGAAGTCCTTCAGAGTACATTGTTGGTATGTGAAGCGTTTATTTTGTATTATTTCGGGTGCACGAGGAAAGAGTAATCCGTAGTCATTTTGAATCCATTAAGAAGTTGACCGATGATTCCTCCGACGATGAATAGTTTTCAGGCTATAAAGAATCGCATGAATCCATTTTGAAGTCGACCGATGAGTCATCCGAGTATTTTCGTATGCCATGTCGATAAATAAGAGTCAAGGTCAGTCTCTTTCTAATGTTGATATATTTTTTAAGAAGCCTGTATTCACACACGGTCAATTGTATGTTGCTGTTTCGAGAGTGACCAACAAATCCGGCTTGAAGCTCTTACTCTGCGACGAGAGCGGGAAACTCACAAATAGAACCGTCAATGTAATGTACAAAGAGGTCTTTCAAAATTTGTGACCATTGATTGCTTTGCATATCAAACTTTTTTAGTCAATAAGTTTATAAATCATTCTTCGCCGAACATTGTGTAGAAATAGCAATTTACGAATGCGCGATTGTCGAATGAGACTCCCCGTGCATCGCACGGGCATGTCACTAAGTATATATTAAAACATTAAAAATAAAATTATTTGTTAAATGAAAAATAAGAGTAGAGTTTGCCAATTAATTTAGAACCCATAAAATTGTTAATCTCTCTTATTCAAAATATAAGAAACCACATAAAAAAATATAAATATTAATGATTTTATAATTTAAATTAAATATTAAATTAATTGATATTTAAATAATTTAACTAATGTTAATGACAATTTATTTAAATGTAATTTAAGCACTTATGCGCTAGACGCATAGTCAAATGATAAAACTTGTGGTGATATTTGTGAAATTTCAAATGATAAGACTTGTAGTGATGTTTGTGAAATTCTCAGACGTTTAGATTTTCGAGTGAAACAAATGTTTCATTAAAATATTAATAAATTAAAACTTGTTGACTCTCTCTTGAATATCTGTTACTCGAACACATCTCTTATTAAAGAATTATTTGTTTACAAAGAAGAGTATTATTATTAACATATGATTGTGGGATCCACCCACCATTTGAGACTTGGTTTTTCTTTTTCTTTGATAGAATGATAGTTGATCTCAACATTTCTGGGAAGCTGACAAAAACTGAAGACAGGTTGCTAACCATGCAATCGTGTAAGATGAAAACGACGTAGATATTTCTTGATTCAACACTATGGTAAACAGATTTTTATGTTAACACTCAAAAACACATTTCAATCTACCTATATAATTAATTACTAGTAGCAAATTAACAAATGTAGAAAATGAAAACGAAAAACATCAGATTTAGTTTTTTTAGGCTGTAATTCAATGCTGGAGTCATTGTTTCGACAACATAACTAGGGCAGTCATGCATTGCTGATCAACACAATGTTCATATAATTAACAATACCCTATAAACAATTTAACTATGTTTTTATAGTCTCGCTATATAACCTTTCGACTCTCATGACAAGCATTATTGTTTGAACCGTCCATCATGATATGCATCATGTAAAACTAATGGAAACAAGAACTTACACACACAGGTAATGTAAATATAACACTAGTATTAGAAAGTCCAAAAGTAAGAAATAGAATTTGCCCTTTTTAGCCAATTCAACCAACAAACCTCCATCGGCAGCCGTTGATAAAAAGGAGCGCAAGAAAATGAAGCCCATCACATTAGTTCCACGCCTTCCTTAGACTCGTCTTCCACCAATAAGCCCGAGACAGAACTTGTACTTCACCTAACCTAAACATGTGCAACTATATCATAATGCTTATTTCTCAATAAAGGTATGCATATTGGTATTCTCCAAACTGGGACCGCGACATGCCTGCCGGTTCCATTCTCAATCATTCTTCAATGCATCAAGTGCACACCTTGAATAAATAAAACGAGGTATCAAAAATATCATAATGACATAAAATTATTTGATGTACAAAGGTATCCCTTTTAATTAACTCCAAACTACAGTTTGAACACAGAAAACAAGGTCAAATATGATTCGCGAAATATTGGAACATAAGAATGACCTCATATCCTAATTATTAGATCAAGAAGGCAAAATAAACCGATGATGTCGGATACCCAAATATAATTTGCTATTAAAACAATAATATTCATTTCATAATTTCGGATCGTAATACATCATGATTCATGGCAGCTTACGCTATTATTTCTTAAATCGCGACCCTTTATTCCTCTTGCCACCATTGCCTCCATCCCACGCAGAAGACCAGAAAAAAAGAGTCATCCAGAATAGTACAGCAAAAAATATCTGCATTGTATCTTGAAATCTGGTGAAGGTTGATGTTACACCTGATAACATGTAAAAAAATCAATATCATTGACGGAGGAGAAAGAAAGAGTACAATGATGAAACTATTTTAAAGAAAGGAAAAAAAAAGTCTATTAACGGTGTCAACCCATAAGCACATGCAGTGTTCTGACACCCAACGACGGAAACTAAAAGTAGTAACATCAGGATTCTATCATCAAATCATACTATAGAAAAAGAAACTGATATTTCGACTTTTCAGATTTTTATGCAATGAAAGCAGTGGCTGCGAACATAAACTTGTGCTTTGTACAGTAATTTATTGTTGTAAAAGTGAAAAGTAATTAACATTTAACAATCATAAATCGGTAGTGATTACATTGAATAAGTTGTAGGAATTATTGGTTTTTCAATTCCAAGATCTTGGATCGAATCAGTGTATGTTTTCCCTCAACTTTAAGATTCTGATTAAATGATGTATATTACTCGACAACCCCAAATTAAATAATGATAGAAGCTAGCAACCACAAGCCTTATAATATAACTCAAGTGATGGATGTCCACTCAGGGTTCGAACCAGAGTGTACTATAAGTTTATTTGAGATTCAGTCCGCCACTCTATTTCACCACCACAAAAGATGACAGCCAATTCTTTAAGTGTTTACAAACACTCTCAAGTTCCAAAGAAGAAAACCAAGAGAATAACCATATGAAAATGTGAAATATTTCACTAGCACAAAGTTGTAAAACTAAGACATATTTTAGGAGATTTTTATGATGCACAAAGTATCCTAACAGATAAAAAAATAAGAATAATTACGTACCCAGGGATAGTACACTTGAAAATATTAAAAAAAATGTTGAGGCATCACATGGATAGGAAGTTGGGTGGCACAAAAAAAATGATTTCTCTACCCAAAAAATGCATAAACCAAAACAATTTTCTTCTGATAAAATCACAATTGAAAACTTTTTGAATGTAATTTCTCAAAAAAATACGACCTAAAAGGCACCAGACATTGCTTTTCTTCTGTCATTGGTCAAGAAGGCATCCTTCCAACCGAGTAAAAATCTTTAGGATGCAGATTATAATTTCACCACAGAATTATAACACGTAAATCAGTATGCCTCAAACATTTTTCCTTTTCCCATCATTTCACTCCATGTGAGTCACGGTTGAAGATACTTTGAGCATTATTTGACATTGGATTTAAAATACAACGAACTAAGTTTTCACTATGGTCGGAAAATTCCACTAAATATTCTTTCCTAAGATAATAATTCCACGGAGAAATATTGCTTAATACTCGTTAAATAACGGGTTAGGACTTTAGGACCTAGGAGTATCATGTGGCAGAGTTCAAAATGGTGTCTAGACTGAATTGCAAATCTATATTCAAAGCTCAATCATGTTTAGTACTCGAATAATATAGCTCAATCATTCAGCCACTAATAAGTGATTAAATCATTCTTAGTTAAAAAAAAGCATATCTTCAAAATTAAAAGCAATAATAAATTAAAATAAGAAAGTGTAAACTGCAAGCCACCTGAAATTGGAGCTGGATTTTTTATGTTTGAAGGCGGCTCTGATTGTGGGCTGGCGGCGTGGCAACGGCGCGACTGAGAATTGCGTTTGAAGAGAAATGAACGGTGGAGATTAAATTTAGAATAAGAAGAAAAGCCTAGAGTCATCGGATTGCTTTGAGCGGCGGCACAACGGTAAACTCGCGGTGGAGCAGGGTGGTGCCTAACGCTCGTGGGGGAGGAAAAGGGGCAAGTCGCCATTTTCGGGACACAAGACTGAAGTTGCTTGTATATTTTGGTTTGTGTTTTCCTATGGGTTCTTTTCATAATTACTGGGCTTTAGGGAACTTTTTTCAGCCCGCAACTATTTAGGCCAGGCCCAATGCTAATGGGCTACTATTGAACTCTTATATTGAGTCCATGCTGCAAATTCTTTCGACAGTATTGTTTTCCAAAGTTCAAAATTAAGTTGAAATGAATGAATTATTGGAGCTATTATCTCTTCTAAAATTTACTAATTTAGACAACAATATTAATTTAATGTGTTTTACAACTTTAGATGATAAATTTGGAAATATTGGTCTTAGTCACAAAATTAATACAAATATTTTCTATGATAAGCTAAGTCGATCAATGTCGATGCCAATTTTGAACTACATATCAATGAAACTTTGTTGCATCGGTCTCAATTTGGATTATAGTCTTGAGACGATGTTATCATCTTCAGCTCTTTTCTTACAACAATATATTCAGCGGAGAAGATGAGTTCACTTATAGGTAAGAGGCTTTTCCTTCTGTAGTATTCGTTCCAAAAAAATGATTACACTTCATAGGCGACGAGAGGATAGTAAGAATAATTAGATGGAGGAGATGAGTACATCAATGTTAAGCGCAGTAAAACCAACTACAGTATTATTATTTGTATATCAGACATGAGTTACTACTTACTACTAGTATTTTATTTTGGTGTGGTCAATCAGTCTTTGGTCTTTGAGCTTCTTCTTCTTCTTGTTTTGTCTGGATGTCTATACAATTGTGGTTGTGGCCCATTTCCCATCTTCAATAAATATTAAATATATAGAAAGAGGCAAAAAAGGTGGGGTTGGAGGTCATGTCCAATCAACTGAAAAATGAAAACACAAACCCTCTCTTCCTACTTGACTCAAAATTTAATGACTGAAGAATGGACAACAACTAACAAGACAAAAATTGATGGATGAAAATATTTTTCTTTTACTAGTAGTATATCACAAATTTTTATATCCAAACAAATGCTCCGTATACTACAGTATAACATAAAAACGAATAGCAAAGTAACTCGAAAGTAACAAAAAACAGTCCACACAAGTGAGACGCAATCTAAGATTACTGCACCAATCTTGATAAAAATTCAATTACTGTCACTCTTTTAATGAAAATCAACTTCAATACTTATTAGCTCTAACTTCTTCAATAATGATAGTATATTTGATTTTGATAATACAACACAAGAAAGGAACAATTGTACAACTCATTTCAATTCAAGGTAGAGGATATTGATCATACAAGAAGTTCAATAATTACATAAATGGTGAATTTTAAGTGTTAATTCTTTATATAAATATATATGATAAAGTCTAATAATAACAAATTAGTACAGTACATGATATTGAATAATGAATAATTAAGGCTGATAAAGCTTACTCCCACACCTGCACTTCCAAGAGAGAAGATAGTAGCTGTCATCTTCCCTGTGTGAGGCTGAAGAGGCTGAGACGGCTGAGGATGAGTCATCATGATGATGATGGTAGTAATTCATGTTACTATTAATCTTGTGAGGTGGAATGACCAAAGTAGCCTCGCATGGCCTGCAACTCATGCACTTGTTCACACAACCCGGTGGCCGTGATCCCAACACCATCTTCCTAATTACCTCTTCCTCATTATTATTTCCTGCTGATGATGCCACCTCATCATGATTAATCCCACCTGGCCAGACACAATATACATATATATATTCATTGCTTAAAATAAAATAAAATAAATAAATTACTAAATTATTCACCTGGTGATTTAGGGGGTAGAAATGTGAGAGAGAAAAAACAGAGGAGGGCTGTCACTGCAAAACTTATGCATAGCTGGTAGTTTCTTGATAGAGCCATCATCAAAATTCTACATAGAAATTTGAGGGCTGTGTGAAATTGGAATTGAAGAAAGAAAATGTGATTCTTTTTTTTTTAGAAAGAAAGAAAGAAAGAATATTGTTTTTGAAGGAACTGTAGAGGGAGGGAATTGAAGTAGTAGTGGTAGTGGTACTACTAGAAGACAGTTAATCTACAGTGTAATTTCGTATTTGTTTGTTTTTTGATTCACACAAAAAATGACACATGCCAAAGGGAAATAGTGTGTGTGGTTTTTCTGCTTTTGGGAAAATGTTGGTTTTGATGAGTGAAGGTAGTGATCAAAGCTGAATTTCACTATTTGGGAATCCTGCTCCTAAGAAGCAATATCAGGGACTGATTGATCCTCCATAGATTTTACTTTTAAACCTCTTTTTCATGAAACAAAAATGTTCACTTCTGCCTTTCATATTTAGTATATATTTTTTTTTAAACATGATTTACTTTGGGTATTTTGAGTTCTTCCTAGTAAAAGTGAGGCTTGTTTTAATGCATACCCTAATCAATGTCTAGGCATAGGTGAAAGGGATATGATGATTGATGACAACTAGTGTAAATGGTGAGGTCACTTGGAGTGGGTTCATTTTCAAACTACTTGGTGATTGATAGGAATATAGAATGTGTAGCTCTTTGGGCTGGCTAGTGAGCGATCGAGTCGATCTTCGAGCTCGAGCAGCTCGTTATAAACGAGCAGAGCGCGATCATCATATTAATAATCTCTTCGAACGGCTCAACGTGCCGAGTTCAAAAATGCTCGACTTGCCAAGTTCGTTTGTAGGTGTACAAGCTAGATTTCACTCATAAACTCTGTAAACTATAAAAATATTGATACACCTCCTTGAGAAGATCATAAAATATTGATACACCCCCTTGAGAAGCTCATTATTTTTCATCAAGGGCGGTTTTGAAATGTTAAAAAAAAAAAAGTTATGGGAAATGATGATGTGAGGATATCAAATCCCAAGAAAATGTATAGCTTCAAAAATGGCAATTACTTCGTCTACAAAGCTTGCACAAATTAAAGCAATATTATGTGTCTGCTTCTACACCTACAAACTGAAATTACTTCATTAATTGATGACATCAGAACTATAGATCCAGTACTTCCAACAACTTCATAACAATTTTATTCACAAACATGTGTAAATCAAAAATCAAAAATCAAGATAGGTTCTACTCAGGTGCGAAATAAGACCAAAGTAGTTGAAAATTGAGGGATGTTACTTTGTGTCATATTTTCAAATTTGAATGGAAATCCATTTTTTTTATATGGTCGAATTTTTGTTACTGATCTGGACCCAAAATGCAGTATTTTCACATTAGAAAACTTACACAAGTTGTTCTAGTAGTGCTTTTAGCAGGGCCCCTACTTACTACACAAGAAGCATCAAGCATGCATGAACAAAGGGCCCATTTAGTACCATATCAAACTCACCATTTTATCATCACTTCACTAAACAAAACATAACAAGTTCAGTACTACTGCACACAGGGGTGTGGTGGTAACTGGTAAGAATCCAACGGGTAGATTCATCGTTGCACAACAACCTAAAAATATAATCTATATCTTGTGTCACGGACTCGAACCGGTGCAAAAGAAGGAAGAAATAGTCAATAGACCAAATCTATTTACCAAAGTCTTGCTTTTCCTGTAATGTTGAGAGTTACTCTACATATTACTTGTCATCGACCACATTTTTTTTGAAGCAGGGAAAAAAATGTGGATCTGGGTTCCACCACTTTAAATAAAGGACCCAGAACCATGATAATGTACAACAAAATTGTTCTAGTTGAATGAAGAAGACGCAGAGATTCGCAAGGACACGCCCCCCGAATGGGTAAACGGGTCCCATGGTGTTTAAAGGCGTAGTGGTGGAAGTACAAATTGAGTCTCAGGTGATGTGATGCGACTTTCAATCAACGTACAAACACTTTTATCCTCACTCCCTCATTCACATGAAACTCTTCAGACTTTTAATTACAGAACTAACATTTCCTCATACACTATCCGTTTTTTGTTCTGGTTTTCTCTGTCTTACAAACCTTCCTGCTCCCATATATCAACGAGAAATTCCACCATTTCCTGTTATTGATCCGTCTACCCATTGTAACCCGGATAAACAATAAAAGAGATACGAAACGAAAAGAAAAAGAGGAAAACAGACGTACACTAAGCGGAATAGGTCTGGGAAATTGCTTGTTCTTCCTTATCAACTTATTGTACGCTGCACTCCCACCATAACAAAATCTTTTAGCTACAAAGAGACACAGAATTCTGTTCCAGAAAAGGAAAAAAGAAAGAACATAAGGACCATTAACATTATTCAAATCCAGGAGGACCGTCGAAGAGGAAGAAATATCGCGCCAGATAAACATACAAAGTATCCTTGACAGTAAGGGTTTGATAATAATCAATATGGAGTAATATTTTTGTAGATAAGCAAAAATGAGACACAAAATAAATGACCTTTAATAAGTGCCATTCGTCAATAGATAGATCCGCATTATTATGGCTCATGCACAGAACATGATTTTATCACACATCTCAAAACTAATTTTTGAATTCGGTTACATTCAACTACAGTATCAATGTCTAATATATTGTCACCTGTTCACAATGGTTTGATAGCCGAAATCTCATCTCACCTAAATTTCGGCATGCGCAGTTGCAGTTTTTTAGAACGACTTAAAGCCTTTTTATTGCTTATCCACTTCTGCCTATCTTGGTTCCAGAGAAGAAGTCCTACACACAGAGCCCTTAATTCAAAAATTAAAGCCAAGTAATTTTGCAATTATCTCCTCTTCATTAATGGAGTAGTAAGTAGTAACCAATCGACTTACCACGATTTACGAAATTAGACGATTTGGTTGAATTAGCAGCACCGTACATCTCAGTTGACCCATTTTCTGAAGATGTGTTTTCGCATGAAAGCACTTCTTTACTACTCATCTGACAAGTTCGGAAATCCTTAGATGGTAGCTTTCGTAGTATGTCCTTACGACAACAGCTCATTGAATGAGGAAATTATTAGTTTGAGCTTCTTATCACTCCCAGGACTATCACTGCCCTGTTCCAGTTAACACATTACAAAGCTATTAAACACAAAGAAAAATACCAATTACAATAAATCCACGGTGATCTTCCACGTGAATATGTATATATATCATCATGATACTTGTTTTTAGGTAGCAATCTTTGCACACATTTCACCTTCGGCACAAACTTTTTTCATGGCTTTAAAAGACACTAAAATATTATCACTAGGCCTCTAGCAAGAAAACAAGAGAAAACGAGACACGATCACTGGCACAAACATCACAATGTCAAACAAAAATCAGGTACTGATGTGATCATGCCTCGTCTTCAATCTTCATGTCAATGTTCGAGCAAAATCAAGGGTATTTTGGTCTTTTTTGCCTTGTCTACTATGTTTGAATCAGATGTGCGTTGTGTGCTGTAAAAAGTAAAAACACCCTTACTGAAGATCCAAACTTTCACTCAATTTACTTAAACAGAGCAAAGACAATTCAAGAAATATATATCATATCATCAATTAAAAAAAAAATCCACTCAACACACATTAAAGAGGCAACAGAAAACTCTAAATCGGAAATTAAATTTAAAAAAAATCGGGTAATCGAAATGAATATATACCCCATGCGAGCAATAACATGAAAAATCCAAGCAGCAACCGATCCGAATCGCAAAAAAGCCCCGACCATAAACATCGATAAGAGGGATGATTCGATTGAATAGGTTTTCACCTGGGAACTAAAACGCATATTAATAATACGTGCGCATTCGGACAACAGTTAATTCGACTCATCGAATACTGAAAAGCTCACCTGAGACTGAGAGAAAATGAATTCCTTCCTGAATTCGGTCTGCTTTCTCCGTCTGTAAAACACTGGGGATAATTGGTAATGAAAGGGAAAGTCTTTTTAAATAATTATTCTTGTATACAAAATAAAACAAAGTCCAATTCGAAGAAAAAATAACAATAACAATGATAATGTAATAATAATATGGACTTTCTTATGAACAAGAAATAAAAAATTATTTTAAGAAAAAGTAATAAAAAGCATTGTTTTGTTAATTTATATATATATAAATCCTGAATCTACTTTCGCCTGAATCCAATTAAAACACTTAATTTTGCTACGTCACATTAACTAACCAATTAAAATCCTTAATTTAACTTGCGTTCACACTATACGCAATCTTTTTATTTTTTTTTATAAAAATAAAATATAATAAGTAATTGAAATATATTCGTGCGCTTCATTTATTAATTAAAAAATATTTTTGTTCATTTATTAATTAAAAAACAATTATTATAATTGAAACATATCCTTACGCTTCATTTATTAATTTTAAAAAATTATCATTTTATTAATTAGAAAAATCATGAACTTATCATTTTATTAATTAAAAATTAAAAAATTATCATTTTATTAATTAGAAAAATCATGAACTTATTATTTTATTAATTAAAAAAATCATGAACTGAAACATAATTTTCTTGCGCTACATTTATTAATTAAAAAAATAAAAAAAAAATATTATTTTATTAATTAAAAGAAAAACATATTCGTGCGCTTCATTTAGTTTACACTATAGGCAATTTTTTTATTTTTTTTAATAAAAATAAAAAACATATTTGTGCGTTTCATTTATTAATTAAAAAATATTTTTTCGCTTCATTTATTAATTAATATATTAATTTTAAAAAATATCTCATTTATTAATTAATATATTAATTTTAAAAAATATCAGTAATAAAAAATCAACAAAGAATTATCACTAATTGAAACATATCCTTACACTTCATTTATTAATTAAAAAAATTATGAACTGAAACATAATTTTCAAAAAATATTATAATTTTATTAATTAAAAAAAATCTGTAACTGAAACAATAATATTCTTGCGCTTTTTTTAATAATTAAAAAAATGATCAGCCTTTCAGTAATTAATAAATATTCTTGCGCTTCATTTGAAATATATTGCTACATTTATTAATTAAAAGCGCTTCTTTTAATAATTAAAAAATAATAATTAGTAATTAATAAATATTCTTGCGCTTCATTTGAAACATATTGCTACATTTATTAATAAAATAAATTATTATTTTTCTGTTTAAAAAAAATATATTCGTGCGCTTCATTTATTAATTTCAAAAAAAAATTAACATCTATTATTATTTGAAGCAAAACCTCAGTAATCACGAACTTTTCTGCATAGGCTCTGCCGGAGAATCTCCACCAACGGCTTATCCATTTACTTTAATTCGAAGCTTAAATTAGGGAGATATCAGTTATTTGTTTCATTCTTAATTCCTATTATGTCTTCGAAAAGCAGCTCAAATCTTCTGCTCAACCCAGATTCATTTTCTGAGTTCTCGGAGGCTGTTACTGTCAATTTGCCATGGATAGGTATGTGGTCTTTCTTAATTATTGATATTTGTTTAACTCTTATGTCAAAGTACACCGTTAATCGAATCTGTTGTCTTCAGTAGTTAATTCCTTTTCAAAGCTATGCGCAAAGGTCACAACTGTTTCAACAACAGAATTTGCCTACTAGGTCCCCTCGAAGCCAGTATACGATCACGGAATGTGTTTTCGAAAGGTGGCACACATTACATGTATCAGCGTCAACACAGACCTGAAGCAAGATGCCATAATTTTGTAGTGATGCCATAACTTTGTAGTAATTAGTAGTTACTGATTTCTATATGAAAGTAAGAGTAAATTTCATGTCACATCCATAATTGTTTATTGATTTTTCAGGACAACAACATTAATTAACTTCATGAGGACTTTTGCAGCTGAGTAGTTAGCGTCCAATGTCATGAAGAAATGGCGTGTCCATGTATGGACGTCCAATGTCATGAAGAAATGGCGTGTCCATGTATGGATGTTATGGCCAAACTACAGGGTTTTCTCTGAGGTGTTTGGATCTTGGATTTCTGATTTGGATTGCAAGTTTGTTTCTCTATGTTTTTTTTTTTGTTTTGGACCTTAAATGTGTGTTTTGTTTAGTTTAAAAGGAGGTAGTACTGTACTTTTTATTTTTTATCTGTAATTAACACTATTTAGATTTAAGTATTGATATAATCCGATTAGTTTTCTTTTAATTTGTTATAGTTATCGTATTTTTTCTTCGTGTTAAAGAATATATTAAAAGACTACTTAGTATTTTTTTTGTATTATTATTTAGTAGTGATTGTCACATAATTATTGTAATCTTTTTTTGGTAAAAAGTTAATCACCTATAAAGAAAAGTAAAGTAGTACAGTACATCGCATGGAGAAAATACTCACCGTATCACCGAGCTAACAGATTAGCTTTCCAAACATCCAACAAATAATCATTGTATTCTCTATAAGTTTAATTCACATTATTTCATTAGATTTAAGTCAATTACAGAAATTTAAATAATCACACATATATGTCTCGAGATGAACTTTGTACATTACGATTTTCAATTTAAATGCTCAACAATTCACAATTTTTATATTTGATTTGTGTGATTTTAGTGCAAATTAACAATGTATTTAAATTAACATGTTTTTAAAAAGAAAATTAAATGGTTCATTATCATACAAATTATTTAAGATTGTAATTAGTTTTGCTAAGATTAATTTGCTAATATTAAATGTTGGAAATCACTTTAATTAATTTTGCTAAGATTTTGATTATTAAAAGTACTTTTATCCTTTAGTTTTAAATCAAAAAATTATTTATAAAAATAATATTAATTATATTTTATAATTAATTAAATAATAATAAAAATATAATTAATTTATATATATACACTAAATTCCTTATATTTCTTTATTTATTAATTATATTCCTTATTAACATCTTAAATAATATGTTCCAATCAAATTGTGGTATTGTAAAATTTATTTACGTTTATTTTATATTTTTATATGAATATAGTGTTGATAATTAAAATATATTTAAATATGTATGTTGAATATTTAAATACAACACTAATTATTAAAATAATACTCTAAAATATATTTAAATATGTATGTTGAATATTTAAATACAACACTAATTATTAAAATAATACTCACTCCCTCTCACAATACATGCACTACTTTTTTTTTTGTGTCCCAAATTAGTTGATACACCCAAAAAAGGAAATAAACATTCCTACTTTTTCACTTGAAAATACAATTTTACTCCTACTTTATACACCTACTTTATAAATTTCACTCACAACTACTTTATTTTTCAAATTAAAAATACATTTTTACACTTTACTTTTGGATCAAAAAGTAAAAAACAATATTTTTTTTAATCTTCCTGCAAAACAAAGTAATGCATGTTTAAAGAGTTAGAGGGAGTATATAGTATTTTTTTTTTACTTAGTAATTATTTTTATATTTTTTAATAATAAAATTAATAGATTAATTCAATACACTTTAGTCATAAATGAGTTATTAATGATACCAAACATTATACATAAAATTTTACAAAATTATTATTATAAAATGTTGTAAATTAATATTGAAAAATATTTTAAGAGAATAATTATATTAACAAAACAACGATATAATTTAATTTAATTTAATTGCCAATAAAAATTCTAAATATTATATTATTGAACTATACTTTTAATATTTTTTTTGATTTTATTTCTTAGTATTAATACATTTAAATTAATAAAATAAATTAAAAATGAGAGATGGTCAAAACACTAAAAAAAATATCTAACAATTTAAGTTTATCGGCTATACAATTATTCAAATTTTATAATTTAAACGTGTTATATACTTTAAGAAATTAATTATAATAATCGAATATATTATGGGAAAACTTTGATCAAGTTTTTTTTAAAAAATTACTACCTCTATCCCAAACGAACAGTCTTACTTCTTTTCTAATATTTTAAAGAAAGTAAGTCTTACTTCGTTTGTAATATTTTAAAGAAAGTAAGACTATTCGTTTGAGACCGATGTAATATTTTTTATAGTGTCATTATAAAGTAGAAGAATAGATTTTTTATTTACAAAAAGGAAAGAAATAAAGTAGAAGAATAAAAATTTATATAAGTGTTCTTTGTCTACCCTAATCAGTTCATAATTTTTCTTTTCTTCTCTTTACAATTGATTCTTTAATTACTTCTTTACTTCAATCTATTAATTAAAGTATATTTAAATTCATCTCAATTAATTATAAATTTTAGATTTGTCATATTTACTTCAATTTAATAGTTATGATAAATTCCTTATATTTATCAATTATATTTTTTCTATTAAAATTAAATATAGAAATTAATAAATAAAAAAATTAAATAATAGTATAATTCAATTAAACTATTATATTCCAAATATTATTCATGTTCCTAATACTAATAATACTAATAGAATTTTTTAATTAATATATTTATTTATCTAATTTTATAGAATTATAGTAAATTATGGAATTATATCATAATCTAAAATTTTTATATTATCTCAAATCTATTATACTTATATTTTAAAACAGTTTTTAAATAATGTAATTATTTACAACCTTATCAATTCAAATAATATTATTATAATTACAATTATAACAATTTTTATTAACCTTATTTAATTTTAATCCTTTTTATCTCTAGAAAACATTTTATATTTTTTAATTTTATAATTACTTAATCAATGTTATGCTTATAAATTCTATCATTCTTTAAAATATTTTTATTGTTTTCTCCTGTTTTTTAAAATATAATTAAAATATATTTAAATATATATGTTGTATATTTAAAATATATCTTAAATTTTAAATTATGTTATATACAGTATTTTAAAATATAATTAAAATATATTTTAAATCTTGAAATAGGTTGTATATTTTATGTTTTATAAAATATAATCAATATATGTTGTATATTTTAAAATATAATTAAAATATATTTAAAATCTAAATATAAGTTAATTTATTCAGAAATATAAATGCCTTAATTTAAAATTTAAATTATGAATATATTTCTCAATTAATTTTAAAGAAATCTATTTAATTATTTCACTTCCAATATAATGTCTCATGTTATAAATCTTTTGTTGATTCACAATCTCTTTATAAAATTAAGAACAGAAATATTAACTACAAAATATCTCATTTATTATTATTATTATTTATATTTTTAAATGGAATGCAAATCGACAATTTTAATTATTATACAATTATTTTTAAGAAAAAAATAATTTTACATTAGTAATTAAACATTATTGAAACTCAAGCACAATAATTATTTAAAAATTTTATTTTATTAACTATAAAACAATTCAATTTTTATAATTTACACATGGGAAGAGTGACACATATTGTTAAAGGAAGACCTCACGAGTCATGAGCCGGCTGCAACTAGGTATATTCTTTTAATATATTTTTTATATCATGTTATTACAATCTTAATTTAATTTTTTACAATCTTAATTCAATTCTGTTCTTAATCTTTCTTTTATTTTTATACATCCATCATTCTCACAAAAAACCAATTAAAAAAAATTATACTGTGAGATTGAAACAATGTTACATTGAGTAGTTTAAAAAAATTGTTCATATTTATTACCACAATATAGAATTCTTATGTTTATATATGTGTATATATATAGGCCTAAAATATATATATTTATCAAAAAAATTATAAATAAAGAAATAAACTACAGTTAATCATCCGAGTGCAACGCACGGGCCGAATCAACTAGTATTTATTTAAAAACTAAAACTAAAACTAAAAATACTCTAGTAATTGTATTGGGATGAAACCGTCAAAGAAGAAAAGCAATAGTACCAAATTAGTAGTAATTCATATTGCTTGCTGAGGGCATCACATGGGTTGACTAGACTTTAAAAAAGGTTGGGCGACCAAAATCCATTTGATTAACCTGGCCATGTGTTTTCCCCCAAATTTGAATATTCTAATTTCTTCAAGTTGCATCAATATGAATTAATTATTTCAAATTTGTAGTATTAGAATTATGTTGTAGCCTAATCTCCATATATATAAACATTTTAGTAATAATGAAATTTTCATTATTAAAAAATTTGCTTAATAATAATAATATTAACTTGATTGAACCCAAAAAATGTGATTGAACCGAAATTCATGTTCCTACAACACGAAGAGCAAAATATGAACACAAAATTGTTTTAAAAAAACGTGTCTATTCAAGCGCTCCGAGTAACACTCAAATTTGATTGAAAACTATCTCTATCTCTTGATCAGCAAGTTGCTGATACTGACATACAAAAAAATTGTGAAGATGACTAATTTTTTTAAAACCTGAGGGCTTTTCCGCAAATAGTAATGAACTAAGGCCAAAAATAATTTCCCCAAATTGCAGATTCATAAATCGAAGATTCCTCCGCTAAAATAATGTTTCTAAATCGAAGATTCCTCCGCTAAAATAATGTTTCTATTTACATCAGTACCCCGGGGAAATCCAATAATTCTATTTCCACCCCAGTAATTGTTTATGATCTACAGAAAAAAAAGATCTACAGAGGATTCACAAATTTATGATCATCAGTAGGAATACTCCATCCTCTGCACCCGATCCTTGAGGATCCCACTGTACAAAACCGCGCGATTCGGGGCCAATTTTTGAATTTCAAGAACTTCGTTGCCACAATTATTATTTTTCATAATTCCATCGCAGCTTTTGTATCTGTGTGATTTCCTGTACAATTCCCCGTTCCCTTTCGAGTCCTTCACTTCGTTCGCGAATCGAACCTTCTTTTTCTTGTTCATCTTCTTCCCACCTGAATAATAATAATAAAATAAAATACAATTTTATTAAGAAAAAATAATTAATTAATTACCAGTAATGTTTGTGCTGTTGGTACCTGAAGATAAACACGATTTGAGGAGAAGTCGATTTTTGTTAGGGGCGAAATCGAGATTTCCCGAAAGTAGAGGGGCGTGGGGGAAATATTTTTCCCGTAGATGATCGAACAGGAAAATAGTTCCGGCGGAAACAGCCATTGCTGTGGCGAGGACGAGACCTTGAGAAGTCAACATGGAATTCGATTGAAGACGAAAATGGCGAGAAAGCAGGTTAGGTCCACTCGGGTATACAAATTGCACACTTTATATAAATAAAAGGGTTAAAAAAAACCGGATTATGAAAATCTAGTGGGGTTGGGGGAGTTGGTTTGTGGACGAGGTCGTAAATAAATAAAATAATGGGGACAATTTTTAATAAAAGAAATCGAGTGTCTGGAGAAATCTGGGGTCTATTTAAAATTATAATTTTATTCAAACTAGAATTTGTTGGTGAACTACGTGGATATTTAAGTTATTTTTTTTTTAATTGAATGTATTTTATAGTAATATATATTGTACAGTACTCCATTTTGTTATGGAGTCTTTCGCAATAATTGAAAAAAATAATACTATAATTTTATTTTTATTTATTCATCACAGCTACTTTTTTTTTTAATTTCAAATTTTAAAAAATAAAAATAATATTGAAAACTGATCTAACTCTTCGACAGAGTAATAAAATATAGATAATGAAATATTCAATTTTGGTTGTTTTGCGAGCCAAATATGAGAAAACAATGAATATTAAAAATTCAATTCAAATATCAACACGAGTTGCTAGCGGTGGCGTGATTCTCAATTATAAGGCTTTGATACGTAATTAATTAGGGTAATAATAGTTGTTATGACCTGTTTTTTACTTTTTTTTAGGAGTTAATAATAGTTTACACTCCATATATACTAACGATAATTTTTTATGGGCAGAATCTGCATGAACAGAATTCAAAATTTACGTTATTTTTTTTGTTTCCTTTTTTTATATAGTTAAAAATATGATTTACTTAATATATATATAAAAATTATATTTTTACTTATTATTTTTATACATTAAAATATATTTTTCTATTTAATTACTGTTTTTTGACCTGAATATCAAAAAATATATAAAAATTAAATAAAAATATTATATTTTTATTTTTCTTTACACAATATTAATTAATATAGTATATATAATATTAATTCATATATAAATATATATAAACTATTATTTAAATAAGTAAAATAATTTTTTAAGAATTTCTACCTTTGGACAGATTCTACCCAGGACCTCAATACTAATTATACAAACAATTGAAATTTTCAATTAATTTGACTATGATTAATGTCTTAATGATTATAATGCTAAATTTGATTCGGTAACACTTTTCAATGACTTGGTAAAATGATAAGTTTATCTAATTTATATGAGAACTCAAAATTCTTTATCTAATCAACGTAAGATATATCTAACACTCTCCTTCACAAATAACTCAGAAATTTTGTCAAAATTACCAAGTTAACGAAAATTCTTTCGGTAAAAGCAGCCACAGGCCACAACCTAAAATTCAATCGGTTGGAGCATATCCATGCACATCGTATTTGAATGATCTGATACCATGTCAACATTAAGTCAATAACACTTTTAAAAATTTTGTTAAAAAAATAAAGTTGTAAAACTTATACAATATATGAACACAATATTTTTTATCTAATCGATATGAGATATATCTAACACATAAGATACCGCAAAATGCAATTTTTGACGACATCGTTATTTCGTTTGTTTTGAAATTCTATTTTTTATTTTAGAAATCAAACTTATTTTTAAAAATGATAGATCAAAGTTTATTATTTGATTTGAAAATTTTGAATTTCGAAACTCTATAATAGTAGTAATTTAAAAAAAATATAGAGAATTTTATTGGAAAATTTTGAGAATTTATTATTGAATTCTTAATTTTTTTTTAAAAAAAATTGATCCATTTAATTTTATGAAAACTTTTTTAATTTTTATGAAAAATATAATAAATTTAGATTGACAAATTTTTATTAATTTTAATATTTATTTTGGAATAATTATTTTATTTTATTATATATCTTTATATTTTAATTTAATAGTACAATTTAGAAAAATATTATTTTGAATAATTTTTTAAAATAAAATTATATTTTTATAATTAAAAAAATATTAAAATATTATTTGATGTGGAAATCAGGCCTAGGCCTGATTTGACTATTTCCATAAAAGATTTTATACGGATAGAGTGTGCGTCTCTTTAACTAGATGGAATCTTCTTCTTTTTTCATATGAAACTTGAGTTGTTAGTTGTTAGTTGTTAGTTGTTACCCGATTATATTCCATTCCGCAATTGTTTTTTACATATTTCATTACGAACATGCTACTCAAAATTTTATATTTCTTAAAAGTTGTTAAAATTAATTAAAAAAATATTACAATAATTAGTAAGTCTCACATTCACAACAAGTTACTCTAATTTGTTTATTTTACATGCTTCATTCTGAACATCCTACTCAAACTTTTATACCGTATCTCTTAAAAGTTGTTAAATTTAATTAAAAATATATATTATGATGATAATTAGTAAGTCTCACATTCACAACAAGTTACTCTAATTTATTTATAAATAATAGTAATAAAATATTACAACAAACACTTCAAATATAATTTTCTTAAATTTAAAAAGGTAAAGAAATGATAACTTGGCCAACGAGTGATTATTATTTAAATTCGCACAATGGATAATTTTATTTTCCAAATGAAATTTCATTGGGACACGGTGATGTCACCAAAAGTCCTAACTAACCTAGCGTACGTAATCTGTAAACAATCAAAGTTAGTGGGCATGCACTCTCATTTTGACTAAGGCTGGATATACAAGTCCAGTATTATTTAATGTATCTTATAATTTTATTGAAATAATTAGGTAAAAAGAATAAACCTTTCAAAATATAAAAACTCAGATGTATCTTAATGGAAAACGAATGCACAAAACATATTATACCAAAATTTATAATTAAAAGTAGAGAGATTATGGTAATTGGTAGGTGTTATGCGCAGAACAACTTGCAGACACGTGTCAGTTACCTGGTAAAACTATTTGAGTTACGTTGGTCAAAGGTCAATCAAATTAATTACATGAATATAGTATATATATTGGTCAATTATATTGACACCGTCGTCGATGGGGGCATTGCATTCGTTCAAATTCGTATACCTCGAAATAGAAAAAAGATTTTGGAATCGTAATGTTAACGTGGGACAATAATTAAGGTTGCGTTTCAAATAAGAAAGAAATTACATTGTCACGTTCTCGTGAGCACTTGTAATTGTACTTGGTAGTAGTAGCCAATGCGTGTGGAAGTACACATAATATCGATTGGGAAATGTGGTACAAATGTTTTTTCTTTCGTTTGTCACTCGTTATTGGCACCATTTGCTAGGTCGGTCAATTAGGCATCCATAATCAGTAAACAAAAATTTTGCATTTTAATTTGCTTAAAGAATAATTAACTTAATACTCACTCAATCCTTTACAAATGAGCTTTTTAGGAAAAATATTTTTATAGTTTTTTGAAAAGTATAAAAGTCTTAAAAATGTATAAATTATTATAAGTGAGAGGGTATGACTGTATGAGTATGACCATTAGAATTATAACGTGATATCAATAAAGATAAAATGTGATACAGTATTTGTTAAGAGACCGAGTGAATATTATATAATATAAAATTAAACAATTAATATTTACTTAATTCATATTTTATTTTTGTGACCAAATTATTTATGACAAAATGTTCACTAATGTATGGACACATTAGAATTTATGGTAAATTATGCAATTAATTTAAATTATTTTATTTAAAAATAAATATTTACTTTAATTTTAGTTGAATTTTGCAAAACGAAAATAAAGCCTAAAATTGCAAGTCACGCACGCACGCACGCACCCTTCCATTTTATTTTTTTCTCAATTGAATCCGATAATCCTTTCACGTCTGATCATGAACAAAGTCCGCGTTAATGTTCAAATGCCAAACGTGATACTTCTGCCGTCTGAAGGGACCATTTAAAACAACACACATACCACTATTTAAAAAAAAAAAAACACACACTCAATTTAGCAAGAAACAGCAGTCAAAGTTCAAATCAAACACAAACACAAACACAACTCCTTGTTGGCTAACAAACACAACCTTATTACGAATTCAACAACACTAACACTTCCCACACACCTCAAGTAGTGAGGATGGGAGGGAGATAATCGGATTTCCCACCGAGCACGCGAGCATTCGTGTCGGGGAAAAACTCAGTCCCAGGCAATTCTGTAATCCCGCCTTCACTAGCAATCCCAATCGGATAACGGAGCAAGTGTCCAGGCAAGTCCTGTTCCAAGTCCTCGCTGGCGTAGATGTCCCAGTACTTGTCAGCTATCCTGTTCACCTTACCCACACATTCCTCACTCTCCGGACGGTCAAAAGTGTCGTCCAGCATTCCAAGGTGTTCGTACCATAGTGCCATCCTGAAACCATGGATCTGACCCCGAGCGGGCTGTCGAGTTGCCAGGTGGTATGGCTGGTACGCGCCCATCGCGATCTCAGAGTCTCTTGCACCGTCCATTGATCTCTGGTTGATGTTGGCCGATCCTACTATGATGTATTCGTCATCAACTGCAAAGAAATGAAGAGATCAACTTGTAGCTCACATCTAGCAGCAATATGAAAAGTGCTCTTACAATTTATTGAGAAAAAGATGTCTTTCAGTATTATTAGTGTTATGTAATGGCAAAATAAAATAAATTTGAAACCTAGAGTTTAAATTTAAAAAATATATATTTTGAGAATTTTATTTTTGAAAAATCTAAATATTTTTGGTAATCAATGAACTCATTGAAAAACTTAGAAGCATCCAATGGTTTTGTAATAATTATAAAGTAGATTTTGTTATAATTTGAAAAGGGAATGTATAAGCTACCTATCAGCATCTTAGCATGAACATAGATCATAAACCGGCGAGCTTCCTGAGCCTTTTGATAGTCCGAGTCTGGTTCAGGGCTTTCCGTTGGCTCATACTCTCCACTCTTCTTCACTTCCCTATTCCCAAGACAAAAGAACGTCAAGTAATTCCTGGGGTCCTCCTCAATTCCCTTAGCCTGAAGTGCCTGAATGATATCCTTATACATCATCTCCATTGTTCTCCTCTGCCAATCCAATATAGCCTGAACTGAAGCACTCTCTGGAATCCCCTCTGGCCACATGGGGACCACAACATACACAGTGAACCTCTCCCCAGCCTCGATCTTGCTAACAATCTTCAAAGAGAGCTCCTTGGGAATGAGATGAAGTGCTCCAATGTCCTCGACCTTAATGTCGCTGTTGTCCCAACCAAAAGAGCTCCCGAGGAAATACTGATTCTCGATGTAAATAAAATTTTTGGCTCGGCGTATGGCGTGAATGTATGCATCCTGAATGCTCCGGTCTATGATGTTATCCTTCCCACTGACGAGCCCGGCCTGAGCCGCCTCCTCTGGTGTCTCAGGGAAATCAAAGGCGGCACCACCATCGATTGATCGGAACAACTGCACGTTCCACGTCTCGTGGTCCTCATGGTACACAACTGGGGATGGGGGAATAATTTCGTCGATCTCTCTCAGTGTAATTAACACGTCCTTACCGCCTTGCTTTTTCCATCTCTGCTCAAAATTAAAGAGGACATCCCACGCTATCTGTCCCTCCAATCGGGAATGGATGTCGTGCCAGGGCTCTCGGGGCCCGCCTTTGGTGATCGAAGCCCCGGTGAAATTAGCCTGATGGAAATCATCGTGATGAGCCGTGTCCAGTGTCCTGAAGAGTGAGTGGAAAGGTGAATCATATCTCCCGTCACAAAGATCGAGACCTCCAACAAAACTCACGATTCTTTTTCTGCTTGAATCTCCACTTGGCAAGTCACTGTCGACCACCACAATCTTCTGATGATGAGTGAACATGGTGGATATCTGTAGGTCCTGAATAAAACTCCCACCGTCATCCGGGTTACGAGGGCAAAGCACACAGTGAACTTCGGTGCCCTGGAAATACTGTTCGGTCTCCTCATCATGGGTAGCCATCAAGCCGTCTTTCTTCAGCAAGTCCACAGAGGTCCTATCATCCCAGACCAGCATAAGAACCCGAACACCTTCATTTGCTTTTTTCTTAAGAAGCTCGCCGATTGTAATATCACCCCCAGGCTTGTTTCTCCTGGAGTCCCTTATTAAAGAGATCTCAGTGTACACAGACCAACCAGTGATGTAAATAAAGTGCTTTGCGTTTGTGATCGCATCAAAAATGTCTTCCCAACACCTGTGTGGCTCGTAAAACTGTCCACCAGATAAGGGTATCTTGGGGATAAAGTTATCCGGCACATGGGCATCCTGGTATAGAGAGACCCGACAACCCGTTCTCTGAGGAAAGAAAGTGTATGGGACTCCAGGGTACTTGGCACTTTTAATTCCACGGGCCCAGTTGCGATCTCTGGAGACATCGAAAAACTGAAGCCTAACGTGGATTTTGGATCCTTCTTTGATTGGGTTTTTCTCGGTGTCCAGTATCTCAACCCACCTATCAATTTCTTCACCATCCAGAAGCTCTTCGACTGGTACATAGGCCCGTCCGATTAGAGTGGCACCAATGGGATTGTCGTCTTTGACAGTGAATATTACGTTCGAAGCCTGGTGGGCGCAGTAAACGTGGAATGACTCGTTCCACTTTGGGTTGTTGGGTTCCTCCTCAATCATTCTAGTTCTCCCGACTCTCGCCTTTTCCAGATCGATAGTAGCATAGATTTTGGGGGTGCCTTTACCAAATCCAACAGTCTCCTCAATGTTTGCCTTGATCTGCAAGAGCCAACATCACATTTCAAATAACACGAATCAAATCAACAGGAGAACAAACATTCGAGATTACTCAGATCAGATCATTTAGGTTCAATTGGTAGTAGTCAAACGAAACATTCGAGATTTAACCCAAGTGCACACACCCTTATGGTGGTGCTTCAACATGAACTCAAAACAGTCAATAGTGTCTCAAAAAAAGTCAAATCCTAACCAGTAACATCAGATCAGAATATCAGATTCAAATATACCTTGTTGAAGAAATTCCCCACCCCTTCGCTGTGCAGCCGATCCACTTCATAGATCGTCACGTGAAGAGTTCCGTGAAGCAAGATCTGCGCCATAGCTTCTCTCTAACCTGCGAGGTCGTCACTCTCAGATCAAAATCACACAAATCACTTTACAAACTAAAAACATCAAAATCGAAAAGCAAAAATCATCAACAATTACCAGTCAACATCAAAAACCAGAAAAAATGAAACAAATTCTTCGAATCGACAAAATCAGAGGATGAAAGAGATCTGAAAATCTTACGGAATGTTAGGGCTATCCGATCGGTCGATCGATTTTCACAGTGTTGAGAAACGGCAACGGGGAGAGCAAACGAGAGTAACTGAGAGTAGAAAACAGTGAGCGGTTGATTTTATACACGCAGCTCATGTGTTGTACGCGGTGGACTGGTTAACGGATATTATTTATTTATTATTATATTTTGTAGTCCAGATCTTTATGCAAATATAGTATGTGGTGCCATATTTCTTGCTGTCAAACCCACTTTTATAAAATTAAATTAATTTAGATGAAGTTGAGGGATGCGTTTGGAATTCTTTCTTTTCATTTTGGAAGTTTTATTTCTAGGAAAAAAAGAGAGGAAGAAAATCCAAAGATTGCATTTTTGAAAGTGAATCTGTACAGATTCATCATTCATCCTTATTTTATATAGTACCTTCTTTTTAACAAAAAAATATATATTCAGATTTCCCATTATTTTACTTTAGTTTTTTATTAGTATTCAAAGTAAAAAAAAATTGAATATAAAAGAAACTATTCATAGTCAATCATAGCGTGAATATACTGAAAATGAATGAGGGTAATAATTGTAAGGACAGTGTTAAATGGGCAGAATCTGCCCATGAGCAGAAACTACTTAAAAACTTATTTTATAAAATCTAATAATATTTTAATTAAATTTTTTACATGTAATATAATTAATTATACTATATAAAATATATATTGCACAAAAAAATTAAATAAAAAAATAATTTGTTAAAGATAATGCATATTCTTATATTTATATTAAAAAAATCAATTAAATAGAAAAAATATATTTTAACTTATAATAATAACAAATAAAAATTATATTTTTACATATATATTATAATGATTATATTTTAGGGAAAAATGGCAATAAGGCCAATTTTCAACATTTTTTCGGCAATAAGGCCAAGTTCTAATTTATGTGTCAATTAGGCCTTTTTGTTCCAATTGGGCCAAAAAAATGTACATGGAAAGACGAATCTACCC
Organism: Euphrasia confusa; assembly: GCA_954870475.1. Taxonomy (NCBI): domain Eukaryota; kingdom Viridiplantae; phylum Streptophyta; class Magnoliopsida; order Lamiales; family Orobanchaceae; genus Euphrasia; species Euphrasia confusa. The sequence goes on along the minus strand of OX940968.1, from coordinate 6,618,779 downwards.
TCCTTCTATCTTACCCCACCCCAACCCACCCCAAACCCTCCTGACCGACCGGGATCCAGAAATATTTCGACGGATCTCCTCCCCCGCCTCCAACCCACCCACCTCGCTCCGCCGCGCGCCGACGAAGACGATGACCACGAAGAAGACGACGACGCCTCCCTCTCGATTCTGCCCCGATGCCTTCGAACGCCAGCAACTACCTCCGCCCCAGAGACGTCGTGATCCTGCTCCACGTCCGACCGACATCCGTCCTCTACAGCGCCGATTGGGGATCCGTCGACCTCTCCATACTCGACACCGCAGAATTAAATGTGTATTTCTGTCCCCAGTGGTATTGAGGTCTATGTTGGAGGTCTCCACTCACTGACTTCTTTGGGTTTATGAAGTTCATGTTTGTGTGTTTGTTTGGTTGTGTGGAATGTGAAATTCTGAAGTTCGATTCGAATGCCAGATATTTTCGTCGAAAGAAACGAACGAGGAAACCAAAGAGACCACCACAAAGTCGAAGGGAGACCAGGCGAAGGAGCTCCTAACGAAGTACGGAGGAGCGTACCTAGCCACTTCGATCACTCTCTCTTTGATATCCTTTGGCTTGTGCTATGCCCTAATCAGCGCCGGAGTAGATGTACCGTCGCTGCTGCAAAAGGTACAACTTTTCCAATTAATCAGCCTCATCCTGCATTATAAATGTTTAGTCTCATGCGTTGTTATGTTATTGCAGGTTGGGATTTCGACGAACGAGATCAGTGAAAAAGTCGGGACTTTTGCATTGGCCTATGCCGCCCACAAGGCGGCTTCTCCGATTAGGTTTCCGCCCACCGTGGCTCTTACGCCCATAGTTGCGGGCTGGATCGGAAAGAAAGTTACTGATCAAGAAAAATGAGTAAAAATTCGCGAGGTTCTGATATTAGTATATTTCACCCTGCAATGTCGAGATTTTGCTGCAAAAAACATGTATTGTTGTATGTATCATAACTAAAATATAAATATTTTCTGAATAGTTCTTTGATTAGAAGCTCTTGTGCTGATTATATCCTAACAATAAGGATAATAGCAAAAAACACCCCAATTATTAGACTAATTATAAAAGTAACCCATGATTCTTGATATTTTTCAGATAATGTAAACTCCAAATATAAAAGGTAATTGTTACCTTAGAAGATCACTTAAATTTTCTTCTGGATAATAACAAAAGCTACCCTTGAGTTTTGGTCTAATTACATGATTAAAAAAATTGTTCAATTGAATCCAACTTCCCTAATTTATGGGTTATAAAAACATTGAAGAATAACCCGTAAAATATGTCATTCAGTGTGTTAAAATATGACATTCAGTATGTTCAGTGTTAAAATATGACATTCAGTGTTAAAATATGTCATTCAGTGTGTTAAAATATGACATTCAGTATGTTCAGTGTTAAAATATGACATTCAGTGTTAAAATATGTCATTCAGTGTGTTAAAATATGACATTCAGTATGTTCAGTGTTAAAATATGACATTCAGTGTTTGTTATAATATTCAGTGTTAAAATATGACATTCAGTGTTTGTTATAATATTCAGTGTTAAAATATGACATTCAGTGTTAAAATATGACATTTAGTGTTTGTTATAATATCCAGTGTAAAAATATGACATTCAGAGTGTTTGTTATAATATTCAGTGTTAAAATATGACATTCAGAGTGTTTGTTATAATATTCAGTGTAAATATATGTCATTCAGTGTTAAAATATGACATTCAGTGTTTGTTATAATATTCAGTGTTAAAATATGACATTCAGTGTTTGTTATAATATTCAGTGTAAAAATATAACATTCAGTGTTAAAATATGACATTCAGTGTTTGTTATCCCGAATTCATCAAACTCGTTGCCTTGCATTGGCGGAGTGGAGAGATATCAACTGCCTGCCACGAGCTCGGGCAGCACGCGTTCGGCGAGAAGCTCGGGCTCTACATTGTGGTCCCCCGCAGCTGGTCGTCGAGGTCAGCACGAGGATCGTCTACATGGTGACGGGGAGCAAATCCATTCAGATGAGTTGCATTCCTTCCGCCAGATCGATATAACCGGCCTGGTCACTCCACATGCCCGACCAAGAGCTTGCTTCGATGGAACAAAGACATACGGCACATGCTGCAGACACCACGAGTCACAGTTAGCATTTGTTTATAGACATTGTTTTCTAATTACAAAACAAGAAGGTGAACTGATGCAATATAATCACGAGCTTAATACTAATAATCACAAACAAGAATGTAGACAAACACCCAACAATTACAAGCACTCACAACAAACATAAAATCAGAACAGAAGAAGAAATCAAATATTATTTATTAGAATAAACAATTCTCAATGTGAACAAGAAAAGGGCTCACCTTATCTTCAGCAAGCAGTGAGAGGTGAAGAAGGATTTCAAGAGGCTCTCCGTGTCAGCCGCCATCACAACGAAATGAATACTGTACATAATAATACTTGAGAGGTGGAAAACAAGGTCCATGGGAACACAAGCCATGCAACACAAAGCTTTTCATTTCCACGCAACATAATAATACTCGATCGGACAAAGGCTGCGCAGATAACCGCCGGAGATCGAGACCACCGGGACGAAATCGGAGATCGAGGACGACGTCGAGAGCGACAAATGGTGCAACGACGCCTCGCGAGTGCCTCTGCCGTGCGGGGAGATAATCGATCCGGCGACGGAGGAGACGGTGGAGGTGGGGCCCTGCCGAAGGTCGCGGCGGCGATGGCGGAGTGCAGCGGGACCTCCGTCCTCCCCTTTGCCGACGCCGCGTGGATCGGGGTCCGGAGGTTTCGTCGATCTCGATCACAGCCTCACGAGATCAGACATAGTATTAATGTCATATTTTAACCTCCGTCCTCCCCTTTCTTTACGGTACGCAGACGGGGCGGACTCCGCTAGAGTGGAGTCGGTAGTGGAGGGGCGCGGTGTCGATGTCGACAACGTGGTGTATCAGCGGTGGTCGACGGGTGTGGTGTGGTGCGGCGGGCTCCGATGAATAAGACGGCTGAGGCGAATCGAAGGTGGAATTTGGGGGTTCAGCCTCTGTCTCGCTAGGAAGAGGGGGTGGATTTAGGGAAAGGGTAGTAGGGTCTTTAAACATTTTAGGCGGCCTAATTGACACGCGTGATTTCTCAAAAGCCTTATTGCCGAAAAAATGTTGAAAATTGGCCTTATTGCCATTTTTCCCTATATTTTAAGTCATATAAAAATAAAAAATAAAAAAAATAAATAAAATCAAGCGTTCTGCTCATTGGCAGAATCTGCCCACACGGAATTACCCTAATTGTAAATATAAGAAAGTGGATATACTTGAATTGAATTACGAAAATGAGACGGCAATCAATGAATCTCGACTTTTGGGGATTCGCCCAACCAATAATCATGGATCCCATTACAAAAATAATCTAAACGGCTAAAATTGTCTGCGGCATCACCCAATACACCCACACCAATTACCGCCGTTGATGTCGTCAAATTGATTTTTGCGCGAGCAATTGACGCCCACGAGCCATTATATTAATATTTCTCGCTTTTATTTTTACATTTTTCTTTGATGCAATTTTTTTAAAATATTTATTTTTTCAATTTAAAACTAAAATTTTATTATTATTTTTCATTTATTTTTTAATTTTTCTTAAAATTATTTTATTTTAAATTTAAAAATTGTACTCTTAGAGCATCTCCAATGCAAATTATAAGTTTTGAGTTAGAAAGTGATGAGATGTCAGAAATTATTAATCTCTATCTCAAAAACTTCTAACTCACTTAATGATTCTTACCTCACAAACAATCCACTATTAATTTATATTATATTTTATATTTTAATTATTATTTTACTATTAAACTAATAAATCCCCACGTCTTTTACTTTTAACGGGTAGAAGTATTTCTACCTCATGCCACATCGTCCCCTTCACAATGGTATCTATCTATTTTATGGGTGAAATGTAAAATTACACGTAGACATTTACTTCTCCATTGGAGTTGCGTGAAGTTGCGTGAGTTTTTGACAATTTCAATTATTTTGTAAATTACTAAATTTATAAGACATTGACATTACTCCCTCCATACTTGACAAATGATAGGGGATTGCACTTTGTTTACAAAAATCACTTTTGTAACAGTATTTTTGTAATATGTAAAAAATTAATAGTATAGGAGCATTCCAATGGTAGGTACAAATCTTATTTAACATTAATTTGTATCTAAGTAGACAAATGGAGAGTGAGGTACAAATTAGAAAAGAAAAAAATGAGTATCAATTCTTTGATATTAAGTACAATTTGAATGTGGGCCCATAGTTGTTATGTTTTTATTTTTTTACTATTTCTTTTTTAATATATATATATATATATATATATATATATATATATATGTAAATAAAATAAAATTTTGTATAGTGGTGAGACTTACAATAATAATTGTACATTTTTATTGTTGGGAAATGTAGGTATAATTTGATAGGTACAAATTATTTGTGATGTGTCAAGTAATATGACATTAATTTGTACGTTGTGCATACCCATTAGAGATAGGGGTGTAAATGGTATAATTTTCGCTCCAAACCCGCATCCGTTTGTAAAGATATAGTATGCGATTACAGGAATCCGCCGGATATGGATGAAGATACGAATTTTGCTCGTGCAGATATCCGACGGATATGATAGCAGATATGGTAGTGCAATTATTCGACGGATGCGGATTATCCCACGTTTACGAGGATTATCCGACCTTCTTAATACAGATTATCCGATTATAATTAGTCTAAATAATTTTTTTTTTAATTTCCAAATAAATAATAATTTATCAAATAATTTTACTTACTTCTCTAGAAGTACATAATTCTTTTTTCAATTCTTCTTTTCTTTTGTGCAATTATTTTTATTTTCAATTTTTTTAAAATCCCATTTTTCTTAACTTTTCCGCAAAAAACCAACAATTATAAAAATAAGCATAAAAACTAAATTTATATTTATACGATCATTCTTAATTTGCTTATGAAATTATGATTTTTGAAGTTATTAATTTTTTTTCTATAATAGATGGTAAATTGGATTCATTTTAATAGTAATATTTTTCATATAGGAAAATTAGTGAAAATAAGTGAACTTTGTTTTAATAGTGAACTTTGGTTTATTTTCGTTACTTATAATTATTCGATAATATTTGTCCGTTTTCGGTCCGAATCCGTCCCGTTTTTGATTCGTATCCGTAATTCGATATTATCCGCATTTGTATTTGCATTCGTTCATTATCCGTTTCGCTCTGAATCGGCCGAAAAAATATGATTAAAGATATGAAGAGAGCATTATTCGATCTAATTTGATCCGTTTTTTTCACCCCTAATTAATTAGAGATGCTCTAAAGAGTATAAAAAAAAAGTGTGATCATCAGTGTCCGATAATAAAAAAAGTGAATTGTGTGTAGAGTATATAAGGAGTATTTAATGTAAGTTTTTTTGTTTGAGTGCATAAATTATGAGGATAGAAGTAATACTTTACTTTTGTATTTTAAATATTTACATTCTTACTTATTTTTTTTAATTTTTACACAATTTTTTTTTTTAACTTTAAATATAATGTTGTCTTTTATTTTTTCAATATAATAAAAATATAATTTTATCTTAATTTTCATAATCATCAAAGTATTAAGATATTCACGAGACAAGTATTATAAAATCAAACAACTGGATACATAAATATATGAGTCTATTCATAATAATAAGAACAATTTCTTTCACAATAATAGCTATTTCTAAAAAAAAAAATACTTTAAAAATAAAATTTTACTTATATTTTTAATTTATTTTTAAAATTTGTACTTTATAATTTATAAAAATATTTTTACTTTTTATTTTTTGATTAATTTTGTTGAGATAATATTTTTTAAATATTGTACCAAGAAAAAAATAACTTGGTATTTTTTAATTTTTTAGAAATATTATTTTGGAGTACTAGTTATTTTTGTAGAAGGTAACGAGTAAAAGGATAACTTGGTTACGTTTTCAAATATCCATAACATAATACTCCTCATAAATTCATAATATACATTATCATGTATCATAAATTTTGACATTACTGTCGTTTCTTCTTACATTTATTCAATACTTTTTTTGTTCTTTGAAAAAGTTCATTTAGAAAAATAAATAAATAAATAAAATTATAATACTTTGCCGACACTTTTCATTTGAAGAAAATAAAAGCGTGTGCGCTAATAGAGGGAAATCCAAGCATTGACTTTTTTTATGGATCGTGATGGCCATGAATCCATGACGCTCAAATTTTCTTAGAATAGAGTATTTATTTGTATAGATATATGTTTATATGTATTAAATTTATATTATGTAAATAAAACAAAAATACAGTATGGAGTATTATTTAGTTAAATTATATTTCATATATTTATCTTCACGGTAAATAAATCAATTAAAAATACATTTTAATTTATAATAATAAAAATGTTCATCACAAAAATCCATTAATTATTAAATCTTCTTTTGTTGTATTTTTATACTTCCTCGTTCAACAAAAAATGTGACACTTTCGTTTTAATGTTTCTTTGAAAAAGTCTTATTACTTTTAAAAATTGACAAAATTTTCCGATAAATTAAAATACATTGTAATTATGGAATTGCTTACCTCACTACACAATAGATTAATTATAGTACTCATCTGTCTAACACCAATGATCATTACTGCTCAAATTTTTTCTGTGCGTTCTTAAATTTTATTTTAGTTATTTTTCATAATTTTTGTATATTATTTATCATATGTACTGACCATATATGTTTATTAGTGTGGGGACAGAAGAAAGTATATTATTCTGTGATGTATATTAAAATTAATACATTATTCTTACAAAATTATGCAACAAATTTAAATTTTCGTATTTTAAAAGGATTAGAGCATCAATATCATTTTAGTATGATTTTTATTTTTATTTTCTTACAACGTTCACGTGTTTACTATTTAGGTCTTATTTGGCCCAATGGACCAGGCCCATCATCCAGTGAAACTTGAATATTTTTGTCTGGCAAACCCAACTCCTTATAGTGTTAAAAGTTTGGTTAAATCGACCAAACTAAATCAAACAAAACCGACTTTATTCGGTTAAACCAAACCGAACCAAACTAATCCGATTTTGTTTTCGATTTAAATTTTTTGAAATTTTCAATTTTCGATTTAGTTTGATTTTTTAATCGATAAACCGATAAAAACCGAACCAAACCAATTATATATATATACATATATAATTATTTTTAAATCAAATAATATACTAATAATTTTTAATTTTTATAATTTTTATAATTTTTTTAATTAAAATTTTATTTTTATATATAATTTTTTAATTAAAGGTAATAATTATGGAGTATTATTTTAAATTTATTTTTTATCTAATTTTTAATTAAATTTGGTTATAATCGAAATAAATCAAACCAAATCGAAATAATTCGGTTAAAACTGAAACAAACCATTTTAAAAACGATTTGATTTTTATTTATAAAAATATAGTTTAAATGGTTCGATTAACTAAATTTTCGGTTAGATTTAGTTTGGTTAAACCGAATTAACACCTCTAGATAGAAATATAAACTGCTCATATTTGTTTGTAAATTCTGAAGGGCCGAGCTAATTGCGTAGGTACTAATTCCTCTTCTTTGCCCCATCTTAAATTTTAATGGTCACACTCTTTTTTTTCTGAGTTGTTTAATATCAATAATCACATCTCATTTAAAAAAATAATCATTCTTACTTATTAATTTAAAAACACATAAATACTTTTAACATCCACATACTTTATTAAACACTAATATACTTACTTTATTACTTTATAAATACATTTTTACCTTTAATTTTTTAATGAAAAAGTTAATAACATAATATATTTTTAATTTCGTGTCCAGGCACATGTGGCTTTTGTTGCAGAATGGAGGAAGTATTACAATATACACCTTGAAATATAAAGTAATTATATTTTTACATTTTCTTATTTTATTTTTACAATTTTTTAAAACTATTATTTTTAAATAATATTTCAAAATTAAATAAGTAATCCAATTATATATAAAAAATATTTTTTCATAATTTTTTAAAATGTTGACCTTCCAGTCAAATGCTTTTATTAACATAAAAACAAAACACAAAATATAGTCACAAATGACAAAATTGCAGTAATTTTAAGAAAATAATTTATTATAAAACAATAGTGAAAAAAATGTGAAATTTCATTTTGAAAAGACAAATCTAGAAATAAGAAAATTTGAATGTGGAGTCAAAATCCTTCAGAAAAGATAAATCTTTTTAATTATTTTTAAGAACTTTGGAAATAATTATAGTTCAAAATTGACAATGAATTACTTCTTCCGGCCCATTTTAATGGTCACACTTTCCTTTGTAAATTACAAAGGAAAGTGACTGTCGAAGGGACTATTACATTACGAGATTGAAAATTGAATAATTTAATTTTTATCTCATGATTAACTGCTACAATGATGACACATAAATAATATATGTTTAAAAGTAATAATTTTGATAGTTTTAAAAGTATAAGTTGGAATAAACAAGGTGTAATATTTTTAAAACTGCCTAATTAAAAATACTATTAATATCTGTCCGCGCAGATGCTCAAGATATATAAATTCTAAGGAAAAAAAAAATATAACATCAATTATATAACAATCTTAATTAATTATTCATTTAGATTTTTTAGATTGAATTCAGAAATCGTGGTTATATAGTTAAGATTATAATATAAGAATTTCTATTATTCGTTCATGTGATCATATTTTGTAACATTATTATTGTCACGTGATATACTTCTAAAATTTTATCGGTTTGAGATAATTACAATTCTATAAAAGTAATTTTATATTTCCTAGTTATTATTAAATTATTTAATGAATTAATAAAAATAATAATATTTCTTATAAATTGTTAAAAAAAATAAAAAATATATATTAATAATATTTTTAGCACTAATTAGATCGTATACTTGAAATTAATATTTTTTATTTATTTATTTTAAAACAAACTTAGGGGGGTGTATTGGTTCGGGGAGTCTGTAGGATTTTAATGGACTTTTAAAATCCGGAGGTATTCAACTCGGATTTTAAAAAGTCCATTAAAATCCGTATTCAATTAAGATTTTAAAAAGTCTTAAAAAATCTATAGGTATTCAACACTCTATGGATTTTAATGGATTTTAATAGTTTGTTGATTTTAATGGATTATTTTTAAAAATTATAACTAGATTTGACTTTTCAAAATCTCTCATAATTAGTAGAGATTTCGATGGACTTCTCCCCAAAATTCAAATACGAAAAATAAAAATAAAAATAAACAATCTTCATTTAACAAGATTATTACAAAAATCTATCTATATAAAATAATCAAAATACTATATGAGAAAATTGATTTTATCATGTTTTCGTTAAAAATAATTATTTATATATTATATTAATAATGAATTATTTTGTATATATTATATACAATAATATGTTTTTCAATAATAATTCAAATATAATAAATTTAATTATTATTCAATTTATTAAAAAAATTATTTATGATTATTTATTTACAATGGTGTTTAATATTTGATAGAATATGATCAAAATTCATCATGTCTGACACCAATTAAGATTATTTTTAAAAAAATTGATATTTCAAAATCAAAATGGAGAAAAAGTATTGTTAAACCAAGAGAGTAAACAATAAGTTCCAATTATAAACGTGATAAAAATAAAAATAAAAATAAAAATAATAATTTTTTTTAAAAATTGATTTGTTATATACAAGTATGTTTATATACATTTGATGGATAACAAATATTGTTAAAAAGAGAGAAGTAAACAATGAGATTCAAATATAAAATTGATAAAAATAAAAATTAAAATAATAATTTGTTTATTTTATTTTTCTAAAAAAATAATTTTTTATATACAAGTATATTTATATACCTTTGTTTTTAAAGTTTTTGAAAGTTTACGTATTTAAAGTCTTTGAAAGTTTACGTAAATCAATAAAAAATATATCTTACAATTTTTTGAAATCTATGAAAGTCTATAAAAATCAACCATAAAATCAATCAAACTCTGCATAGAGTGTATGGATTTTACAAATCCATAAACTTTTTAAAGTCAATTAAAATCTTACAAACTCTTAAACCAATACACCCCCTTAATTTAGATAAACTGAATTAAAAAAAAAAAAAAAACATTACCATAAAAATACTTTTAAACAACACATAGTAATTATAAATCGAAATATGAATATAAAAAATAAATTAATACTTACTTGCCAGAAACACAAATATTAAATACAATTTAATAATATATCATACAAAAATATAAACAAAATATGAATAAAATAAATAAATTTAAACTTACAGTTTATCCGGTAAGAAACCAAATATTTAGTAATAATGAATCAAAACAAAAATATAAACAAAATTATAATACAACAAATAAATTTAAGCTTACCGTATACTCTACAAAAAACAATAAGAATAATTATTTATAATAATAATATAAAACAATAAGAAATATTATTCATAATAATAATGCAAAAAAAAAAATTAACGTTATACATATAAAAAAGAAGGGGGAATTGTGTATGAGGGCAACTCTAGGAGTAGTATTATAAGTAGTACCCATTCTTTTGCCTAATTCTTATATAGGGCATCTTACCCTTTTTAACCTTCTTCTTTTTAGCACAAAATATAACCCGTATTAAATTAATTCTAAGAATCCAATTATAAAACCTAAAAATTGATTCTGCATTATCTCGCTCATTATTTTCCCCCATTCTATGATAGTCCGTCGAGAGTTTAGGGTTTCCCAGAGACCACGCGCTGAACAATCCCCAGTGCCTAACCGATTTTGGAAACCCCGAAGCTCAACACTGTTACCATTGGCGATCGAATTCTCGAAGGAATCAACGACTATCATCCTGCACAGATAAACTCGAGAAAGGAGCCCAGCAGGTGAGTAAATTTTCGTGAAATTATATTTTCTCCCACTTCATCAGCTACTCAATTACTCTCATAGGTTATCGTAAATACTGTGGGATGTTGGCCACCAGGTTTTTGTGAACTTAAGAATGAACTAATTATATGGTTATTCCGTGTGTAATCTCTACGCTCGCAAGGTGTTTGATGAATTGTCAGAAGCACCAGTAATCAGGATTTTCGGCAAATTTGACGACGACAATTCATTCGTTTACTTCATTTTCTGTAATTTTTAAATGCGCAAAAAAATCATTTTCTGAATTTCAAAACTATAATAAATATGTCTTAGTTGTAATAATCATATATTCCTGTGAATTGTAGTAGTACGTACATACTGATTTCACATTGCACAATATTTTGGGGAACTAGTATATATAATGTGTTTTATGTGTGTGTTATGAATTTCATGTAATACAAATTGTGATGTTGGTTTAAAGAGCACCTAACTACCGTAGATGTGATAAGAATTCTTGATGTAATTGGACATAGTACACCTTTTTGATAGTTTCAGTTGTTTACTTGGGTAAAGATTGTTCATAATGCAAATATCATGATACTTTATAGTATTGATTGTCAAAATGTAAATAATTAATCATATAAAGAGTTTACCTATAGTTGTTGCATCTATGATATATATCGATCATGTTCGCTGTAATATAAAACATCTAACTAATGTTGTTGCATCTATGATAGATATGGCGTAGCATACCTATCATAGGTAATGTTGTGAGACAAAGAAATATTAATTGATACTATAGTAGATAATCAATAGTTATTCTTGAATATCTATAAACAATTAATCTATCCTAGTTAATGTATGATGTTCTTCATGTATTTTTTTTTTTGTTAAAGTAGTTTGTTTTTGTCATATGAGAATATCTATGAATTATGTCTTTTGAATAGTTGTTTTTGCATGAAAAATCTTCAATAACTAATGAAAATCTTGCATAGGTACAAACGTTGTTGATCTTAGTCACTATTGCTAGGTGTTTGAAGAATATAGAAGCGTTGTTGGTCTTAATCATGACTCCAGGAGCTCATTTGAAAAGGGGATAAATATGACTATGGATGCAGGTGATTTATTATATCTAGCGAAGAATTTAAAATTTTGAGATGAACTTTATCTTTGTTACTCAAATTTTTTCTTTGAACATTATGCATTTTAACAGTTTTTTAGTCATAGATATCGATTTTAGATATTGAATCTTTGAGTTGGAGATTTATCTTTGTTATTCACAAGTTTTATTTGAATATTAAGCATTCTAACACATTTTGTACTAACATAGATATCAAAGCTCTGACTTGAAGTTCTTTCTTACAAAAATACTTATTGTTATATTATAATCTATAATAGATTGTGAGTAGATAATGTGATTTTATATTAAATTTTTATATTTTTTTGAATTCAGGTGTGGCCTGTGTTGGGAATCGGGTGCTACTCCTACAACCTGACATGTTTCATTAACCACAATCATGATATTTCAGAGGGTGTGAAAAGAACTTCTTACTAAAACACAATTGGCTATGCTGTTTGAATCTCTAAATGAAGATCTTATTCAAAGTGATTGTTGGAGAGCTAGCATAGAGAAAACTCATGTTTGAGTGTTTGTTGAATCATTAATTATTAATTTAATCTCTTTTAGAAGTAGATTACTTTGTGGGGAATCAAACTTTTGGTTTGCATGCGTCACCAAGTTCTTTGTGTGTATGTTGTAACTATTTTTGTTTTGAATTTTACAATGCAATTGACTATAAAGTACTAAGTATTTTAGGATTTCTGTTTTAGTAGTAAACAATTCTGGTGTGAAGAATTGCGAATTTACATATTTAAAAAAACTGCCCCAAAATAATCTATGATAAATACATATTGAAAACAATTTAACAATGTCTTAATATGCTATATATAACTATCCTAGTTATAATATTCAAAATTGAAATTCACCGACATTAATCAATGAAACATTTATAAGAACAATTAAAATCAAAACTATCATAGATATACATCAACATTAATCAATGAAATATATATAACTATCCTAGTTATAGAATTCAAAATTGAAATTCACCAACATTAATCAATGAAACATTTATAAGAACAATTAAAATCAAAACTATCATAGATATACATTAACATTAATCAATGAGACGCTTATAAGTACTTATAAAATTATAACTATTATAGATATACAACAACATTAATCAATGATATACTTATAAGTCGTACTTATAAAATTATAACTATTATAGATATACAACAACATTAATCAATGATATACTTATAAGTCGTGATAAAATAAAAAAATTCATAAATATTGAGTGAACATTATTTTGTATATCATGATATTTCTACAAAACGAACGCAATTGTTGCTACAAATATAACTATCACAGATATATCCACAACTGATATAGATATGTATTAGATATATTAGATAAGTGACGAGCCGATGAGGAAGGACTAACAAAGCTCTCTTCCCAGCCATCGCCATGACTTGCTCTGTTCCTCGTTCATTGTCGACGCCGACTCCGATGTAATCGATTGAAAATGATTAACCTGAACTGTAATTAAAGGTCGAGAACGACATGAAATTAGATGTGTAGGTCTTTAACCATTTCTTCCTCGTTAGCAGCCCATTATTTATATTGTTGTGTTAATAAACAATTCAAATTTAATATCATTACAACCAAACCCTTCAATCAAAACTCAAACCTTAAGAACTATAGCAATGAGAGTTATACAGAGCAACCAACAATAATAAAAGCTCTTATCGAACATACTCGAACTAAGCTTGTCCAACAGACTAACCCAAACAATAATAAAAACTCTTATGCACGTAACTTAATAAAATTAAATCAATTGCTAAACCATCTGACTAGCTAAGGGTCAATCATTTTGGTTTTTGATCTCATACAAAAAATACGATCCAAAAACACAATTATTTTGTTTTTTGCTCTGTTCCTCGTTAACTTATCTCGAATTGTCCTCGATGTTCTCGAGCCTCCCTTCGGCCAAGTCAAAGTCTTTGAAAGAGTGGCTCCATTTATTCATCTTCGAAAAAGCCTTCTCACACCATTCCAAAGTTGCAATCTCTTGTTCTTGAAAAGGGGATTCTTGTTGGCTTCTGGAACCTACTACCAAAGAATTAAGAAACACGCTACAAAAATTTGTCGATGATTGAGTTCAATAAATTTAGAAACAACGCTACAAGAATTTGACGTCCATCACAATTACATTTTTTTTTTTATATTTGAAAGGTTTAATTTTTTCAGATTGTCAAAAACACACGTCCTATCATTTTAAACCAAAAGGGTAAAATTGACTATACACATCACAAAAAGTGCCCCTAAAAATAATTATAAGAATATCACAACCCTAATAAATAACAAAGTGAAAAATATACTACCCCACTAAATAATGTGAAAAAGAATGGGTGTTCAAAATAATATTAAAAACCAATCTCTCCCAAACCCTAATATGCCGAAAAAAGAAATTGAACGTGTGACGGTAGAGAATGAGTAAATACAATGATCATTATAAATGCAAATTTGAAATAGAATTTGTTTAATTTTTAAATAAATATTTAATAAAAATCATAAATATTCCATCAAATCCGGATTTATGAGATTTAATATTAAGTCAATGAATGATTCAACTAAAATTATAGTAATTTAATTTAAAATCAGTCTTGAATTAAGGAAATATATCAATTTTAAATATTGGAATAAATAAACACAATTGATTGAATATTAAAAAACAAAATAATTTTGAATATTGAAATAGATAAAGGCGTGATTTCATTCCTTGGTGAATTGATTGACTACTACTATAATTAAGGATGATCAATAATCAATAATCAATAATTAATAAATTGATTAGAGAATAAATATTAGATTTTAATAAATATTATGATTAATTTTAAGGAAGATTTTGTTAAAAGTGTAATTTTATAAAAACATTTAATTAATATAAAAACATATTTTTTATATATTTTTCAATTTGTAACCCTTCAAAAAATATTCAGAAAATATGTGTACTAAATTCTCTTGATTAGTAATTGAGCGACTTAAAATTAAAGAGTAAGGAGAAGAAAGCAGTGTGAAAATAAAATGATCGCGGCTGAATAAGACATGAAGAAGAAGAATATAATAACACCAAAATAAAAAATAAAGTAGAAGACTAAATCCGGATGAGAATTCAATTAGCAAGTCAACATGCATTTGAGGTGGTTATCGGATCCTTCCACCGTGTCCATGAACCAAAAAGTGATAAAGATGTTATTGGCTCGAAAGTGTATTTAAGACTCAGATGCAGAAGACCTCTTTTTTTTTTTCGGGTTGGCTTCAAGCAGATGCCCAACAAATTCAATCGATGAAGCCTTGGTCTCTCATTCGTAGGTGATGACTTAATGGGTATCAAGTATTCCAGCCCGCTAATATCATGCAAAGATGAAAAAAGCTTAAGGTGTGATTTTATGATCTCTTTTTTCTTTCGAGATAATACTGAAAATTTATTTGGGAAAATAAGAATGTATTATAAATAAATTACAAATAATAAATTTGCAAAGAAATACTCAATATGATTCTTGCAAACTAAAAACCATTTAAAAAAAATTATTTCTTAATTAATCGAAATAAAAATACAAACTATAAATAAATAAATAAACTCAAGCAAAGAAATAAAAAACAACATAAACAATAAAAAATAATTTTACAATTAATCCAAAAAAAAAAAAAACTATATGTAACATCCCATTTTTCAAAACATAGACTAAAGAGGATTTTTCATTTCTTTTCTAAAATAATCTTTGAACTTTTAAAATAGCCAAACATCAAAACACGATATTTTTCAAAACAGATAATTTCAAGGTCAACAATAGCAAGATCCACCCAAAATAGTGTTCATCCTTGATAGTCACATTTAGATAAAATATCAAAGAGTTGAATTTCTCAAAAGCGGAAAGCGAGTAAATAAAACAAGGGTGAAATGAAATTAAGAAAACCGATGAAATATACACTACTATCATCGCCACCCTCGTCTTCTCACTCCGAACTCGCTTAACCTGAAAACAACGAGATTTTGAAAGGGGTGAGTTATCGACAACTCAGTAGGGATTACAGTTCATACATTATATAATACGAGGTGACCGGACAACTCTCAACAATAGACCATCATAACATAATGAACGGTGGAATATACCCAAGGATGCCTAAGCTTCCGAACGATTAAACGTTCCCGTTCTACCTGAATCTGTCATGCCACGTCATTTCATTACGGGTCACAACCGTCATGCCACGTCATTTCATTACGGGTCACAACCATAATACCGTGAACACGTCATTACATTACGCGAACACGGCCATAAAACCACGAACTCGTCATTACATTACGCGAACGTGGCGTCGCGCGACTACATATATGTGCACATATCATAAATAGATCATAAAGTCCTCGATATCAACAGTGACTGCGTAACATATACTGAAATGAACTGTATTTAAAAAGGTTTTAGAAAATATCCCTACCTTGACAAATGCGAAAACCTGAAAGAACCGATGCCGAATGAATGCTCGTGCAAACCTAGTCCTCAAACTCCATATGTCCTACATATATTTATTAACTTAATATTAATATAAACATTCCCTTTTCCTTATTTTGAAATCAGTAGTGATAATGTATATATATGTATATTTATCTCATAAAGTAAAGTAATACCATCATATATTTATAATAATGAACCGAGAGTGGGCTTCAAAACAAGACAAGTTAATTTTTACGAGTTTGAAAAGGGTATTGGGTTTGGAACAAGTGGCTGGAGTTATTGAGTTGGGCTTGGTGAAAAGAGGATTAACCTGAGAGTTTAATAATCCCAACCAAAACAATTTTTAAAAGAGAGAGGTTTTACAAAATCGCTCATAGGCTACACTGAGAGAGAGATTGAAAACCTGGGCAACAACAACATTGAAAAATTGAAGCTCGGCCGAGAGAAAACTAAGGGAAAATGGGTTGAAAATGAAATGTGAAGCTTGAGAGTTAAAAGTTAGACCTTGCCCCAAAATTTGTTTTCCAAAAATCTTAAACCCTTAATAGATTGAAAGAGAGAGAATAAGAGGGATTGAAGGAATCAAGAGATAAAACAAAGATCTGGGCAACTACGACTTCAACCGAACAAGACTCGAACAAGATCTCAAGCGAAAGATTTACTACCTGGACCACCCGCTGGTTCACCGGCAAGGGATTACGGCAGCAACGGGCTGTGGCTCGTCTCCACTCCGGCGAGGACCTCGGCAGGGTCTAGAGGCGACACCGTTTCGACGGGAGGAGGCTTCAAGGATGAGTTTTGAGCTCGGTTTTGGGTGATTTGGGTCGAAGGTTGTTTCGGGCTTGGTTACGAGCTAGGGTGCGGCTGCGTTTGGGATGGGAGAACATACATAGTTGTTGCTGCTGTGGTTGTAGGTTTGGAAGAAGTGAGATGTACACTAGGGTTAAGAGATTTGATGTGTGGCTTGTGTTGAGTTTGTGAGGATAAGGAATAGAGTGAGTGAAGAGAAGTCACGTGAATAGTCAAAGTGTACAAAATTTAAATAAGTTTTTGTATAAGAAATTTCAAGTTTATAAGAGAAAAATAATAGTAATAAAATAAATAACATAATATAATTCGGACTTAGGATATGAGGATTTCTACATGATGATCGTGGACACCAAATGAAATAAATCGTGAATCAAAATGCAAGGACACGATATGAAAATTAATTTGAACTTAAAAATCATATGAACTTATGCATGATATAATTAATTCATATGCAAATTGTTAATTGGGCCAAAATTACTTAATTAGTTAACATAGAATTCTTGGTCGTTACACTATAAATAAATAAATATAAAGAATAAGAAATACTCACATCGATTCGAAAAAAAACAAAAAGAAGAATAATTCATTATTCATGATATAATAATAATGCAAAAATAAAAAAATGTTAATACATAAATAAATCCTATAAAAAAGACTTGATCCGTATGAGGTTGAGAATGAATGAAAATGAATGCGTATGAGATTGAGAATGAATGAAAATGAATGTCTTTTTATAGTTGTAGATTGAAATTAGGGTTTCAATAATTTTTGTTAATTATTATTATAATTTGAATAATTTGAATAATGATTTCATAGTAACCGAAAATTCAAGTTTGGCAAATTAATTCAAATTATGCATAATTATAGAAATATTTAATAAGGTATAATATCAATTTATTTGGTTGTTTAAAATAAAAAGTTGATAGATTAATGATTGAATTATTATTATTATTATTATTTATATTATATATAAAATAATGATTATAATAATAATTAATTTAATTCCTACATAATTATAGTATAATTTAATTTATGATTAATTTGAATTGTCTATATTTATTATTATTATTTAAAATTTAAAATTACCATAAATATAATTATTCAATAAATCAGAATTTTTTTATGGGAAGTAATTAATAATTATTAAAAAGGTTTACTATATTTAACATTTTTTATATGAAAGAAAACTATTATGTAATAACTCAATATGTAAATAGGTAATAAAAATTTAAATTTTATTTACAAAACTCCACGTAATAAAAGTCTTAGTCATAATTGTAATTAAAAAATTAATTATAAAAGTTCACATAATCAATAACATACATATTATTAATTACGTAATTATATAAAAATACATATAAGAAACCATTTAAATAGAACTTTAAACGGGTTAACTATAAATTACATATTATTATAATAATATATATTAATTAATTTTGTAAACATTATATTACGTGATTTGTTAACATTATAAATTATATTTTGATTGAATAAATTATATTTACTAATAAATTATTTTGATATATATGGTAAGAAATGCAATAGAATTGATTGTTTTTGTTAACAAATCAATTAGATAAATTATATATAGAAATCGGTCAAGTTGAGAGAATTAAGGAATTATTGACTAAAGTATTTTAGATAAATTATATATAGAATTCGGTCAATAATATAAATGAGAAATTAAGGAATAAGGAAAGTATTTTAATTTCGGTTACTATTAATTAATTTATGGAAACAATATTAAGTATTAATTAATTTATGGATTCAATATTAATTTCGGTCAACTAATTATGGAATTAGAAAAAAAATAGTGAATGTGGAATTATTAGGTAAGTAATTCAATTAAAAGCCACGTCATAATTACTAATAGTAAAGAAAAACCACATAAGAATATATTGACCAATGAAAACTTTGTATGTGCCATGAACATGCTCATTTTTTGTAATGTATTTTTTGTGTTCACACTGACCACGTGAGATCAGCAAAGTCTGAATTTATATATTATATAGATATTATTCTCCTACTTGAAAATCATTGTTGTATAGAACAAATTTAAATAAAATTTACTGCTGATATGATGATTGGGATACTCCTCTCATTGCAAATTTCCCATATATGTCAGAGAAATGTATGTAGAGAATATTGAATGCAAATAAATAAAATACAAAATATATTAGTTTAATACATTAAGAGCTAGCTTTGATTGTTTAATAAATAAACTTTATTAATTGATCTGTTATTTTTAAATACCATCAACATCTTATGATTAATTAGAAATTGAAAATGACAACCAGTGTTATACTCCACACCCAAAAAGTGCCCAACTTTGGTCTTCCTCAAAACCCACCAATAACTCAGGCAAACAGCCAAACAACACAAAAAACACCCATTTTGATAGTTCCGGAAGAGCAGCTAAGGGTAACTTAAGTTATAATTGTATATTAAGTACAATTAGTCAATTACAAGTTCAATTCTTTTGGATTTAATTTATGTTCATTTTATTTCGGTTCAGTTCAATTATGATTGCTTCAGTTCGTTTCAGTTCAGTTCGTTTCAGCTCACGTAAATTAAATTTGTTTCAAAATAAATTAAAATAAATAAAAAATAATTTAAATTAATTATTTTAGTTAATGATCTAATTAATGTAAGAATATTATTAACATTTTTTTTAAAATTACATAACAATTTATAAAAATTATTATTATTTTTATAAGAAAATCACTAGTTTACTTCAAATCTATTTAGTTTAATTCAGTTTAAATTAGTGGGTTTCAGTAAAAAAAAAATATATTCTAAGTTTTATTGTTAGGGTAGATACAAAAAGTTTTGTGATTGCAATTTCTGAATTAACATTAATGTAAAAAACAAAAGAGTTTGAATCACCTAAAAAGATTTTACGATCATAAATTAATTGATAACAAAAGGATTTAATCCGTACACTTATAAATTGGTCTCACTTGTAAAATATTTCACATTTCATTTTTTAGGTATTTGTTTTGGCAAATATTTCACATTTCATTTTTTAGGTATTTATTTTGGCAAATTGTGCAGGGATCGATCAATTATAACTACCTACATTACTTAATTATTTGTGTTTTCATATATATAAAACGAGATAAAAATTAGTTTGGTCTCATAAATTTTTTTTTTCTCGATTTGGTCCCATTTTATTTCACTTTCTCAATTTAGTTCTGTAAAACCCAAAACGCGATCAATTTAGTCCATTTTCAGTTCAGAAAATCAAAATTAATCGGAAATTGGTTGATCGATGAAGGTGTGACAGTCAATTTGGAGAAATACCGCATGAAAAATTAGTATGATCCACGTGTCAAAGTGTGAATAATATATTTTTTTTAATTACTTTCGTCAAATCACAATTTGACACGTGAACCGCACTAAATTTTCCTAATTTTTTGTCGTATTCCCCCAAATTGTATGTCACGTTTTTATCGGCCAATCGATTTCTGACTATTTTGGCTTTTTGAACTTAAAAGGGGCTAAATTGACCACATTTAAGGTTTTACAAGATTAAATTGAGAAAGTGAAACAAAATGAGACCAAATCGAGAAAAGAACTTCTCTATGGGACCAAAATAATTTTTATCTCTATATAAAACTCTATTTAAAACTCAGTGCGGAAAATTTTTCAATAACTTGTTATATATACTTTTTATGTATCATGATAGTAGAGACATTTTTTATTTTGGTATATTTTTGACAAAAAAAGAAATTTTATTTTTTTCATATTAAATTACAATTTTACTCTTATTTTATTTACATATTTTTTTAAGTTTTAATAATAATTATTTTAAATTTTAACATAAAAATATATTTTCAAAAAATATATTTTTTTAATCTTTGCGCCAATAAAAAAGCATCTCAACTTTTGTATGACAAAAAAATTACAGTATTATATTCCAAGTTCGTATACCTATTCAATTCTTATATTCATTCCATAACACAACAAGGATTGCAACATTTCATTATCAAATGTACGGATTTGGATCGTTGGAACAATAACACGGTTTGGATCAACCGATTTGAACAATAACACTTTAAAATGTTTTGTTAAGATGATAAGGTAATTCAACTTATATGGGAGCCCAAGGTTCGTAATCCAATTAATGTGGGATATCTAACACTCTCCGGAAATTCCATATGATCTACTCGTGGATCAATGTGTCGTCTTTGTGGCATGCCGGAAATTCTATCGGCTAGAGGACTCACATTGTATTGTGTCTGATCTGATACAATAATATAGTTGTGCCAATAACACCTTAAAAGGTCTTATAAGGTGTTATTGGTTCAATTAAGGTGATAAGGTAATTCAACTTATATGTGAACTTATATGTGAGCCCAATGTTCATAATCCAATCGATGTGGGATATTGATTGGCCCGTTTTTTGTGTGTATTTTGGGTCGGTTTGTATCCTTTCCATCATATTTCTAGACCTCTTTCCTCGTATTATGAGCTTAATTACTTTGGTTGAATGGTATGATCGAGATGAATTTCATGTTTTGTAAGCGAAGCGGGAAGAAAACAAGCGAATTGTCTTTTCGAGAGGAAACTAGACTGCTTGTCGGCCGAAAGGTGGTTTGCACTGAAGAATTGTCGGCCAACATTACCATGGAAGGCGACAGATCGATGCTTGAAGATTTCTGGCGGGCGATATCTAGCTGTCGGACGACAAGAAGGACTTTGGAGGGGAGATTTTGATGTAACAGGGTACTGGACCTTCACTCGAAGGATTTTCTTCGATCAGCGAAAGATTGTCGGCCGACATGAATTGTCTGGCGGCTGACAAGAATCAGCTGTAAGCGCATAAGTGCGATGTAAAACGAAGCCGTTTGATGCCTATAGCAAAGGCCGTAGGGGGAGTATTTTAATCCCCTACGGGGAATATCCGTAGGGGGGTTCTACGTTTTGGAGGGAATGGGCTTGTGCCCCATCTCCTAAGGTGGTGGTCCCGTAGGGGTTCTTGCGCCAAATAGGCCTACGAGTTGCCGTAGGGGTCATCGTATGGCTTTTTGGAAGGAAATAACGCGTGCGAACACTCCTACAACAACCTCTACGGGAATTTTCCCTACGTATGGTGCCGTAGGGGAGAACAATAAATGTTTTCCACGTATGGAGGGCCGTAGGAGAACTCCTGTGGCTGTGAGAGGGTGGGCTGTGAGAGGGTGGGCGTAGGGAAAATCCGTAATTCGATTTTGATTGAAATTGTAAAGTATTTGTTAATTAGGATAATTGTCAACAACTTTGAGAATTTTGATTATTAGATGGTTGCTTGTGAAAATTAATGTCTTTGATAATCAACTGATAGCAAATTTTTTAGAATTTGGTTATTTATCACAATTTTTCTCTTCAAAATAATTGAATTCCTTCAAATACAAGTAGGTGAGAGTTTTTTGTAATCACCACACTAGTCCCTCCATGTGGTTTGCTTGCAAACAATAAGTACATTATATACATCTTTAATTAGGAGTTTAATTGTATGCCTTTTTATAACCTTGTCAATTAATTAAGGCTTCCCTAATTAATTGGATCGGTGTTACAAAGTTTTTCACTCTTAACGGCATTCTTCTTTGAGGATCGGAAGAGAAATAAAAAAACATAAATATTGTTTAATGCTCATTTCTAATGAAGAAGTCTTTGATTAAGCATTTCAAAAGTCTTGAAATTTACAATGGATTATTAGGAAATTTTCTTATTGAAAGGCCAACCAATATTTAATTAAGAGGTGCCATATATATCGTCAATACAAATTAAGAAATTAATCAATCCAATGGTTTGCTCGATCTCTATGCCACATTCCGTATACTCAATTAGCATCACATGTCAAAAAAAGTCATCGAGGCCCAGAAGGCCTTTCCCCGCAGAAACTCGCGTGGTCCTGTACCACCTTCAGAAAATGCGAGCGCCAAACTAGTCCAACCGAAATGTAATTTCTTGAAAGTACTAGAGATCGAAAATTATTAAGAATTTAAGACAACATATCGACAATTCTTTCTTGTTATGATCACGACTTCAATTATAAATAAAATAGGCTCGATCACTTTCCTTAAAACTCTTTTCTATATTTTGACCCTTAACTAGATCAACATTTTGAAAATTGTTGCTCATTATTCAAACACAAAGTATAATACACTAAACCAACCTAATTAAATCAAAGCAACAAATTAAAAATATATATATCATAGGTCTAAAGTGCCGGTTAGACCTATATATGAATAGCAAGAAAAAATGATTAGTACATAATGATATGTGAATTTGAACAACTAATTATTCAATCATAGCATAGCATAGGTAGTGTAATACTACTACACAATATAATTTCACAACTACTAATTAATCAATATGTATATAAGAGGGACATAAGTACTAGTTTTAGCAGCTACGTGTCTAATCCCAATTATGGACCCAATAATACACACACACACAGCCCATTTCACTGCGTGCCATTATTAACCAAGCTTCGTATTAATCATGCAATAAATCATCCAGGACCACTCACTCTAGGTGTACGTACGTAGTAAACTTGGGGTTAAAAGTTAGTAACACCGATCGATTTGATTCGATTCGATTCGACGGACGGGTTAAAGGTTAGTCCGATCGATTAGAAAGCGCAAGGCAAACATTAATGTATTTTACAATTCACATGGAAATGTACACAAAAAAGGATCGTAGATAGTACCGAGCTACTAAAAGGGATAATGCAACAGACACAGAAAAGGAGGGCCCGATCGTCCAGCCCGCCCTCAATTGTAGCGATGGTTGGTGGTCCACTTTAGGGAATTGCACCCAGGACCACTGTACCAGAAACAATTAAACAATCCTTTTTTATTATTTCATTACAAAAACATCTCTCCTTTTCCCTTGCCCCTTCCATACTTTTTTTTTTATAAAAAATAAAGTTAAATGCCTTTACTCATAAACAATGCACAATAGCAGGGTCAAATTTGACAATTATTTTATGTTAGATAGGTTATTCATGCATCAATTATTTTTCTTTTTTTTACACATTACTATATTATATACTCACAGTATTTTACTATTTCTTCATTTCTTTTTAATTATTAAATTTAAAAATTACTTACATAATTAATATATTACACATGAAAATTAAATAAATTTGACAAAAAATAATAATTTAAAAAATATATACTCTATAAAGTAGTTTGAAAATTAAAAAAAAAAATTGCAGAAGAAAAATAGTGAAAATAAGTGTAAAAATTGATTTGAAAAAAATAGATCAACAAGTGTCAAGTTTATTGCTGGTGGACCCCACAGCTAGGGTGTCAATTTTTTGATCAGAGGCCCACATTTTGGTAAGTTTGATCGATACCTTTCAACGCTTTTTATTGGATATGAGTTGATAATACACTTTTAACACTTTAATTTGATCCCATTGTACTACGTACATGGTGTTATAAATCATCAATATATCAACCAAATAAATAAATATAAAAACAAATAACACACCCTCTATATAAATTAATCTCCCTCTCTCCCCATTCCTTTATTCATCATCCTCATCATCAAAATATATCCAACTCAGAAAAAAAAAAAGACAATTATGGTACAGTCCAAAAAATACCGAGGTGTCAGACAACGCCATTGGGGTTCTTGGGTGTCAGAGATCCGCCACCCTCTGCTGTACGTAAATACTATTACATCTCTTCTTCATTACTTTTTACATTCAATTCAACTGCAGTTCGTTCGTTTTCGTTCGAAACCCTAGCTATCTATCTTTGATTTAATTAATCATTATTAATAGGAAGAGAAGGGTTTGGCTGGGGACATTCGAGACGGCGGAGGAGGCTGCCCGGGCCTACGACGAGGCCGCCATTCTCATGAGCGGCCGAAACGCCAAGACCAACTTCCCCGTGGCCCCCACCAATGATCAAGACATATCTCCGTCTTCTTCTTCGTCGTCTTCGTCTACGACGAAGACGTCTTCTCTGTCGGCCTCGAAAGCCGCCTCCCTCTCTTCCATCCTAAGCGCGAAGCTCCGGAAATGCTGCAAGTCTCCGTCGCCTTCTCTCACTTGCCTCCGCCTCGACACCGAGAGCTCCCACATCGGAGTCTGGCAGAAACGGGCCGGGTCCCGCTCCGAGTCCGGCTGGGTCATGACCGTCGAGCTAGGCAAGAAGAAAAACAACAACAATAATAATAACAACATTCCGGCGGTTGTGGTGGCCGGAGAGGAGCAGGAGAAGTTGCCGGAGGAGGCGGCGGCCGGAGGAGGAGCGGAGGTGGTGAGGGATGGGATTGATGAGGAAGAAAGGATTGCGTTGCAAATGATTGAGGAGCTTCTTAATAGAAATTGATCTTGATGATTTCAAATATTATAATCAACATGATTTTTATGTTTAATTAGTTGATTAATTAAAGTGTTATGAATTGTGTATACATTTATATATATATTTGAGGGTGATGGATGTATTTGTGTGGAGGTGAAAACGAGATGTGGTGGTATTGATATTTTGGTATTTGTAAAAGTTGGATGTATCGTTTTCTAAAGATATTGGATTGCTTTCATTTGTTTATGTTAAGGTTTAATTCTTTATGCTTTTTATGCCTTCCTTTTTTTGTTGCTTAATTTATGATCCATATACTATAGTTTAATATGGTCCGTTCTTTATTATATTTACATCATTGAGTGAATATATATTAAATTATTACTAGCTAGTAGAATTACTGAAATTGATGCATGTATTAATATGTACGGAGTACTATACTACTATGTAGTATACTCTTATTTATGGAAAAAAGTAATGTAAGATATACTGTCATACTTTTTTCTGTTTCGAAACAATAAATTTAGTAAAATTTGAAAAAGTCAGTAAAAATGTATATGAGTTATTAATTTTACAATGAAATTTTAAGAAAAATATTTTTTTTAAGGTGTTTCTATTTGATATGTTAAAGTAAGTAAAGATGTACGAGTTATTAATTTTACAATTAAAATTTTAAGAATAATATTTTTTTTAAGGTGTTTCTATTTGACATGGAACATATCGAAAAGAAATATGCGTCTATTGTTTGAGATCAGAAAAAATGTTTATATATATATATATATATATATATATATATATATATATATATATATATATATATATATATATATATATGTGTGTGTGTGTGTTAATATGAGAACGTTACTTCCAAATATTCCAAATACAGGTGTCAAATTTTTTTTATAAGAAGAGAGACGAGATCGAAACTCCACTCAATCCAAGCATTGTCCTCTTCATCGGGTGAGATGAATCGGGATGTAAATTGAGAAGTGTGATCGAGTAGGAGATACTTGTGAGAGAAAAAGTCAACAAGTTTCACTCAAAACAAAATTTATAATATTTTTTTGAAAAAATTGTCTATTGTGAGGGGATTGAACCTGTATCGGCCAGGAATTACACTCATGGGGCAAATATGTCAATTTTGATTGCGTTACGTTATCCCTCCTGAGTTGTGACCTTATTTTTTCTCCACCAAGTAGAAGGTTTATCGAACTTTTCGGACGTACCCTAATCCACAATTTAATTATATTAATCTTAATCAAATGAATTAAAATTTTATTTAAAATTTAAAATTTAAAATTTGATGGGGTTTGGTGTCGTCAAAAGTAAAAGAGGTAAAATATTATCAAACCGGACAAGAGAGCTAATACATCCGGTGATGACCTAGATGGACCGACAGCCGGACAAGAATTTGTTAAGCTAAAGTGGTAGATTGTTTGAAGTTGATCGATCAGCTTTGTACGTGTTGCGAAGAATGTTGATCAAAAAACACTGAAATATACTCTAATACCGAGAAGAAATATTGATACATGATCAAGGATATATAATTTATAGAACATGGTTAATTGTACTTCATCAAAATGAGAAATGTAAAGGAAATAATAAGATCTAACACTAGCTAGACAATATATTTATTGAAAGATTAATTGTTTTCATTTGTAGCATGTAAGAAGTAGGCATCAATCCTGCTGCATCATTCAAGGCATGCTTTTAATATATTGAATATTCATTCAATTATTAATTATTATATATTAAATCAATTCAATACGAATAATTACAAGAGGAAGAACTATCTAGCTAGCTGTGGAATTCATTCAAATTAAATCGTCACACTTATAATTAGTTCCGATAAAAAATCTTCGAATAAAATCACCAATTATGAAGATGACATTTTGAAAATAAGTAAAATAAATAATGCACTCAATTAATCATGGTAATTAATTGATTATTAATAACATGAAGTGATCTACTTAATATTGTCACGTGAAAGTGTGAAACTAATGGACCTAGTTTGAAAATAATGAATGATGAAATTAAATATTGAATAACTGGAAAATATTTATTTATTTAATAATGAAACAATGATCGAAAAAAAAGATGAGGACAATACTTATTTACGTGTCTTGTAAAAGAGAGTACTTTGCGGTTGCCACCAACTCCGACCCGCCCCATGTTAAATTAATTAGCTTTCGAAAAGTGAAAATCGCGCTAAATTTTAATTGCAAGTGCACACACTATAATTTTGGGGGGAAAATGAGGTAATTCTTGAATGTCAATCGAGTTAGTTTCGATCAAATCTACTTGAGCTGTTATTAGTTTGGACTAATTTTGATTCGAGCTAAAAAAAATAATCACATTGTAAATTTGCATGTGGTCTTTGACTCTAATGTTCTGTTTTGGACGATTTCGAGTTAGCAATGTTCGGTTTTGGACGATTTCAAGCTAGCGTATCAGGTTAGGAGAATTTATAATATTAGTATTAAACATAAATTTGCATTAACAAAGATATTATATATTCCAAAAAAAAATATACAATATGATTTAATAATAATTATTATTATTATTATAATTATATTTAAATTGCTTGAAATTTTAAATATTTATTCTATAAATAAATTATATATATATTTTTTTATTTAATCGACATATTTGTATCAATAATTATAATAAATTATAATGTAGTAAATTGCCGAGCTAGCCCAAAAGGTTTGTCAAGTTCTTTCGATTCGATTCGATTCAGTTTTTATTTTTCGAGCTGAAAAATATTCGACTTTAATCCTAAATTTTTCTCGAATTGAATCTTGTTATCCCATCGATTTGAATTGACATCCTAATTTTTTAAATCTACTAAAATTAAACAATCTAAAAATTAAGTGTCCATTATTTAAAAAGAAATTTAATGCCCTTAAGCATACAAAGGACAAAATAAGAGTGTCAATTGTTTGGTAATATTGTGGATGTCAACGTCCAAATAAATGTAATGTGTTGCTAATTTTTAATCATCATAAAAATAGATAAGACAAAACTTGTGTTCGTAATTAGGCACATCCAACTTCAAAGAAGTAGAGTATTATAATTTTTTTCACAAAATATAAAAGAAAAAAATTATAATTCTCTAAAATGGAGTATATAATATACTTATTTATCAGAAAAATACCTCACACAAATAAGAGAGTTGAAAATTTCGTGTTCGAGACCAAATTAAGTTTGGCTTGGGCCAATAATGCATTATTGTATGCTCCTACTTCTAGTTTCTATGTATGAATTTAATCATTAACAACTGAATTGTATGGTATTCATCCGTCTATAAGCAATAATCACATTTTTTTTTGTATTTTTACAAATAAGTGTCTATTGCTAATGAACAAAAGTAATATATATATGTACGTAGCTTTCAAATTATTGAAAGAAAGTTCCTGATTCGGGTGATGATCATGTGCGCGCGCAGGATTTATGAGTCTCGTAGCTAGGGGCAATGCGATTTGCTTTTGTGTCGTAAAAAGATACTCCATATACTTCATCCATCGATCCAACTGGACTTATATGTATATATATGATGTCATGATACAGAAACATGCATCAAAATGTGGGGGAGAAGGGAACCCTATAAAGATTAGGTTAGATATCAGTTTTATATAAATATATGTACTTGTTTACTCTTTAATCAATTTAGTATTTCATAGGACATTGAAAGAACAAAGCTATAGGTATGCAGTGAGAACGTGTTATGTTAGATTCGTATACACTCTCATGACCGTCGGTATTCTCAATTTTTTTTTAGTGTTGCTCGCAACTCTCTTACTATATCATGTAATTTTTATGGTAGCTAGTTTTGAGGATTCGCACAACAAGGTTTAACCAACCGAATAAATCCGATCAAATTAGACTTTCATGAACCACACGACGTGAACAACTCAAAATCGAACGAATATGATTTGACTCTCCAGCTCACAATCACTCACGTATATGTGAACTCACAAGAATATAAAAGCACGATAAACAACACACACAAGACAAGATTTTACGAGCTTCAGTTTCGCGCTGCCTATGGCGAGGCAGCCGCTACCTACGTGCTCGGGGAGAGGGGTGTATCATCTTTATTAAACGTAAACGAGATTACAATCACTCTTGATAATCCTGAGCCAACAAGGCGTAAGCGATTATCGATCTAACCTCACGTCTAATAACAAGTATTGAAACCCTAATACTTTAGCCATGCCTCTCTCTCACATCTCGCTGCTGAGCCTCGACGTGAATATATAGGCTTCCTGGACGTCGCTTTATGGTAGGAATAGGTTCCTTGTCTTCCAAGGATTCCGTTGCCTTTTGAATCACCTCAATCGGATAAGTATGGAAAGAGATATTCAATTTTTGGTTTCTTACCAAAAATAGAAGATTCTGCCTAGATCATGCCTCTTGCCAGGGAACCGGTTTCTGCCTTCGCAATGCCGCAGAGTTAACGCCTTCGTCCTGCCGCATGGAACTGCCTTACATAAATTTAGAATTTCGAACATATTTTCACAAATCTCCACCTTGTTCAAACTTCTAAACACATGTCACCTATCTTGCAGTAGTGATCAAGTACTGCTCATCCCTGTCGAGTTAAAAAATCAAGCAAATCTTTTGCAACCACCTTATTCACCAATCCATGATCGAACCCGACCATCCGACTCCAGTCCCAGCATGATTTCAGATCACGCTGACCCTCCATATGATCATACCCGATCATATTTCTCCTAGTATTGTCATTAGGCTTCAGCCTGCCATGCCCAATACTACCGCAGCTCCTGCCTTAGGTTCTGCATTCCCAAATTCTTCAACACCATCTCGCGGCATCAAGAATTTTCATATGACATAAGTCATATAGTCCGAAAGTAGATGTCACTCCACCTTCCCGCATCTCCTACAGAGACGACTTCATCAAGTTAGAAACTCACAACCCTGCCTGCCGCAGCCTGAATCTTGTTGCCTAACTCGGCCCCTGTGGCAGCATGAGAATGCCTACCACAGCCCGCATATGACATAAGTCATATAATCCGAAAGTAGATGTCACTCCACCTTCCCGCATCTCCTCCAGAGACGACTTCATCAAGTTAGCAACTCACAACCCTGCCTGCCGCAGCCTGAATCTTGTTGCCTAACTTGGCCCCCTGTGGCAGCACGAAGCCTACCACATCCCTGCAGCACCACGAGAGTGCCTACTGCAGTCCCTGCGGCACCACGAAAGTGCCTGCCGCAGCCCCTGCACAATTTCAGCATTGTGAGGTTGTTCTCTTGGGACTTGATGCAAACATGCATTTCCGACATGAAATATGGAGCGCGATCCATTTTCATGTCCCGGAAAGTTGATGTAGATCACCTTTCCCCACCTCCGGATAACACCAGAGCGTGAATCCTCCAAGTCAATAACTCACAGAACTGCCTGCCGTAGCCTGAGTCTTGTCGCTGCCCTTGAACCTTTGCAATAGCATCGCAATGCCTACTGCAGCCCCTTCACAATGCTCGGAAGCTTGTGAAACAGTCCACGTGGGACCAGATGTCGATGCACGTCCCTACTGGTACTCTTTGCCGCAATCGCCCTTGCGGTAGTTGCTACCTTAGTCGCTATCGTAGTCTCTGCATGCAGTCTCTACCATAGCCAATGCCTCCACCTCGAGAAGCATTATATCCTGTTGAAGTATCTCGAACGAGTCTAATCAAACCCATGCACCACATCACCATAACAAGAGTCTTAGCATGACCGCTTCATCTTGTTATATCCGGCAGAAGAACATCGTCTCTGCCCCTGCCATGCCATATGGTAGACCCTGCCATGCTTGTACCCTACCACACTAACAACTAAATGCTTCAATGTTGTGTTTTCCGGCAGTTACACCACACGGCTACCTGTAGAGTTCGTGCAGTAGTACCTACTGCTGTCGTGGTTACCACTTGTGTGTACAGCGGTTGTTCCTACTTAACCAAGCCTTTCCAAGAAGTCACCCTGCCTCTAAGCTTGAACAAGCATTACTAAGAAGAAGTCCATCTTCTCTGCTTGAAACCAAGTGAATCAACACTTATCTATAAGCAACGAACAACTTGACACCAAATCCACCTTCAAATGTCACTGCCTTGACACTTGGCTCTACGGTAATTCCTATTACCTCTGCCTAGGCAATAGTAGTCTCTGCCTCCACTTGAAATAGCGGAAACCATCTGCCTCTTTCCCGGACAGATACCAGGTCTTGTTGCTTTGTCCCTAAGTAGATTAATGATGGTTGAACCAAAGGTTCCAGCCCATCCCCTTGGTACATGTCTTGCACCTCCTTCTACTCATGAGTATAGCCCGCAGCAGATGCTGCCGCAGTTGCCGCTACACCAACAACAATCCTTGTTGATTTTATAGTATCAAGACTACCAAAATCAACATCCCCACATCCAATTCGAGTATCATCACTGACCTCCATCTTCTTGGACATGAAACCGTAACCAATGGTTACATTGACATACCTCAACAACCTTCGAACTGCCACCAATGACTCCCGCTCATACTCCTCGATATCACACCCATACCCTGGTCAATATCAGGCTTGCTATACACCATAGCATGTATGATACTTTCCAGTGCTCTTCCATTAGGCACTGCTGCCCTGGCTGCTGCGACCGTTCACCCTGCCGCAGGGCAATTCTCCACAGAAAGTATTTAATGCTGCCTAAGGCAAGTTGAACAACTCCACCTCAAAATTAGCAACATTAACCTTTCATTCGCACCTTCTTCCACCATTAGAGCATTGTACACAACATCAGTTCGTGCAAACCTCTTAGGTTGATGAATGACATTATCATTCGCACCTTCTTCCACCTTTAGAGCATTGTACACAATCAACTTGTGCAAACCTCTTAGGTTGATGAATGATCCTCCTTTCTGCATAACTGGACAACCGATACATTCCCGATCAGTTTTATGTTGAGTATTATCAATCAAGTAGTCGCTCTGCCGCGAGCTACCTCCTGACAGTCGCTCTACCGCAGCCATTGCCGCTGCTGCTGCCCTGTCGTTGCCATCGACGATGTATTGGCCATTGTCTCCACCTTCAACGATGTCTTCCTCATCTTGAAGTTTGGTAATATGGTAGTCGATAGTGAGCTACCCCAGCGAAGTTGCTGCCACAGTCAATGCCACTGCCCTGCCTCTGTCGCTGTCTTCGACAATGCCTCCGCCGCTGTCATGAGTGACCCCATCCGCCGATGCCTTCACCTTCAGCGATGCTTGAACATCCTGAGGCTATTTAATCCGGTAATCGCTGCTGCGATTTACCCCAGCGCAGTTGCTGCCGCAGTCATTGCCACTGCCTGCTGCCTCTGCCGCTGCCCGACATGATGAACAAGATATACTTTTCATCATCCCTTGTCCCTGTTCTAGATGGGGCCGGAGATCAGAATGAATGTAATCCAAGTTCCCTTGTCACCCGAAGTGACGGCAGACTCTACCGCAACTACTCCCGTAGCTACTGCCATAGGTGTTGCCTTAACTCTGCCGCAGGTGTTGCCTACCTGCTGCTGCCTGCCACAGTAATCGCAATGCCCTCAGATAACACACTCCATTCCTCTACTCTCCTTCCAACACTAATGTGTTACTTCTCTTCCCTTGGAAGAATCCTCCATTAGAACATGAACAACCCTTGGTTAAAAGCTTCGACGAGCTATCAACCAACCTTCAGTATAGAGTCGAACCACCTTAACTTTACAAGTTAACTTTAGCGTGCCTCCAAGACACCTAATCATCGTCGTAGTGCCCCTGCGAACAACCCTTGTCTTCTTGGTTCAACCAAAATGCCTGCCTTTTCAGTACCTGCCGGAACTTCGTCCTGCCGCAGGGCCTGCCTGAGTACCTGCTGCCGCAGCATCAGCTGCATCATCCATAGGTTTATCAGTTCCCCTTGCCTGGAGAATGGCAGTGCTAGCAGAAACCTCCTGCTGTATTTTCATCACCTTGCCTTTGATCCTCCAAGGACCAAAGTTGTTCTTGTCGACGCCTTGTCCTCATCACCCTTCTTCGATCCAAGCTTCAACATCTTCACGTGATTTATCTTCCCACAGACGGCGCCACTTGTTGAGGATTCGCACAACAAGGTCTAACCAACCGAATAAATCCGATCAAATTAGACTTTCATAAACCACACGACGTGAACAACTCAAAATCGAACGAATATGATTTGACTCTCCAGCTCACAATCACTCACGTATATGTGAACTCACAAGAATATAAAAGCACGATAAACAACACACACAAGACAAGATTTTACGAGCTTCGGTTTCGCGCTGCCTATGGCGAGGCAGCCGCTACCTACGTGCTCGGGGAGAGGGGTGTATCTTCTTTATTAAATGTAAACGAGATTACAATCACTCTTGATAATCCTGAGCCAACAAGGCGTAAGCGATTATCGATCTAACCTCACGTCTAATAACAAGTATTGAAACCCTAATACTTTAGCCATGCCTCTCTCTCACATCTCGCTGCTGAGCCTCGACGTGAATATATAGGCTTCCTGGACGTCGCTTTATGGTAGGAATAGGTTCCTTGTCCTCCAAGGATTCCGTTGCCTTTTGAATCACCTCAATCGGATAAGTATGGAAAGAGATATTCAATTTTTGGTCTCTTACCAAAAATAGAAGATTCTGCCTAGATCATGCCTCCTGCCAGGGAACCGGTTTCTGCCTTCGCAATGCAGCAGAGTTAACGCCTTCGTCCTGCCGCATGAAACTGCCTTACATAAATTTAGAATTTCGAACATATTTTCACAAATTTGCTTGTGCTGATATTTACGCCTGCTCATCGAATTGAATTCTCACGGTGTAGTAGTTTTAGTGGAGTATACTACGTACGTACCCTGAGGATATACCCTGCTCGGCTACCATAGGGTACTACTTTTTTGCTAGGGCTCGAGTTCGGACTCCTACTCGATGGCGCTTTGGATGGACTTTGGCTAGTACACAAGGGTGTGTGTATTATATCTAGTTCACTATTGGAGAGAGAAATACATGGAATTGAAATAGAAAAAACGAAAGAAAATGTGTATAAAAAAATGTACCCCGTTTCTTATTTTGTGGGTTAAATGTCAAAAATTCAACTTCAAATAATTGAGATATTTATATATAAATTTAATTTGTCAAATAACATGTCATTTGTCACTGCGGCGTTCTTATGCTCTAAGTAGACAACTGAAAATGCTCTTAAAATGAGAATAAATTCTTCCAAACAATTGTACACACACCAAATTCACACAGTAAGTGTAAGACCATGTTTTTTTTTATTTAATTTTAATTTAAATTCAATTTATTTGAAGATTTAAAAAATATTTTTTGGGATAATTTTTTTAGGGTGCAAATTTAAAACAGATATTATATCCACTCTCATATTTCTTTTACATTAAAATTAAGAATATAATCGTTTTAAAACTCACACAATCACTTGAAAATAATAAACTCACGCACGAACCAATAGAAAAATGACAATTTCTACCGTATAATTAGGTGTACAATATATTGTACACTTAATATCAATTATAATGATGATTTTATTGTTGATTAATGAAAATTAGTGATAAATGTATTAGGAATGATGATTTGTTTGTTATGTAATGATGATTTTATGATTAAGGAATGAAGATGTATTATTTATATGCATGTTTGATAAGTTATGCATATAATTTTTAATGATAATTATTTATTTTTATAATGAATATTGTAATGAGGGTTTAAATGAGATGTGTGTACTATTCATTGTATACACACGTGC
This sequence comes from Euphrasia confusa, assembly GCA_954870475.1. Taxonomy (NCBI): domain Eukaryota; kingdom Viridiplantae; phylum Streptophyta; class Magnoliopsida; order Lamiales; family Orobanchaceae; genus Euphrasia; species Euphrasia confusa. The sequence continues at coordinate 6,583,319 of OX940968.1, read as the reverse complement.
GCGTGCGCGATAGAGGGATGGTAGAAAAATTGAAAACCAAACAACCTTTAAAAATTAATAAAAAAAAAATTGGGACTTTTGGGAGTTATAATTAATTAATCTAATAAATTAAGAGTCCTATTTATTTAAAATTGCCGTATTTTTAACAAGAGAAAAAGGGGGAAATATAAACAAAAAGGATTTTAACTTCTCCTTCAATTTCATCGGAAGAAAAATAAAAAATAAAAAATAAAAAAATAATGAAGGGAGTCGTCCTCTGTGTCCTGTTGATCGTCTCCTTCACGTTCAGCGGTTCGCAATCGAGATCCATCACCCCACGCCCTCATTCTCTATCGGGTCTCAAAATCAACACAACCCAGCCGGTACTATAACCCCCAAATTACTTATTCATTTTATTTAATTAAAATTTAAAAGATTGTACTATAATTTTGTGTATTGTATCTTGTGGTTTTAAGAATGGTGGAGGCTGTAGCTTTACGGTGACCATAAAGACCAGTTGCTCTTCCCCTCGGTTCACTCGAGATCGTATCAGCCTCTCCTTCGGCGACGCCTACGGAAACCAGGTTCCGATTCTCTTCAATTTTGCCCTACTTAATTTGCTGCTTATCATATTGCTTGTACTTTCCCACCAACCAATTTAGTTCACTCTTTCCTTGTCGATTTTTTACGTATTCGATTATTGATTAAACACCCTAATGCCTGATCCATCGGGATAATTACTGATTTCGCCCTGTCTTGTATTGCTCAAGAGAACGGTTCGAATTCAATCGGGTTTGGGTAAGAGGATTTGGAACCTTTCTGCTTAAGATCATCTTCCATTAATTGTCCGACTCACACACTTAGCATGATGTTTCTAATACACAAAGATCAAAAGAACCCATGTCGCCACATTCCTTTGACTAACCAAACCTTTTCTCTAAGTACGATTTCGCTACTTATTTGTTATGATGGTAAGTTCGTAAAACCAAATTTCAAATTGAAACTAATCTCAATCAAGGTGTTAAAATTCTGATGGCTTATGTAAGTATGTTTCGGAGTTGTCAGTGCACAATATATTGTTTGAAGATTGTTGTAGGAAATCATGGTATTTATAGAAGAACAGTGAATTTTAATAAAATGTTTTATACCACAGTTTTTTTATGTTTTCTCAAAACACCTCAATGCCCAGATTGCAATTGCTAGATGTCATCTTTTGTATTTCATGAAAATAAAATTCATGGTTTCTATTTTTTTAAGGTTTTCAAATCAAATAAAAATAAAAATAAAAATAAAAAGTAGCCGTTCAATTACAAAAAGTATCCCAGATCTTAGTATTTACAAAAAAAGAAGCTTACTTTCAGAATTACAGATGCTACCCCTGAGATTTCATATTATTTTACATTTACCCTTAATCCAAAACCCCCTTTCATACTTATAAATACGTTATAGGTAGCTGGTAGCCCTGTAGCTGTAGTTATTAACACTGTATCAAAGTCGAATCAAACTGCATATGTCGACTTTTCACCACTTGACAGTTGGGTCACGATTTCAATCTATAGGTCTATGTGCCAAGACTGGACAATCCAAAATCAAGAACTTTCGAGGCGTGTTCGACAGATACATTTCAGATAAACGGACCATGTACATACCAGATATGCTATCTGTACCTCTACAGAAGCGGTTATGATGGATGGATGCCGTATGATGTGACAGTCTACGGGTATAATACGAACCCAGCTTATTTCTACTACAATGCAATGATACCAGGAGATACGTGGTGGGGATTTAACCAGTGTTCTGGAACTAGAGCTGATTCATTAGCAGCAGAATAAGGTGTTCTCTACTAGGTGATATAAATTTATGCCACGCGATTGAATTGTGTACGTGCTTTTCAGACCCAAAAATCTTGTATCTGGATTTCTGACTTTTGTCGATTTTATGCTATAGCATATATTATGGGTAAATAACCATTTATGAGAGTTGAAAATCAATGCTTGTTTTGTGACTTCTGTATGCTACGCCATGTTGTTGTGGTTTCTGTTGATTGCTCGAGTCTTCCTCTCCTGTCGTCTAGGTATGGGATTGTACTTGCTCATTTCTGATTTCAACAATTATTATTATTATTATTATTATTATTATTAAGGTCAAATGTACAAGGGAGATTTTATAATCATCCCCTAAAATCATACATACATTTCAAACAGAAGCTATCCCTAAAGGACCTCAAGAAAGACTTCCCATTGCCTTGGCTTTCTCCCTCAGAGCAAACTTCTGAACCTTACCAGTCGACGTCTTCGGCAAATCTCCAAACACAACGGTCTTAGGCGCCATGTAATGTGGAAGTCGACCCCGGCAAAAATCCATCACCTCCACAGAGCTAACCTCAAACCCATCTTTGAGTTTCACAAACGCACACGGCGTCTGCCCCCAGTGATTGTCCGGCCTCCCTACTACAGCTGCCTCGAGAACAGCCGGATGACAGTACAAAACTCTCTCCACTTCCAAGGTGCTCACATTCTCCCCTCCTGAGATCACAATATCCTTCAACCTATCCTTCACTTCTATATACCCATCCTCGTGTTTCACAGCGAGATCACCACTCCTAAACCACCCTCCGGCGAAAGCTTCTTCGGTGGCTTTTTTGTCTTTTAAGTATCCGCTCATCACTGTATTCCCTCTGAACATGATCTCACCCATAGTCACTCCATCCGCAGGCACACTCTCCATCGTGTCTGAGTTCTTCACGTCGACTCCTTCCAGACAGTAATGCTCGACCCCTTGCCTTGCTTTGAGCCTCAGCAGCTCCTCACGGCCCAACGAGTCCCATTCGGGCCTCCACAAGCAAGAAGTCCCCGGCCCGTACGTCTCCGTGAGCCCGTACAAATGAGAAACCCTGAAACCGAGCTCCTCGATCTCCGAAAGGACCGGCAGCGGCGGAGGAGCGCCACCTGTCATGATCTCGACCGTTCGATCCAACGGCCTTCTGTCGACCGAATGTATGAGCATGTTTAATACGGTCGGGGCCCCGCCCATGTGGGTGACCTTGTCGAGGGCGATGCTTTCGAATATCGCTCGAGGGGAGACGTGTCTGAGGCAGACGTTCGTCCCTCCTAAGGCCGCCAGGCCCCAGACGAGGCACCACCCGTTGCAGTGAAACATCGGGACTGTCCAAAGGTAGACGGGGGGTGACGATGATGATGTCATGCTGTGAATGGATGATGTCGCGAGGGCGTTTAGATACGCCCCCCTGTGGTTGTAGACGACCCCTTTCGGACGGGAGGTTGTGCCGGAGGTGTAGTTGATGCTGATCGGGTCGAATTCGGTGATGGGACGTTTGACTACGAATTCGACGTCTCCGTTTGATACGAGGCTTTCGTATTCGTGCGAATCGGAATCTGAAGGGAGGGTATCTTGGGAAATTTGGACGAGGATGGGAGGTGTGAGGTTTTTTTCCGTGAGGAGGCGGAAGGCTGCTCGGGCGGTGTGGAAGAGGTGTTGATCGACGAAAACGACCTTGGCCTCGGAGTGGTGGAGGAGGGTGGAGATCGTGGCGGAGTCGTGGCGGGTGTTGAGGGTGCAGATGACTGCTCCGGCCATCGGGACAGCGAAATGGAGCTCGTGCATCGCGGGTATGTTTGGGGCTAGGGTTGCTACCTGCACTCGAACACACACACAATAAATCCCCAGAAAACAGAGCACACAATAAATCCCCAGAAAACAGAGCAAAATTTGAGGTAATTACGAAATTACCACATCGCCGCGGGATATCCCCAAATGGGCCAGAGCGGAGGCCAACTTCAGACACCGGGAATGGGTCTCGGCCCAGGTGAGCTTGAGAGAACCGTAGACGACCGATGTTGAATCTCGGTAGACTTTAGCAGCTCTCTCCAGGAAGCTTATGGGCGTCAGTGGCGCATAATTTGCGGAGCATCGGACGATGCCTTCCATTGATTTCCATGACGAAGCTTCCTGATTATCGGAGGATAAGCCGCAAAGATGCCGCCGCGAGCTTTTCGGCTCGATCGGGAATTTTGACAAACACCTGGCGTGCGCCGATCCACACCGCCGGATAAAATGGTACATGGTCGTGGAATTCCGGCGAGCGGAGAGGGTTTGTTTTTGTAAGAAAGGGGGAGTGTGCGAATGGATGCGGTGGGTGGAGGGGACACAGTTTTCTATTGGGTTTTTGACTAAGATTTCGTGCTTTTGTTTTTTTTACTAAAAATCGATATATCTCATGTTGCATGTTTAAATTAGGTGATTTAAATTAAGTTGTTCTGTAATTGCATTAAAGGGTTTGGGTAAATGCTGAGAAATTCAGTCTATCTTTAGTTCACAAATATAATAAAGTGGGAATACCACTTTTCATTCACAAATATAAAACATCTACTCTTTTTAACCCCACATATAAAACTACACCCATTCTACACAAAATGAAAAGGAAAAGTCCTATATACCCTTACTTTTCTTTTCTCTCTTTTAATAACATAAAAAACAATAAAAATACATAAAAAAAAAAAAGAATTTATGTGGGGCCCACTAATAACAAAAATCAGATTTTTGTGAGGTTGGTAGGGTGTAAATGCATGCATGAATGCATATCTCCTCTACCACCTCCATAACTCCTCAAACCAATTTCAAAAAAAAAAAAATCTCAAAAAACACCCTCTCTACATGAAAAGCTAGGTCGAATTATGCGTGGAAAAAGGTATGTTGCACGGGACCATGGCTCCGTCGTTTTTTTTTTGTTTTTTTTCGGACTGAAAAATCGGCACTCAGTCGAAGCACTCAGTCGAAAATATGACTGAGTGCACGACCAAGTGCTGCTGGGTTCTTGGGCACTCAGTCGAAAAAAATGGCCAAGTGCACTCAGTCAACCGACCAAGTGACCGAGCAAGTGACCGGCCAAGTGACCGAGCGCTCGGCCAAGTGACCGGATAGTACTCGGTCACTCGGTCACTCGGTCACTTGTCGACTGAGTGCCCTCAGTCATTTTGACAGAGTGCAGAAACTGATTTTTTTTTTTAATTTGTATATTAATGGCTTGTTTTATAAGATTGTTTGGATGCATATTTTTTATTTCCTAATTTAATTCAATTGTTATTTGTAATTGTAGATGTCGAATCAACGAATCACGGTACGTTACGGTGGTCGTTGGAATCGAGAGGGCTACGTTGACGGAGTAGATATGTGTCTCTTCTTTCGTAGGGAAGAAATTACACTCGACACTCTCGTGAGCCGGATTCGTGCGGTTTTGCGCCTTCCGCCCAATGTCGAGTATTTTTTGTATTGTTATACAAAAAAAATACAATCCAATGTCGAGCTCCTATGCTATGCGACGAGGATGTGTCTCGCATGTTAGACGAGCAAAGGGTTGAGTGCTTTGTGTTCGTCGTCGAAGTAGAGGGACAACAAGCTGCGCCGGAGGTGAATATCGGAGAAGAAAATCGTGATCGGGGCGCACCGTCAGAGAACGAGAACGAGAACGAGAACGAGGAGGTACACACTTCCGAGGACGAGGAAGAGGCCCGTCAGTCCGATCTCTTGGATTCTTTGACCACGGAGTGGACCGAGTGGATCAGGCAGCCGGGCGTGGTTAAAAAGATTATGTCGCGCCGTAATATGTCCTCGAGTTCTACTGCGGGAGGCGGCGAGCAAGCCGAAGCTTTTCAGAATGCACAAAATAATCCACTGCGCAATTGGATCATTCCACTGCCGACGTTTGACCCCGCTGTTCCGTTGCGTTCTGTCGAATCCCAACCGATTTATGGTCAGATGGTAGTCGGTGCCACGTTCCGAAAGAAACAGGATCTGAAGGTGATGGTGGGGATGTATCACATGGAGAATAACGTGGAGTGCAAAACTGCTCGCTCGGGCACTGATCGGGTGACGTACGTTTGCAAGCTGGGGCGTGAGAAATGCCCGTTCAAATTGTGTTCCACGGGTTCCGATAACACCTTTTGGAGGATTACGAGGCTGAACTTGAATCACGAGTGCCGTAACAATTTGGGGCGGACTGCGGATCGACAGGTGTCGAGCAGGGTTGCGGCTACTTTCTTTGCACGCCAGTTAGTCGGGAATCGGGAACTGAAGCCGAAAGATATGGTTGATGATTTGAGGAGATTGTACGGAGTTCACATCAACTACAACTTCGCCCTGCGGACGAGGAATCTGGCGCTTGAAATAGTGTACGGCGACTATCATGGATCGTATCAGAGGCTCCCGTCATATTTGTACATGCTGAAAGAACTTAATCCCGGGACTATGTATGATATTCAGACGACCAGTGATGGCGTGTTTTGCCACATGTTTGTTGCGCTCGGGCAGTGCATTCGTGCATTTGAGCAGGGCACTCTGAGGCCGGTGATAGTAGTCGACGCCACCCATTTGAAAGGGAGAAACACTGGTGTGTTGTTTGTCGCAGTCACGAAAGACGGGAATGAGAATATTTTCCCGCTTGCGTTTGGTATCGGTCCGATAGAGAATGACGAGGAGTGGACGTTGTTTCTCAAGAACCTCAGAGATTGCTACGATGGGACCGATGATCTGCTCATTGTGTCCGACCAGCATAAGAGCATCGCGAATGCTATTCGGAGTGTCTATCCCCACGCGGCTCGTGCGTTGTGCTATCACCACCTCTCGAAGAATCTAGCACGGTACGGCCAGCAGCTGGTCAAAGCTATATACACTGCTGCTTATAGTTATCGGGTGGATGAGTTTGAAAAACATCTATCGCATGTGAAGAGTCTCAGTGACAGCGCTTATACGCGCCTTATTGATATCGGGGTTGAGACCTGGGCGAGGTCAATGTGTACGCGACGCCTATTGTGCCGTTGCCACATTATGATGATTGGGTGGTCCCGCCGGATGTGGCATCGTACGTAGTTCTTCCTCCAGTAGTGGTTAGCCAGGCTGGACATCCGAGGATGACTCGTGCTCGTTCCGCTGTTGAGAGCTTTGCACGACGTGATCCGGTTTGTTCCCCCAGAAGTAACATTGTACGTATGTCGTGGCTTAGACCTAATATCGTGTCTTCGTGTGCAGGTGTGTTCGAGATGCAAGGGCGTAGGTCACAGTAGACGCGTGTGCACTGTTTTTATTCCACCTGAGAGTGTTGATTTGAATGGTCCTCCACAAGAAACGGGAACGGAAGAGTCGAGCCGGAGAAGGCAAAAGAAGAAGTGCAGCATCTGCAAAATCGAGGGTCACACGAGAAGAAAATGTCCAGTGAGTACGGAGTGAGAGGTTGATGGTTTGAGTTTTTTATTGATTGATTTGCTTTTATTTGAGACTTGGATTGTGTTATTTGGATTGATTCGGTGTTATTTGGATTGATTCGGTGTTATTTTGGTTGATTCGGTGTTATTGGGATTGATTCGGTGTTATTTAGGTTGATTCGGTGTTATTTGGTTTATTCGGTGTTATTTGGATTAATTCGGTGTTATTTAGGTTGATTCGGTGTTATTTGGATTGATTCAGTGTTATTTAGGTTGATTCGGTGTTATTTAGGTTGATTCGGTGTTATTTAGGTTGATTCGGTGTTATTTTGGTTGATTCGGTGTTATTTTGGTTGATTCGGTGTTATTTGGATTAATTCGGTGTTATTTAGGTTGATTCAGTGTTATTTTGGTTGATTCGGTGTTATTTGGATTAATTCGGTGTTATTTAGGTTGATTCGGTGTTATTTTGGTTGATTCGGTGTTATTTGGATTAATTCGGTGTTATTTGAATTGATTCGATGTTATTTGGATTTATTTTGGTGTTATTTGGATCGATTTGGTGTTATTTAGGTGTTATGATCGTTTATGTACATGTGTTTAGGTTGATTTGGTGTTATTTGGGTTGATTTGGTGTTTGTTTGGATTGATTTTGGTGAAAAAATCGAAAAAAACAGGCTGCACTTGGTCATGTACTTGGTCACTGCACTTGGTGGCTGCACTCAGTCAAAATGACCAAGTGCACTCAGTCAAAGTGACCAAGTGCACTTGGTCGCCGGTTAACTAACCGAGTGTTACTCAGCACTTGGTCATTTTGACTGAGTGCACTTGGTGGTGACTGAGTAGAGAGACCACCAAATGCACCACCAAGTGCACTAGAATAATTTTTTTTAATTAATTTTAGGCCAATAAAGTGTTGTTATGTTGTTATGTTGACATTAAAGATCATTTTGGATCCTATAAACATCGAATAAAAATGAAAACAAAGCCGAATTAGTACTATTAAGATGAAACGTAGTAGTTTGACTATTTTTTGAACTAACTAGTAATATTGTTACAAAGTTATCTACATACTTACCAAATTGTTCATGATCCGCATGCGTAATCACTTAATTCACCAATTTCAAAGGTTGATCATGTTTTTTGGATTATTTTGACTATGAAATTGATGTTTCATGTAACATAACAACTTTACAATTGAAAAAAATGCATTAAAATCAATTAAAATGTAATTATGTTCTAAAGCACTTGGTGGGGGCACTTGGTGGGGTACTTGGTGGCCTGTGCACTTGGTCACCACCAAGTGCACTTGGTCACAGTGACTAAGTGCATCGACCAAGTGCCGAATTAAAAAATATTTTTATTTTTGCCCAGCCACCAAGTGCACTTTGTGGCGCCACCAAGTACAGCCACCAAGTGCAGATTTTTTTTTTTAAAATACTCAATTTAATTATATAATTAATTTAATTATATTTTTTATATACTTAATTTAATTATATTTTTTATATATTTAATTTAATTATATTTTTTATATACTTAATTGAATTATATTTTTTTTATCTTTTTTATATACTTAATTTAAATATTTTTTATAAAATATATTTTTTTATAAATTCATATATTTGTTTAATTTGGTTTATAAAATAAAATATTATATTTTTCTACCAATTATATTAAATTAAAAAAATTAATATATTATAAATAATTTTAAAAAAATTTGACGAGATTTATTTAGTTAATATCAAAGCTAAACCTGCAAATCAATCTCAATACACAAACACAAATACAAACATAAACACAAACACAATCCAAACAAACACACATACGAATCAATCCAAATACACATGCACATACAAATCAACAACCCTACGACTCAAAAGTACGACTCAAACCAAAGATCTTCCGAGCAACATATCTACGATACTTGAGCAAGTACTCATTGTCGACCGGTACTTTCACGTGAGTGAACGACTTGTTGATGAGACGATCGAGATACATGCACACGTAAGGGCCACAGCTGGAGTTGTCGTACTGGGTAAATTGTGCCTTCGGGACGACGATCCTAAGAGCAGTTCTCTTGTGGGCTTTTCTGAAAAAGTTCGTGTCTGCATCCCAATATCCCGTTGCGACCAATAGTCGAGGCAACAAGTGGTGCAACGGTCGCAGCATCGGTTCCCGAATATCGAGTGGCACACGGAAAGTGAAAGAATCGTACAGAGATACACTCCAGTTGGCCAGATCAATACGCACCGCGACCCAATGAGCGCCAGTATTGACAACCGTTAGTACCTAAGAAAATACAAAAAACAAAACAAAACGTTATTGATAAATAAAGGAACGTTATTAAATTGGATAATTAAATAAAATTAACCCGATAAATAATATTACCTCAGTAGCATGAAACCAACTCGTGTATTCCTCGTCTCCCCTGACCATCCTCAACAAATGCTCCGGTACTTTCCAGTTCTTATATCTCTCTTCGAAGTTTGTTGTATTCGAAAATGACTTGTTCGACTTCACCGTCCGCCACTCATATGTCAATTTGTTCTGTTAAAAATATTAAACGTTAGAAAAATGAGAAAAGTGAGATAAATAGTGCATTTGATATGATAATTGAAACTTACGAAGAACTCAGTATTCAAGAGTATAGTCGTCTTTGGAGATACTCCTTCTCGTACACCCTTCATCAGTTTCAACTTCTCCTGCAAGTATCGAATGTACAGATCGATCTCCTGAAAAATAAACATACCACGGCTGAGCACCAATAAATAAATACTATGAATTTGAAAGTAAAATTAAAAATTAACTTACCACGTCTGTGTACCAATAACCGATATCCTCAATAGTGTCGAAATATGCCTGCGTAAAATGGCCATCATTCAACCGGATGCTCTTGTGCTGCCCTGCTTGTCGGAACACCGAAAACCAGCCTCTAATCTTCCGTTCACCGGCCGGGGTGAAATGCGTGACGTACGGGCTCCGAAGAGCTGTCGAGGGCTTTCTCACACGGGGTCCGATGCTACTCTCGGCGACCTCCTCCTCGGGCTCCGCTTCGGCATCATCGATGCCGAGTTCTTTATCTTCATCGCTGAACGTCCCCTCATAACAGTGTGCATTTGCCCCGGGAGATGTCTGCGTGAACAAATCTGGTTCCTGCACGAAATAACTCTCCGCATCGAAGACAACTCGCGACATATCACCGGCAGGAACATCCGGGGGGATATAAGGCTGTGTATCACGGGCAGGAATCGGCGGGAAGGACGTGAAATCAGTAGGAGCCTCCGTCGGTGTGAAGAGACTCCCGAACTCTAGTAAGCCCATCTTCGGAGGAGAACCATAAGTCGGGTCAACTATGGGCTGCATCGGAGTGCGGTAACTGTCGATATCTCCACACGATGCTCTAGCTGGAAAGGTCTCCTCCTCCTCCCGGTGCGACGCAGAAGGCTCTGCATATGAATGACGCCCTGGTACAGTCCCGGATCGATGAGACGCAGCACGTCCGGACCCGGAGTGATGAGAAGGAACACGTCCTGAACCCGAATGATGAGACGCAGCACGTCCGGATCCAGAGTGATGAGATGCAGAAGGCTCAACGGGATCGGAAGGACAAGGGCGACTCTTCGAGAATCGTCTGCGACCGAAAAACTCCCGAATCTGCTCCATCAGACTGTCGTGGCCCTCTTTCTGTGTCCTCCTGACACTCTCCAGGAGTCTATCGTTGCTCTCCTGATGTGTCCTCGTGATCCGGGCAGTCAATCGAGCCATAAATCCCGTGTCGGACTCGTCGTTCAGGATTTTCTGGAACCGTCGATCAATCCGTCGATCGGTACTGTCATCAGACCCCTCAGGAGCAGGAGAGCCCTCTCGTCGGGGTCGCTGAGAGGGACGACGCTATACCGATTTAATTTTTGTCTTTTTCTCTTTTTTTAATTGTTTAGTTATGTTTTGAAAAAGGGGAGGGTAAATGGGACATTTCCTTTACAAAATGTATAGATTGGGTGTAGTTTTAAAAGAGAGGTTAAAATGAGTAGAGTTTTTATATTTTTTACCAATTAAAATTTTCTCTCTAAAATAAATAATAAATTATTTGAATCAATAATTTTAAGTATACAATCTAATATTAGGATATTATTAATATTTTTAAAAAAATATCTAACAACTTATAATAATAATAATTATTATTATTATAAGAAAATCAATTAGTTAAGTTAAATCATTCACTTAAGTTAAAATTTATTCAGTTAAGTTTTCCAAAAACAAGCTTACATATTAATAATAATAAAAAAACTTATTATTAATTAATAATATTCATCGTCCTGATATTCCTACCCTAATTATAAGTACTGTTATTACTAACTCGTATTAGGAAAGGATATTGAAATTACATCATCTATATAAATATGATCATCGATCATAATCTCTTAATCTTTTCATAATCTTTATTGTTGAGATATGAAGACCGATTCAGTTTTAATCAAGGTACTTCAATTATAACCTTCTTCTTGTATATCTTAATTAATATATCGAATTGTGTCGTTCATTATATTCTTTAACCCGATTCTGTTTTATTTACGTGCAGTTCAAGTGTGGAGTTAACCTCAGGCGGTTTCGAGCTTTGATAATCGACGATGAATTCGAGCTCTCGGTACCCGAATTCAAACAAAAAGCCATTGCCCTTTTCAGCTTACTTGACAAGTCCGAGCACCTAGTCCTCACCTACATCGACGAACACGGCGACGAGGTGAGTCTCGTTGACGAGGATGACCTCAGCGACGTAGTCAAGCAACGCCTCGACCCAATGAGAATTTCCGTCTACCATCATTCAAGTAGAAGAAGTCTACTACCAAGAATGTCTCAACCCGAGAATGGAAATCAGTTAATGGTGAAGAAGGAGGCTCCTAAATCGTCGTCGTTTTTATGTAATAATCTGAATAGTTGTTTGGTCGAGGACTTGAAGGTGGATGTAACTATTAGGGTTGCGCCTTCGACTCCGTTCAAAAAGATTTGGAGAATGAAAAACATAGGAAGGGTTGAGTGGCCTCGAAAAACCGAGCTCATTTGGATCGGGGGAGATAGATTGAGCAATCGATCTTCGTTTGAAGTTGAGGTTCCGTTAGCTGGTTTGCCCGTCGGTGAAGAGGTTGATGTCGTCGTCGACTTAACTGCTCCGGTGATTCCGGACGAGTACATTGCATTTTGGAGATTGGCCTCGCCTTCTGGGGAAAGATTTGGACAACGTATAAAAGTCATTGTTAAGGTTCTTTGAAAATTTATGGACTAAATTTTCCATGTAGGGTTTGGTTGAATTTGAATTTGATTTTTTTTTTATTGATTTATGTATTTTAATATAGTTGGAGAACATACGGTAAAACTGTTAAATATTAATAGCTAGATTGTTTATCAAATTATTTATCACTGTTTTTAAATTTATACTTTTTTTTTTAGATTTTGAAATCTAACTGTCAACTTATAAAAAAAAAAACTTCATTTGTAACAACAATAGACAGAGTATAACAGCTACACCAAGTTGTGCTACATCAGATTAATTAACACAAGAGTATATATTGGTACTAGTGTTACTAGTGTATAATATTTTGTTTTTTTTACTATTAAGTAACAAGCAACCGTGTAATGTGAAGATTACGTTAATCATGTACCTTTTTCATTTTCTTGAACAACTTCAATCAATTAATTAATTAAGGTGTTATATATGAATTAAGCAAGTGCTCACACAATTGAAGATTAATTAGAACATGTATGTGTGCTCAATTACATACTAATTAAGCTCAATCGAATCAATGGCTTTTTTGATGCAGGGCACGATTATCTGGCTATTGTGCATGGCTTCCGACTCTGTTCTCGGGGCAACATTAAAAACATTTAATGTGATGAGCTATGGAGCAAGCGGAAATGGACGAGCAGATGATTCACAAGTACTCGTACATACGTATATGTTTATTAAACTTGCAGTTATACATTGTAGTATTAATTATTGCGATGAAATATTGTACGTGCGCAGGCATTTTTGAAGGCATGGCAAGCGGGGTGTAGAGGAGACGATGAATCCAGTAGTAGTACCCCAGTGGTGGTTGTACCTCCGAACAAGACGTTCCTTTTGAGTCCTCTGACATTCAAAGGCCCGTGCAAATCGCCTCGTATTTATATGCTGGTCTCAGGGAATCTTGTAGCGCCGCTGAAATCCGGATGGAGGGGGAATCAACAACAACATGCATGGATCATATTTTCTAGTGTGACTGGACTTGTTGTCAAGGGTAAAGGGGTCATTGACGGTCAGGGCCCTTCGTGGTGGCCGGATAAACCTTGCTTTCACGATCCGGCTAATGTAAATATATATTAGTACTATGTACTTATTTAGAAATTATATATACTACTAGTAATTAATTTTATTTTGATTTGCTGCTGCAGGGTGTGATCTGCAAAGGACCAACTGTAAGGGCTGCTGTTCATAAATCATAGATATTCATAACTCTCTCAATTCATACAAAAAAAAGGAATGTTGCATTGATTCAATTTTTATATATATAGGGGATGATATTCAACAGATGTCACGGTTTACGGTTAAACGGATTTACGAAAATTAACGGCCCGGGAAGTCACATCTTAGTCATGGCAACAGATGATGCGGTCCTTAATAATCTCCGAATAATCGCCCCTGGCGATAGCCCAAACACTGATGCAATTGACATTTCCAGCTCAACTAGGGTAAAGATAACCAACTCTTTCATTGCAACCGGTAAGTAATTTTAAAAATAAACAAATAAATATAATTTCTTGTTCACTAATGAATGGAACGAACTCGACTGTATAGGTGACGACTGCATTGCGATCGGAGCCGGGTCTTCCGGAATCGATGTCAGCGGAGTAACATGTGGCCCAGGTCACGGCATCAGGTTCGGTTTCCTCTCAAATTTTAAACATGTGATAATCATGTATAAATTATAATAACATTTTTTTAATTCAGCATCGGGTCGTTGGGAAGTGGCGGGTTCGACGTTGTGCAGGATGTGCTCGTCCGAAATTGTACTCTGAAACAAACGATGACAGGAGTTAGGATAAAGACTCATCAGGGAGGCAAAGGGTATGCAAGAAATATATCGTTCCGAGGAATCATTTTGGAAGCGGTGGATAACCCGATCCAGATCGAACAGTTCTATTGCCCTCTTAAAGTCAACTGCCTAAACTATGTAAGACTTCACAGTATTCCTTTCGTTTCATAATAACAGGAGCAAGAGAAAAAAAAAATTGGACTTTTTTTTTTAATTTTGGGTTATTATTGGGTACTAATGCAGACATCGGCAGTTGCTATCAGCGACGTGTCGTTTATGGGGATAAGCGGGACTTCGGTTGCGAGTAATGTGATCAACCTGCAATGCAGCAACACCGTTGGATGCACCAACATATGTTTGGATCGCGTTTATATCAGGTCGACAACCCTAAACAGTGGCGTTTACGCGACTTGTAACAATGCTCATGGAAAAGCAGCTCGCACCAAACCCGCCGTCAATTGCCTACTGCCATAGATTGATCTAGCATGGAAACGAATTTCTAAAAAATTTAAAAAAATGTCACAACTAAATAAAAATGTTATAAACGTGATTGTATAATATTTCGAACTTTATTTAATTTGTACTAATTTCAAGTGTGTTATAATTTGTGCAAATTTCATTGACTGACCACCCACATTGTATTAAATTTGTTCTGATATCATGTCAAAATTGTACTAATAATACTTTAATAATCTTATTAAAGTGATAAAAAGTTCCTGGTTTTTTATTCAATTCATTCATGTAGGATATCTAACAGTTTCTTTAGTTAAAATATCACTTTAATGAGTCTTTTTAATTTACAAAAGTTACAAAAAAATGAGTCTTTTTTAAAAAAAAATTGTTTTGAATTTTTTTGATAACCAAAACCACCTTTAAGATCACCTTTAATATGTAGGCAGTCAACATAGCCTTAGATGCTCTATGAATATTTGGTTTTCAAACTGCCAAATTAAAAACATGAATATACGTATGGCTGTTTAATATTGCAAACCCATTAATTAGTTAATGCTGAGGATGTTACATAAACTAATTGTCATCTAATGACACTACATAAGTAGCCTCTAAATGCCTTGTGGATCTGATCTATTACAAGTCAACAATATTGGACAAGTTATATATTAATCTCAGAAGAAAAAAAGAGCTAATTATTCTATGACTTAACTTATACAATACTACATGCTTATTCAGTATATTTTTGTCACCCTCGCCGTGTTGTTTTTAGGGTGGCCTCTGCTGGGCTCAAACCTGCAACCTCTTGGCCACCTTTCACCAACTTCAAATAAGATGACGACGATGATTTTCGATGTCACCAACTACGGAGCCATTGGAGACGGAACAACTTGCGATACCAGAGTAACTAACTATACATTTCTCTCTTCATCAAATTAATGATGTAGCAACACATTTCTAATTGTGCATACCAAAAAAAAAAAGGCTTTTCAGTCGGCATGGAAGGCAGCTTGCAAGAAAGTAACGGGTCGTCGAGTGACGATAACCGTACCCAAAGGGAAGACATATTTGGTGTACCCACTCAAATTCGAAGGCCCGTGCAAACCACCATGCATTACGTTTCAGGTGAATTAAGCATCTACACAACATCTTTCGATCGAATCATGTGTTTTCTTTCTTCTTTTAAATATCATTTCAAGTTAAACACGAAAACAGATCCTAGGACGCGTCGTTGCTCCTCCAAGATCAGCATGGAGAAACAAAACCACAGGCCAATGGTTATACTTTCTTAGGACCGATGGGCTCACTGTCAAGGGCAACCGGAAAGGCATAATCGACGGCGTAGGACACACATGGTGGACCCATGTGAGTCTTCTTTAATCCACAAATCCAAAAAAAAAAAAAAAAAAATGCCCCCTATATTTAATCGACAATTTTTGTATCTTATTTGTTCCAGATAAATGAGAGTACACGACCCACGGTAAGTAAAATTCATTCTAGTGTTTTCAAACTAAAATCCTGAACGGTTTTTTTTTTAACTAAAATTCATTCAATTCAAGGCAATGCGATTTTCACACTGCAACAAACTCCGAATCAGAGGATTGAAGCACGTAAACAGTCAACAGAACCACATTTCAATAAACGCATGCAACCAAACAGTAATTTCAAACCTGGAACTGAGGGCACCAGAAACGAGCCCCAACACCGATGGAATCGACATCAGCAACTCCGTCAATGTAGATATTCACAACTGCATCATGGCAACCGGTAAGATATCTAAATTTCCGATCTTACCCTTCTTTGTTACTGTGTGTGTCTGTAATCATAAAAAAATGTCACGTGATATCAGGGGACGACTGTATTGCAATTAACGGGGGTACTTCAGATGTTAACATATCGAACGTAGCTTGTGGTCCTGGACATGGAATAAGGTATTCCTTTTTCCCTTTTTAATTTTTATTGAAAAAAATTTGTTCACAAATTATTATCATTTCATGAGCAGTATTGGGAGCTTAGGGAAAATGGGACGACACGAAGAAGTCGAAAGAATAAGCATAACTAGTTGCAGTTTTAATAGAACTCAGAATGGAGTGAGGATCAAAACATGGCAGGTAATAACTTGGAATCTTATGCTATAGCATGATTTAAAAAAAAAAATCGTTTTAAAAGTATAGGTTATGTAGGGTGGTTCGGGATTTGCCAGGAGTATCACCTTCTCGAACATAACCTTCATAGAAGCTAATAACCCGGTTATCATTGACCAGTACTACTGCCCTCACGAGATATGCAGCAACCAAGTAAGCAATAACATCACCCTATTGTGATTTTCACCCGAACACTTTCAGTATGTAGAGCTACATAAAAGCAGGGATGAGAGCTTTGTACCTTTTTTTTTTCTAATTCTTATCTTCTCTTCCTTTACATCAGACGTCGGCAGTACAAGTCAGTGACGTGAGATTCTCCGGACTACACGGAACATCAACCTCAAAGCAAACGACAATCAACTTGAGCTGCAGCGAAACAGTCCCTTGCAAAAACATCGTACTTGATGACGTCAACATACAATCAGCTAATCCGGATAACTCAGCATCCGCCCTCTGCATCAATGCCCACGGGCTAGCTAATACGCTGAACCCAGTTGTTAGTTGCTTAATGCAGTAACAATTTCAGACAATTTCCATAGAATACGAACGCAATGAAATTAGGAACCAGAAGCAGTAATGCCCTTTTTTTTACATTACTACTTTTTAATAAAGATTTCGACACTTCATATTAGATCTTGTGCTGGCTCCATGTGTGAGGACTGATGATGTTCAAAATAATGCAAACTAATTTATGTTGGTCACTCATATACAAAGCAAAAAAATAAAATAGATATAATGAAAAGAAGTCGATAATAAGGGGTGGAGAAGAATCACCATTTTATTCTATACATATAGTTCTACTTTCAAGTTTCAAGGCCACGATTCATAAAAACTTCCCCTGCTAAATAGCCTTATATGTCACAAGAATCCGTGCGGCCAAATATGTTGTATCTGTTATCTGCAAAATTTTCGTATACAAAATCCCGTACAAATCTGCAAAATTAATATGAAGAATGAACTAGCGGGAAATAGATTGTTTCATGCACACATAGAATACCAAACTAATTTCGACTTACAATGGTACGAATTGCAGAAAGAAAGCCAGCTGGGGAAATGGCAAGTCTATGTATTCCATTATCTTCAATACAGCTTCTGACTTGATATACGACCTGTATTCATCTCAAATAAATATCATCGAAATTACCTGATGTAATATTATTAGATGATTGAGGCCGTGTTTTTGTTTCCACAATTCCACTATTTAGTTTGGAAGAGAAGTGTGAGATATAATATTTGTGATATGCAATCATGGAAGATGCTGGCAGAATTCTTCACCATTAATGGTTTGTATTTTGAGGACAATTGAAAATCGGTTTTAATTTAATCAGTCAAATATTAAATTGTTTTCCCCGTAAATTGTTTTCGGGTTTTCACTTCTTCACTAAATATTAAATATAACATATAAGTGATGGGACATACAATCAATATATATGATTACTATACACACCTATCTTTTTCAACGAGTACAACACTTGAGATGTCATCAGGCGCTCTTCCAGATCTCTGCAATAGCTTCTTGCCTTCTTCACTTTGTAGAGCTTCGAATCTAATATTCCTGGAACAAATATTAGTATGATAAATCAATACCAAGAAACTAATTACTTCAAGAAAACAGAACAAACTCGTAAAATAACTTACGAAAAATATC
The DNA here is from genome assembly GCA_954870475.1 of Euphrasia confusa. Classification (NCBI taxonomy): domain Eukaryota; kingdom Viridiplantae; phylum Streptophyta; class Magnoliopsida; order Lamiales; family Orobanchaceae; genus Euphrasia; species Euphrasia confusa. The sequence continues at coordinate 6,564,814 of OX940968.1, read as the reverse complement.
TCAACTCTTCACATATTTCACCATTCTAACACACCAATTAAATTCGTATTTTTTTTCGGTTCTAAGTTCAAAAGGAAAAAAAATACAATTGCAAGTCAGAAACAGATCAAATTAGGTTATACGACTTACGAAAAATTGAACAAAAAAAATACTTGAGCCTCAATAGGTCATGAATAAACATCAATAACATTTCCAAGCATGAATATCGATCATATGATATCCCCTTTCATTTATTCTCAGAACAATCTGAATTACCGGTTCTTAGCTAACTTGAAAATCGATCATACAACATCATATTTTGCAGGAAGAGTTGTTTAGTACCTCTGTTGATCATTGTCTCGGACAATTTTCACTCCTCCGTTACATAGATTGCAAACGCCTACGATTCACAGAAAGCAAAAAACATACTGTATATGAAAACAAAGGCACAAAAATACAACTTCCAACTTCAGTTACAATTTCCTGCAATATGTTGACCTCCCAATATACCCATTTTTCGACATAACACCAAATAATAATTGTTCATGAAATTCAAAATCAATCCCTAAATTGAAACTTTAACACTTCTTATTGTTAACAAGAGATGTTGAAATGAACGGTACCGTCGAACAACATTATAGGGCGGGAATCCTGCTCGAAGAAGCTCGCAGTTTCCTGCACCCAGCCCGCCGTCGCTGAGTTCCCTCGAGCCGGCGATGATGATGTAGCGAAGACACGGCGGCGAGGGCTCACACGCGCCGGGAGTTGTACGGTCAGGCGCGCCAGCTGGACAGGTGCGACGAGCGCCATTTTTTGAAGTACTGGAGTATACACTTCTGGTTGTAGAAGAAGGAATGAATAAAAAATCTTCATTATTTATGCCCGAAAATTGAATTTACCCTTTTTTCTTACTCGTTCGTTATTTATTTGACCAATACTTTACAGTATTTTAAAAAAAATGCCACGTCATCTTTGAATATGTGTCTTTGTGAGTCACAGCTTTATGGGCTGGCCAATCAGAGACCGTTCTTGATACTCCCATTTTTTCAGTGTCTTTTTTCTTCTGTTTTTCCCCCTGTTTTATTTTTGCAAGAAAGACTTCACCTTTAAAGAAGAAGACGAAGAAGACGAAGAAGACGAAGAAGAAGAAGAAGAAATGGGGTGGATTCAAGAGACAGTCGATTCGATCAAATCTATTAAGCTACGTCAAGCCCTTCATCAGGCAGTCACCCTTGGTAAAGATCCGATTTTTACCGCACTATTTATCGTGTTATTTTTGGGGGTTAAAGATCCGATTTTTACGGCTGTAAAATATAAATAGATTGCATACGGTGTTATTTTTAATTATATTTCGGGTTGATTGGAATTTCTTCACTAAATGCAAGAAGAGGAAAGTAATTTGAAAGGCACATTTGAGTGCAATGTGTGTAGAATTTTTGTTGGGGACTTGGATAATTTGTTGAATGCTGGTTTTGGGTTGAAACCTAATTGAAGTGAAAAGGGATTAGATCAAATTTTTTTCGTGTCGGAGATACTTTAGTTGAATTTGCTTACAAAAATGCATGAAGTTAAGGATCATGATTCAAAAATGCATCCTTTTTATTAACAATTGCACTTGTTTTCTTATTTTTTTGCTTTTTGTTTTTAAGGTATGGTTGTTGCATCTGCATTGATGATATGGAAAACCTTAGTGTGCTTTACCGGAAGCGAATCCCCTGTTGTTGTTGTTCTTTCCGGGAGCATGGAGCCTGGATTTGCTAGAGTAAGCCTGTCACAACTGATATCCGTTTTATGAATTGCATTACCCCAAATAAATAAATAAAAGGCATAATGTTTTCTAGTATCTACATATTTATATTGCACATAATGCTCACCATTGTGCAGGGAGACATTTTGTTCTTGAATATGGGTCGGGACCCCATCCGAGCAGGTGACATTGTCGTGTATAACATTGATGTAAGACTTTACTTTCTATTTGTATTTTATCCTCGTATTCTTATGAGAGAATTGCAAACCCCAACTCTGAACCGCAATTTTTCTCTTTATAGCAAAAGCATTATGCTACTTCTACTTGCATATAGGGATGGTTACAAAAGTACCCTTAAGATTTGACCTAATTATAGTAAAAAAATGTATCTTTTATAATTAATGGGTAACGGTGAGAATCTATGATATGTTTAAAATTTAGTAGGGTGTTAGGATGGTTTTGGATCATGAAGGGGTGATTGTAAGACAATAAAATTAAAATGTCAAGGGTATTTGTTATAAATTTAGATAGTTTTACTTCGGTGTTTTTGTAATTAGGTTAAACCTAGGGTACTTTTTGCAATTAACCCTTTACATATGCATTCAAATAAATCAACATGCATTTGTGCAGCACAGGGAGTAAAATATACAGTACACTATATTGTTATTTTCTTTCTGTCTGTCTTCCCAATTCACATTCCGTCTTCTGTAATATTGTCAGGATCGTGAAATTCCAATTGTCCATCGCGTGATTAAGGTAACATATGATTGTTTTTAATTTATCTTAGTCTTTAAATTGGCCATTTGACAATTTTTCTCCCGATTTTGATTTAGGTTCACGAAAGGCAAGGCACCGGAGAAGTTGATATCCTCACGAAAGGTACGTACCCGAACTCTTTAATCATAAGTATGTGGTAGTAGCCTTGATCTGTTTTTAACGGTGCAAAATTTTTTGTTTCGTTTTATTTTCATGTCAGGGGACAACAATGACGGTGATGATATTCCCTTATACGCCCCTGGTCAGCTATGGCTAAAGCAGGAACACATCATGGGACGAGCTGTTGGGTATGTTCGGTTTTTCTTCACAGTGCCTTTTTCAATCTGTTTGACGGAAATAAAAAGAGGCCGGCAAAGTTTATTAACATCTTCACCTTCCGTTTGCAGTTTCTTACCTCATGTAGGGTGGGCGACCATCATAATGACCGAAAATCCATTGATAAAGGTTTGTAACTTTCAGAGCTTTCGTTTTTGTTTATCCTTTTCTACTATTAAATAAGATGATGATATTGACATGAGATACAAACTTTCTCTTGCAGTACATTCTTATCGGAGCGTTGGGTTTGCTCGTCATTACTTCCAAAGATTAACGAAATGAAGCTGCTTGCTTTGGCTATCGATCCATCATTCAGGATAGCACAAGGGTTACTTATAACTTTTCATGTGTCGTCGTATTAAGTTTAGGCTTCTGGATTTGTTTAAATTGTTTCAAGAAAAAAAGAGGATGAAAACATGCCTGACTGTACTCTATATAAGTAAAGGTATAATACTATAAGAATTGACTGACGGTTAAAAGAATTTTCTGGGGGTTAGAGCTAGAGCTCCATATTTGGGATCGCATCGAGCGCTACTTATACCTTAATGAAAAAAAAATACATTGAACTGGGTTCAAGGTTCAATGTTCAAACCCGAAACGGGCCAGGCCAGAACTGGGCTCGGGATCGATCGGTACAAGCCCATGAACTTGTTTACACCGGTCTAGTCCTGGGCCAGCCAAACTCTGAACCGGGCTTGGGTTAATCGAAATCGGTTTGTTCCGAATATGCTACTCTAGTTAGAGCATTTTCAATGGTGTTTTTTTGGACACATTGATTGAAGCGAAATGAACTTGAGCACTTTAGAAAGTAAAAAATAGTACTGTAGTAGTGTATTGGATGAGAAAAGAAAAAAGTTGCCATAAAATATTTAAAAATAAAATAAAAGAGTAAAATGTATTTTGAAATTAAAAAATTATTTTGTAAAATATAATAAAAATTATATATTAAAAAAATAATAATAAGTGAGGGCGGGGAGAAGAGAACGTGACAAAAGTACCACGTGATATATACATACAAAATTGACTAGTTTTGGTTTTAATTTATTTATTGTAATATCGTGTGTGGAGAGGTTTCCTATCGACCGTCCAATTGTCAATTTATTGCTAATGGCTTCGCCAATCATACAAATTACAAAATAAATTAGACCACGATCATCCAACTTAACCTAATTTAAAGTAATTAATTAATCAATTATTTGGTTAATTTTTTAATTTGCATTATTGCAAATTGAAATTGAGTTAGTTTTTTCTAAAAAATGCATTCACTACTACAAAACAAGTCTTTAACAACATGTTATTTACATCTATCAGGCTTGATTTTAAATCACATGTTCATTAATCATTTCAAGTACCCCAACGATGATAGTACAATATTACAATTTCGATATGACAGATAAATTTTACATATATAGGACACTCCATTAAGGGGAGAGGAATACAAATTATGAAAAAGAAAATGAATATCAAATACTTGGTACAAATTAAAAATTGTTGGATCTTGGTCACCTTATCACAAATTATATTTGATGTGTCAAATGACATTGCAATAATATGTGAAATCAATGATGACAGCTGTCTTCTGAGTTGTGATGGTGGCGTGGTAATGACCAATCGTGCAACATAAATTATGATGCCTCTACGTAACAACTAACACATACGGTTCCACTAAATTAAACCTACCGAGATGTACCAGATGGTGTTAAAAATCCAGAATCCAATCGGGACAATTTTATTATTATTAGAGCCAAAAAAATATAATAGGAGTACACGTGCACAAATATTAATAAATAATAAGGGCTAAATATAAATAAAATAATATTTAGAGCAATTCTCAATGGTATGTAGAAATTCAACGTGACACTTAGGTATACCATTGAAGATAGAAGTACAATTTAGGAGAGAAAAAATTAAGTATTAAATATTTGATACTAATTACAAATTATTTTGTGTTTTATTTGGTGAGTTTCACATAAATAAAAGTGAATACTTGTATTTTAAACAATTGGTATTGTAAAGTACAAATTGATAAAGTACAATTTATTTATGATGTGTCAAATAACATGTCACTAAATTGTGTCTATATATAATATTATAATATGAAAAACACTCCTCATTCAATTAATACGTAGATTGCCCAAAAAATACATGCATGAATTAATTAACCATGGGCTTGAATTCGATCTCATTATTGATGCCAAGCTTTTATATTACTCATGTCATATTCATATTATAAGTCGTTTTGATTCCAACGAACACGAATTGTCCTCTCTTCGTTGCTTTTTCTCCTTCGTAATTCCTATATGCGCATGACCAACTTCTTCCTGTTGAGTGTTGACTATCAATAGTACGTAGAAGTAGATAGTATTCTTTATTCTCTTAATTCTAAAGAAACATGACTATTTTCTTCACAAAACACGAATGAAAAACAACAACATAGTATATATTTCTAAGAGATGGGTAAATCGCAAACATTAGTTCTACCGCCTGACAATTATCTCTCGTTTAACTGAAGATGCTACTTGCCCAATTTCAAATCATCGTAGATGATGTTGTACAACTCACGCTGCCTTGACACGTGTAAGCGGTAACTCGCATATTGATTTTGGCAATTGCAACATGAAATAAAAATAAAAAACAAAAAAGAAAAGATAAACGATACTAGCTAGCTACCTAGCTGTAATCAACGATCCTAGTCAGCAACGTGGAAAATAAGCACGACACCTGTAGTTGTCAAACATCTCACGTGGCAAACATTTCTATTACTAATACCAAATTAAATTAAAAAAAAAAAAAAAAAAAAAAAAAATAAAAACCAGAGAGCACCCATCCCACCGGCCACCAGTTTATAAATTGAGTATGATTCCTCGTCCTCGTATTCCGCCTTCATCATCGGCCCTCTCTTTATTTTTATTTTCTCTCTCTCTCTCTCTCGCACCGCCAACATTTCGTATTTATTTTTCCATTGTCCTTAATTAACTTTTTCCACACCAAACCAAAAAACTTAATTAGATTTAACTTGAAGAATTAAGAGAGAGTAATTAATTAATTAAGATGAAGGACGACAACCCTTTGCACCTCTCCTCCTTGAACCACATCTCTGTTCTGTGCAAATCGGTGGAGGAATCAACTGATTTCTACCAGCACTTGCTCGGGTTCGTGCCCGTCAGAAGGCCCGGCTCTCTCAAATTCGACGGTGCATGGTACGAGCTGTAATTCATTAATCTTTCTTAAATTGTTTTTTTTTTTTTTTTTTTTATATTTGTAAATTGTTATATATATATATATATATATATATACAGGTTGTTTGGTCACGGGGTGGGTATACATCTGCTGCAATCAGAGGACCCAGAAAACATGCCCAAGAAAACAGTCATCAATCCCAAGGACAATCACATTTCCTTCCAGGTAATTAATTAATTATTATTATTATTATTATTATTATAAATTGAAAATGAATGATTATATATATATAGTGCGAGAGCATGGGGATGGTGGAGAAGAAGCTGAGCGAGATGGGGATAAATTGGGTGAAGCAGAGAGTGGAGGAAGGAGGGATCTACGTGGACCAGCTCTTCTTCCACGACCCAGACGGGTTCATGATCGAGATATGCAACTGCGACAATATGCCGATGATACCCCTCGCCGGAGAGATTAATAATGTCCTTTCCAGCTGCTCCAGGATCAACCACCTGCCGCAGCAGCAGCAGCCGCACGTCATGAATGCCCCCGTCGTACAACCCTAATTACCTAATTACCACGCCGGCCAAACCCTCGATCTCCTTTAATTTATTTGTCTGCTAGCTACCTAGTTCCTTTGTTTGTGTTGTCGTTTTGGTTTTGTGCTCTTTGTAATAATAAAAATATGAAAAAACGTTTTTGGGCCCTCTCAGTCCAATCAAACGTCATTTTCCTTACCTTAATTTTATGTCAATATTTGGACACTAATTAATACTACTGTAGTAACTTTTTTTTTCTTCTAATGATTTGCATTTCACAAGCTAGCTACTTACTGTCTTTTTTCGTTTGTATTCGATGTTGGACAACTCGTGAATAAACCTAATGTTTTCTGATATATATAAAGTGACCGTATACCAACACTCAACAGTTTCACATCACTGCCTAGTTTGTTAAATGTCATATTCCAATAATTTAGTATGTATGTATGCATATGTACATATTTTTTAAAGGTACTCGTATTGGTATACCTAATTTCTTTACAACATCAATATCAATATGATCGGTAACCCGTACTCGAATCAGTTCACCATCGATTTGTCACGCCCCGTTACTTTGTTTGACCCTATTCTATATGTATGTCCACCCCACCAATTATATATATATAGCTCAATTGTACATTTGATGGGTGACGTTAAATTATAAAAATGAATAGTGGCTTTTTTAGGAATTACTCGCACACGAAAGTGATTGCATTTGGAGATAATAGTAGTAAGTACACGAACCTTGGCAGCTTTTACTAAACAAATTAAAAAAAAAAAGAAAAAAAAGTAAAATCTTGCGGCTTAAGAAGAGATAATACTGTTGGGTTTGGTGTAGCCAAACCAAACTGACGAAGTCACGACGAAAACGAGCGCGAATGGAGAGTTTCTCAAAACTCAGGAACTGGCACGTTCGTGCCACTTCCTGGAAGCTTTTGGGCCAACTCGTTTTTGGGGCTTTTTTGGGCCTTTGACTAGGTCTTGACCCTAGTACTATATATACTACCTCCCCCTCACATGTACCTTATCCAAAACATTTGCTAGCCACCATAGAGAGAAAAAAATTGGGAAGAGGGTTAGAGTTAGATTTTTGGGAGAAAAAATCTTGTAAGCTCTTGGAAGCTCTCGTTTATTTTTCGGTGTATCTCGTAGGGTGGGCTAGAGTGTGAGGGTCCTAGAGAGAGTCGTGAGAGTTAGAATTCGAGAGAGAATTCTTGTAAAGCTCGGTGTAACGATTCGGTTTATCTAGTGAAGAAGATCGTGGCGGCAAAGTGGATGTAGCCTATTTAAAGGTGAACCACTATAATTCTCGGTGTCGTGTTTGTTTGCTTTCTCGTTTCGTATTGTGTTGGTTGCTTCGATTGTGGATAGCTCTATTATTGCTTGAATATGTATATTGTGTATGCTTGTGGTGCATCGAGAATATATATGTATTGCTTGTGATTGGTTGTCGTTGTTGGTTGGTCGGGAATTCGGAACACTCGGGTTGAGTGGATTCCCGACAACGGTTGGACGTCGGTTGTTCTCGGGGGAATTGGTAGTAGAGTTCGGGGTGGATTCGTTTGGAGATCGATAGGAGTTTCCGTCACGCATTGGGCGTGTCCGATCGATCGGGTATCGACGAGTCAAGGAAAAAGTTCTCGTGCTCTCTAGGAGCGGGTCCCGGTGGTCCGACCGCCCGCCTTCCTCGGTAGTGTACATCAATCCTAACAAATACTAGTAAGTAGGAAGAATTAAAGTGGATAATTTCCGCACATTTTTTTCGATGGCTATTTTGTTTGGCCTGCCTACTCAAGTACACGTGTATTTGTCGATATAGATATAAGATTTAGATAAGGTTTCGTAACTTTTGAAACCAAATGTTATGACAATTTTTATTTTATTTTGACAATATTATTAAATAATATTTTTGATACGCTTGCTAAACAAATAGACTATCAAATTAAATCACGATTTCAGGCCCAAGAGTTTGATCCAGACTAGGTGAGTTGGGCCTACTGGTTTTGTCCGTGGGCTTGTACAGGCCCAGATATTGGATTCCCAAAAACCAATCACCCCCTTCGAGGCAAAATCAGAGTCCGAGCCGTGATATCTCGTAGCAATCAATGGAAACCATCCAAAGGCTCACTCACCGTTTCTTTCCCAGAACTACCTTCCCACCGAGAGCGCCTTTACTTACCCGACCCGCTTCATGGCCTCGAAAACCCGTATTCAGACCCGTGATTACATCTCCCAGAAGAAGTCACAGCTCCGGTTTAGCTCTCCGGGCGGGTTGGCTACTTGGCATTGGCGAGAAAAAGAATGCGTTGCCGGATATAGTGAAAGCCGGAGACCCGGTTCTCTACGAGCCGGCCCAAGAGGTTCGACCCGAAGAGATCCGTTCGGAGCGGATCCAGAAGATTATTGATGACATGGTGAACGTGATGAGGAAGGCACCTGGAGTCGGGCTTGCTGCCCCCCAAATTGGCATTCCTCTTAGGGTCAGTATTTTACTTCCATTGCTTAGTGTTAGGGTGTGGAGCCGAATTAGAGTCGAAAAGAAGTGATCTGAAATCAAACTGAAAAGTGTAGGTATTATAAATCTCAAAAATTACCAAATTCATAGAAGAAACAATGGAGAGTTGTGAGATTATTAAATAGAGAGAATAGTGTGAGGTTTTCTAGTCGAGCTAGAAATGAGAGTCCGCGATTGCATTTCGTAAACAACTCGATGTTCGATTATTATTTAGTGAGATTTAGAGCGGATAGTGTATGCATCCCTCGTTAACGGGTGAATCGGCATAAATATTGTGTGTGTGTGTTTGCACGCGAATTCTTAATATCGAGAAAACTTGAATAGTGTAATTATCAAACTATTTGATCAAGTTATAGAATTCCGACACAAGCAAGGGTGTTTGACAGATAATTGTTTTGGAAGATACAAAAGAGTACATTAGTTTTGCCTCAAAGCAAGAGACTAAGGAACAAGACCGGAGACCTTTCGATCTTTTGGTAAGTAAACTGTCAATAAGAATATCGAAGCAATTTTAATTGACAAACTTAATTGTAATGTGATGCTCTATGATCTAAGTGCAGGTCGTTATAAACCCGAAACTAGAAAAGAAGGGCAACCGGACCGCTTTTTTTTTCGAAGGGTGTTTGAGGTAAGACATTCTATACTAAGTTGCGGCGTGTGTCTGTTTGTGGTTTTTTAAATCCTACCATCAAAATTGTTATGTTAGTGAAGATATACTCCATTTGTTAGTGTTTTGATAAGGGATGATACAAATGTAAAATATAAAGAATAAATAATTATTTTTTATGTGATTAGTTAATAGAAATATATGAGTGGCGAATGATAAGATTTGTGAGAAAATATGTACAGTAATTATTGGCTATTTGATTATTATATTTATTGAGAAAAAATAAATGATTCTGGGTGAAAAACAAGCAGTTGCAATCTACAAGGGAAACGATTTGAAGGATTTATAATTTCGGTAGACTAAGAATTTGAAGGCCATTTTTTATTTGAGCATTTGCACATATCACGCAGTAATGATTTTCGTTTAATTGTTTCTAGATTTAAGATTTATATGCTTTGGCAATAATCCCAGATCCTTTTAAGTTTTATTCCACAATCAAAATGTGGAAAATTTGTGTTATAAACTCTCATTGCCATAATAATAATAACAATTTTTTTTTTTTCAGTGTGGATGGGTTTAGAGCACTAGTCAAACGACACTTGGAAGTGGAGGTTAGTGGTTTTGACCGAGATGGCCAAGCAATTAAAGTCAATGCTTCCGGCTGGCAGGCTCGGATTTTCCAGCATGAGTGCGATCATCTAGAAGGAACGATATATGTCGACAAAATGGTTCCACGAACCTTCCGAACAGTAAGTAATTTGGATTTACCGCTTGCCATTGGTTGCCCCAAAGTGGGTGTTCGTTAGTTAGTAGCACAATTTGATTTAATGGTGTTACGGAATTCATTTTGTTGCAGAATATAATGTGAATTCTTTTCCAAATTATTAATTATTAAAGCAAGTTTTGTTCTCAATGAATTCCATTAAGGCTACCTTGTGTTCATTGTCCATAATTTTAACTGAAAAACTGGTCTTATAAATTTGCTTCATAATAGATCAAAGAGATCATCATCTCTCCATCTTGTAGAGTTAGACCTAACTTGATACCTTATGTCAACATCACCGGACGAAAGGCAAGACGTCGGGTACACCAAACCCGAGCTCGTGCTATATGCATCCCAGCAAAATGATATGGCATTTCCAGTTGGTCCAACTAACTGAATATTTTCAAGATATAATCTCTTGCATGGATAGCTATCACTACATGCAAGAACAATAGCTTCATCGGTTGGTTGCCGATGTCCCTTTGATGTTGCGAAAGTATATTCTGTCAATGCTGACTGCCGAAGTCTGCAGGGCAGGAAAAAAATAATTACAAATACTACCCCAGGGGTTTTGCCTAATTACACAAGTCCTTGGCTATCTTTGGAAAAAATGTTTTTGGGCCCTCTCTATTCCAATCAAACTTCAATTTTCTTACCGCTCCTCACGAGTAGATTCGATTTTGTTAGCTCTACTTGTGAACTGAATGTCATCTGTGGGTAAGTCGGAAATTTCATCAGCTTAAACCGTCGTGTTGAGTTTGCTATGTTAACATGTCAAAGTTTGTTTGATAAATAACACTTTAAAAATTCTTATTAAAATGAAATTTAGATCAATTTTAAATAAATGTGAGATATTTAACACTTATCACTTAACTTAATTTTATGTTCAATTATATTTTGACACTAATTTATACTTCTTCTGTCTTAAAGCTATAGGGACATTGATTTTTTTTTCGTCCAATAAATAGTATACAAAAATTATAAAAAAATAACACCCGAGACTTTCCAAGGGTTATTCATTCTAGAATTAGTCCAGAGCCATCACGCTTAACTTTTGAATTCTTTTAGGAAGATGATAACACGAACTTTGGCAACTTTTACGAAACAAATTAAAAAAAGAAAAAAAAAAGTAAAATCTTGCGGAAAAAGTAGAAATTTAAGTGGATAATTTCCGCACATTTTCTTGGATGGCTATTTTGTTTGGCCTGCCTACTCAAGTAGGCGTGTATTTGTCGATATTGTCTATTAGATGCTACACTCGGTGTATTATTCTCTAACATTTTAACCGTAAATGCATACACTATACACGTTGGTGTGTGATTGTATGTACACTTGTATAAAATAATATTAAATTTACGGTGATTAAATAAATGATGTATTACACCGAGTGTAGCATAGATAAAACCATATAGATATAGATATAGATTTAGATTAGGTTTGATAACTTTTAAAATCACTTCAACACGTTATTTTCAACAATATTTTTCGATATGACAGTACACTATATAATAAAGTAAATGTAAATTTAATATTATTATATAGGGTTAAATACACTTTGCCACCCCAGGATATGGGGTTTTTACACTTTCCAACCTAGTCGGAAATTTTTTACCGATCAGTACCACAGGATAAACAATATTACAATTTGCAACCTGTCGGCTGCCGGATCGGAATATTCCATATTCCAAAGAATATTCCGTGTGATTGAGATTTACGCTCCAATGGAGCGTGTGAAAATATGAAGACGAAGATGTTTTTTTATTTTTTAATATTTTATTTTATTTTTATTTTAAATTCAATTTAACAAATAAATATATTAAGATATTTTTAATTTATTTTTAATTAATGTTTTGGGTAAGTACAAGAAGACCCTTCATCTCAATTATTAAGGTTATTCTCACACGCTCCATTGGAGCGTAAATCTCAATCACACGGAATATTTTTTGGAATATTTCGATCCGGCAGTCGACAAGTTGCAAATTGTAATATTGCTTATCCTGTGGTACTGATCGGTAAAAGTTTTCCGACTAGATTGCAAAGTGTAAAAACTTCATATTTTGGGTGTCAAAGTGTATTTAGCCCTATTATATATACAAGAGTAATGCTTTGTGTGTGAAACATCTACTTAGACCACAAATAGACTAACAAATTAAATCACGATTTCAGGGTCCAAAAGTCTGATCCAGACAAGGTGTGTTGGGCATAGTGGTTTTGTTCAGGCCCAAATATTGGATTACCAAAAACCAATCATTCCCTTCGGCAAAATCCGAGTCGGAGCCGCGATATCAATGGAAACCATCCAAAGGCTCACTCACCGTTTCTTTTCCAGAACTACCTTCCCACCGAGAGCGCCTTTACTGACCCGACCCGCTTCATGGCCTCGAAAACCCGTATTCAGACCTGTGATTACATCTCCCAGAAGAAGCCACAGCTCCGGTTTAGCTCTCCGGGCGGGTTGGCTACTGGGCATTCGCGAGAAAAAGAATGCGCTGCCGGATATTGTGAAAGCCGGAGACCCGGTTCTCCACGAGCCGGCCCAAGAGATCCGTTCGCAGCGGATCCAGAAGATTATTGATGATATGGTGAAGGTGACGAAGAAGGCACCTGGGGTTGGGCTTGCTGCCCCTCAAATCGGCATTCCTTTTAGGGTTAGTTTTTTTTCTCCACTGATTTTACTTGCACCGTTTTTATTTCTACTGGGCACAGGCGACAAAAAGAATGCGTTGCCAGATATTGTGAAAGCCGGAGACCCGGTTCTCCATGAGCCGGCCGAGGAGGTTCGACCCGAAGAGATTGGGTCGGACCGGATCCAGAATATTATAGATGATATGGTTAAGGTCATGAGGAACGTACCTGGTGGGGTTGGGCTTGCTGCCCCCCAAATTGGCATTCCTTTAAGGGTCAGTATTTTAATTCCATTGCTTTTTGTGTAGTGTTAGGATGTAGAGTCGAATTAGAGTCGAAAAGAAGTGATCCGAAATCAAACAGAAAAGTGAAGGTATTATAAGTCTCAAAACTTACTGAATTCATAGAAGAAATAGGGGAGAATTGTGAGATTATTAAATTGAGAGAATATTGTGCGAGGTTTTCTAGACGAGCTAGAAAGGAGAGTCCACGATTGCATTTTGTAAACAACTCGAAGTTCGATTATTATTTAGTGAGATTTAGAGCGGTGATAGTGTATGCATCCCTCGTTAATGGCTGAATCACTCTAAATATTGTGTGTGTGTGTGTGTGTGTGTGTGTGTGTGTGTGTGTGTGTGTGTGTGTGTGTGTGTGTGTGTGTGTGTGTGTGTGTGTGTGTGTGTGTGTTTGCAAGCGAATTCTTAATATCGAGAAAACTTGAATAGTGTAATTATCAACTAATTGATCAAGTTATAGAATTCCGACACAAGCAAGGATGTTTGACAGATAATTGTTTTGGAAGATACAAAAGAGTACATTAGTTTTGCCTCAAAGCAAGAGACTGAGGAAAAAGACTGGAGGCCTTTCGATCTTTTGGTAAGTAAACTGTAAATACGAATATCAAAGCAATTTTAATTGACAAACTTAATTGTACTGTGAAGTTTTATGATCTAAGAGCAGGTCGTTATAAACCCGAAACTAGAAAAGAAGGGCGACCGAACAGCTTTCTTTTTCGAAGGATGTTTGAGGTAAGACATTCTCTACTATGTTGCAGCTTGTGTCTATCTGTGTTTTTTAAATCCTACCTTCAAAATCGTTATGTTCAAGAAGATTGTTACTCCATTTGTTAGTGTCTTGATAAGGGATGATACAGATGTAAAATATAAAGAACAAATAGTTATTTCATGTGATTAGTTAATAGAAATATACGAGTGGTGGTGAATGATAAGATTTCTGAGGAAATATGTACAATAATTATTGACGATTTGATCATTTTATTTATTGAGAAAAAATAAATGAGTGTGGGTGAAAAACAAGCAGTTGCAATCTACAAGGGAAATGATTTGTAAGGATTTATAATTTTGGTAGACTAAGAATTTGAAGGCCATTTTTTTATTTGAGCTTTTGCACGCATCTCTATCATGTGGTAATGATTGTCTTGATTTCGTTTAATTGTTTCTAGATTTAAGATTTACTAGTATATGCTTTGGCAATAATCCCAAATCCTTGCAAGTTTTATTCCACAATCAAAATGTTGAAAGATTGTGTTATAAACTCTTATTGCCATAATTATAATAATAATTTTTTTTTTTTTTGCAGTGTGGATGGGTTCAGAGCAGTAGTCGAACGACACTTAGAAGTGGAGGTTAGTGGTTTTGACCGAGATGGCCAAGCAATTAAAGTCAATGCTTCGGGCTGGCAGGCCCGGATTTTCCAGCATGAGTGCGATCATCTAGAAGGAACGATATATGTCGACAAGATGGTTCCGCGAACCTTCCGAACAGTAAGTAATTCGGATTTACCACTTGCTATTGGTTGCCCCAAAGTGGGTGTTCGTTAGTTAGTAGCACGACGTGGATTTAATGGTGTTACGAAATTCATTTTGTTGCAGAATATAATGTGAATTCTTTTCTAAATTATTAATCATTAAAGCAATTTTCTTTCTAAATGAATTCCATTAAGACTACCTTGTGTTCATTGTCCATAATTTTAACTGAAAAAACGGTCTTATAGATTTGCTTCATAATAGATCAAAGAGATCATCGTCTCTCCATCTTGTAGAGTTAGACCTAACTTGATACCTTATGACAATATCACCGGACGAAAGGCAAGACGTCGGGTACACCAAACCCGAGCTCGTGCCATACGCTTCCCAGCAAAATGAAGTGGCATTTCCAGTTGGTCCAACTAACTGAATATTTTCAAGATATAATCTCTTGCATGGATAGCTATCGCTACATGCAAGAACAATAGCTTCATCCGTTGTCGATGTCCCTTTGATGTTGCGAAAGTATATTCTGTCAATGCTGACTGCCGAAGTCTGCAGGGCAGGAAAAACAATAATAATTACAAATACTACCCCAGGGGTTTTGCCTAATTACAGATGTCCTTGGCTATCTTTTGAAAGTTTACAAGTATGCCCCCTTCTAGGTTAGAATGTGTAATTTTTAGTTAGACTGAACCTTAGGACTACCTGATTCAGACAAGTCGCCGCAGAGTCGCAGTAATATTGATTGATTATAATGGGATTGGACACATTTTTCATCCATATGTTCTCGAATGTGATTTTCCTCGCGAATCCTCCGCCTCCCTGATGATCCCCGAAAACTTTGAAAAAAATTTGAGGAAAAAAAAAGAAAAAAATTTGAGGAAAAGTTACCTGCCATGTTTTGATCCTCACACCATTCTCCGTGTTAAACAAAACCGCGCCACTAACAGTAACATCCTCTACCGTAGACGATGAATTGTATTTTCCCAAACTTCCAATGCTGCATAAAACAACCAGCATTCGATGATACCGATTTTGTAGGAGGATAATAAATAGTTGAAAGTAGTTGTTCGTAAGCTTTGTTACCTTATGCCATGGCCCGGCCCGCAGACGATATCTTTTACGCGGATCCGGGAGGAATTGCCGACTATAGATATACAGTCATCTCCTGACACCAATTTGCTATAATGAATTAGTTCATGATTTTTGTACTATTTTCTTTCTGAGATTTGTTAAGACTGCATAGCAAGCAGCACATTGACTCCTCTTTAAGATTAAAGATTGACAAAAACCTGTGGCGACAATGATATTCTTGAGCTCAACACGCGTGGACCCGCTTATGTGGATCCCGTCCGTGTTGGGACTATCGGCTGGTGCTACAACTGTTATACCAGAAGCTGATACGTGAGTACATTGGGTAAATGCCACGTGCATCTGTTGCCCGTAGACCAAGTTAATGTTACTCAGTTTCAAGTTCTTGCATTTGTGGAAAGTGACGGCCTGCGTTGTTACGAAAGAAAGTTCAATGACTATTTATAGAGAGAAGGAGATGATGATGATCTGTGCTCATATGCAACTAACCGTTGGCGCGTGTTTGCAAGGCTGCAAAAGAAAGTACTCGGGTTAGTATTCGCAACTTGTGTTTTTCTTCTTGAAATATATAGTAAAAAACGAGTTATCGAGAAGTACATTTGAGTGATTGGTCTTGCAAGAACGGGCCCACCACTCTTGGCCCATCCCGTTGATCGTTCCACCACCTTCCACCCTGAAGTTATTGACCCCATGGAAGTAGAGCCATTTACGAATGTTCAAGCCGTCCCAGGCTGCAGGATCATTCGGTGCAACGATATGACCCGAAACCTATGGGGAAAAAGTCATCAGAAAACCTGGTCTTGTATCGAGGGAATATGCTGTTAGGTACCTTCAAGGTTAGCTTCGACTTGCAAGGGCCCGGAAAATCAATCGGCCCAATGCGATATGAGTTCCCTGCAGGAATCAAAATTCGGGCCGAGGATGGTGAAGAACAGGCTAGCTTCCAAACATCTTGCAAGCTCTGATAAAGGCGTATATATGCATATGAGTAATGAAATAAATACTCGATGTCATCGGAGAAGCCATCCCCTTTAGCTCCAAAGTCGTTGATGTTCATAACCGAAGAACGAGTAGTTGAAGAATTTCTGTAAAGCCCGTTTGAATTAGCGACATTCATGGAGATTAAGTAAATGATGGTGATGCTTAGTAGTGTGTTTGAGGATGAGGATCTGATCAGCTTCATGATCCTCATGTTGTTTCGGCTGTCTGAGCAACTCTGCTTGATTTAATTTTGACTGGAAGATAAGACAGCTAACCTCCAATAATTTACTCTTATAGTAGTAGTTCTAACTTCTAAGGGAGTGTTGTAGATCCGTTCAAGTTGACTTTTATTTTGAGTTTTAAAATTTTTTGCATTTTTTTTCCTACTGAGATTTGGTTTCTGGGTCCTCTTATAGTAGTATAGATTTGAGATTTCTCAAATGAAAAAAGAGATAGAATTGCGAGAGAGATAATTTGCAGACGATCTAAAAATATCTAAAAGTGTCATCGTCAATTAACAAGGATATGGTGAGGAAGCCCTTGTCCCAATTTTCCAGTTGTAGACTTTTCAAACTCCCAACTTATTTATGTTAGTTTATTGTGAATTGTCACATGCCATGTCTACTCATTTGAACAAGGAGAATGGCGGGGACATAACATGTCTCATGGATTGTAATGTGTTCGATATCAAATACTGTAATAGGATTATGTCTTCGTAAAACACAAGACACAAATTTATTAGTATTAAAAAACGGAAAAAGTAAACGGAGGTAGTAATAGTAGTTCTTATAACGATAATTATTATGTATGGTTGCAAACACTTTGGTCGCATTTGATGAGCTAATTCTAAGCTAATTCTAAGTGCTGTTATAGGATTATAAAACTAGGTGTGGTTGTTGGTGGATGTACGTTTAATTTAAACCCTAGTAATTGTGAGGAGTGAAATAAAAAAAATAAAATAAAAATAGTACTACAGGATTATAATAGTAAAATTAAGTATAGAAATTAAACACTCATTTCATTTTACATTCAAAAACTATTCATTAAACCTAATACTATTACAGAAAAACGTACAATTAAAAACTAATAAAAACTAAGTATTTAAGCAAACCTTAATTATTACTCCACAGTAGTACCAAAACAAGAAATTAACAAACGAGGTTGGCTTGGTTCAGTTCAATTCAATTCAATCATAGGACGCGCTTACTGGATCTGGGCGGGCGTGGGCGCATCTTGGAATCTCCTCCGAAAGCAGCGCAGCATCCGCAGGCCGAGAGCCTGGGGGACGGCGGCTCGATCGACGGAAATCCGCGGTCGACGGATCGGCTCCGGCTGATCTTCAATATTCCGGCCGCGGAATCTCGGCCGCCTACATTTAATCGCTGAGTGTTGCTTTCCTTGCTTCGCTGCTGATCCAATTCGCCGGAAACCAGTTTGTTGTCCCAAACAAGTCCGGAGGATCCTTGTCGCCGGAACGATATTGCAGATCTCTGCAAACCTGCCATATATAATATAGTATTATTCTAAAACAAATATTGATCGAATGATCGATTCTCTTTTATTATTATTCTGTTTTGTGAGGTTTGGTTGGGAATTAAATGGTTTGGGGTTTGCCTTTTATTTTTGGATCGGTATGTAATGGTATGCCATGTGTATATATACAATACAATTTGTGAACTTTGCTTATTCCTAATTTGCAAATAGTTGTGTATATATTTATATCATAATGTAAATTCAACATAATGTAAATTATTTCAATTCCTATTTGCAAATGAAAAATAAAATTAAAAGACTGAAAATGACAAATACGGGGATCTATCTTATCCTATGACTCGGTTTTTGTTGTTTAAGATCATGCGTGATGAGTCACTTATCCGGAGACAAAAAAGTCTATACGTAGTTTGTCGTACATGGTCTCACCACAAACACACTTATTATTATAAAATTACTATTAGTATTACGCTTGATTTTATTTTTTTTGTTTAGTAAAATTGTCCACTTTTTTAAAGTAGGCATGCCATGCATGACTAGGAAAATTTTGGTCACAATATATAATTTGATTAGGCTAAGCTCGTTTTATAATCTTATTAGCATCTTTAACCAATACTAAAAATTCATTTTGGAATAGGGGAGATGCTCCAACCAATATCAAAATATAAACTATTATAAATTTAATAGTGTGATACTCAAATTTACACAAAAAATACTCAAATTTACGTTTACTTTAAACTCAGTCCAATAACTATTATTTATTTATAAAATAGACATTTATTTTTTACAAATTAATAAAGGTATACTCAAATTTAGTTTACTTTAAACTCAATCCAATAACTATTATTTATTTATAAAATGACCATTTATTTTTTACAAATCAATAAAGGTTACGTAACAATTTTTTTTTTAGTTTTTGTTTTTGCAATATAATTTTTTAATAATTATATCATTAATAATTCAAATAAATTTAAATAAAAATATTTTAATAATAAAATAAAAATACATATCATAATATGAAATGAAATTAAATATTAATTTATTCAATTGATATTAAAATTAAAATAACACAATACGAGATACTTGAAATAATATTATCAGATACTTAAAATAATACTCACTCCTTCCCGTAAAAGATGCAACACTTTTCTTTTTTGAGATGTCTCACAATAGTTGATACACCCCAAAAACGGAAATAAATCTTTTAATTTTTTCACTTTAAAATACTATTTTACCCTTACTTTATCCACTTACTTTTTAAACTCCACTCAGAGCAACCCAACGGTTTGGCCAAAATGGCCCTTGACATTTGTCATTTTGATCAAAAAATATCTCTTGTCATTTGCCATTTTTAAAATGTAGTATAAAAATAGCTAGTGCCATTTAAAAAAAGGGAAAAATGGCAATAAGGGCAATTTTCAACATTTTTTGACCAATAAGGCTTTCGAGAAATTACGCGTGTCAATTAGGCCGCCTAAAATATTTAAAGACAATATTATCCTCCAACCTCAAATTAAAATTCATTTCTCCTTCTCACCCCACCCGACGACGCATCGGAGATCGCGATCGATCTCCTCTCCTGCCCCATCGAACACCGCACCGGATCTCCGACGTCAAGCCACCACCACCATGGGATTGGAGAAGCACTCGGAGGAAAGACGTCAGATTCTAGAGGCGCAGCGAGCCTCCGCGATTTATGACGACGAAGATGAAATTCAGAGGAGGCCGATGAGGAATCGTTGAAGAGACGACGACGACAACGATGATCTCTTCCACAGCCAGATGTTGCGCTCCGGCCTCTTCTTCGACCCCTTCTTCGCCAGCAAACTCATCCACTCCACCGGCCCTCTCTGAATTCTCCAGCCTCCACTACGCCCACCAGGTGTTCGACCAAATGACCCAACCATTCAACCAAATCTCCTTTCTTTGATCCTGGGGTAAGACTATATTTTCGTTTATCTGCATACATATTAGTAGTAGTAGTAATGATTGTTGTTTCACGTTAAGTACATGACGATATTGATTTTCATTTCGACTTGTGTTGTTGATTTAGAGTTTTTTAGTAGTAGTAGTAGTAGTAGTATTAATATGAATTTTTTGCTTGCGAAACAGGTTTTCGTTTATCGATTCATTTTGCTAGTAAAAAGGAAAAGATTGGTGTTGTTATATTAGTATTTCTTATTTCATTTTGCTCGTCGGGATCAGCCCTGTCGTAAGCAAAGCCTCTTCGTCCCTCTCCGTGAAAGCTCACCGTGTCCCTTTCCGAGTGTTCGAGTCGGCAAATGATGTGTTTGATTAAATGTCTGTATGAAAACAGAGCTATTAGTGCAGTAACTTTTGTCAATGAGCGAGCAAAAGCAGCACCCTGTCTCACGAGCAAAAGACACATATTCAGTGTCTATATATTGAATATGTGTTGGCCCGACGAAGCACGAGATACCCGACGGGGAGGAAAAGCCGAGAGCCGTTTGCATGCGCTGTGGGAAAATCACTTACGAGAATCCAAAAATAGTGAGTGTGGAAATTAATGCTCGCTTTCAGGGACACATTTGAGCATCTTTTAGGCTACACCATTTCTGTAAGTGCTTATACTGCTAGATGCGTATACAGATATAGAACATTCTTTAAAAAACAAAAAAGACAACCTTTTAGGATTGTGTTGTGGGCTTACTATTTGCTTTGCTCTCTTTTCTTGGAGGTAACAGTGGCCTCCTTCAAGGAATTATTGTTTGTTACTTTTTGTTTACTAACTTTAAGGTCCATTGTTTGTTGTTTACTTTTGTAACGATAACTTTTGCAGTTTACTTGAGTAAATTAATACTCTCAAATCATCGGCGAGTAAAGAGAAGGAGACCTGAGCAAAATACTAGGTCCTCCTCACTTGTTCTACTGTGTCAACCTTGAAAAAACATTTGGATCATGTATCCAAGACTCTTGCTGTAAGTATATATATTAATTGTATAGTATTTTGTTATAAGCTTCGTGTGAGCTTCATTACTTTATGATATTTGAGTGGTGTATGACTTGTATCTTTCAGTGTTTTACTAATATTTATTTGGCAAGATAATCGCTAACTCGATGGGCCATATATGTTAACATTTATGAGGTTTGGTATAGCTTGATTATCCATGTGGATTTCTCATCAGGCGACAAAGCCACTAAGGGAGCCTTTGTGCAGTCGGCTCTATACGAGACGTTCGGGCTGACCGTTATCGAGGCCATGAACTGCAGGGATAATAGTCGCTGGGTGTCGGGATTTCATGACATCGATTCGAATAACGGAGACGAGTCGAGTAAGACGATCGTCGAGTTTTTCGAGAAATGCATAAACGGACACTTTGAAGTAGGCGCGTACTTTGCTGAGGATCGGGATTCGGTGCACGGTCGAGAGCCCGTATTCGAGGCCGAATATGAAGGAAGTATCTGCACTGCTGTTCAGGATGATAAATACAGTAGACCTCGATCGAACGACATTGTTATAACTTCATGTTTTCTTGGAGCACAATGTATAACTGAGCATAATGTATAACTTTATGTTCCTCTGTAAATTTTTTAATGTCATATTTTAACACTGAATGTCATATTTTTACATTGAATATTATCACTGAATGTCATATTTTAACACTGAATATTATAACAAACACTCTGAATGTCATATTTTTACACTGAATATTATAACAAACACTGAATGTCGTATTTTAACACTGAATGTCATATTTTTACACTGAATATTTTAACAAACACTGAATGTCATATTTTAACACTGAATGTCATATTTTAACACTGAATATTATAACAAACACTGAATGTCATATTTTAACACTGAATGACATATATTTACACTGAATATTATAACAAACACTGAATGTCATATTTTAACACTGAATATTATAACAAACACTGAATGTCATATTTTAACACTGAATGACATATATTTACACTGAACATTATAACAAACACTCTGAATGTCATATTTTTACACTGGATATTATAACAAACACTGAATGTCATATTTTAACATTGAATATCATATTTTTACACTAAATATTATAACAAACACTGAATGTCATATTTTAACACTGAATATTATAACATACATTGAATGTCATATTTTAACACTTAATATTATAAAAAAACACTGAATGTCACATTTTTACACTGAATATTATAAATTTCAAAAAAAAATCTACAATTGTTTGAGACGACCGGCGGAGCATTTCCTGGCGCCTGACGGAGAAGAGCTCGAGCCTAGACACGCTGTACATGGACGTCGTTCGTCTCCTATGGCTCACGCCTCGATCGAGTTGGGCTTCATTTTTTTATTGTGAATATTAACATAAAAATTCACATCCGACGAAAAGCTCAAGCTCCCTCCCGCCATGCTGCCCCTAGTCGTCACCCTCTAATATTCGACAGGGCGTAGGCCCGGCCCGATCAGAAATACTTAATTTCTGATCTTTCAACAAAACTGGAGTAAATCGCTATCGATCAGAGAGAGGTCCCGTGCGAGCATCCCCTTGGCTGCATTCCTGAGCACTCTCACGCGCTCCTCAACTTCCTAAACACGAATCATCGATTAAGTTTTTGAATAACTAAGAACATACTGTACTATACTACACAAGCTTGTTAGCTAATGAATTGAAATCGAAAACAATATACCGAACAATCTTCCTTAGGAATTCAATAAGAAATCAAGCACAATCATGAGATAAGTGGTCGATTCGTCTCTCCGGCGATATAGCGACGACCTTTGTCTCTGGTAGGATCTGTAACTCTATCTCGACATCCACTCGGCGGAAGCGGCGAATCGACGACGGTGTCGAGTATGAAGAGGTCGACGGATCCCCAATCGGCGCTGTAGAGGACGGATGTCGGTCGGACGTGGAGCAGGATCACGACGTCTCCAGGGCGGAGGTAGTTGCTGGCGTTCGAAGGCATCGGGGCAGAATCGAAAAATGCCCCGGTCAGGAGGGTTTGGGGTGGGTTGGGGTGGGGTAAGATAGAAGGAGGGTAGATTCGTCCTTCCATATTCATTTTTTGGCCCAATTGGAACAAAAATGCCTAATTGACACATAAATTGGAATTTGGCCTTATTGGTCAAAAAATGTTGAAAATTGGTCTTATTGTCATTTTTCCCATAAAAAATGTTATTTTTGACTTTTTAACATTTTTTTAATATAATTTTTTTCATAAATTTTAAGTTAAATAAAAAATTTAATTATTATTCTAATTTATATATACAATAGTAAAATCTAAAATAATTTATTAAATTAATATAGTTTTTTTTTACATAAATTTTGTTTGATTTTTTCTTTGTGTGAAATTATTGAATTTATTGAAAAGTAATTATTTTTTTGATTATTAATAATAATTTAATGAAAAAATGTATTTTTTATTAATTAATTTATGTGTAGTGTGAGGTGGCAAGAATGACCTAGCCATTTTTTTACCCAAATAATAGAATAAATGGTTAGAATTTTGGTCATGCCTATTTTTTTGGCCCTGGCCATTTTCACCACTAGGGTAGGTTTTTTTTTTATTTTTGCCAAATTTTGGTAATGGCAAGGGCCATTTCATGACCATTGGGGTTGCCTTCACAACTACTTTATTTTCAACTTAAAAATATATTTTTACCTTTTACTTTTTAATTAAAAAATAAAAAATTAACATTTTTCTTAATTTCTGTGCCACAAAAGTATTGCATGTTTATTGAACTAGAGGGAGTATTTATTATTTTTTAATTTCAAAAAAATTAAGAGGTTAAATTGTAATTTGTAAAGATGCTGATTATTTATAAAAATAGTATAAAAAATATATATTTCGAGAATATTTTTTTAAATTTGAATAATGGTTTCTCGTTTAGAGTAAAATTACTGTAAGCTTAAAACTAAACTTATTTTAAGTTTAAATTTTAGTTTCTCGGTTGAAGATGACACATCCTCAATCGATACTAAAAACTCATTTTGAAGTAGGGAAGATGCCAAAACATAAAACTATTATAAGTTTTTGTGTGGAATCCATACAAAAAATAAGTAAATCTACGTTTATCTCAAACTCAAACTAATAACTATTATTAATTTATAAAAGAGTCTTTATATTTTACGAATTAATGAAAATGACATGTCAATTTTTTTTTAGTTTATTGTTTAATTATTTTTAATGTAATATTTTTTTAAAATAATATTATTAATAATTGAAATAAATTTTAATAAAAATATTTTTAATGATGAAATAAAAATACTTATCACAATATATATAAAATATTAATAAAAATATATGTAATTAATATTTTATTTAATATTTATTATTTTTGAAATTTTAAATTAAAAATAATATTTATTAGATTTTTTAATATTAAAACTTATGAGATTAAATTGTAAATTTGTAAAGATTTCGATTATTTATAAAAATAGTATAAAAAGTGATATAAGAAAAATATTTGGAGAATATTCTTTTAAGTTTGAGTATTGGTGTTTCAGGCCATCTCCAACCGAGAAACCAAAACTTAAACACAAAATAAGTTTAAGTTTATAGTAATTTGACTCAAACCGAAAAACCAATATTCAAACTTAAAAAAATATTCTGTAAAATATTCTTTTTATACAATTATTTATACTATTTTTATAAATAACTAACATCTTTATAAATTTACTATTTAACCACATAACTTTTGACATCAAATTTTTTTTAATAAATATTATTTTCAATTTACCTGCTTATCGATCAATTTTGTTTCTGTGATTCATAGTTTATTTATTTTTGTAATTCGTAGCATTTTATTTTAAGTATTTTATTTAATTTTATTTTTATTATCAATTAAATATTTAATATTTAATTATATTTCATATTGTGATATGTATTTTTTTTATAAAATAATTTATTTTAATTATTAATAATATGATTATTTAAAAATATTACATTACAAAAAATATTAAATAAGAAACAAAAAAGATGAGTCATTTTTATTAATTTAAAAAAAAAAAGATCATTTTATAAATAATGAATAGTTTTTGCTTTGTGTTTACAGTAGACGTAAATTTAAGTATTTTTTTGGTGGGTCCCACTATAAAACCTATAATAGGTTTATGTTTTGGTAAATTTAAGTATTTTTTTGGTGGGTCCCACTATAAAACCTATAATAGGTTTATGTTTTGGTAAATTTAAGTATTTTTTTGGTGGGTCCCACCATAAAACCTATAATAGGTTTATGTTTTGGTATCGGTTGGAGCATCTATCCTACTCCAAAATAGGTTTTTGGTATCAATTGAAGATGCTCTCAGTTGGGGTCAAATTACTGGAAACGTAAAACTAAATTTATTTTTTAGATTAGGTTTTGGTGTACGGTTGAAAAAGCTTTGTGATAACTTAATTGTGTTCAAAAACATTATATACTAAACATTATACTGATAATGTGAGAACAAAATTCATAAATTACTGATTTTTTTAGAGCGACGGACGCGTGATTAATTATTTGTGATACTTGGGCCCAACTGAGGCCCATTATAGGTTACCGAAATCACAAAGTTACAT
Organism: Euphrasia confusa; assembly: GCA_954870475.1. Taxonomy (NCBI): domain Eukaryota; kingdom Viridiplantae; phylum Streptophyta; class Magnoliopsida; order Lamiales; family Orobanchaceae; genus Euphrasia; species Euphrasia confusa. The sequence goes on along the minus strand of OX940968.1, from coordinate 6,538,908 downwards.
TTTGCCCTCTTTTATAAGTATGTAAATACATAAGAGGGTGGATATTTACAATTAGACACATCGAAGTTTATTTACTACTATAGTCTGTTACAATGCTTCCAACAATTATATATTTATTCGTTTTATTCATTCATCATCCCAAGAATTACCCAATGATGATCAGCCAAGCGACAGGCGGGCGAACCCTATTTGTTTGCCGGAAATATCGTACACCACCTCATATTTCATCTGTGCTAAATTACCGAAAACCGAATGAGCAGCGAAAGCAAGACACACCACCGACGAATCGAGCGTTCCGTAATCAGGGTCTATAACGACCGTACGTGACATCTCCCTTGAAAGTGAAGGCTACCGAAGGATGTGCGACGCTCTTGTGTTTCCCAATATCATAGCAATTAAGTATCAAACTCGTCGCGTGTGTACTTACTTTTGTCCTCCATCTGCCGATTGAATTCATTGCTTTAGGATCTACATGCCCCACGCTTGTGGACAAGATCCAGTACGGTGTAGTATTGTGCATTCTCGGACATACCTTGTTAAAATTATTTACAAATTATAATATTCTCTCCATCTGTCACACTGAAAATGTCTATTTGAAAACCAAGTAACAAATTTTAATTACCGGCCGTACCGAGAGTAGCGGAAGCGGGTTGCTTTCTGCAGACCGGATCGAGGTTGATCATCGGTATTGTCAAGAATATGAAATTCTGATTCAGCTGCTGTTTTCTCTGAAAAGGAAGAAAAATTACGTACATGACGATAACAATATTATTAAAAGTAAAAGAGGCGAGTAAACATGAAATTCCATGTATGAGCAAATTAATAAGAATTTAATTGTGTTTGCTTTGTTATGGGTATCAGTATCACCCGGTCGTCTTAAATAGCTAAATAAATTCAATTGCTTTATGAATTTCAAGATATTGTATGATTAAAAATATCTGTTCATTATTTCAAAAAGAATTACTAGTATTATTACTACTATACGATGGGGAATGGTGATGTCATGACTTAGGATTCATGCCGATATTTAATCGTTGCTTACGTATTTATTCTATTACGAGTATGTACTTAGTTTATTTTACTACTGTAGTAGTACATTACTTTCAATTATTATATTATAAATTTAAAAAATTTAACTGTATAAGTTTTAATCTTCTAATTTTTTTAATTCTAATAATTTAACCCGTGAATAAAAAATTAATTTTTAAGTATATGGTATATAAATTAATTACGATAAATTATGTACATTATAAATTATTTCAATACATAAATTTTTAGAAGTTAAAATTTTAATTTAAGAGAAAAAATTCAATAATAAAATAAAAAAATTGATTGTGAAATAGTATAATAATTTTATAATAAACAATCAATATTTATTTTGAATAATATTAGTACAAAGTGTACACGTTCGACTCTAGATTGTCGAAGATCGACGCCCCCGCTGATCGCTAAGTAGTACAGTACATAAAAGATTCACAAACGCTAAAACGCCGAACGAATTAGATTGGGGTAAATCAGAAACCCTCTGATCGGAAAATTCGGAATCTCCCTTCCCTTAACATAGCAGCAACCGTCGATCCAACCCCATTCCGACTCCCTCCAAACAATAATACCCGACCATGAATCTCTATACAAACAAACAGCCCCTTCGATCCCCACGCACTTCACGCGCCCCCAATCCGCCCTCACCCCCGAAACCCTAACCCCCAAATCCGACGGCACCTTCCCGATCAAACTCCACCCACCACCGTCCCCGAGCTCCCAGACGCACCCATCTCCGCCGCAAGCGCCTCCGACCACCGCCAACCTCCCGTTTCTCGGCACCAGGGCCGCGAACTCGAGCTTGTCCGCGAACGGGACGCTCAATTCCCGCCACGTGTTTGTGGAAATGTCTAAGCCCATCAGGCTGTAAGCTCGAGCCGAGGTCATCCAGTACAGCGTCCCGTTCGAGTACACGCTTTCGTTCGGGGTCCACACGGTGACCCTCACCGCGAACTCCACTGGCATTTTCCCGCTCGTCTCCCATCTCCCGGTGAACGAATCGTAGATCTCGATGTTCGGCTGGTAAATCGCGCACCCGCCGCTCTTCTCCACGGACATCCCGCCGGCGACGTAGATCCTGAATCCCGCGCCGCAGTTCGGAGTCGGATCGACGATCCCGACCGCCGGGTTCGTTCGGGCGAGGTTCAGATCCGGGAGGGGTTTGAACTGTTTGGTGAAAGGGTTGCAAATGGCGAGCTGAAGGGAAGCTGAGTTGCCGAGTTTCAGAAGAAGTAGGCCGCCGCCGATCGAGGCGATGGGTTTCACGGGGGTGGTAACTGTGGGATCGAGAGGTAAAAAATGCCAATTGCCTGTAGTCGGATTGTGGGCGTGGAAAGAAATGCTTCCGGCGCCAGTCGGCATGGAGACAAACCACGGTGGGTGGCGGCGGGGGCAGACAGCATTGGATGAAGAGTCGGCGGCAGTACTCCAATTCCGGCAAGCGGCCTTGGCACGGGCCAAGGAGTCCGGCGAGAGGTAAGTGAAGATATAAGCTAGGAGGTCAAAGGGTAGATTGCTCCACATTGTATTGGATGAGTTTCTTGGAACTAAAATGTAAACTATATTTTGCAGCAATAGCAACTAGTACTAGTAGTATGATTAGACAGGGTGGATTTTGTTGCTATTGGGTGCGTGCCAATAATTGAGCTTTGTGATTTGGTGAATAATAAAAGATTGGTTCTTTGGAGATGGTGAAGGGACAATAATTGAAACCAAAATATCTGCAACTATGTACAGAGCATCTCTTTTCTTTTTTCACCTAATGAATGTTGTAGGACCTCCTTATCAAAAAGGAGAGAAAGAGAAAGAGAGAGGAGGAAAATAAACTTGTTGTAATTTGATTTTGATTATAGTAATATGAAATTTGTATTCATCATTTTAGAATTTATGAAATGATTAATTTTTGTTCTAATGGGAGTACATTATTCCTTTTGGTTTACCCTTTACACTTTATAACTTTAGTTGATTCCTATTCGTCCTCCGTGCGTTCAAAATATCAAAAGGGATAGAAAATGAAAATTTTGCTCTCATTGAGAGTTGAACTCAAGACCTCCCGCTTACTAAACGGGTGCTCTAACCAACTGAGCTATAAGAGCTTGACATTAAATTTGATTCTGCACAGTCTTAAATACCAATTCTTTCTTTCTTAGTGCGCTTCATATCTTTTGTTAAGTCATCTTATCTCTTTTGTTAAGTCATCTTATCTTTGGTCACATTCGTTGCGGCCGCCTGCTTTTGCCTTTGTGGGCCAAATGCATCAATAAAATGGATGCTTCATCCCTGTCGTCTATTGAGTTTGCTTGATCTGTACAGAGAGTTTTAATAGGTAAAATTAATAGTAATCGGTTTTGTTAATGAATTGGTTATTGATGATGACATCCGTGCATGGCTGATATAGAATATTAGACGTGGTTCATTCATATGGATGATAGAACTAATTCAAGTCAAAGATGGCTTCATTTATCAGACCTCAATAAGACATACCCAAGCAATTCAGCTTAATTTCAACAACAAAAACCCCAACTATCTTTCAAAATATTAAAAATAGCTACCAAAGGACTTGGACCAACAAAGTAGTGGCCTGATTCAAAATGTAAAGATTCATACTGATGTTCAAAAGCACAGATTAACACATAACCATAGTGTAGGTGAAATTAGCTACTACGTACTACTACTATCATTTAACGGAAGCTTCTTAGTACTCTTGTCTTGATCCTGACTATGCTGCATTATCCGGCCGTGTAGGAAATCACCTCGTCTCTTAAAGCTCTGCACATACAAAACGAAACAAACAAATCCACCTTGAAGAAATTAAGCAGACGGATTATCGGCGTATATTTGACTGATCCTGGCAATGTCCCAATTCCTGAAATAACTTCTGTCCATCAACCGAAGCTTCTTAGTAATCTTGACCTCGCCCTCATCGCTCGACTCTGCTGCATTATCGGGCCGCGGACGAAATCCACTCATTTCTTGAACCTCTGTCCATAAAAAAAAAAAACAAATCCAACTCGAAGATATTAGGCAACCAAATTACATAAGAGCTACCTACCAATGGATCATCCTTAACTTGCAAACATAATCTCATCAACTTCATCCACATAAACTTATAGTAACTGCAAAAAACAGATACACGCACCTCCATTTCTTCCATGGGAATAGATACACGTGAGCCCAAAAGGACAACTACCAAATTTCTCCCATTCCCAACAAATCTTCTGCTTTCGAAAACCCGAATCATCGGGGTATTTGTGAGGATATTGGCATCTCTTGCCATGGGGGCAATCGACTCCCCTGACAAAATATCTGCAGCACTCTAAGGTTTTGAAGGTGGGAGGGCAGTAATTATACCTCTTCCCAATATTCCAATCCTCATCGGCACGCTCCTTCGCGAAGGCCGCCGGTGGGTTTCTAAGCTCGGCCAAGCTGTGCGCGAAGTGACAGTTTTGACCTCTGAGACATTTGCCCCTTTGAAAAAGCAAGCACAGCTCGCCCTTGTAAGGGACGCGTATCGCCCTGTTGGCCGATAGGGGTTTGTTCGGCCACGAGTGGTTTCTCGCCGGGAACCTGGGGTTCTCGCGACGGCGGCTATCGTCGGAATGCCTCATGTTCGAGATTCGGGAACTTGGAACCCTAATTTTGTTCGCGCGAGAAATCGGGATTTGGGCGTGAAAAGCTGCAGGTTCATGCGCGGGAAATCGGACGCATTTTTAGTGGAAGAAAATGTAATGCTCCATGGAATCGACTTGCGAATACAAAAACATGGTGATTTATTTAGGGTTTGAGAAGGGGGGGAATGCAGAGCTGTGAAGTGACACTGTAGCTAGCAGAATTCAAAAGGCCTTATTTCTACCAGGTTCGTACGACATGATCATGCAAGAGCCACAGCTTCAAATGACGGAATTGCCCCTCGAGAGTACTGCTTGGGGGGCTGCCGACGGGGGAGTTTATTGTCAAATTCAGCCTACCCACATCACACTGGCCCAATCACTTGACTGGCCCGGCCCAAGTTTTTGTGAAAAGGTGTGAACATGAAAATTGGAATGCATGAAAAATGATTTATTGTACATTTCTCTTTTTTATTATTTAAAAATAATATTACTAATAATTACAACCAAACAATTCACTACAAACATAAAATACACTAGTGGAGTATTAGATTTAAGTATTCATCTGTATAAATTTAAGTTTGTATAGATTGCATCTATGTTTATACTTCAAACTGAATTGTTTTAATTAATATAGAATTGTTAAGTGTACTTGGATAGTTGTTGGCAATAGGAGAAGTTGATTTTGACAAATTAATGTTACTCCAATATATATAACAATGTAAATAGAGTAGTGATTTGCCTGCTTCAATTAAACAACATCAAATGGGTAATTCTCATGTGAAAATCCAACAAATAACCACAACCCCATTGCCAATTCTTCACAAAATTTGAAGCTTAAAAGACTTGCAAAACAAACTCTCTTTCATTTCTTGAATACTCGTCGAAGAATTTCAGTCTCGTTCTATTCAATTTATCGATCACCAGTTTCAAGTATTCGCGTTCTTGCAGGGGTGCAATAACATTTCCTCCCGAGGAGAGAGAGAGAGTCATGGCAAGTTACATATGACAATTTACTGAAGCTTCTTTATCCCCGGAAAGGAAGGAAGGAGAGCAATAAGAGCATCGCCATAGCCAATTGGTTCTGTGGATGTCAGGAGTTACACAATGATATCGACTTCCTAAGCTTGATAAAGAAAAATCTAAATAAATAATACTTGCACACATACCTCCATCTTCTCTTAGTATCTTAACCACCTCTCCAGCTACGTCAGACTGAGGGCCGAATTAAAAAAAAAAATCAAATTGAAGGATCGAGAAATATCATTGTAAAACAAATGGAGAACTGGAAGAAAAATAGATTCAGCCTGATTACCGAAAGGATATTTAGGGGGCGGCAGTTTGTAACTATTGCTAATATTTAACCATGTTGCGGAGCAAGATTCTTCACTTGTGGGGCAAAAGAGAAAATAAAATAGAAGAGAACAAGTTAATGTAAGAATGCAAGTCACAAACCTCAATGGGGATTATACCACCTAACTGCTCAATGTAGCATAACACCTGTCCCTCCCTTACACCGTCTTTCTGTTTAGCAATAATATTAAATAATTGACTCATAAGTAGATGAAATTGCAGGGAATATTTGCAGTAACAGGCAATATATAGTTACTATATCTTTAGATAGTATGAGCGTATTGTTACTTAGAGTCGTTGAAAACAAAACGAAAGCCTTTTTAATAATAATAATAGAAAAAGTGAATAAAGAAAAGACCAAGAAATAGACACCTCTTTGCAAGATGGAGGGGCCTTCTTCCCTTTAATGGTCCGAGATCTCCTGAAAAACCCAACCTGCATTTGGTACAAACTCGGTTACAAGATCATCCAGAAGAATAATGCCAAAAATTACCCCTACAGTTAAGCATAACAGCCAAATAATCCAATTATCCATACACTTTAAAATTGCAAATACTACTTTAAGGGGTTATTTGTAATTCTGTAAATATCTCAGAAAAAATGTTGGATTCTTACCCTTGGAGATTTAAGTATAGCTAAGCCTTCGTCTATTGCCTTGTCAAGCAGTGCCTTAACCCTGCCTGAGGTGGAACTTGGTTTGTACAGAGCTAAAGATGTGGATGAAGCCGAGCCATTCACACTGTGTGTCTCAATAACTGAATGGGCAGTAACAGGAGCTGGAGATGAAGGTTCTAAGGGAGGAGCAGCTTGCTCTCCCAAGTTTCTCGACACATATAACTGAAATCCCCCGAGCTAATAAGGAAAATCAAATAAACAAACACAATCAGGCGAGGGAGAAGGAACTAATGAAGATGAAACTAACACAACCAAAAACTACTCGTGAGGTTTCGCCAAAATATTCAAACACAGAGGAGTGAATGGCAACTGTGTAACATTACATATAACCCTAACCTTTTGTCTAACCTTGAACATTTGTGTCCTTATTTTTACTTTTTACTGAAGTAGTAAAAATATTCAGACGAATTTGGAGCTATTTGTAATATTTCAAAAATAATGATGACATCAACAAATACTGTAATATGAACCACAGTTGGGGCTAATTGTAAACCAGAATCAAACTGCAAAAAGGGGGATTTCTATATTTTTCATAGTTTAGAAAGGTCAATTTGTAAATGCACTAAACCTCAGGGGTAGATTTTGTAATCATCCCAACTTTTATGACTCTTTTTTCCAAGACTGAAATACAACATTTTTCCCTCTAATCTTTTTCTTTTCCTTACCCGTTTTCCACCATAGATTAGGTAGGATTGGTTGTCAAAGTACATGAAAGAAAGATAAAACCTGCTTACTTTAAGTTCGAGCTCGGCAATTGATGCTGTGTCACACAACACTGTCAACAGAGATTCCACCTGTAACACGAAGTTTTTTGTCAGAAACTAGTGTTTGTTGATAACTAATTCACATTATAAAACAGCATAAAAACGTAGAATAAATAATAAGAAAATGTAAATCATTTACAATAATAATCATCGTTTCTTCAAAATTAAATCCTTCTTTTCATGATTGTAGACTAGATTGAGGAATGAGGCCATAGAATGGAAACAACAAGTAGGAGTAAATAAAAGCTAATGTACATAATCATACCTCAAATGATTTCGGAATAAGTGTGCTTACGACATCAATTGATCCAGTTTCTGTAGAATTATCCCCCACACTGACATTAGCTGTCAAATCATTTAATAAATAAAAACTGGGTTACGAAGAGGTATAATGAATATAGTGCAGTAGAAAGTATGCCCAACACAGAAATTTCATTGCCCGTTCTTCCATACCTCTTTTGATACAAGAGGTCGAAGTAAACTTACATCCATGTTATTTAAGTTTCGAAGGTACAAATAACCTACTTCAAATATATGTAAACTTACATCCATGTTATTTAAGTTTCGAAGGTACAAATAACCTACTTCAAATATACGACTATATTGGTTGTAAGTGAATCGTGACTAGTCCATGCAAAATAATCAATTACAAAACAAAAAGTAATCCATAATCAAAATGTGCGGCCAGGAAACAATTACGATTTAAGAACTTCATTATATTAAATAATCTTCTTCCTCTATTCGTTACGTTAGTCATCAGAGGCAGAGCTACAACAAGTAAGAGCACAGCCAAAACAATGCTGCTGCCGTTGAAGGAAATGGCATGAAGATCAACTCACGATCATCTTTGGAAGCTAAACTTCGAAACCCAATTACTGCCTTGTTTGATTTATGCGACAACACTAAACCCTTGAATCGAACAATTTCTTGAGTTGTTAAACCACTGAAAGGATGCATTGTTCTGAATCTGGGCCTCACGGAACTGGGATTCAAGTTCTGTATCTTAAGGCCTGAACCCCCAAAACTACCTGAAACAATTATCACGATACACTGAACATTAAAAATTGAGTCCATTTGATTGCAGTGCAATTTTATTTTTCTGATGAAAAAGGGGGGAAACACACATAAACACAAACACGTTAATCGGTCGGAATATTGATAATCCAATCAATTGAGAAACATAAACATGATTTCTGAAAAAATAAAAGCGTAATAAATAAGAATTCGGGCATATAAATGACAATGCAGATGATACGATAAAAAAATGTAATTTGTGTGAGTCTAGAGAGAGGGAGGAGTGAAGTTACATGCAGCCATTTCTGAGGGCTGAAGAAAATCGACGGCGGCGGTGGCGGAGAAGGACAGCTCAGCAACAAATAAACGCTCTTTGAGCAAGCAATTTATAGGAACTCCTTGTACAATATAGGAACTCCTTTGAGCAGCTGTGACGATGTTAACGAAGAAGAAGAGTGAGCAAATATATTCAAGAATACTTAAAAATAAAAATAAAATTTTAATTTAATACTTTCAAGTTTCAAATGTACTCCGTACAATTTTAACTTAATTCTTTTAATTACTTTTTGAACTTTATTTTTACGTGTTTTAATTTTTAATTTAAATATATACTTTTACCACTTATTTTCGTAAAAAAAAAATCAAAATTTTACATTTTTCTTAGATAAGTGCGTCGTTTATCAAAGAATTAAGACTTAAAAAAAATTAAGTTAAAAGTAAATTACTTTTTAATAAATAATAAAAAAATATACTCCGATGAGTAAAAAATAATAATTGTAAAATTATATCATTATCATATACTCCATATAAATTTAATGAAAAAAAAAACAATTACTACTATAATTTAATCTGAAATTTGAGTGATTTTTTATAATAATTTATTATAATTGATATAATTTTTATTAAAAAAATGATAATTTTAATTATTTTTATAAAATATATTGTAATTGTATTTTTAAATAAACTTAAAATAAAAGTTGTGCCATACTGCCATTGAAGTAGTAATGAGCTAAAATGATATATACTCTCCGTAATACCCATGTACGATATTACGTAGTACCGCAACTTCCACGTCTACTTTTTCTTAAAAAACATTAGTATAGTAGTATATCTAAAAAAACATAGATAATTACTAAATATAAATAGTATATAAGCGACGCCGACGTAGTCTCGAGATCTGCTTCTAGCAGGCTGCAGTATTGTATAGTATATCACCAAAGAAAGCTACATGCATTGCTGCGTGTCGAATATGCAGACACGTGTCGAATAGGTAGACACGTGGTGGCATCAACTTATCTATAAAAGAAACCCATGCGGTTATACCGATCAACTCACTTAACTCACTCGATCATCATTCTCTAGCTACTACTACACAACCAAAAGAAAAAAAAAAAAAACAGTTGTTCAAATACCAGTTTTAATTAAGAATGTCGTCCAACTACAAAGCCGGTGAAGCCAAGGGCCAAGCTCAGGTACACAGTCTCAGCTTCTTTTCTTTCTATGATCATTAATCCTAGTAATTAATTACATGTAATTATCTTGCAGGAGAAAACAGGGCAAGCCGTGGATTCAGTCAAGGACAAGGCTCAAGGTGTGAAGGACAAAGCTTCCCAGGCCTCAGACGCTGCTCGTAGCCGGACCCAAGGAGCCGAGCAGCAGGCCGGGACCTACGCTGGGGCCGCCAAGGAGAAGACTTCTCAGACTGCTCAAACCGCCAAGGACAAGGCTGTCGGGGCTGCTCAGGCCACCAAGGACAAGGCCGGCCAGATGGCAGAGTCTGGAAAGGAGACTGCCGAAGCCGGGAAAGAGAAAACAGGAGGGATGCTGCAGAAGACAGGCGAACAGGTGATGGGGATGGCCCAAGGAGCTGCTGATGCTGTCAAGCAGACTTTTGGGATGGCTGATACTACTGCTGCTGCTGATCAGGATAAACAACACCCACTCAACAAAAAATGAGAGCGAGATCTCTGCAGGGTGTTTTGAGAGTCTGATGTTGTTTCGTTGTTTGCTTTTTTTCGCTTCTTGTTTTTCTTTTAGAAAACAAGGAACTCCTGTGCTGCTGCTGCTGCTGCTTTGATGGGGGTTTTCCTACTTCTATGTATTGTGTTTGCTTTCATTAAATAAAGACTTTGATTTCACTACCAACATTCAAACAAACTACCTTCCAGCATTTTCTGGTAACTGATCAGAGAATCCAATTGGAAAATGAAAATGTCATAAACTCCAATTTCAGAGAACAAGATCCAACAAATAGATTAATACAATATATATAAATAGATTTGAGAAAATTAGGATATTTCAAAGGAATAAAAAAAGGCACTACAACATCAGCCAAGAGAGTTTTCAAGTTTCACCATTGTTCCCCAAATAGTAGTATAGTACATCTTTCATACTCAAAAATGGTTTCAATTTCATTTCCAAGTACCTATTTTTTGTTGCTTGTAGAGCATAGATACCGAAGCATATATTCGTTGGAAGAACACGTGTCTGCCAAATCTTGATGCAACCTCGTGATCGACTTCTGCAAGGATTTCAAAGCAGGAAGAAGGCTTCTCGAATTCTGCTGAATCGACTGCCCATGGACTTTGCAAAGTTCCTGTCCAGCCCAAAAGAAAAAAATGCTAAGAAAAGATATGATCGACAATAGATCGGTAAATTTTAATATTAACCTGGCACCATCTGAGAATGAACTCCAAATGTGGAGACTTGTCGAGAAGATCCGCAAGTGCCTCGATTAGTCTCAGCATGTATTTGACGGGGACAGATGAGGCGACAACTGGAATGTCAACAGGTGTAACAGAGACAATGCACTTCTTAATGAGGGTATCTTCGTTCATGCGAAGACTGAGGATTAGAGCTCTTCTCGGTTGATCGTCTTTCAAAGCTTCATCAACGGCCTACCCAAAACAAATGTAACAATATAAAGCGGGTAATATAATTAGCCCTAAACTGAATTATTATCTGAAACTTGTTGTATTGCTCACCTCGGGTGTAACATCAATGTCCAGATCGGTAGGGTCGAATATGAATGAATCATCCATAGAGTACATCAATACCCCTTCTGTGGTTGCAGCCGCCCAACTCCGGCCAGTGGGTGAAATTCTCAAGCACTTTGTTCGAATAATAGGCCTTCCATTGTTAGGCATTGATCCAGGCAAGTCGTATGCTGCACTATTTCGTGTTTGCTTATCCAAACCTTCCTCTGTATCACTATCGTTATCATCTATCAAATCCATTGCTCCAGCTTCAGTCATATTCTTTGAGTTTAATATATCGAGGACCCCGTCTAATGATAGATTGAGGGTTATCTGGAATCTCCGGAGCAGGACCTGATCATTTGCCGGAAAACAATCATTCATCAATTACTCTTAAGATTATTTGGGTGAAACAGGATGCTAATTGATTATTAACGTAATAATAAAGTCCAGTTTCCACTTTCCACAAGCAAAACTTAAAGCACGGAAAAAATATATGTTGTATTTGAACTAACCTGATCGGCCACATCATACATACAGATGAATTTACTGCTTCCTCCGGCTAATATGTAGCTCCCATCAGCCGAATAACAGAGAGTCGTGAAGCACTTTCCAGCGCTGGAGTTAGCAGCTGACCTCCGATCAGTCATGAGGCGCCCGCCGGCAATGTCCCTGCGGCCTTCGATTGCAAACATTTCCAAGCCTTCTATTGGGTCCCAGAAATGGATTAGCCCGTCTAGGGTGCTACATGCTAGCTGTTTACCATCTGGTCGGTAAACAAGCGCGAGTACATCATGCGTGTGACCGAATGTTTCAACCCCACTTTTTCCTTCGTAGATGTCCCACAAACGAACAGTTTTGTCCCAAGAAGAAGAAGCCAACATGGACTGAAAACATATCAGCAGATAAGTTTTATAATTTGTTATGAAAGTTAAAAGAAGACAATATTTTTAAATCAAAATCATGAAATGCATTCATAAGATGTTATTTATTCTGGGGGTGGCAAATCATTCGTGTGGTCTATGACAATATCAGGCTTTCATCGGGCATGAAGTTCAAACCCAAACAGAAAAGTGAAAACACGCAAAGCACAACACGGCACAACACATGGCACAATAAGCAAAAGTGTCGAATTTAATAAAATTTAAATTTCATGAGATGAAAAATGTACTAATTATTAAAAATTTAAAATCCATGTCTGAGAATCGTGTCATGCTTCAATTTACCAAACATAATTTATTTGACAAGATACTTAAATAGTGATCCGTGGAGTTGGAAGACAGAACTGACATTTTAAAGAGTGTATGTATGCAACACAAAGCAGCTTACATTTGTGGGAGAAAACATTAGCCCATGCACAGGACCCTCGTGACCGCTGAGAACATCCAATAGCCGGCCTGTCTTCATTGACCAAACAAATATCTACAGGCAATTTATTCATAGAGCGCCGCTCATCAGTATGAATATATATCATTAAAAATGTGACATACATAAACATCAAATATTAACTACCTCAAACGAATCAAGAGTTCCAGCACAAATCACTTCACCACTCTGATCTGCAGCTAACGAGACAAATTGTTTTGGGGTCGGGGTCACAAAGGTTCTAAAGTTTCGATAACGGAACAAATCCCATGCACGAACGGTCCCATCAAGGGAGGCACTCAGAAGACAATGGTTGCTTGCCATGAAATGCAATGCCGTAACAGCATTTGTGTGCTCAGAGAACGTCACAAAACAGAAGCCTGAAGAAACAGTCCAAACCTGCCAAAACAAGAAGTTAAACCCAAAAATACAGTAATTAGTTTACTTATATCTATTGGTTAATGTTTTTACAATTCAAATTTAAGCAAAGGACATTCACAAACCTTGATTTTGTTATCATCTGCTCCAGTAGCTAACAGTTGTGAATCTGGTGAATACGCAAGGCAGTTCACATCAAAATAATGGCCCTGCTGCTTAAGTATATAACTCTCCGATTTCCACTCCCACACAAGCAGCTGCCCGAGCTTTGCGCACCCAAAAGTTAACCAGTTCCCGAGATCATTAAACACAGCAGTAGTGATTTTCTCGCGCGAAATTGATAACAAGTGAATGCACACAAAATCTGGCATCCGATAGAGTGCAAACACCCCATTCGAGTATCCCACAACCACCATATCAAGCCCACTGTGATAATGGCAAGCGGTTAATTTCGCTGGTGCTTGCATGAAAAAATCCTTCTTCAACAACTCCCATTTCATTTTATGCAGTTCAAAGGACCCGTTCTCTTCTTCCAGCTCGTCATCTATGAAGTCCTTTCTTTTCTTCAAATTAGCCTCGATTCCACTTACCCCATTCTGCCCCTGTTCTTGGTCCGGTGTCCCCGGAGATTCGGGCTCAGATAAATCTTCCTCCATTTCATCTGTTTTACCATCACTATACCCCCAGCTAAAAATGGCTCCATCGCGGGATAAAGTATAAATTTTGGTGACTACATTAGTCTTCTTATCAACCCCGAAAAATGCTCCCACAATCGCATCTCTGTGCCCCAAAAATAAAAATGGCTTAACGTTACTACTCCTATTCCTAGTTGCATTCAAATAAAAAAGTCTCACAGTCAAATCCCTGGACCCAACAAGGATATAATCCGAGTTAGGGCTCCAATCAATCGAAGTAATACGATCATTACAGTCGGCATAAGTCCTAATCAGCTCAAAGGGGAAGAATTCCTTCTTGAATCCAGGGGAACGCCATACCTGGAGGAGCTTACCGGCGGCTACGGCGATGAAACGCCCGTCGGGGCTGAACTTAGCATCAGCGACGGGGTACTTGAAGGTAATCCGATGTAGGACGGCGCGGCGGGGGAGGTTAATGAACTGGCAGCGGTTGTTATCGTCGATGGTGAGGAGAAACACGCCATCCGAAGAGACGCAGAGGCGGCGTAGGTTGGTGGAGGCTTGGCACGGCAGGGTTATGGTTTCGGATTTCAAGAGGTCGGTGACGGAAACGCGATTACCGACCGGCGAGATCAGCAGAGTGTTGTTCGCGACGACGACGTTTCCGCCACGGTACGGCGCGCCGAGAAGATTTTGGAACCGGTAGTTCATAGTGAATCGATGAAGTGTTCTGTGTGTCTGATTTTGGGTTTTGGCAGTGAAAGGGTTTTTGTTTTTGGTTCTTTTGGTTAAACCCTAGCGGCGGAGCCCGAAGAAGAGTAGAAGACGATGATAGATAACGCTTTTAAGAGTCGCTCTTTCTATTCAACGCGACTTTAATTGAAAAATGATGAATTATAAATATAAATAAAATATTTTTAAAAAAAATCAATACTGTTGTTGACGACTGTACCTCAACTGTAAATAACTAAATATGTAGCGCATTTCATTTCGCAGTTTTGTACAGTTACCTTTTTATTTATATGATATTTTACCAAAAAAAACGGTAAATATGTAATAAACCATAACAAAAATCTTATTATTGAGAAAAATAAAAAATTAAATATATCATAGAATAACAAAGTACTCAACTGTAAATCTTACACAACAAATTCCCTTCTACAGGTCAAAGTAAAACAAATACAGCAATTACATAAACAATAAACAAAACATTTTATTTTATTTTTATTATCATTATTAGTATCATAGTTAAAACTGTAAGACAAAACTTTCTTTGACTCTTCAATACACTTCTTGCAATCAAGTTCGAATCACCCGTCATTGATCACGAATTCTGAAGCCCGAGCCTCACGTTTAACCAATTGCAGACATCATCCATCTCCTTAGGCACGGTATAGTGACCGATCCTAAAGACAAAAGCAGACCAATGCTGATCATAACTTACGATTCATATATACATAGTTTGGTACGAGGAAATGTTCACTCACTCACCCTTCATAAGTTTTGAATGCCAGATTTCGAAAACCAGCAAGGCTCAAGGAATGGTACGACCTTTCTCCATGTTTATGAGGAACAACATCGTCACCTGTTTTGGCAGTTGAAATTAGAAAGAAAATTCATGATCGATTAAACATTTAGACGAAATCACGAAATATGATGCATACAGAGGCCATGCGATAGCAAGATCGGCAGAGATGCAGCACGTCTTGCGGCCTCGTGAGATCCTTCAATCTTGTTTCTTACACTTCTGCAATTACAAAAGGTCAATAGTCGAGTAATGATGAAGGGAAAAAAACAAAAACAAAAAACGCATGGTACGTACCTAGCACCAGGAAGCCAACTACTCAGACCAATAATGGTCCTCAGGTTCACAGTGTAAGGGTAACCATTGCTGTATTTTCCATGGGCAAAGCAAGTTCCAGAATATAGGGCCGTTGCACCACCCATACTGAAGCCTCCGATTCCAAGTTTAACTGCGAGAGTCGAAGTAAATTCGTAGTTATAGTCTTATAGTTACCGCATTTGTAATTAAGTAAAAGAACAAGAATCTTGGTTTTAATTTAAAAGTGGAGAATCTTACTATCAGTGGGCTCGGTAGACAACAAATTAGCAATGTGAGCTGCAGAGGCATCTAGCCCTTCGAAATCGTCTGGACAATCTTCAGAAAGTTCCCCCATATCGAACCCTGATATTTATTGTAAAGTCCCACTATGAATATGTGCTACTTTAAATTAGAGTATAGTCTGTGTTGGTAATATCATTTTTTTTTTTCGTAGTGATGCTTACATGCAGTGCAAGGAAATCCGCCTAGTATTGCCACGGGGCGAGTAGGGGCAGTAGGGCATATCCATTTTATCTGCAGGATAAAATTTGATTCAAAATTGAAGAGACTGAGAATAACTTGGAACAAACTTCTTAATATCATTATCAAGATGACTCGGGACATGATGCTTACATTTGAAAGGGGGAGACTTTCCAGAAGTTGAGAACAACTGCAAAACGAAAACTTATAAGAATCAATAAGGCCTAAAAACTTAAAGTTATAAAAAAAATGATTTTGATTTTTGAATTTTTAATCAAAAAAACTCTGTAAGGTGGTGCTTAATTGCAAATAATTTTTATTCCTTCCTTTCTATTTTTGGAAAAAAGGGAAACTTTCGTTTGCTTCTTAAGTGTGTTAATAAAACTAAAAGTGAATTAGTGGTCCCATAGAAACATAAAAGAATTGAAGCATATATACCATTTGCTTCAAGATTTCTTACTAGGCCAAGAATTAGAAGAGACAAGAAATAAAACACTATAAAAGTAATGTCAAGATGGCAAACATTTCTAGCATCCGCAGCCTAATCCAAATTATAAAAAAAATAAAAAGATCGAGCTTTGCGGAGCCCCCGGATTTCCTTTTTCCCTCATCAACTCAATTACCTTAGGAATATTCTCAACAAAGTGTTTTTTCCTTTTGTAGGATGAGTTTTGTTAAAGAGGATTTGTCTAGCCATCAACATTTCCATACATGCAATATATTTTTTCTCTCATAAAGTACATACTATTGCCAAAGATACGAACTATCGAGAGTGATTTTGTCGCGGTTAATCACCACCAAGTTCTACAATTCTCATGCTCGTTTTAAGATTGTGCGTGTGCACGCCTTTATATATAGCACACTTTTTAACCATCACATTCCATCATCGTAAATGATCAAACAAAGAAGCAAATTTTATTTAACCAGAATTCAACGACAAAACAAGAAACAGAGTGAAAGAGCGATCGATCGATCACACGTACCTGGAGCCATTGTCACCGAGCCCATGCAACCAAACTATAGTAGCCTGGTGTTTTCCTTTAGGCTTAACCACATAAGTCCTCCCGAATTCACAGGTCCTTCTGGATGTCCTACTCCCTACAAAAGACGAACAGAGTAATCAAAAACTCGAGTCGGGGTTTAAAACGAGCAGGCATTAAATCAAACACAATGCGGGCATGGGCTGAAAAAACAACAATCAGACGACGATTGCTACTAACCAGAACCAATTGATGAATTCGAATAGCTCATCTTGAATTACAGAAAAAATGAAGTCTTTTTCAAGAAACACTACAACACAATATGAAGACAACTGAAACCGGGAGACCCCTATTTATACTATAAAAAGAAATGGGAAGGTTACAAATGGAATAAAAACACGTATGTGTAATGTGAGCCAGCTGCCCTTTGCCTAGAAACAAAAATTAAAATGAAATGGGCATCCATGACAAGGAGAGGAAAAGCACAGACTTTTTCATAAGCACATATTTAAAAATAAATAAATAAATGAAAAGAATAAAAAAGATGGAAGAATTAACGATACGGACAACACATAATTTGTTTGAGCCGTTGAGGTTGGAGGGCTGTATCGATTTATTGCAGCATTGAAACTAGGGGTAAAAAATAAAAGAATCAATCACCAACTACAGCTTCAAGAATATTTTCTGAAAATAACAGGGGAATAATATTAATAATTAAATTTAGGAAAATAAGGGATGTGTATACATATATACATCAATTGTATTATTAAAGTTGTTTGTGAAGTCATCTTATAATTCCATACAAGTCTAGGGAGTTGCTCCTCGGTCTTACTCTTCGTGTTCGTACGCTAAGCGTGAAACCACACTCACGCACTTTCAATTTCAATATTATTATTGTTGTAAGTCAAATTTGATGTTAATATTTGAAAATACACTAATTTTTTTAAATATACAACTTTTAAAGATCTAATCAAGTATTTCATGTCTCATAGAATTACACATTTTATTTGTAATTTAAAAATAATAATACTTCCGTCTCAATTAATTAAACACTTTTCTTGTGTAATTAAAAAAAAAGGCATAATTACATACACGTAGTTGACACAGAGATAGTAATATAACTAGTAATACTATAATTTTATGGAACGAACATATTGCCACAGCCCTCCGCCGAGCCCACCAGCTCACCTATCCACGCGTCGAGCAAAGATTTCCCTTCCATCGAGCCGTGTGTGGGCCATGGTTGTGAAGGGAACCCGAAGAACTAAGAAAACAGAATATGAATGATTTTTGATGTTTATTGTTTGCCACTCGCCATTAATTGGTATCAATCTGTGTTCTTTAAAAATTCTTTTTATACTAATGTACGAAAAGGATGTTTATTTGCAAATTCATTTCATAACATTCCAATTGTTTTTTTCTTTGTTTTTTAAGTGCCGTCTTAAGATATATTCAACATATTAGTACTAGTAATATTTTTTTCATGTAACGTGAATTCTGATGCGAAATAAGAAAAAGAATAAATATAATCACACCAAATTAAAATAATGATCATATATGTATACCATCATCCATCACAAATTTATCACGTTCTCTTTAATTAATTTATTTTCATATATTGTCTTTTAGAAAAGCAAAAATAAAAAGTATACTACGTACTGTATATGTTTTTGTTGGTTTCACAATGACATGTGATAGATATGAAGGGTGGGGAATACATATTCTTTGATCGAAAAGGACTTAAGTGGAAATACTTTCTGCATGCAATTCTTCTTATATCCCACCAGATTTTGTCCTTTTCCCATTATTGGAAAGATTGAGATTTTTATTCCCTTTAATTAAATTAATAATCACACACCTTCAAGCTTCAACATAACAGTATATAAATATGTTCATATTAACAATGAAATTTGTTTTCATATTTGTTCATTTGATGGAATCTAATACTATCTACAATGAGATTTCATCTTGCAAAAACCAAAGAGATTGACGATACTAGTCATTGAACGACAAATTATTTAGTGTTTTCAACAGAGTAGATGAACTCCTTTCGAATCAGAGCATTCTCGAGATTTTTTTTATTAATAATGTTTACCGTGTCAGTGTGCAGTAGATTTGTACCATTCATGCATTTCATTTTAAGTAAAATTATAAAAAAATCTCAAATCTTATCTATCAAATTTGTCATCAGTGGCTAATGAGAATATGTTAGTAAATACAAGTTGCTGTTAGGTAACATTAATTTGCGTTTGTATTTTATTTACAGTTTAAATTATTCAGTAGAGTATTAAATAAAAATCTATTCAAGTAAAAAAATAAATATAACATTGACTTTATTCTATTAGACTATAGTACTATCAATAATACTACTACTAATATATAAAGACTGCAAATTACACATACAGACATACTTGAAAACAATCAAAGTAGCAGCAGAGAATGTATTATATTATGTTGCAAATAAAGAATTATTATGTGCAGCACAAGAAAGTGTGTGCAAGTCCATTTTTCAACACTGACAAACCATCCTACTAGGTATGTTTTAAATCCCAGAAACCCATCAAAAATAACTTCAAGCAAATCAAAATGGAAATGAATGTGTAATCGATTCCTGAAGAATAGTACAATACCCAGAAACATTTCCTCTCTCACCAGAATCTTATTCTGGCAGCAAATTCGCCGGGACTACTTTCAGTGATGACCATCCTCATCGTGACCTCCATCGGGAGATTCGCCTGGGCCAACCACTTCCAACTGTTGACCAACAAAATGGACATCAACATTTTGATCACAAATCAAGGGGCATTCTAAGGTGCCAGATACACATAATCAATAGCCTAAAAATGGAAAAAAGAACAAAGAAACGAAATTGATAATTTATTTGCTCAAATTATTGCACTTTTATATGCACTCACAATTCCAAGTAGTAAAATTATGATTTCAGCTACGTTCCCAATAGGTATACAAGCATGCTTTTCCAACTCATATAATCTTTAGGCGGTTTAAAGTATACACACAAGAATTTGTCAGTTTCTATACCAATAGCAAATAGTCCATATAATGAATCTGTGTTGCATACAATCCATACATCAATATTATTTGGTTCGGAACCTTCGGTACACTTACCACAAAGTATTGCGTGCATACAGGGCATTCATGAGGCTTGCCATTCTCTAGCCAGAACCAAACAACGTCATGCTCATCCTCTGTTGAATTGTATCAGAGTAAAGATCATGTGATTAGAAGTAAATCTCACAATATTTACACACAAAGAGAGCAAAACCGCAGATAAATACTTACCGCCTTCAACTCCAGGGCACCCAACAATTCTCTTGTTATAGTAAGACTTGATCACAGCAGGTTCTTCCTATACAAGAAATGTAATCATTGAACATACAGAAATAGATGAGGTGATCATTTAATAATTACAGCTGCATTTTTTTAATATTTATAACTAATATTTATTTGTATTTTCTAACTCTGGGAAAATAACTTACAAAATTACATATATATAAAATAATGACTAGCATAACCCATAATTCTTACATAATTACACTACATTATCATTTTATTATTTAATCATGATATAATCATGCAAGGATAATATTGAATTTTACTACTCCGTATTAAATTTTCACCTAATTATATAGGTACTAGGTAGACTATTTGTCCACATACAAAGAATCAGGCTATTTAAAAATCTTTCAACTATCCTGATAGTGCTTTTTCACATAAAAATATATTCACATACGAAACTTGTACCAATTACTTTGGAAAATTACCTATCACAAGTTTAAGGTAACCCATATCATTCAGGCGTGAACCATATTATAATAAACGGAGTTAAAAATGAAGGAATGCAGGTGGGATACGGATAAAGATTACACTGACACATAATACCACCTTATTGCATGTTTTCTGATACACTTAGGACATGAATTCTGTTAGAGTTCAAAGGGATGAACAAAGAAATATAATTTTGTTAAGAAGAAAATAAAGAACAGAAAGAAATAACGTAACTAACGGAAGCACTCTTCCGTTCCAAAGTCCGAAGACTCCTAATTCCAATGATCTCCAAAAGATAAACCCTAACCTAATAATTAAACTAGTACTTATAAGAATAAAGTCCACAAAACCCTAGTACTTAAAACCTATTGTCGCTAGTGCTACTAATAATAAATTTATAATTAATAATACTAATTAATTTGCATCATATCAACTCCATTCCCCTTAAAAATCGTCTTGTCCTCAAGGCGGAAATCTGGACGTGTAGTCAAGAATGTCTTTTCCATGCTCAGGCGGACGAAATTCCATATGATCGACTTCCTCTCGACACATCTGGTTGCGCAGGTGGTGGGCATAACACCAAGAACGGGCTGGATTCAACGACTTGCTTGATCGACTTCCTCTCGGCACATGAGTTAATATTTGGTAATCAATGATTTCACCAATTGATGGGTAAGTTTCACTTATAGGCCCCACCGATAAACCGACATGGCCTCTAAGTGGACTGCCTACATGCATAAAAGTCATGCTACCTGCAGATGCCAATAACGTTGATCCAGCAGAAGCAATGACCTCGTTGAAACATGGGAACTCTAATTTAGTCAGCCTTGTTGTCGAGGCTAATCGTTCTTGAAGGGCGGATGAATTTTATTGTGCGCCTTCGGGTGTGGAACCAAAACTGTCGGTCTTCTCTTTGAGTTCCTCAAGTGATCGAGAAGGAACCTCAACGGGTGTGGATCCAGAAGTATCTTCTGTTTCAATTTCTTTTTCATGCAGCAATTTTTTTAGCATGGCTTGCACTCCATCCATACCTTTTAGCATGGCTTGCACCCCATCCATACCCGCTTGGAGGTGTTCAAAACGATCGTCCACTGATGCCTTCAAGTCTCCCATCCCTTTCTCTAACCTCTCGATGGCAGCTTCAACAGCGTCTAATCGAACCTCACTTCTCGTCATGACAGATCCGGCAGCTTCCTCGAGTAATAAATCCGGCAGGTCGGACCAATTTGTTAGAGTTCAAAAGGATAAACAAAGAAATATAATTTTGTTAAGAAGAAAATAAAGAACAGAAATAAATAACGTAACCAACGGAAGCACTCTTCCGTCCCAAAGTCCGACTCCTAATTCCAATGATCTCCAAAAGATAAACCCTAACCTAATAATTAAACTAGTACTTATAAGAATAAAGTCCACAAAACCTTAGTACTTAAAACCTACTGCCGCTACTGCTACTAATAATACTAATAATAATAATAATAATAATGATATAATTAATAATACTAATTAATTTGCATCATATCAAATTCTATATGAACCAATGTTTCTACATATGAGGCAAAAAATAAATTAAAAATATATATATTATATCCCGTACGAGATAGAATGGGAACAATTTGTTGTAGATAACACTATAACAGGTTAAACGACAACAAAGATGTACAAATCAAAAGTAATAATAAACTTATAATTGTGTCTTATATGAGTCACACTTCTATCACAAATGTAAACATAGATGCATAATCACTTGTGTTAAGAACAAACAAAAAGAGCATTTGAATGACCAAACGTAAAAATCAACACGCGCTATAATACTACCACCTTCAAACCTTAATAAAAATGAAACATGACCAGAAATGATAGATTAGATATAACGTTGATTGGGTCCCATCAATTTTCCATTTTGTTGTGTGATTCTAAGAGAGTTATGGGTTGTAGACTTATGTAGGGAAGATTAAGTTTTACAATACAACAAAATAATTAGCGAAGATGATTACACATTCTCCGAACAAAGCAAGTAGGCGACACGGAAATTGGGGATAAACAAAAGGCATCTTTATTCACTGACCTTCGTTCCAAATGGACCACTCGGGTGGTTGATTTCCAGAATGTCCTTACCCTAATCAAAATAATTTCAAAAATAATCGGTTCAGATATCAAGCAATCAACCAGCAGTTTTAGGATGACAGTGAAAAACACTCACCTGAAGCTCGGCTTCGAGCTCCTCGCGTTCATGGCCAGTAGCAATCGGCACTACATCCTCCACTCTTTTAGCCACATTCCCTATCGACACGCCAAAATAAACAAAAAGCATTATAATATGAAAATATCAAATGGACACGAAGGCAAATCAGATCGCATATAAAAAAAATCGAGTCCCGAAAATCAAAATGAAAAATTAGGGTTCGGAAAAATACCAGATTCAGTACTGAAATAGTGATTCAGGGCCGATGATGATCGTATGGACTTCTCCGGAGCTTTGGAAGATCCGACGGCGAATCGAGTAGCCTTGGAAGCAAATCGGGCCGGGGCGAGAGTGCGAAGCTGGATAACGAGTCTTCTAAACATGGTTTCGATCCAATTGGGGTTCGATATGTGATCTCAGGTAGCCCTTTGATGAACAATCCTTTCTCTCTGAATGTAATTTGTTGATTGGGAAAAAATGGCGAAGGAAATACAATGAGATGAGGATACGAGAAAGGTGGAGTGGTAGACTGACTATTTTATTAAAAAAAATGAAAAACAAATATTAAATAATAATAATAGCACACTAGTATTTTACTTGCTTGAAGTATTTTTGTTTGTGTTATTTCAAATTGAATTTTTTCATGTTGTAATTTAATAACTCTACAATTTTGTTCTTTTGAAATTAATTCACTATAAAATTCAGTTCAGCTCAAATTACAATTAAAATACAATTTAAAATAAATTAAATAAAAATAAGTAAAATGAATAATTACAAAAATACAATAAAGATCATTTTAAAATATAATTATAATTTTTTTAAAATATTTAATAATATATAAAAAATATTATCAATTTTATAAAAATTCATTTCAACTCTATTAAATCAAATTCAAATGCATCAGTTCAATTCAATTTCATTAATCATTTCAACTCAACAAGTTAAAAAAATAGAATTCTTTGACTTTAAGAATTTTTTTGTTTTGAGCTTGTCAAAATTCAGAAAATTACCAAAAGAAATTGTGATATATGCTTAAAAAATAATTTTGCTTGATATAATATATATTATTATTAAAAAACGCAAAATTAAATTTAATATTTGAAATTATTACTTCTTCAATCTCTTAATATATTTGTAAAATTTTATTGATAAGTCGCATGATAGTTGTATTTAGTCAGTCAAAATATTTGTATCAATACTTAGAATATATTATAATATAATGCAACTTTGTTTTAAATTTTAAATTTATTAAGAAACAATAGTATTTAAGAAAAAATTAATTGCTTGAAATATAATTTTAAAAAATTACAATTAATTAAAATAAAATTCACAAGACAGTTAAATTGAAAAAAAGAATACTGTAATCTATAATACGAGGACATAAACGGCCCAATACTTCCAACTTGGATGGCCCAAAATAAAGTGTTTATGATAAAGTGGGCTGAAGTGAGATTTGAGTACACTTTACAGCCCAGTAAAAATATTTAATAAAAAGGTTATGATATTTTCATTTTTTAATTTATTTTACACATCATTTTTATAAATTAATTATTTCATAATTGCTCCATTTATTAATTTAAAATTATAAAAAAATATTGACACTGTCATATGTATTGTTGAAATTTTCTTTTAACAAATCAGTATTCACATCAATTCAAGTTAAGTTGTGATAGCAAATAACCAGTTATATTAACATAAAAATATCAAACAATATAATCGCGAAAGACAAAAATTACTATTTTATAAAACCGACATTCAATTCAATCAAACAAAAGAAAAAAAAAGTTTGAAAATATGAAGTGAAATTTTGTTTCCAATGGATGAATTCAGATGTATATACTCAAAATTAGCGCATGAAGTTGAAGCTCATTGGATAAATAAATCTATATTTATACTTATTAAAGTTTTTTGCAATATTTCAAGTAAAATTCTAGAAAATCTTTCGGACAATAATAAAAATCAAGAACATCATTCTTGTGACATAAATAGAGTATACAATAGAAGTGTAATTATACAAGCGTAAATCCCAGTTTGATAAAACGCAACCCAACACCAAATAAGACGAGTACAACTCAATAACCTTTGTTTTTTACCCCGATCCTTATGATCATAGGTTGAATTGACAACTTCGATATTAATTACTCGCGATGATCGTGTTAGTTATCTTACATTTGTTGAAATAATAATTTTGAATTTAAATATTGGTTACACAAATTTATCAATTTAATAAAAACTTTAATAACAACCTCATTGTTTAGAATGTAGTAATTAATTAGCAAATCATGTAGTCAAGTAATAGTACGTTGTATCGTATGTATCAATGCCAATGCACAAAAGGACACACGCGACATTGCCTGAAAAGCCGATAAATTATAAAGCAAAGCACGGTTTTAAAGAGACAAAACATTTGGGGATTTAGTTTATTTTTCCTTTCACATCTTTTGTGACAATAATTAAAAAATAAATAAAACCCAAATCTTATTTTATGTTTTGAACAATGAAGACAACATTAAAATAATTACACAAAATATAACTTGGGACAACATGCCGCAAAAGTAGTTATCATTGGTCGGTATAACAGACAAATTTAATCCCACTATTTTTTTTCTTTAATCATTTACATTTATTTATTTTCTCGAAAATAAATTTACACTTTCCGAAAATAAACTAATACTACTTGTCTTGCTTTTTGGTGTTATCTTCTCGTTGGTTCATACGAAACATTCTTAAGCAGCTTTACTGTTCTACCTCAGATTAGCTTTTGCAGTCGCTCGATAATCCTTCATTTAATTATTACTATTAAATTTTAGACTATTTCAGATCAATAAATATTTCACATTTTGAATTGAAATATAAGTTGGACAGTCATATTACCTTAATTACGTATTTTAAAGGGGGCTATTAACTCAATTTTAAGGCAAATAATTTTTTAAATTTTACGGTAATATAGTATACTAGAACTAGCATATAGGTGTACTTGTTCTTCTGAAGCAAAACAAACAAACACAAAAGAAGTGATGATATGCAATTCTAACAAACTTTTGCATTGAATCAATCCAACCCTCTTTGCAAGTCATATCATCACTCAATAATTAGTAATGCAAAAATAATTAGTTAGTAGCACATGGCCAGTAGGCATACTATTTCTAATAGAGAGCATATATATACATGTATAAGATATTAAAATTTTGGAAATATATTATATGTCCTTGACAAAACAAACAAAACAAATTAAGAAACAGTTGCCATTTATCTTTTTTTGGGGGGCTGAAAAGACAATTAATAGAAATCAAATAAGGTGTGAGGCCCTCACAAGTGATCTGTGTGTTCTTGCAGAGCCTAGCTATACCTCTCTAGCTAGACAAGATAGGAAAAGTGAGGTGTGTGTTAATTTATTTAATTAGTTACTAATTAATTATTCTTATTACATTATCTATGTGATTAAGTACTAATATATACTTATATAACTCTAACCTACATTCCCCACAAACTCGAGATGTGTATTTTTGTTTAATCAAAAGATTAAAACACGGTTTTCAACTTTGGTTAAAGAGAAAAGAAATATAGGAGTATTTATTTATGTTATCTAAGCAATTTCGATGCGCTCGTTGAGCCATGCCCAGTCAAGTGGGGGCGTACCGCGTACATACATCCATCCATTAAAAAATGTTAGAGCTAGCTAGCGCGCTATGTCAAGTGTGTTGTCTGTCAAATTGAAAAAATTAAACGATATATATGTTCGGTTAGTTTGGGCTAACAATATATTAGTATATAGAGTATACAATATTGATGATTATGTGTTTTAGGCATGCAGTGCAGGTTCAATAATTGTAATTATAATTTATAACAACTCTTCATCATGCAGTTTTTTCTGAGGGTAAAATGGTCAGTTGGGATAATATGACAAGGGCATTTGATGAGACAACTCCTAAACAAAATGCAATTTTTTTTGTTCAAATTAAATGAAAGAGCATCTGGCCGGACAATTATATTCCCACATAAACAGCTATACCCCCCAATCTCTTATTTCTCCAGTTTGGCTAATGGGCAGAAATGAGTTAATTGTCGAAATTGCCCCAGATAAACAGAAACTTTTCATTTGTATTTTGTGAATAAAATGCCTGTTTTTCTGAGACAGAAGTAGTACATTATAGTGTATTAATTAATTTGACCTTTTTATTTAAGTTATAAATTTGTTGTATGTGAAAATATTAAGTGAAAACGGTTTAGGTAGATATATATATATTTGGTGTGTTGGAAAACGAATTGAAGTGAATTCTGAGTTGGAGCAGCTTTGCAGGATGAAAAAAAGACAAGTTGATTGCGGTAAGAGCAAGATTGATAAAGACAAGTTAGTTGCTGACGTGTACCAAATTTGTTTTATTTGAAAGAAAAAGAAATAAAAAATAAAGGAGAGGGAGAGAGCTGAGGGTAAAAGCTAGTCTCAATATATATATCTCGATCTCATGCACTCATCACTCATCAGTGCCAAATCAAATCCTTATCATAACTGCAAACTTTTGTTGATCGAATCAGCTTTACCCGATCATCATAGACGCGACGCGACCCATGCATGATATCATCCATCTCTCTCTCTCTATATATATATATATATATCTATTTTTAGAATCTTACAAATTACGGCACCATCCTCGATCACATGCTTGCTAACCGGCTTTAGATCACATATCATGTGAATTGAAGAAAATCGACCTATACCATTTTCACTTCATCACTTGACAACTAGAGGTAGTAGTATAATTTATTGAATAATATATAAAAATTACTATTATTATTATTATTATTATTATTATTATTATTATTATTATTATGATGATGATGATGATGATGATGATGACGACGACGACGGTGTACACCCCGACTTATTTATAATTTCATTTCAGTTCAATTATATCAAACACTCACCGAAGCTCAACATGAAGGTTACTATATGAAATCATAATTAAATCATTTGCATGTGTATGATTCTTTACGATTTATTGTTATCGAGAGTGTGAGAGATAAATTTTATAGTATTTTTTCATAAATATCCTGTGTACGTAGCAAGAGTCTCATCTAAGCGTTTTGTAGTAGTACTCTTACAAGTTGTCTTTTAGCGATCTCATCGACTTCATTGCGTTTAACATGTTCTATATGATACCAACAACAACAACCGCATCAATAATCAATATGGAAAACGTCACTCAACTAAAATTTCAGTAAACAACCTACCTACATATACCTAATTAAGAAGCTACTTTTTTTTTTCCATTTTATCGTTAATGACGCAAGCAGGTAATTAGCTAAGTAATTACTTCAAATAAAACCTCAATTGAGCGGTGTATAGTGTGACGTCATTTATGAAAAATAATGCAAACAAAAAAAGTACAATATCTCCTTGGTCGTTTTTAAATCTTATCTGAAAATATACCCCGCAAAACTAGCTAGTTGAACATTTATCAAATAATAATAATATTTACAACTCGAGAGTTGACTTGAGAAATTTAAAATTACTAGTATTAGTTTAACAATAAAACCATATTTTCATCATTCTCATTTATGACATTAATTTTATTTTAAAAAAATTAATACTGAATTGATTTATTTAAATTAGAAGAAAAAAATGATTGGTGAGTTATGAATATATTGTGTGGTGTGGGCTGGCAAAGATCGAGCTAGGACAATGAAACAATTGAAAGGCACATGGCATAGAGACATCCTTTGCAGACAAAGCCTTTAGATGTGTGTACTTATTGTTCCATGAATTGTATGTGTATGTGTGTTGTAAAAAATATTACTACTATCAAATTAATTAATTTGAATAAAATAAAATAAATAAGATTTGTAGTACAAAGTTAAGATGGTGCTCAGGATAGGGATCATTCATCTAGACTGCTCATTTTAGTGGCGCCCCCTTCTGAATCAATTTATACCGAATTTGTCGGCTTTGATGATTCAATTCCCAGATTTTGATATGTATGGACTATGGAGTATGTATATACGGACGGGTCGAGTTCTTGACATTACGTTTTTCACGTTTATTAAACACCGTCAATTCGATCAACAACAAATTAAAAATAATAATGGTTCGAGTTTGAATGAATGAATACTTATATATATATTGGAAAGATGCAACATTGTAACAGAGACAACAAACATATTATAAATACCTTTTTTCACAAAAACGGCAAAACATCTGATATCAAATTTCCTAACACTGTTCTATCTTCTTGGAAATTAAGAAAAAGAGAAAAAAAAAAAAAAAAAAAAAAAAAAACAGGACAGCCCAAAAGACATAGGGCCGGAGAGTGTTTTGGTTTTTGGAAATTTATAAATGATTGATTGATTCGTAATAGATACGGCCGAAAGAATGTACAATAATCGAGGATATATATGATCGAGTTGCAGTTGGTACTTATTGAATTTTATGCATATTTTGCCAATGATGTTAATTTATACCACCAAATGTTTTTACACAATGAGCCGGTCGATGAAAACACGAGAACACTGCGATCGATCGAAATAGCTAGGTAGAATTGATGAATTAAAGATGTGGTGGCATGTGATGGTCCCATGATGTTTTGGTAGTATTAAGACAAGATTAAGGGAAGTGCCCTAGCATGGGGCACCCATGGTTGGGGACAATCCCCGCTAACAAAGCATATATATAGACAGCATTGTTCCCATGTGCTCCATATTCAATACCAACCTTCCAGAACACATACGTTTTCATCTGTCTCGTAAAAATTGACTCACTTTTGTTCACTAAAACATATTAATCATTCCGTATTTTATGTGAATATTTACAAATAAAATGTGTTTGTTATTAACTTATTATATACGAAACAGCTCGTGAGAGTATATTGTATATAGTATAATCAAAATACTAACTTTGAATATTTAGCGGAAATGCTTGTGTTTGATTAGGCGACTAAATCATGTGTAGAAGTTGAATTCAGTTTTGTAAATTCAAATTAAAGGATATAATTATATGTACATTATTGGTTGTTGTGATTTTTTCGTACTTTGTAGTAATTGTTTTATTTACAATTATTTTACTGTTCGCACTTCAAGCTTTACGTGTATATATATTTTTCAATTTATGATTTGAAATCATATAGTATATATGAGTCACGGGACAAGATTCAGAAAAATGGGGAATATTACATTTCTATGAAAAATGATAATAACAAGCTATGGATTAGGATGTAGGGGTAGAATTTATATAACTACTTGTACATTATATTTATTGCTAACAACTCAGAAATAGTTTTTATTCCATTTGAAATTTGGAATAAGGTAGTTTCTTAGTAGCTTTATTACAATGAAAACTACACATTTTTGTATCATTTGTTATAAGTTTAAAAATAAATTTATCTTTTTTTCCTAATTAGTAATTATTTTTTTGTTATAATTAAAAAGCAAAGAATGAGAGAGTAGAAATAAAAATATGGGGTGTTTTCGGTATTTTATTTTTCTAATTTTGAATTAGAAAAAAAATAAATCAACACAATGATTGTTTAGAATATTGTTTCTCTCGTGTTTACCATATAAATTAGGTTCATTCCTGTTAAAAAAAATGATTTCACGCGTTTTTTTAGTATGTTTATTAATTTATTTAGTCAACAACCTCTTTTTAGAAAAAAAAAATCTTCTTCTTATTAATTAATTATGACTACTGTTTTGTTTTACAAGAACACCCGTGAGATGCTACTCTTAAGTATTATTTTTGTTGACATATTAACTGTAAATGCATATATTATATAATATATTATAAACGTCGAGGTGTGTGATTGTGTGTATTTAATATAACAATATTAAATTTACGATCAAAATTTACATAGTTTACTCCATCAATAATAAGATAACTAAAATGGATCATTTACATAGTTTACTCCATTAGTAATAAGATAACTAAAATGGATCGTGAGCCTTAGGAGGATGTATTGGTTTGGGATTTCGTTGGATTCTTTAAAACTTTTAAAGTTGGGAGGTATTCAATCTAAATTTTAAAAAGTCCATTAAAATCCTGGAATATTCAACTTGGATTTTAAAAAGTCAATTAAAATCTATAGGTATTCAATAGTTTATGGATTTTTAAAAATTTTAAAAGTCCATGGATTTTTAAAGATTCTCTTTAAAAAATACAAAGCAATTTTAACTTCCAAAATCTCTCATAATTAGAAGAAAATTATACAGATTTCTTTTAATCAACTAAATTATTTTTAAAAAATAATAAAAACTTAAAATATATATATATATATATATAATTAAATAAAAAAGACAAAATAAGAAAAATAGAATTTCTTTTAATCAACTAAATTATTTTTAAAAAATAATAAAAACTTAAAAAAATTATATAAAATTAAATAAAAAGACAAAATAGAAAAAAATATTTTTTTAAGAAAAAAATAATTTGAAAAAGAAAAAAAATTAATATTTTAAATAAAAACTATGGTTTAATTATCAATAAAATTTCTAAAAAATTTTAAAAAAATATGATAAAAATAATTAAAAATATATTTAAAAATTTAATAATATAAATAAAGATATAAATAATATTATATTAATATTTTTTTAAGTAATTTGAATTAATTTTTTTATACAAAAATGTTTCTCATATAAGTTGTATCAATAAGTAATGCCGCAAAGTTTATGAAAATATATGTAAATCAATAAAAACGCATATTTCAAAATCTTTTAAAGTCTATAAAAATCTGTATAGTCAGTCAAACTCTGCAAAGACTCCGTGGATTTTCAAAATCCACGGACTTTTTAAAATTTATAAAAATCCAACAAAATCCGAAATGAATACACCCTCCGTAGTGTTTATCTCACATTCTATAATTTATTTAGTCAACAATCTCTGTTTAGAAAAAAAAAATATTTAGTCAACAATCTTTTTTTAGAAAAAAAAATCTTATTTGTAGTAATTAATTATGACTACTATTTTGTTTTAGAAAAAAAAAATCTTCTTTGTAGTACTTAATTATGACTTCTATTTTGTTTTTACAATCGCGCTAGTTTATATGAAATGCTACTCTTAGAGAATTATTCTTCATAACCTATTAACGGTAAATGCTTACATTATACAATATATATATTATACACGTTGATTGTGTTTAATTATGTGTGTATTTAATATAATAATATTAAATTTACGATCAATATTTACATAGTGATGGGTGGGGATTTCATTCCTTATTGTATCATTTATTTTTTTATTTTTTATATGATTGACCTAAAAAAAAGATTTACACCATTTTCTCTTCAAAAAATAGAAAAATAGAATAGGCAAAATTGAGTGCGCCTTATGTTTATTTCACGTTCTAGAATTTATTTAGTAAGTCAACAATCTCTTTTTACAAATAAAAATTTCTTCTCTCTAGTAATTAATTATGACTACTACTTTGTTTTACAAGTGCGCCTTATATGTCTATCTCGCGTTTTTTATTAGGAATTAATGGATACGGAGCAACTTTTATAGGTTTCTTTTAGGGCTGGGCGGCCCGAAAACCCGAAAGCCCGGACCGAAAACCCGAAAAAAGCCCGTCACGGGTCGGTCCCAATTTTTTTTTAGGACCGGCCCGCCAAGGGCCCGGACCGAAATTTAAAAAGTTGGTCCGGGCCGGTCCCAAAAAAAATTGGGACCGAAAGCCCGGACCGGCCCGTTTTTTTATTTTTATATAAATTTTTAATAAATATTATATATATTTTATATAATTTTTTAATTTTTTAATTAATAATTCAATTTAAAAAATTTTAATTATAAATATTTTATATAATAATATCATTTAAAAATTAAAATTTTATTTTTTTGATAAAAAATATTAATAAAAAATTAATTTTAATAATAAAAAATATATTTTTAAAATTAAAAAACCGGGCCCGAAAAGCCCGAAAACCCGGCTCGGACCGTCGGGCCCGGTCCCAAGCCGGTCCTTCATTAAAAAAACCCGGACCGGCCCGGACCGAAAAATCGGGTTTTGGGCCGGTCCCTAAAAATTTTGAGACCGGCCCGGCCCGCGCCCAGCCCTAGTACTTTCTTTGAAGTTAACTAACTCATTTTTTTTTTCTAATTATAAAATAAAGGCAAGTGTCACAATTTTCTTTTTTAGTTTTCAAAATAAAATCTAAAATGTAAAAATTAAAAACACACACTCTAAGTAATTAATTAATTTCCACAATTTATAACCCCAAATAAATTAATCTAAAGGCTTTAAAATAATTAATTATAGTGTTAGAGGTAGTTTAGTAATTAACATTAATAAATTATATCCTTTTTATAATTATAATTTTAATACTATCCTAATTAATAAAAAAAATGTATTCTAAATTTTAAAGTGTATTTTATGAAATTCTAAATGTAATTTAATAAATAAAAATACTTTTCCCCAAAAAAAAAATACATTAATTTTTATCATTGTAAATGACCATTTAATTAGTCAACATATAATTAGGAGTAAATGCCCATTTTTCTTTGTTATTGTAAAATACATACCTTTAATTTTTAGATTTTCGGTTTATTTTGGCATCCTTTAATCCCATTTTTAGTAATTAAGATTTGCTACAATTATTTTGTTATTTTGTTCCTAAGTATAGTAATTAATTCACTGATTGGTTACATTTGGGAACAATGAAAGTAAACATTTTTGTCATTATAATTCCCCTAATAAAATTAGGGTCAAACATCCATGTGCAAAGTGATTGCTATTAATGCCACAATCATACATTTTCAGCACATATATACATATATGTTCTTCTTGAAGATGATTACAATAATTAAGTCTAAAATAATAGAGTTATGCGCTCATATTGCACATTATTATAATACCCAAAAAATCACACCAAATTATCTCTTGACGCAATTAACCTCATCTGTCTCCCATTTCCTAATTCTTTATTATACATTTCAATTAAAGTTAAAATCTCCCCGAGATACTATTAATAATTATGTGTGAATTGAAAAAACACACAAAAAATGACCACTTTTTTCCGTTGATGATGTTGAAATTAAAACACATTTGAGGAGCAAAAGCTTTCACTATCCCCTCCCCACCGTAAGTAATCAATAAATTAAATGAAATGAAATTTCCCAATTAACTATAGAGTAATTAATTAATGAATATTTATATACAGTGGAGTATAGCACACACAGTCACACACACACTGATGTGTGTTTTTTTGGTAACAAATTTAAGAAGCTCTTATTTCAGGTTGGCCACAGTGCTGTTTTTCTGGACACATGACATGATCACAGCCATGACCACACCCTATATCAATGTTTCATGTCTCTTAAATGATCATTCTCATTTATTGTTATTACCAATTTCTCTTCCAACTAATATCATCCCCCTACCCCTACCTAGCTAGCTACACCAAAATAACAAAATTTTATCGAACCAATTTTTTTCGACTCGCAATTAAAACTAAGAGAAACAACGCGCTAATCGGGCAATGCATATCTCAATTTTAATTTTATATACATTCCAATTAGGACACCTCAACAACTTACTTGTTTTTCTTTGCTCAAAACAACAGTTGACCTTAATTTTTTTTTTTTATTTTAAGAAAAAAAAAAAACAGGTTGCTTATTAAATTTAGCCTGCCTTGTTTTAAGGCCATCATCTTCATCTTTTTGTCCTCCACAACAGACAAGAAACCTCTCTACTTTCTTTTCTCTGTATAAAAACAAACACAATCCAGGCAGCCATAACAATATTTCCCCTCACCCCAAACAAAAAGAAAAACACATATTATTATTATTATTATCAATATGGGAGATTTTTATAATTATAATAATTATTATTTTATGAAATTGGATTTGTTTTGGATGGTTTTGATCTCATATGTTGCTGTTGTTGTTATTGGTTTTGGGATAAAGATTGTATCTCACCTGTGGTGGACGCCGAGAAGAATCGAGAATCATTTTCTGAAGCAGGGGATCAAAGGCCCCAAGTACGAGCTTTTGTTGGGCAACCTCAAAGAGCTCGCGACCTTAAACTTCAGAGCCTCGTCTCAGCCGATGCCCCTCTCCCACAACATACTCCCCAGGGTCCTTTCCTTTTACCATCATTGGAAGAAAATTTACGGTAAAATATATATATTTTTTGTTATAATTAGATTCTTGAACAAGGTTTGTCTTGTCTAAGGTTATATGGTTATTGTGTTTATACAAAATTAAAATCTTTTGAAGAAAGTTGGTGTGTGAGTGAGCTGTGTGTAGGGTCTACACTATCCATTGCCTCATTGGAATAATGTACACTCTACCTATAGCTACCTAATTTCATTGCTACAACAAACATTCATGAACTAGCTAGTATTCTGATCTAATCTAATTCCAGGCTCGACGTTCCTTGTTTGGTTCGGGCCGACCGCCCGCCTCACGATCTCCGACCCGGCCCTCATCAGAGAAATCTTCGTCCTCAAATCAGAGCTTTTCGAGAAGAACGAGTCGCCCCTGCTTGTCAGGAAAATCGAGGGGGACGGTCTGTTGAGTCTCAAGGGGGAAAAATGGGCTCACCACAGGAAGATCATTCAACCAACTTTCCACACCGAGAATCTCAAGGTAAAATACATAATTAATTATAAATGAAAGTAATTCTTGAAAGTAATTAATGAAATTATTTATAGTTGATGATTCCAATGATGGCGAAAAGCATGGACGAAGCACTGATGAAGTGGTCGGAGGAAATGTCAAGCGCCGGGAAAGTTGAAATCGAGGTTTCGAGTTGGTTCGAGGCTCTAGTCGAAGACGTGATCACGAGAGCGACTTTCGGAAGCAGCTACGAAGACGGGAGGGCAATTTTTCAACTGCAATCTCAGCAAATGGTCCATGCCACCGAGGCCTTCCAGAAAGTGTTTATTCCCGGTTATAGGTAACATACATATATCTATGTTATTTTACTATCCTGCCCTTTTCAAATTACTAATCGATCAATTAATTACTCGCAGGTTCTTGCCCACGAAAAAGAACCGGATGTCCTGGAAACTGGAAAAGGAAATTCAAAAATCCCTTTTGAAGCTAATCGAAAACCGACGGGCCAGAAACTCGTCGGCTCCCCAAGTTTCGTCGGAGGAAAACGAATCATGTCCTAACGATTTGTTGGAACTCATGATAAACGCGAGCCTCAAACAGGGCTCTGATGTGAACCCGCAATCGCTGGCGATCACGGCCAGCGACGTGGTGGAGGAGTGCAAGACAATCTTCTTCGCCGGAAAGTACACCACCTCGAATCTGCTGACGTGGACGGCGGTGCTGCTGGCGATGCACCCCCAATGGCAGGACCAGGCGCGTGAGGAGGTCCTCAGGGTGTGCGGCTCACGCGACACCCCGACCAAGGACGATCTCCCCAAACTCAAAACGGTAAATTTTAATTTCATTTCATTTCATTTTAACTTTGTAATTCGTAATGTGGTGGTCCCCATTAAATAAATAAATAAATTAATTAATTAACATGTGTTGGATGCGCGAAAGGGGGTGTTATTAATTACTGTACGTATTAATTATTTAATTAATTGTGCGCAGCTGGGAATGATTCTGAACGAGTCGCTCCGGCTGTACCCGCCGGCGGTGGCGATAATCCGGCGAGCGAAGGAGGAAATGCAGTTGGGTGGGATCCACCTGCCGCGTGGCACGGAGATCCTGATCCCGATCCTGGCCGTCCATCACGACACGTCCCTGTGGTGCCAGGACGCTCACGAGTTCAACCCGGCCCGGTTCGCCAAGGGCGTGGCCCACGCCGCCAAGCACCCCATGGCTTTCATGCCGTTCGGCTTGGGGGCGCGCCGATGCATCGGCCAGAATCTGGCCGTTTTGCAAGCCAGATTAGCCGTCGCCATGATCCTGCAGCGATTCTCGTTCGAGCTGGCCCCCACCTATCAGCACGCGCCAGCTGTCCTCATGATGCTGCACCCGCAACATGGCGCGCCCCTCGTCTTTAGGAAATTGTAGTCAGATATTATTATTATTATTATTATTATATTATTGTAATTGGGAAAAAATGGAAAAATGGAAAATGAAATTTGGGTTGGTATATTACTATTACTACTAGTCTACTACTACTATATACTTAGAGGGAGACGTGAAATTAATTACTCCACTTAATTAATTTGGGCTTGTTATAATTGGGTTTCATTTTCGATTAGAATTACTTTTCTTGTTGCTTACTGACATGTGCACATTCCACTTGGGGATCTTATCTTAGTTTAAATTTCTGTTTTTTTTTAACCTATAACTACTTATGTAAATTATTGGAGTACTTTTTGTTTGTATATATATCATCCTGATCTATATAATGTTTGATTTGGAGTCATACGAACAATCAAATAAATTCACTTAACATTAATTTTAAAATTTTCAAAATCAATATTTTTTTAGGAGATTAAGAGAGTATAATAATTTACACTATATATTAATCATAATTTGAGGTCTTATTTTGTTGTACTATTATTTTTGCTATTTCAATATTAAATATTAAATATTGATTTTGATTTTGATTTTGATTTTGATAGGGCTCCTGCGAGTACCAACATGCAATATTAGAATATTACTAGAACCACAAATTAAGAATGGACTTTGATATTTTTGGTAGATGAATCTCAAGCCTCCTCAATGAAATATCATCACGGAATTCCAATTATTCCGAGTAGCTACAAGGAAGAATATACTATATGATTATCGTGGAGTATTTTATACGCAATGATTGTCTTTTGTCCCATAACACAGAGCAAACATATCCAAATAGAATAAAATAAAATAAAAGATATACAGGAACAATAATGGATCAATAATCTCTCAATAATAATGCAATAATACTCAAATGAGTGAAATACGTTGACTCTAATTAATTAAAAAAATCTAAATATTAGTAAAATTTTAAGATGTTTTGTTTGTAATAAAAAAAAGGGATTGGATTCGATGTCATTTTATGTTTAAAAAAAATCGGCTTTAGATCAACTAGAAATTCATTGGGCCTTGCCTTGGAAGACTATACACGATTGGGCCGAACATCGAAAAAATTGGGCTCAAGAAATTGTATTGTACTTGTTGTCTGTTGTTGAGGATTCGACAAGAACAAACAAACAATCGAGCCGATCGTGATCAAAAGCTTCAAAACCGAGCTTCGAGTCAACAATGGTGAAGTCGGGATTCGACGTCGAGCATGCGATTTAACACACCTAAAAATATCTCTGAACTCGTAGGAATGTAAAGCAACATAAATCATACAAAATGACAAAGTATTTTACGAGCTTCGATCGACTGAAAATCGATCTACGTGCTCGGGGAGAGAGGTGGTTCGCTGGTATTATTCAAGCTCTCAAAGCTATTGGAATGTGTTCAGTTACAGTTATAGATCACACACAACTCGTGAATTACAAAGTTATATACACACGCAAAATCCCCCGAATTCCCGTGGCATATGAACCCTACGATCAAGTTGATTTAGGCGAATCCACATCACAGATTTCTAACAGAAATTGTGGATGTCATGTTATGCGTGAGCTGGCGAGGAGCGCGGGGCACTTGAAATCTCCAATTTTCATCCACAAACACGTGAGAAATCGATCGAGCAAGTTAGCCCACTAAGATGCGCTGCCCAGGAGGAACAACGTCATTTCTGACAAAACGGTGTCCTTTTGGTGTTTGGCGACAGATTCAAATGAGGAGAAAATACCACTTTGTCCTTGCGTCCAATTTGTGTAAAAATACTTATAGAATCTAAATTTTTTGTACTTTTCAACAGTACTCCTTATTTTAAGTGGAATTGTAGACGCAGTGCTCGGGATCTAGAGCTGCCCAGATGCCTCGAAACCATCTAACCGGACCGAACCGAACTTGACGGTTTGAAATTGAGATTTTCGGTACCAGAACCCGAACTGAGATTGACCGAACCGAACTGAATTTGGCGGTTCGAAATCGAGATTTTCGGTTCCCAAACCCGAACCGAGATCGATTTTAGCTGTTTCAATTTTCGAAAAAATAGAATCGGAACAAAAATGGACAATTCCGAAAATTGACTGTTTAGAATCGTTGGGCACGCCTATCGGGACCCGACTTCTACTAATAATTCATTATGTTTGATCAGAACAAAAAATAATTCATATTTAAGTAAATAATTTAATTTTGTTTCAAATAAAAATTTTAGATTTTATTTTAGTAAAAGTTTAATTAATAAAAGAAAAATGAAATAATTAATTTAAGACCACTTCAAAATTAATTTTGTGCAACCCGGTTTTGTGAGTTGATCGATCCTGAACCGCTCATTTTGCTAGGTCCTCTTCGCCACACGCCTCTCTCCCTCTCTCTGATTAATTGTTCGTCGTTACTGCTTTCTTCACACCTGCTAACCAGAGAGTCTCTCCGTTCTGTGTGATTCGGAAGGGCATCAAAATGAGTAAGCTCACTTTCCCACGATCTTTTTTGTTCTTCGTGTTTGCATCTTCGAAGCTTTTTTTCCCGACGTTTTAGGGTTTTTTATTCTTCTCATAATCGATTGGTTTCCGGTTAAAACAAATCTGACTGTCCGCACCACCATTACACCGATGATT
Organism: Euphrasia confusa; assembly: GCA_954870475.1. Classification (NCBI taxonomy): domain Eukaryota; kingdom Viridiplantae; phylum Streptophyta; class Magnoliopsida; order Lamiales; family Orobanchaceae; genus Euphrasia; species Euphrasia confusa. The sequence continues at coordinate 6,499,299 of OX940968.1, read as the reverse complement.
CAATTGCTGTGTTTCGATTCAGAATTCGATGTTGATTTTTTTTTTTGCTGATTTAAATCAGGATTCGGAAAAGTCAACAGATTCGTCGCCCAATTTGCTCGCCAGAGTGCTGTGAATGAGCATTCGCTCGCTGCCTCAGATATTAAGGTCCTGGTATCTGTTCTATGTTGAAATCAGATTGTTCTTTGGTTTCAACTCAAATATATTGTACTAGTTCTTTTCGTTTGGTGTATGCAGAGGATGGTATGGGACGCGATACATATTTATTATCTGTGGTGTGGCGGTGTATAAAAGAAAAATGATTAACCTAAGTTAAGCAGTGATGATATAAGAAAAAGATAAATCTGGTTTACTTTTTTGTTATTTTTCAATGTTTTTTTGTGCTGCTTGTGTAATTGAAGTTATGTTAACATATATATATATATATCCGGTTGAATATGTGTGTTACATTCGGAAGTGTGTGCTTGTTTACTTTACACATTTATTTGTAGACATGTTTCACTACATGATTAGTGACATTTTTATTGTAATATCCAGACTGTCCCGTCACTTCTTCCAAAGCATGGTCCTGGTGCTAGTTCCACCGGATCCAAGTTCTTCAGCACACTTGCACTTTTTGGTGCAGGAGCTTCCGGGCTTCTGAGTTGTGCAGCAATCACATCTGCTGATGAAGCTGAGCATGGACTGGATTCTCCTAGCTATCCATGGCCCCACCAAGGCATCCTCAGTTCATATGACCATGCCTCGTAAGTAATGGCATCACTGTCCTGTTCTTTAAATAATTAAGGGAAACTTATCTTGCTTTGGTTGTTATTATGTTTCAAAATTTTCATCTTTGAGCGGCATATTTCCGGAATGTGTGCTTGTTTCTGGGAAAAGAGATATTTTTAAACAATATCTCATTTCTCAGTTCTCACTCACAAGTTAAGTGAGTGTTTGGCTAAGCTTTTATAAGAGAGTTTATAAGATTTAACATATAAGTTGTTTTTAAAAGCTAATAATCTGTTTTGTTTTATTTTATAAATAAGTTGTAATTAGTGTGTGAATAAAATTATCCACACACTGAAGCTAATTTATTAAAATTATGGGAGTCTTTTTATTCTGAATAATATAATAGTACCTTTTAAGCTCTTAAAATAAAGTAAAGTGGGAAATACTAATTTTTTAGGAGCTTATAAAATGTTTAGGGGCTTATTGGGGCTTATTTTTATAATTTTCATTTTTTTAATTTACCAAACAAATTTTAAGATCTTATAAGTTCAATTAAACACCCTCTAGCTCAAATTTTCTCTTTCCTTTCACACTTCCCAAGTTTCAATAATTTTATTTCTCTCTCCTACACTTTTAAGTATATTGTTAATTTCTCTAATTTATCACATTACTGCCCTCTTGAATCTTGTTAACAAAAGGTATAAACTTAGTTCCATAATTGTCTATTTTGGTTTGACTTCTCATTTTTTTTATTCCATACTCAGACACATCATTCTTGAAGCTTTTATTTTCCCAATACATTTCTGAAAGAATAAAAACTTTAGAAGACTCCCTGCTACATCAACAAAAGCACTTTATTTTCACCACTCATCAAACTTTCAGTTCTAAAAAAATCATTTAGAATCTAATTTTCACCACTAATCAAACTTTCAGTTCTAAAAAAAATTCATTTAGAATAGAATGTCTAATTTTTTTACCAACCAGCAGCATTTAGTTTGAACTTTTCATACTGTTAAACCTGGTTGTAAAATTGTACACTAAATGACTTGAGGTTGAATATCAGGTCTAATGCTTCTTATGAAATTAAGGATATAAGATCATTCTATCATTACCTGATCTATTATGCTATTATATGCATTTTCTCCTCTTAAATTTAATTTCGCCCTCCAGCATTCGTCGGGGTCACCAGGTGTATACTCAAGTTTGCGCATCATGCCACTCGATGTCACTTATTTCTTATCGGGATCTTGTTGGTGTGGCTTACACTGAGGAAGAAACTAAAGCTATGGCAGCAGAGATTGAAGTGGTTGATGGACCAAATGATGAGGGCGAAATGTTTACCCGCCCAGGCAAGCTTAGTGACCGTTTACCTCAGCCTTATAGTAATGAACAAGCTGCAAGATTTGCAAATGGTGGAGCCTACCCTCCTGACTTAAGTCTTATCACTAAGGTAATATCACTACTTCAAAGATTATGAGGGAAGTTTGAAATATGACTGTGCACATTAATTGCGGATAATTGCTTCCTCTCAGGCTCGCCATAATGGTCAGAACTATGTTTTTGCCCTTTTAACCGGCTACCGTGATCCTCCTGCTGGTGTTACGGTAATTACTGCTTTTTTTAGCAATTTTTTTTCTGTGGTCTGTTACAGAATTGTTCAAATTTAAATAACATTGGGTTTTCAATCTGGGCAACACACTAGATATAGTCTATGAATGCACACGGATAATTCACAAATGCTACCTACCGACTTGGATTTTGTGAGAAAATATGTATGCACTGATTTATTATAGGGTTAATTACAAAAGTTCCCTAGAGGAAAAAATAGCAACAGTCAATATAATACCTCTGATATTTTTAGAGTTAGCTAGGTTTCTTTGTAATTAGGTCTAACCTTAAGGTTAAGAGTTTAATTTTTAGAGTTAGCTAGGTTCCTTTACTTTTTTGCCTCCTTTGTTTTCCATCACTGTTTGTTATCTTGTGAGTTACAAGTTTATAAACTAGATACTATATTATCAGTATAATCATCGTAGTAAAGTTAATTGTGGCCTTGCATTGTTAAAACGTAATATAGATTCGTGAAGGGCTTCACTATAATCCTTACTTCCCTGGTGGAGCTATTGCGATGCCTAAAATGCTTAATGATGGAGCTGTCGAGTATGAAGATGGGACCCCTGCAACTGAAGCACAGGTGACTTTTAGTCTTTGAGCTTTGTGTTTGCTCCTCATTCGTATTCAAGGCATAGTTATGACGTTAGTTGAACCTTGTGCAGATGGGGAAAGACATTGTTTCCTTTTTATCATGGGCAGCTGAGCCAGAAATGGAAGAACGAAAACTGGTATGCAACACTCTCACCATTTTAACCTTTACATTTTTTTCATTGTTCAAGACTTTACGGTTAATTAGGGATAACAAAAATGTCTTCCAAAATTCAAAAATATAATACCCAACGTGAGCATATTTGTTCAAAATTTGCAAATATCAAGGGAAAGAGGGGGCAGTTGTAATTTTCGAAAAATAATCGAGTATTTATTTTTATTTTATTAATTATAGAAAAAACCTCAAGGTAGGCCTTGAAACACAATATGTTTGTACTGACATTAATTTATCTGAAGCAACAATAGTACACTGTTAAATGTTCTCTCATGTAGGCGGTCAGTTCTCAATCTCCACAGACACTTGCAAATAGATAATTAATACTTTAATGTTTTCTTCTTGCTTATATTACCATTGGATTATTTGTGAGCTCACTTAATTAACATTTTCTCCGCAAAACTCACAGATGGGTTTCAAATGGATATTCGTACTGTCACTTGCATTGCTCCAAGCAGGGTACTACAGGCGCCTGAGATGGTCTGTTCTTAAGTCCAGGAAATTGGTCCTTGATGTTGTCAACTGAAAACGCACAATGAGCACTGCATTTTGTATTAGGTTGTGCTGCACCCAATAATTATTTATAGCACTTACGTCCCATTGCAAGATTTTTGTCAAGGGGCTTCTTTCCGTGTTATGTTTTTGAGGAAAAATAATAAGTCGTGATTGTGCACGCTACCCATTTTGGGTTTTCAATCTATTGGGCTGTTATTATTATTGTTACACCATTGGATACAGTTGAATTGAGATTTGTAAAACCGCAAAGTCCATTTCCCCTGTTTCAATGATTGATTTTACTATGTTTAATATCTTTAGGGTACATTTGTGTTTTATGATAGGATTTGGCAAACTCATTTTATCAGAGCCCAAAACATCTGTATGGTATCTATGATTATAGTTTGTGATGAAGTTTATCCCCCATTGAATCTAACTTCTATTCATGGCTCAATTTTGCTCGACTATGCTTCGAGTATGGAACACTATCAATATATAAAGGCTAGCAAAGTACATTTGAACTTGACTTCATTTAAGTAAAATACAAACAAATTGTGTGATTATAACATATAACAAGGAGACTGTAAAATACCATGATATGTAAAAAAAACATCTCAATTAGTGATTGTAGCTTGACTAATAATCACATACTTCTTCGACTGTGAATAGCGTACATCTTCACATCATCAATCACAGGACCACATAAAGAACCCGAATTGTCACTCTTCATATGATAACCTAAGCTCGAAAACCTAACCCTAGTACGAGTTGACACGGCTCTAAACCTAAGCTTAGCTCGTTTGAATCCCCCATTACCATGCGACTCGTAAGGAACTTTGAGGCTGTCTTTCCCCGCGAACACCTCAACCATCATTTGTCCTTGGCAAGAGTCTCTCGCATCGCCCAACGCAAATATAATCTCGTAAATTCTTTTGGGAACAGTTTTTACGATTTGCATTACCACGCTTTCCATTCCCGCCACCAACTCAACCGCGCGTTTTCCTTCTGGCACCCCAAAGTGATTGGAGTCGACATATTTTACAGCTTTGACAGATTCGATTATCCACCCGGGCAGTGCAGAGTGGTCATCCTCAATGTTGGGAGGAATTAGGACACCCCACAATGCTTCAGGGAAGATGTATGGACCCTCTTCAAAGTTGCCATTTTTCAACATGTTACCTACATTAAAATATTTAAAATCATCAAGCTAATGAAACTAGTTAATAAACAATCTTATATATAAAGTTTACCTCTTTGCCTAACAGGAGCATGCAAGGCCTTGAGTGCAACAGAATCAATAAGTGGGCCGCACGCGGGGTCCTTTTCTCTTCCCGGGTTATGGATCGTGATCTCGATGAAATCGGACTCGGCCAAAAAGCCCCAAGCATAAGAATCCCAACCATCACTACTGTAAACAGTCTGAATGGGCAGAAGTCCCCAGTCGTTGGGCTCCTTATTGGGCCTAACGGACACGTTCAACACTTCTTCTTGGGCACAAGTTCTAGCTGCACTGAATGACAACGAGTGGAACATGCCACTTGTCACACGAACATTGGTTCTGATCGAAGCTTCGTCTCCGAGCCGAACGGCCGAAGCTCCCTCGGGGACCACCAGCAGCATGTCGCCTTGTTTATGGCCCGATTTTATGTACTCCACGAAGCCTGAGAGCTCCCAAAACAGGATTGCGTGCGGGTCCGTGACTCGGGTTCCCTTCATCTGTGTGGGCCTAGGCCCATGCTCGAAGTTGCCATTGGGCAATAGTCCTGTAAGATGAAGAAAAACATGAATGAATGAATTCCAAAATTTGTTAGAAACAACTACATTTTGATCTTAGTTTATCAGATCCAATCTCAATTTGATTATATGAGATTAACTTTCCAACTTCAAAAAAAACTAACCATCTTGTAAGCATAATGCAATATTGGTGAAACTGGAAAACAGTAGCAAAGTCAACAATACATTCATTTTGTTGGAGATGGATTGAAATGAGAAAAAATAAAATGAAGTTGGAAGAGTTTATATGCTAATTTGTCAATGAGAAGACCCCTCAAGTTGGAAGAAATAACAAAGACTGCCACTATATACATAAAATACAAATTAATGTGACCGAGATTCCGGTGTATCATAAATTTATCTTGAATCGTGATATCTTGACCGTGTAACATTACGTGAACTGACATGATGCGAGTTCGATCAAATTGACTTCTGGAAAAAAGTCAAATTCAATATACAGTATCTGTAATATTGTATTGAATTATATGATTTTGTATGAATAGTGGCAGACGATTTTTGAGTTCAGAAGGTCCCTAGAACAAACAGCAGGCAGCATAAATTTAGGGAAGGGATGAATATTTTGAAGTGTGTGTAGAAATTAATATATAATTAATAGAATAATTATCTTTTTAATCTAACATTAATTAGATTCCATATATATACTGTACAGCTGAGTTGAGTATGCTATTATCTGGGGTAGGTTGAACCCGCTTAATTACAAGGTACAAGTCACAATTCCACACCATATATATTCTGGCCGGCAATATGTTTCATTGTGAGGTCATTCTTGTCATTTCATATTAATAAAATCAGCAGATGAGTTGACAAAAAATGATAAAAGGACAAAAAGAGAGCTAGAATTACTGATGATCATGTGCAACTGATTTTTATTATTAAAAATATATTTATGTTTGTTAATTTGATTTATAATGATATACTGTATATATAAATATGTACATATGATATTGATAAGCAATAATTTATGTACGTTGATTATAATAGAGGGAAGTGGAGGAATGATGCTGAAGCTACTTTCCACGGTGCTGCAGGTTTTATAATTCATGTATCAACCTATCTAATGAAATTTATAATTAAGAGTTGATCATGAATTTATATACAGTACTGTATTAATTATTTATCAACACACAATTACGTACGAAATTAAAATAAATTAGAGCATGTTGTTTGCTTGCGCGCTTGAAAGTATTTAGAAATTAATTAATTATGAAACACCTGGATCATTTGGAATCATGTAACAGCTATATATGGATTGTACTGTGACAAGTACTGTATATATGTACATGTGTATAAATTTCGATTAAACATTAATTTTGTTATTTGTTAACTAAGTGCACAATTAGGAAGAACTGTCATGATGAATTATCCGCTGCCATGTCACATTAGAAAATCCAAAGTAAAAACTGTTATAACCGATTGAAATTGCCCAATTTAAATATCAAAAACCGAAAAAAAAAGAAGCTAATTAATACTAGTAATTCACAACCGGGGAGATTTTTAATTACAGATTATTCAGCCCCCAAATTGAACATGAGAAATAGAAAGCAAAATTCACAGTCAATTGATTTAATTAACGCCCTACAGTACTACACGTCGGACGCGAGCCTGGTGGCGATCGCCGAGTGGTACATGATATCGTGAAACGCCGCGGAATCGATCGTCTTTCTACGAAACTCCTTTGCCTTCTCCTCCGTGAAACAGCCACGGAACATGTTCTTCTCCGGCCCGGAATCCGCCCGATCTGCTTCGATTTTAACGCCGCCGCTGACGTAATCGGGTTCCGACGCCCAGCCGAAGATCGGCCTCAACCACCCGTTGGATTGAGCCGACGGAGCGGAGATCCTGCGGTTTGTCGGTGCGGGGAAGGGGAAGATCGGAGTGCGGGAAGAGGTAAATGAGGTGATCGCCATAGATGATAGTGCGAGCTGATGAAAAACAAGGTGGATCTTACTAGTATTTTATAATTCAGGAGTGGGAAATGGATAAGAACAAGATCCTCCCTCTTTTTTATTTTATTTTATTTCTGTGTATCTTTTCGCCTACCGAAACGACGTCACATTGTAATTTGTAAATGTATAATGGAGAAATAGGAAATTCCTTTTAGGAATCAAGAATATTCCTCAGTTTCTAAGGGTTATTTTTTTGATACTTTATTCAATTTGTTTTGATAAATTTCGGAGGGAAATTCTCGCCTCCACAAAATTTGTACCCAAAAAAAAAAAAAAGAAGAGTTCAGTCACAGAATTTGATGCATTCATACAGTATTTCAATGGAGAGACCCTTTAAAGCCGATCTTCCAGAATCGAGACCCTTCAGACTATGAGTCTAGGCGACTAAAGCCAGCAAGAACAACCAGGAAATACAAATTGAACAACGACCATTCCCTTACAAGATTCAAGAGCTGGATTTCACAACTTGTTCTTGAAAATAGTCCAACACATAATGCCCCATTCCAGTCAGATTGAGAACCCGAGATGCATTGTATATATTCTACTTCCAAAGCTTCCTCAAGGACATGTTTTTATCAGTTTCTTTCTTCATGACCTTGGCAACTGCCATCTCAAAGTCCTCCTGAGTAACGTGAACCCTCCTCTCTCTCAGCGCAAACATACCTGCTTCTGTGCAAACAGCCTGCCACAAAACAAATTAAATGAAGAGCCCATGGAAAAAAAAAAAAAAAAAAGAGGACGAGTGGTATTTCAACGGAATGTCTGACACATACCTTAAGTTCTGCACCTGATGCTCCATTCATTTTCTCAGCAATCTTCTTCAGATCAATGCCTCGCATCAAATTCATCCTCCTTGAATGAATCTTCAAGATGTCGAACCGAGACTGAAATGTTTTGCACCATTAGCTAAGTGAAGGAGAAGGTGATAAAATGAAAGATTAATTTGGTGAATTGCTTAACGCAAGCAAACAGCATACATCTTCGTTGGGATTAGGGAATTCAATTTTCCTATCGATTCTCCCCGGCCTGAGAAGAGCTTGGTCCAGGATGTCAATCCTATTGGTAGCCATCAATACCTGTAAGAACCAGAAACGCATAAAAGCTTCATCTCAAGTTTCAAAATAAAGCTATGTCAAAGTGCTAGGAGGAGGAGGTTGGACACGTACTTTAATCTTATTAGATGCTTCAAAACCATCTAGCTGATTGAGAAGCTCCAGCATGGTTCTCTGAACTTCACTGTCCCCATTACCACTTCCAGATTCCATACGAGCGGATCCTATGCTATCAATTTCGTCCATAAAGATGATTGATGGAGCATGCTCTCTGTCAAAAACTCAAAATACCATTTCTAAGTGCTTGCCAAAGGGAGTAAAAAAAATTAATGAACATAGACAGCGCTGAAGCCTCAAAGGAAAAAGGACAGCAGCATAAAGTCCATTAAATAAAAGGTCTGCATACAATGTTTGAAGTCAAAGAACACTAACCTCGCCATCACAAAAAGTTCTCTCACCATCCTGGAGCCTTCTCCAATGTACTTCTGGACTAATTCAGAACCCGATACTCGGATAAAAGTGCAGTCAGTGTGGTGTGCCACTGCCCTAGCAAGCAGTGTCTTACCAGTGCCGGGAGGCCCATATAGCAACACTCCCTTCAGTAGTTCAAGAAAATAATGACATAAGAAATACTTACAGATATGAAGCAGACAGCATTTACTGTTACAAAATGATGATATTACCTTAGGTTGAGCTATTCCAAGGCTCTCAAACAGTTCAGGATGCTTGATTGGAAGTTCAATCACCTACAAAACACCAGAAAAACAAATACAGAAGCTTACAGACTCTGTACATTCTAACCGACCATAAAAGAATAAAAACTATGCACCTCTTTTATTTCTTTAATCTGCTGATCAAGACCACCAATCATATCATAAGTAGAATCCGGAACTTTTTCTACTTTCATAAGATTCACCAATGGATCCACTTTACTAGGAAGAACCAAGTGTAGCACATAGCTGTCATTACGTAAAGCAACCCTCATTGAAGGATTAATCTTGGTGATGTCAATGCTCTTGTCAATGTCAACTACATACTTTCCTTCAGGATGTACCTAAACAATGATAGAAGAAAAACATCAATATCAAAAGTTCATTTGCCCAAGATAAAATCCATTATTTGTATAAAGAACCCAATATCAGCACTCTTAAGAACAAATCCATAAAACCCAGTAAGGGGTAAAAAAAAAAAAAGAAGGAATGATTTAATTTAAAAAAAATATATCTTTGGAGGCAATATTAACTCCCGTAGATTCCAAACCATATGTACATTTGAATACAATAGAAACAAGGAATGACCACTTTTACCTTGACAAGGACCTTTGATTTTCCCATAACTTTGACAACTTCCCCAACATAGGACCCAGGTTCCTGAAGGAGCTGCAACTCTTCTTTTAACGATCTTACTGAACACCAGAGAAGCGAATTTGTTATTTTGAAAAATATTTGACTCCTATCATATCCACTTGAAATCTCTTAAGCTTAAAACATGTGTTATTTTTTCCTTGAGTCAAATATCATCCAAGAGCACGCGAAATGAAAAATCTATGCCCTTTTAATCAACAAAATTGTAAAAGACAAATAAGATCATTTCGAGTTAAAAGCAAAGAACAACCACTTCAACTTACGAACACTGAAGAACACCAAAGAAACCTGAAAACTAATATCTCAAGCTTCAATCTCAAACTGACATTCCGTTTGTCAAATTAAATCGTTATTTGACATAAGGTCCATAAATGAACGCGTAAATGACCGTGACTATAATCAAGTCCCGGCTTACGATAACTGAATTAAGACGGATGAAACCCTAAATCACAGTATCAAATCATAATTTAAGCAATCGACCTTCATACATATTACAGATAGAAAATTAAACATCCTCAGTCGAACTCTGAAGAAAACGTAGGGAGAAAATAACAACAATTTAACAAAACGGGTTGAAAGAAAAAACCTCGAGCATTTAAGTCGTTGCGCTGAGCTTCCAGGCGCTGCAGATCATGGTTCTTTTGACGGACAAGCAGCAATGTATCCTGTATACGCTGCTGATAATATTGCCGGAGACCTTCCCCACTGCCGCCGACGCCACCGGCGTGCTGCGACTGCGTCATCGAATCCTCCGCCTTCCGTGTCTCTACCGCCGCGGTCACCATTGAATCCGATAAACTTGCAGTTTGGAAATTGGAAACTGCACTACTTTTGTCTCCCTATTGTTGTGAATTTTATTGAAAGCCCCAAAATATTGATTAATTATCAATATTCCCCTAACTTCGTATAAAAAAAATAAAAATAAATAAATAATTACACTTATCATAAATTATTATTTATTTTCTAATAACGATGTTTTTTATAAGTAATTTTTTTCGATATTGGACTCTCAAATTTAGTTTTTTCGTCCTACGTATTAGATAAAGTGCACAAATTTGTCACATAAATATCAGTATATCACAAATAACTTTAAGATGAGCGATTTTATGAGTAGTCATTTTTTATTTTTGAAAATAAATAGTTTCAAATGCATAAGCGATAAAGTCTAGGGTAATGTTGAGTCTAAAAATTATTTGTGATATTTATGTGACAAATTTGCACTTGATACATGTTGTTCCCCAATTTCGCAGAGCCCATTATGATCGGATTACGGCCCAAGTCCAGATCTGATCAGAGATAACTCACTTAACGAGTAAACGAAGAGACCTAGCCGGCGACCACACGCGATCACTATAGCACGGAGATCTAGCACCATCGAACACCCCCGGTACGGATGCGCCGCGAACACATTTAACCACCTCGTGATTTTTCTGTTCGTAGAAGCTTCCCCGCGGCATGTCGTGTTAGAGTTCTCTGCCATTCAGGCTGCGTGTCACCGAGGAAACGAGGGTGATTTGATCGCCGGGGCCGGCGGTTTTCAACCCATTCCAAGGATGCCTGGATAACGGCTCAGCAAAAGAAAGCAACTCGTTCAAGCTAGACCGGATCAGGGGCAAAAGAGGGCATTTCATTATAAGGGGTACAAAGGAGATCTTCCCCTAATACAAGGGGCAATGTGTGTAATTATTCAAGGAAAAGCCCATGTAATCTAGGCCTAAGCCCATGTATAGAAACCCTAATCTATGTACTATAAATAGTCAAATTTCCTCATTTGTAAAGGACAAGCACAATTCCCAAGAAATATACCTGGAATTTAATACTAAAAGCTTTTAAGCTGTTTTCTTATTTGTTCTCTCAATCCCCAAAACATCAATACGTTCGCGGGAAAATTCCTGTTCGGATTTTCTGCCCGTAAACAATACATTCACTATAATGTAAGATAATGTAAGTTCTATTTATGTATTAAATAAAATTTTCATTAAATATTATAAATTTTATTTTGAGTGAAAATCATATGACTATTTACTACTCGTCACATCTTTCGATTTATATCCACTCAATTGAAAGACAAACTATCAAGTGAGATGGCATTTCTCGTCTATCCTCATAAACAAAATAAATTAAAAAAATACGGAACTTCTAATATTTTGTCGGTTGAGCTTTTATAGAGTAAAGTGCAGTCCAATTTCGATGGGCCAAAATTACAAATTGATGAAAGATGAGGTCTTCTCTTGCAAAAAAAAAAGTTGAGATAGCATAATTAGCAAAAGACAGAAATGGAGAATTTCTCCCTATAAATAAGCTAGGGCACGACAAAGTTTTTCTTGCCCCTAGCCCTGTAGTCCATGGAGTAGGAGTCTGTATCTTTTCCTTAGGTTTTATTTTTTAATTAATATTTCCAAAATTGACGATTACAATCGATCTATCTAGGGTTAGGAGATGGATCCGACCAGAGTGTGTTGATTTGATCATCACAATCCAAAGATTAGGGTTCCGCCACTGCCGCCGCCTATACATACACCGATATATTTTGCATTTTTCATTTTCTGATCTGTAGATTTAAAATCGGAATTCGCGTTAAATACTCAGGATACCATTATTTTTCCAGGGCGATTGGGTGTTATTTTGGGGGTGTCAGATTGTTGATTGTCGGTTTTTGAAATTGAATTTCGGTACTTGAATTCTGGAATTCTTGTTCTCTGTATATTGTCGAAAAGAACCCTTTTGTTGGGTGTATAATAGAGTGGTGTTGAAAGAATGGATAAGAAGAAGGTTGTAGCTCCACTGGTTTGCCATGGTCATTCTCGTCCTGTGGTTGATGTGCACTACAGCCCGATAACACCTGATGGTTTCTTCCTTGTCAGCGCAAGCAAGGGTAAGTTTCTAAATATTTACATTGCTTCAATGATAATTTGCCAGTGCATATTTTCTTGATAGAATGAAGTTGATGAATTGTGCATTTTTTACTCTCCTGTTGGGTCGTGTTTTCGGTAGCTTGTATAGTTCATCCATGCAAGTATGCAAAAATCTTGATCATTGCCTATTCTAGTGTGTCCCATTATACATAGAGAGAGAGAGAGATGTCTTGTTAGCATGGTTTAATTAGGAATGCGACGGAATGGATTATTGTGCTACTGATTAGAAGGGTACTTGTCAGTCAAATATGAAAAAGGAATACGATTATGTCTGATTCACAAGATTTTTTTATTTAAAGTTTTTCGATGGACTAAAACTGTTGAAGTAATTCTATTATTGTGCACGTATATGTCGAGGATTGCCATAACCACAAGTCTATTTTCTTATTTGGAAAAATAATTTTTGTATTGAATTTGTTCTATTTTATCTGAAGATCTCATTCAATTAAGTTCTTGTTATTGGCCGATTGCTTTAGGCTTATAATTGCATGGAAACTTAGTTTTATTCTCAACATTATTAAATATACCATTTTTTTAACATTCGATTGTAATATAATTGATTCGTCTCTTTCTACCTGAACATGAAGGTCAAAATTATTTCTGTCATTTTATAGAATCTATTGCAATTGTTTATCATGAAGTGCAGGAGTAGTAGTGTATGGTTAGACAAAACAACATCTTTACATATGATTGTGTATTGTTTGCTTTATGCTGAGATTAAATATTTATGAGCATTTTCATCCATCTTCTTTCAGACTCAACACCTATGTTGAGAAATGGAGAGACTGGAGATTGGGTCGGAACTTTTCAAGGCCATAAAGGGGCTGTGTGGAGTTGCTGTCTGGATAAAAATGCACTGCGTGCTGCCTCTGCCTCTGCTGATTTCTCTGCGTATGTGGTCATGTTCTTGAATATTTGTGAGTGAAGTGAATATCTTTATGTCCTGATTGTATTGATTGTCTGCAGGAAAATATGGGATGCATTAACTGGGGATGCGTTGCATTCATTTGAGCACAAACACATAGTCCGTGCTTGTGCCTTCTCAGAGGTAGTTGTTTTATTGTTGTAATCACTTATTATGAATGCCAAGTGTTTATCATCTCTCTCTCTCTCTCTCTCTTTTGGTTTGAGGCTCTTGTACAATTTTTTTTCTGCTTTGAATGCTAATGTTTTTCATTTCTATTTTTGTAACTTTTTATAAACGTTTTGATACATTTTCCAGTTTTAATCCTTTAATATTTCTTATTGTCTTTTGTACTGTGTTGGTTGAAGTATATTGTCTCTTTGACCTTGGATTTTTGTTGTTTTTATCTGCAAATGACGTTTTAGGGTAAACTATATGTACTTTATTTGTTTGTAAAAGTACCATCTGTAGATGTTGTATCTGCAAATCACAGCATTAGTTCTCAAGTGAGGGTTATGAATAGTGAATACAAGCTTCTCATTGGATGTGACATCTAATCTGTTATGTGCCTTTTATGTTCTATAACATATGGTTGTAATGGTATGTTTCAGAAGCTCAATTCAGAGGTGCTTGTATTATCACACAGTTATCATACAGATTCTCGTATGAAATGAATGAGATATCTTTCTTAATAATGACCAAAATAATTTATAAGCAAATAAACTACCTTGCCTTACGCAGAGCCTAGTTGAAAGTGTCCTTGGAACATATTGAGACATTTGGGTTACCTGGTAGCTATTTATGTTAACTATTTGATGGATTGTGTCGCTTCTGTTGTTTTCTTCAATTGGCAGGATACCAACCTTCTCCTAACTGGAGGAATGGAAAAAATTCTTCGCATATATGATTTAAATCAGCCTGAAGCACCTCCCAGGGAATTAGAAAAGTCTCCTGGTTCTGTGAGAACTATTACATGGCTACACAGTGATCAAACAATCTTAGGTTCCTGTACTGATATGGGTGGTGTGAGGTATGTGGACGCTGAGGGAAATACAGAGTAGTTATTATTCCTTTTCTTTACTTTTGAATAATAAATAAAAATTGAATGATGTCTGCTAATTTTACTTAATTACTGATTATTTATTTTGGCAACTCTTATTGCTCTAGGTGTGCAAAATATGTGCTCAACATGAATGTCAGTTTCATTTATGCCATCAATACATCCCTGTTTTTTGCTCTTTTTCTTGCAGTGCAACTCATATGGTTATGATTATTGCAAATCAATTAAATTTGACAATTTACCTGCCTTGATATTTCTATGTAAATGTGAACATCTGATGTATATTAAATGACTTCCGTAGGTTGTGGGACGTGAGAACAGGCACAATTGTTCGGACACTTGAAACCAAGTCCTCTGTAACCAGTGCTGAAGTGAGTCAAGATGGCCGCTATATAACAACTGCTGACGGGTCATCTGTTAAATTTTGGGACGCAAATCAGTATGTCCATTCATTTTCAATTATCTACATTTAGGTGATTGTCTATTTTCTTTTTAACCATGTGTTTTAACATATGCCCACAATTATCAGCTTTGGATTAGTTAAGAGTTATAATATGCCGTGCGTGATGGAGTCAGCTTCATTGGAGCCTAAGTATGGTAACAAGTTCGTTGCTGGTGGTGAAGACATGTGGATTCGTGTTTTTGATTTTAACACTGGAGAAGAAGTTGGTAAGTCTCGATGCTGTTCTTTAAATTTTTATTAGTTAGAATCTAAAACTTCCTTCTCCCGTGTTAAAATCCAAAACACGAATCCTTTATTTGATATAACCAATGATTTAAAGCTGATGAGATTATTTATACATTAACACTATTTTCATTTTCACCCATTTTCATTTTATAATTATTAATTTATTATTATAATTTCTTTTATTTGGTTCCCACTTTTGTTAGAATATTGGTGTAGACCAACTGTTGTGACTATTAAAATAAACTATAGGTCTCTCTATATATTTTTAAATAGTAAGTGCATTCCTTGTCGTTTGTTTTTTCATGTGTTCCATCATACTGTCGTGTGTAGGTTGCAACAAGGGGCACCATGGTCCGGTCCATTGTGTGCGGTTTTCTCCTGGAGGTGAATCCTATGCATCTGGATCTGAGGATGGGACCATTAGAATATGGCAGTTGGTCCCGTCGAACAATACCGATCAAGAAGCTTCTGGTGGTGCCAATGCAGTGGCAGATATCACTCAGCAGGTTGAAAAAGTGCACATCACTGATGAAGTTAAGACTGAACAAAGGGCGACCGAGGCTAATTGAAGTTTGTATTTGTGGTTTTTTTTGTGTTGTAGTTTTTTGATCATCTCATCCCATCTGGGTTGTAAGGGCAGTGGCGTAATTGTTCTGCGATTTTTATCGTTTGGAATAAAGATAAGCTTTAAATCCTTTGTTTTTATCTGTTTCATCTTTTTACTTGATGCTTTGCTTTTATCGTCTTATTGTTGTCGGAGGAGATTTATTTGATGATACAAATTGGCAGAGGCTGTTGCCCCATTTGGTATATTACTAAAATGAACCATTACACTGGACGTCATAACTGAGTTCAATTTGTTGTAGGAAATAGTGACAAACTGCTTGCAAGGTTTGCAGTTGTTTGTTGTATTAAAAATGTGTTAATTTTGTCTATGATTCATTGTTTGATTCAAGGAATTCTGAATTGTGCTTCAGCATACTAAACTTGGATTTATGTAGTACATGCATCAAAAACACACACCCAAAAGGAGAGAAATTTGGTCTCTCCTTTCCAGGTAATATTAATTTACTCTGAAAGACAAATGATGAAACAAAAACTATAAAAAAAATTACTACTGCCTTTGCAACTCTGAGTTTAACAGAAGCCTTGTTATGAAAGGTGAAATAGCTGCAAGCAACTCTTTCGGGCATTCCTCATGAGGAAGATGGCCACAACCAGATATTGCAACCAGTCTCTGCATGATACACGATAATAAAAAATGTTAAGGGGATGAAATTGAGTTAAAAATGTAATTTTCTATTAAAAGAATTTTGGCTAACTTTACAAATGTTATTTTCAGCTAGAAGCTCACAAGTGTGATTTAGGGATCGAAGACACTCCCATAATAACTAATTCAAATGAGCTTATTAGAGAAAACAATGCTAACCAGTTTGTGGTTTATAAGGCAGAGCAAGCCATAGTTTGAACAGTTGAGGTGAGAATAAGTGAAAGGTGAAAGAACTTACAGAATTTACAAGCTTACAAGCCATAGTTTGAACAGACTTTAGAGGGACAAGGAGATCTTCAGCCCCAGCAATCACTAAAACTGGCAAAGTTTCAACAGATTTCAGCATCGATGCAGCATCATGTGGTGATAAGACTGTCTCATACGATAATTTCCCAATCTCATGAAGCGCATCATCCCAACCTTCGGCATGTAATGGGGCCTAATTTATGTCAGAGCGGCAAACCAAATTACATATTAAACAAAAGGAAACATAGTAATACTGGGAAGATATCGGCAAAATAAATATTACTCAATGTCACCTAGACTCCAGAGTAATTTTTTCAAACCTGATTTGTTTTTGGGGGGTTACTGGTAAAAAGTTTGATTTTCTAGAAAAAATTGTCCAAGGGAATATTAAATCTAAAAAAGGGGTTAAATCATCCAATGAACATTAAAGCTCTTGTAGAATCAGTTGAGGATTACATGGTCTTTTTACGAGTGTATTTCTGATGGAGTTTGATACAAATAACTTTGTGAGTGGACTAAATGGCAAAGTTTCCTTTTAATTTAGGTAAGCATACTCAACAATGATGTAACTATAGTCCATATTCCATACCAATCTCTACCCGCTCATTAATACAAGTCCACAAATGCATCCATGTGCATCATTCATGTAAAGCAGCAGCGGAAAAAGTTCAAATAACTTATTATATTACATCCAAATATATGCATTAGATACAAAAAAGCATACAGCAAATACAGAAAGCGTTGTAAGAAGACTTTAACTGAAGCGGGAGGGAAGGAATCTTAGATTGAGGCAAATACCTTGTACAACCTTAAGACATCGGTGGTTGGTTTGGTTTCATCGTACCAAGCATGGCGATTAACCAGTTGAGTGATTTCTGTGCGAAGAAGAGGACGCACCAAGTGCTTCTTTCCAAGCGACGTACGTAGCAATATTCTTGCGAATGCTGGAACCAATTCTCTTGACAAGCTTACATTCATTAGTACCACCCCCTTTATTTCAAGCTGAGAACCACCAAGCAAAATTTACTCTTTTAAGTTAGCGACCAACTATCATAATTTATTGGAATATTGGAAACACCTAATCTCCATTACAGTATCACAATTGAATTGATTACCACAGACAAAAAAATCCATACATTTCATAAAGCGCTATCCATAGATAGTTTTATCATGCCCTTACCAGTATAGTATGTATCAATATCAATTTTGTCCTAGTTATGGGTTGATGTATTTATATATTGACGCTGATCTCTCACATTATCAAATCTTTATTCGGTGCTATTAAAAATCTCATCAACATTTGTATCTTCTCAAGTGAGTCGTAAAATTAACAATATAGGGGTTCTTGTATTAAATTTGAAAATGCATTTAATAAAGTATACTCCAAAAGCACTCACATTAATGGAATTTGCCGATAGCTGAACCTTTTGAGCAGCCTTCAGGGCAAGCAATCCTCCATCATCATGCCCAACAAGCACAACTGAGGAGAAACCCATCTCAGAGCAAAAAGAAAGAAGCAAGTCTACCTGAAAAAGGAAACAAACTGCTGAAATAGAGGCTCAATAGAACCCAATGATAACAAGAATAAAGGAGTATTATATACTGTATATGCTAACAAGATCATTTTTCAAATTATAATAGATGATTTGTAAGATGTGAGATGTGAAGACTGAAGATGATGGCTATTAAAGTTTTTGCAAGGTTCAGAACTCAGTAGAATTTAATCAGAATAGACGCGTGCATAACTATTTATTCTTTGGGTTTAATTCGAACATGACTCGCATGCTAAACCCTCACTTAAATCGAATATTTCTTAAACTACAAAAGAGAAACATATGTTATGCCTTTATCTACGACTTCCCTTCATGATAGGCTCTCAGTAGATAAATGTTGGAAACTTGGAATTATATGCATAACATTAATATCCAGTAGAATCACCTGATTGTCAATCTTGTAAGGGTTAGTCAACTCATTTTCAGCCCAGTCCTTTTTTCGTGGCCTTGAAGTCAAACCCCATCCAGGCCTGTCAAAAGCAGCTACCACACACCCAATTTGCCTGGCTAGAACACACATTACATTCCTCCAAGAAAATACACCCCCTCCGAACCCATGGACTAACACAACCCCAAACTGCTCACCATTTACCTCCAAATCTCGTTCCATGTTTGGAGACCCCATTTTGCGGGCTTCATCCTCAATATACATTTCATTTAAGCTGAAACTTGTCATTTCCTCAGATATTGGGGAAGATGGTGAGCTAGCGAGGAGTGGTGTATAGATAGTGGAAGTGTTGCTATGAAACTGGTTACTAATGCTCCTGTTAATATTATAATGGGTTCTTACTGGTACGCTTAGAATTGATGGCTGCACAGAAAATGTGGTTGAGGACAAGGTACGGGAAGGAGATCCTGGGATGCTAAGCTTGTAATGAACTGTTAAACCTTGACAGGGAATGAATAAGCTGTCTATGTCAGAAAGTAAACTCAATGGAAGATCCCTGTCTTCGTACATTAACCTTGGTGATTTCCTTCTAGTTTCACTGTCGCATCGGAAATATTTTCCAACAGATGGAGTCGGTGATCTTGGAACCTTCTGATAACCGGAGAATACCATTTTGCAAGAAAGAACCTGATAATCCGGAACAGGGTTAGCTGAAATTCAGGTGCAGAAAATTTCGTTTTGAACTTTAGAAATTGGAATGGCAAGAAATCTAGTCAACTTACTGTTTAATACTTTAAGAATATTAAGGGAACTTTACAAAAGTGGCAAGAGATCTAGTCAACTTACTGCTTCTGGATCAATACGTTGAAGAATAAGTTTTCTCCTAGCTTTGTAACTGGTATGGTAGGCCACAACAATGTGCCCCAGAGCGAAGAGTACAGAAGAGAGAAACAAGACGGGCATTCCCCAAGACTTCTTCAGATGGAGCCTCTTCCTCGAGAGAGAAATCGAAGCTTCACCCTCTAGTTGAGAATTGACAGTGAAAACACAAGCCTTAAAGGAAAGAAGCAGTATTGAAGCCAAGGAGGTGAGGGTCACAGTTCCTAGATAGGGTCCATGTGACAGTGCTTGCCCGTCGCTAACTGAATACATGCCTGCTCATCAAACAATTACATAACAGACGGATTAACGTTCACGACTAAAATAACGATTATCAAACTAACTCGACACGATTATATGATTCTTGATGGGTTCAATTAAGAAAAATTAAGAGTGTTTTCACTATAACCCAAGATCACAGAGCAGTACCAAAAGCAAGCAAACAAACTCTTTACAGCTAAATCAAATCCAAAATCACAAATACAAAAAGGGAGAACGGGAACATACAGATGATGATGGCAGATCTGACGATCGAAACGAGAGGTATATCCGTGAGCGAGCTCTTGAACGAGTATCTCCGCAAATGTTCCCTAAGTCCGTAACACCTCACGCACGTGAAGCTCTGAATCGACAAACAAGGCAAAACGGCGTCGCTTACAGCCACCGCCAGCGGCAGCGCCACCACCAGAAGCGACGCCACCATCGCCACCAAAAAATACACCGTCCTCACGACTCTCAGCAATTTCTCCCGCCACCAACCGCCTTTCACTGCCATTTTTTTTATATTTTGCTGAAATCGTTTTCCAGCAACCAACCAGAAAGGGGGAAAAATTGCAAATACGAATTTTAGAAAGAAGTAAAAATCAAGTAGGGTCTGCTAAAGTGCGATTATGAGAGAAAATCAAAAGGCTGTGGAGAGATAGATACGGTGGCGCTATGTCCATCTCCCGGCGTCGTATCGACGGCGCCGGCGATTATAAGCGTTAACTAAAGCCAAAACCAACTCGCCTGCATTCGAATCTCTTTTTGATCCTTCGTTCTTCCGGACTCCACAGAGTTTGACTGATAATTATAAATAGCTAAAAGCCAGAGGATTAGTACTGTGTGATTTCTCTTTTGCTTTTATTTTTATTTTTTATTTGTGAAAATAATGTTCTCGATTATGAGAGAGAGGTTATTTTTTTTAATTGTAATTATTTGAGCAATTACAGTAAAATGCTTTATTAAAGATTTTCATTAATTGTGTTGCATGCGTTTATTTAAGTCAATTTATTATAGGTTGACAACTTGTAAAACATTAACAAAAATACTAAGAATAATAAAAACGTATTTAACGTTTTTATTATTCTATCTTTTTTAAGTACTATTGTAATTCTGAAATGAAAATTGAGGTACAAATAAAAGCGGGAGCTGACGGAGTAGCTTTTGATTCCCACCGAAAAGCTGATATCTTTGCCCATGCTTGTCAGCTTTGTAACTGTTAATTTGTGACGAATGAAAAATGAAAAGTATAAATATTTGGTGGTGGGGGATAAAAAAATAGTAGTATTAATTTCAAATTTTAATATGTGAATTTTATAAATCAAATTTGGTGTAGTTAAAAGCTTTATAATATCAACCAACTCACAATAATAATAATAATAATAATAATAATAATAATAATAAATTGCAAATGTAATTCAAATTAATTTGAAAAACAAATAATAATGGAGTTTGTGGGTGAAGGGTGAACGTCTCGGGTCGGGTCCACTCCTGTATCAGAGTTTTCAGCCCATCTTTGTCGTCCCCAACTGTCGCTCCATTACGTCCTGTCTTGCCCCTGTCCTAACGGTCTCTTTTCGAAGAACAAAAAAAAAAAAGGAATTGTGCATCATGATTTTTTTATTTTGTTAATAAATTATACTCAAAATATCTCCTTATGAGTATATTATTTACAATTTTAAAAAAAACTCTAAAAAGATAGTCTAAACAAACACTATCATGAAATAGATGTAGAAACTGAATATATATAAATATACATACACTGATACACATCTAAACTCTTGGTAACATTGATATTTTTTATGAATGTTAAAAATGATTATTTTTATGAATAATTTTACGATAGGATATAATACTACTTTCGTTTTAATTATATATTCTCTGATTGATCTGTACAATTAAGAAAAATATGATTTTTTGATTTTTTGATGAAAAAGTAAAAAAATATTTTTAAGTAAAAAATTAAAATAATTGTAAATAAAATTTGTAAAATAAATAAAAAAATGTAAAAAAGTAAAATATGCTTTTTAAGAGTGTATAATTAATTGGAATATAAAAAAATGTGTATAAATAATTACCACAATATTATAAGACAAAATAAAATATTTAAAAATTGATACTAGGTGAGCATATTCAAATAATCAAATGTACTCTACTCCTTCCCAAAAAATTGCCAAGGTCTTAAAAATTCTTAAAAATTAACAAGGTCTTAATAATCAAATAACCTACTACACTAGACTTTTTTTAGATTCACTTTATTCTTTTGAATTTCGAATGATGATTAATTATTCTAATATAGTGGGGTGGGCTCTATAAATATATATGTGAATTTTGAGTAGTCCAATTGCAAATTGTATACTATTAAAATAATATACAATTGATTATAATTTATGTAATTATTTTTATATTGTGATCGACACAAAAATCAAAAAATATAACAGTAAATTGTATTTTTAAAAATGTAATAATAACTACAGTAAATAAAAAATTAAAAATATAATTATATTTTAAATGAATAAATAAAAATAATTACAGTATTTATTTTTGAAATGTGCAAATTTGTAAGATATCCAAAAAAAGAATAAAAATATTAAAGAACATATGAGTGCAATATAATGTTGGGCCCACTTATCATTCATAGCCTATATACAGAATTTTAAATTTTTTAGCTGTGTAACTGTAATATGTTTTGGATGATAATTATTTGTGGGACCCTTTAATTATCAAATCAATATAGTGCACAGATCGTGTCTCGATTCGAATTGTTGTTCACATTAAATTATACTGTAGTAATCTGTTTAATTATAGTATTAAATTGCCATTGAGATTATACTGTAGTAATCTGTTTAATTATAGTATTAAATTGCCCTCGAGGTGTCTAATGGTGGGGCCGAGACTCCGAGTGAAATTCTTGGGACGGTTTGGCTCTAAATGGGGTCAGGCCGTTGAGTTTTTTTTGACACATATACTTCCTTTCAAATAGAGTATAAACTTTCATTTCAACCGAAAAACAATATTATTAAAGAGTTATTTTTATATATAGTTTTACAAAATAAAAATGTTTTTTTTATAAAAAATAATATAAATATAAAAAATAAAATACAATGCTTGTTTGGTAGGTAGGATAAATTATCATTAGATAATTCAAACTAATCACTATTGACATAAGATAATATATCTCTCCCACTTGAGAAGATAAATGATATGAAGGAGCACATTAAATTGTAGCGGGCCTCTTAATCTTGCACGGGCCCAACAACTCCAACCAAACATCAAATATCCAAGCTAACATAACTATTCAGTTGTTATCTATACTACTACCAAACGACCCCTAATATTATTTATCTTTGAATTCACAAAATCAATTTAATAATTTTGAATAATAAAATTTGACCATTATAAAAATTGTGTTTAACATACAAATTGAATAAAATATTAATAAATTTAAGAATTATAAACTTTCATATAATATATGTTATTGATTTTTGTAAATATTGGAAGAAGATTATGAATCTGTATATTTCTCTAAAGAGTGTTACATACATATATATAATCAATGACAAGTAATAAAATAAGGAAAGGAATAAATCATATATTCAGACAACTAATCCTACTGCTAATAGACGGTTGACTTTCTATATTTAACACTCCTCCTCAAGTTGGAGCATATATGTCTAACATGCCCAACTTGTCACATATAGTATTCATTGAAGCTTTGCGAAGAGGCTTGGTCAGAATATCGGCGAGCTGAAAATCTGTCCGAACATGAATGAGTTGGATACATGGGGGACAAGAGGATGTTCCTATGACAAGATCTCGAATCAGATGACAATCCACTTCAATGTGTTTGGTCCTCTAGTGAAAGACCTGATTCTTGGCAATATGCATGGAGGATTGATTGTCACAATGTAACCTCATCAAACCATCATGGTTAACACCTAGTTCGCTAAGTAAACGTTTTGTCCAAACTAGCTCGCATGATGTGTTTGCCATTGCGCGGTATTCCGACTCTGCACTCGATCGAGATACAACTGTTTGTTTCTTACTCTTCCAGGATATAAGGTTACCACCAAAGAAGACACAATATCCGGTAGTGGATCTTCGACTATTAGGACAACCTGCCCAATCAGCATCAGTGAATGCTGCGATCCGACTATGTCCTTGATCAGAGTATACGAGTCCTTTACCTGGAGATCCCTTGAGGTATCTAAGGATCCGAATTGCTGCATCCCAGTGTGTAGTGTGCGGGGCTGACATGAATTGACTTACTACACTAACTGGATAAGCAATGTCCGGTCGAGTAACTGTTAGATAATTTAGCTTCCCGACTAATCTTCGATATCTTTCAGGATCATGCAGGGGTGATCCATCGGCAGGCATGAGTTTGGTCTCAGGGACCATCGGTGAGTCGACCGGTTTGCATCCAAGTAACCCGCATTCTGAAAGCATATCAAGAACATACTTTCTTTGACAAATAAGGATCTTTTCGTGAGACCGTGATACCTCAATGCCAAGAAAGTACTTGAGTTTACCAATATCTGTAATTTGAAATTGCTCACTCAAAAACAACTTTAATGCTGATATTCCCTCGATGTCATTACCGGTAATAATCAGATCATCAACATATGCGACTAGGATGATGGTCTTCTCTTTTAAGTGTCTATAAAAGACTGAGTGGTCATTAGCGCTCCTGGTCATACCAAACTGATCAAGTGCTTGGGAGAGACGCCCAAACCAAGCTCGTGGGGATTGTTTCAGACCATATAGGGACTTCCGCAAACGACAAACTTTGGAAGCCTCCTCCTGAACAACAAATCCTGGTGGTTGAGTCATGTAAACCTCCTCCTCAAGGATGCCATTGAGAAATGCATTCTTGACATCTAATTGGTGCAACGGCCAATGACGAACAGCAGCTAAAGACATACAGATCCGAACAGATGCCATCTTAGCAACAGGAGAAAATGTCTCATCATAATCAATGCCATGAGCCTGGGAGTACCCTTTAGCAACCAAGCGAGCTTTGAGTCGGTGTAGCGACCCATCTGGATGAACTTTGACTGTAAAAACCCACTTGCAACCAACAGCCTTTTTGTTAGGAGGGAGAGGACTAAGATCCCACGTTTCATTTTTCCAAAGAGCGGACATTTCCTCCTTCATAGCACTAAACCACCCTGGATTATTCAAAGCTTCTGACACATTCTTAGGAACATAGTAACTGTCAAGACGTGTAGTAAAGGCACAATGGTATGTGGATAGAGCTGCGTAGGAACAAAAGCGGTTTATGGGATATTTGGTACAGTTACGAGAATGTTTACGAAGGGCTATAGGAAGGTCAATATCAGATATTTGAGGTGGTGGGATTGGAATATAAGGTTGTAGACGAGGTGTGGTAGGGTCAGGTGGTTGGGCAGGAGATGATGGAGATTCAGTGGTTGGGACAAGTTCATTGGGAGATGTACAAGCCTCATGGTCCTGCATAGTCTGGATCGAGTTAGTATTAACAGAGAGATGCTTACCCCTTCGAGTATATACCTGAGTAATAGGAGGCGCAGGGGGTGTTGGTGGCTTGTCATTCTCGAGGACTGAAGAAGAGTCGGTTTGAACTTCAGAATATTTCAGAATAGTCATAATAGGTGGAGAATTATTAGAAGTAAATGATGGACTAGATTCAGAATTTAAGAAAAACGGTACTGACTCCAAAAAAATAACATCAGATGAAACAAAATATCTTCTAAGACTGGGGTTGTAACATCGATAACCTTTTTGAGTTCCAGAATAGCCCACAAAAATACAGCGAAGGGACTTGGGATCAAGTTTCGTACGACCCGGCCTATTATCATATACGTAGCAGGCGCAACCAAAGATTTTAGGTGAAACAGGGAATAAAGGTGCAGAAGGAAATAAGACATTATAAGGAATATCACCATCAAGGACAGAGGAGGGCATTCGATTTATCAGATAACATGCAGTTAGAACAGCATCAGCCCAAAAATGATGAGGTACATGTCCATGGATCATCATAGTACGAGCCACCTCAAGTATGTGTCTATTCTTTCGTTCGGCCACACCATTTTGTTGAGGTGTATACGCACATGATGATTCATGAATAATACCATTATCAGTCATATATTTCACAAATTCAGTTGAATAATATTCTTTTGCATTGTCACTACGAAAAGTTTTAACAGTAGTATTAAACTGAGTTTTCACAAAAGAACAAAAAATTGAAAATTTTGCAAAAATTTCTTGTCTAGTTTTAATAACAAAAAGCCAAGTTGCACGGGAGAAATCATCCACAAAAGTAACAAAATAACGAAAATCTGAGACGGATGTAACATGACAAGGACCCCATACATCAGAATGTACTAAATCAAAGATACCGTTTGACCGACGAATGACTTTAGGTGGATGGGAAGCACGAACATGCTTTCCCTGAATACAGGACTCGCAAACTAATTCAGAAATAGACTGAAATTCAGGACGTATCTTCTTCAATACTTGGAGAGATGGATGCCCCAACTGAGAATGAACCTCTTTAGCACTACTATTACTCAAGTATGCCACTCGTTGAGGTGAGCTCTCCATGCAATATAGACCTTTGTCCTTATATGCAGTGCCAATCAACCTGTTCGTCCCTAGTTCCTGAAAGGTACATTTAGTTGGGGTGAACGTAACAAAGCAATATAACTGTTCAGTTATTTTGCTTACAGACATAAGATTTTCAGGAAAAGAAGGAACATATAAGACAGATGATAAGGGCATGTTTTGGGAAATATGAGCAGATCCAGTTCCTTCTATATCACAGGTAGAGCCATTAGCTATTTGGACAGGTGGTTGTGAGGTAGAGACAAGTCTAGACAATATACTTTTGTTACCAGTCATGTGGCCAGTAGCGCCTGAATCAACAATCCATGATGATTTTGATGTTATAAAGGAGTTGGAAGTAATACCTGGGTGGGCTAAAGTAGCCCTTGAAGTCTGTGGCTGAGAGGTCATGTCGGTACGAGCAAAGCCCAACTGCTCGAGACGTTTAACAAGTGTAGCTACTTCATCTGAATTGGTGCGTTCAATGGGTGATTGATCGACAGCGGCCACTTGAGCACGAGGAGGTTGTGGTGAACCTTTTGGGCGCTTTGGGCAGTCCCACTTCATATGACCCCACTCCTTACAATAGCGACATTGCACATTTTTATTACTACTAGAATCAGAATTACCTTCTGATCCTTTTCCTCCTTTCACAAATGACTGACCTGTAATCTTACCTTTGTAAGAGTTTGCTACTAATGCTGAACTTTCCGTGAGTGGAGATGAACTAATCCCATCAGATGGAAACATCTCCCGCAGAAGATGATAGGTAGCAGATAATGACGGTATAGTTTTCTGACCAAGAAGGATTGGGCGGGCTGAGGAGTATTTGGATGACATACCTCCAATAAATGTGAGTGTATTTAGTTGCTCCCATACTGTGGTTGAATCCGCACCAAAGGGAAATAAATCACTCATTTCATCAGATAATTTCTTGAATTTGGTGAAGTACTCGGTCAAAGTTGCATCACCTTGTTCACACTTCGCATGTGCTTGAGAAACTGCGTATGCGTGTGCCGTACTAGTTTTCTTAGAATATGTGGATTGGAGGTGGTCCCACATTTTCTTAGTGGTCTTGAATGTGTGTACAGTGGATAGAATATCCGGTTCCATCGCATTCCATAGAATCATGCGAATAGAGCTATCCTCAGCTTTCCAGTCCTCGGAAGTTTGTGATTCTTCTTTCAGATATTTTCCCTTTCGAAGGGAATCTAACCCAGTCTCAACAAATGTGGACCATTGTTCCCAGTTGGAACTGGAGAGATTGACTGGAATTTTCAATTGATGAGTGGAGAATAGTTGAGAAATTGTGGCAGATTCTTTACTCCCCTCCATAAAAAATAAACCGACTTAAGAGAGAAAGGTACAGAGCAGAGCGAGTTGCAGCGGATGAGCAGAGCGGATTGCAGCGGATCTGACAAAACCCTAATTTTCTAGGGCTCTGATACCATATAAATATTGGAAGAAGATTATGAATCTGTATATTTCTCTAAAGAGTGTTACATACATATATATAATCAATGACAAGTAATAAAATAAGGAAAGGAATAAATCATATATTCAGACAGCTAATCCTACTGCTAATAGACGGTTGACTTTCTATATTTAACAATTTTGATAAATATTTCAAGTCACGTTAAACATGTTATTGATTTTAATAAATAAAAATATTATTAATAAATATTTTTATTATATATTAATAATTTATTTCTATATAGAGGTATAAATTCTTAAGACAAGACTTAAAAATGTATGATATAACAACCTGAAGTTTATTCTTATTTATAACTGATCTCAAGTTTATTTTTATATAGATTATTACTATATAGAATTTTTAATGTAATAGAAGTATTGCAAGTTTTGCGAAGTAATATTAATTAAAAGTAATTAAGTAATAAATAAAAAATATATATATTTTAAGAAACAATTAAATTAAAAGTATTAAATTATTTATGAATAATAATTTAATATTTCTTTTATAATAAATATAATATTTCACAAAATTATTTATATAAATAAATATTATGATTTTTAATTTTATATTCAAACAAAAATATGTAAACATAATTAAGTCTGGTTCGGGCCGAAAAACTCAACTCCTATTGGGCCTCTATAGTTTAGGCTCATTCCATCTTATGTCGGACCGAGTCAATTTTGACAGCAGATGATACACAGTCTTCTTAATGGGCTAGAAATGGTCATTGATTCGCCGCCAGGCCCACAAAAAAAGCCATGCTTATTTTCTCTTTCAAAATTTTATTTTTAACTAATGCAAAAAAATGTTACATTTATACAATACTTTGTCCCATTTTAATGGTCACACTTTCTTTATTATTGTAAAGAAAGCATGACAATTGCTCTGAGACAAAGTTACTTAGTAAACAATAAAACGAGTTTTTAAACCATTTTTTAAGTAAATGGGGTGAGAGGTCGATTCGACCTATATAAATGTTGCATTTATCAAATGGAACATGCCGTTTAAATAAGGGAGTATAAAAATTACAAAATTTGTCTTGGGCATAATCGGATGGTAAAGCATGTGATGATGTGGGTGTAATTTTTCGGTGATTCAGGATTCGAATATCGGACAGGACAAATTTTTATTGAAATATTATAAAATTTGTCCCGTGATAAGACAATTTATACCTTGTTCTTAGGAGTACAATTCTAATTATACACCCACTAGTATATTTTCATGTATTTGTAGATAAATATTCATTATGTATGCTAATATATTCATTAGTATGTTAATTTAATATTTATAATAATTGTTTTTTGAAATAAAGATTTCTTAATTATTAATAATAATTTTATTGGGCTTTTATATTTTAAAGGGCGAGAGTACTATTTATATTGTACTTCCGAAAGTATGATATAAGTATTGCCTTGATGAGACCTGTTGGCTCTCTCGCACGAGTGTCTGCTACTCGCGTACAATTTTCGATTACCCGATCGATAAATTTTTTTTAGGCTATTTTTAAAAATAGAGTAACCAAAACTAATTTTATATAAATAAAAGTTCTACCCTTTCCTAATTATATATTAGAGTGAATTTCTACATTCAGTCTTTTCATTTAATTTATATGTATATGTAAAGTAAGGATAAAAAAGACATTTCAAAATTTAAATGTTACTTTTTTTATAAATATAACTATCAAATTACTTTAAATAATAAAAATAATATAAATTTTTTACATTAACTTGTAATAGTTATAATTTTATAAAGTGGGAATGTAACTTTTCATTCAATTTTATAAAACACCTACTTATTTTGACACCATCCATAAAACTACATTTATTCTATACAATCTCCATTGGAATAGTCCTCTTTACCCTTACTTTTATTTTTTCTCAAATAATAATTAAAAAAACCATTTAAAAACCTTTTAAAACCTTCAAAAATCAAAAAAAAAAGTGGGCCCCACAATATCAAATGAAAATCAGATTTGAGGTTGGTGGAGGTGTTTATTGCATTCATGAATGCATCTTCTCCTACTTCCCCTCAAACCCTAAATCCATTTCAAAAACTAAATCTAAATTCTCTCTCACACAAAAATCTCCTCTCTACAACAAGAGACGCCTGAATATACGTGGGAAGGGCAACCGAGTTCGCCGGCCGAAAGGTACGTCGAAAAGCGGCGATTCTGGTTTTTTTTTTTTCGATTTTCTGCAAAAAACCATAACTACACGGTGGCTACACGGTGAGTTTCCTTGACCGTGTAGCCACCGTGTAGTTATGAAGATTACCCGGTTGCTCGGTTACACGGGCTCGCACTACACGGGTATTACCCGGTCACCGTGCTCTCGGTAACACGGCAAGGCCACTACACGGTCACGTGACCGTGTAGTGACCGTGTACAGACCCCGTTTTTTCATTTTTTTTTTTTAAATTGTCTAATAATGGCTTTGTTTATGCGTTTGGATGGATATTTTGGGTTCCCTAACTGAATTCAACTGTGTTTTGTAATTGTAGATGTCAAATCAACGAATCACGGTACGTTACGGTGGTCGTTGGGATCGAGAGGGCTACGTTGACGGAGTAGATATGCGCCTCTTCTTTCGTAGGGAAGAAATTACACTCGACGCTCTCGTGAGCCGGATTCGTGCGGTTTTGCGCCCTCCGCCCAGTGTCGATTACATGTTGTATTGTTATACCCGAGGCTATGACATGAGAAGCGTGCGAGCTCCTATGCTTTATGACGAAGATGTGTCACGCATGTTAGACGAGCAAAGGGCCGAGTGCTTTGTGTTCGTCGTCGAAGTAGAGGGACAACGAGCTGCGCCGGAAGTGAATATCGGAGGAGAAAACCGCGATCGGGGCGTACCGTCAGAGAACGAGAACGAGGAGGTACCGTCAGAGAACGAGAACGAGGAGGTACATACTTCCGAGGACGAAGAAGAAGCCCGTCAGTCCGATCTCTTGGAATCGTTGACCACGGAGTGGACCGAATGGATTAGACAGCCGGGCGTGGTTAAAAAGATCATGTCGCGCCGTAATATGTCCTCGAGTTCTCATGCGGGAGGTGGCGAGCAAGCCGAAGCTTCTCAGAATGCACAGAATAATCCTCTGCGCAATTGGATCATTCCACTACCGACGTTTGACCCCGCTGTTCCGTTGCGTTCTGTCGAACACCAACCAATTTACGGTCAGATGGCAGTCGGAGCCACGTTCCGAAAGAAACAGGATCTGAAGGTGATGGTGGGGATTTATCACATGGAGAATAACGTAGAGTGCAAAACTGCTCGCTCGAGCACTGATCGGGTGACGTTCGTTTGCAAGCTGGGGCGTGAAGAATGCTCGTTCAGATTGTGTTCCACGGGTTCCGATAACACCTTTTGGAGGATTACGAAGCTGAACTTGGATCATACGTGCCGTAACAATTTGGGGAGGACTGCGGATCGACAGGTGTCGTGCAGGGTTGCGGCTACTTTCTTTGCACGTCAGTTAGTCGGCAATCGGGAACTGGTTCCGAAAAATATGGTTGATGATTTGAGGAGATTGTACGGAGTTCACATCAGCTACAACTTCGCCCTGCGGGCGAGGAACCTGGCGCTTGAAATAGTGTACGGCGACTATCAGGGATCGTATCAGAGGCTCCCGTCATATCTGTACATGCTGAGAGAGCATAATCCCGGGACTCAGTACCAAATTCAGACGACCGACCAGGGCGTGTTTTGCCGCATGTTTATTGCGCTCGGGCAGTGCATTCGTGCATTTGAGAAGGGCACTCTGAGGCCTGTGATAGTACTCGACGCCACCCATTTGAAAGGGAAAAACACCGGTGTGTTGTTTGTCGCCTGCACAAAAGACGGGAATGAGAATATTTTCCCGCTTGCGTTTGGTATCGGTCCGATAGAGAATGACGAGGAGTGGTTGTGGTTTCTCCAGCACGTCAGAGTTTGCTACGATACAGACGACGAGAATCTCCTCATTGTGTCCGACCAGCATAAGAGCATCGCGAATGCTATTCGGAGTGTCTATCCCCACGCAGCGATTAACGCATCAAATTGAACACATTATTGAAAAAAAAAATCGAATTTTCGAAATTGAAAAACTAGGGTTCGGCCACACTAACCGGAGCTTGAATCGGCCATTGTTGCTCTTCTTGTTGTTCATTGTTGTCTGCCATTGCGATTCGCCGGAATTGAAGTGGCCGGATTTTTCTTTATTCTCAAAAAATCGGCGGCGATTTTTGTTGGATGGGGGGACCGAACGGGAGAGAGAGAGAAAGATGTGGAGACCAATTTTCTTTCTTTTTTTTTTTTTTAATTAGGTTAAATTTTGTTTTGTTTTGTTTTGAAAAAGGTAAGGGTAAGTTAAACTTTTCCTTTACAATTTGTATAGAATAAATGTAGTGTTATGGGATGTGTCAAAATAAATAGAGTTTTTATAAATGTGAATTTGTATAGAATAAATGTAGTGTTATGAGATGTGTCAAAATAAATAGAGTTTTTATAAATGTGTTCAAAAATCGGGAGGCCTCTTTTATAAATTGTATTTACCTTTTTTTTAAATATCTCAATTTTTTTTACCAGACTTTGGTTTGGTAGATTGCCGTAATATTCCCAACTAAATATAAATGATATCCTAAAATAGGGGTAGGGCCCACCAAAAGTTGGTCTACCTACTCCATCCAATCCCACCCGCGGTTGGTAAAACCCCCCGCACTATATAAAAGCCCTCCCGTCGCCCCCAAATCTCTCCACCGCAAAAATGCCGCCGGCAAACTTCTGGGGCGACGCGCCGGAAGAAGAGTACTACGCCTCTCAAGGCGTCCGCAACTCGAAATCGCACTTCGAGACCCCCCACGGGAAGATCTTCACTCAGTCCTTCCTCCCACTGGACCCCACACAGCCGATCAAGGCCACCGTGCACATGACCCACGGCTACGGCTCCGACACCGGCTGGATGTTCCAGAAGATCTGCATCACCTACGCCACCTGGGGGTACGCCGTCTTCGCCGCCGATCTCCTCGGCCACGGCCGCTCCGACGGGGTCCATGGCTACATCGGAGATCTAAACAAGGCTGCGGCGGCGGCTCTGACCTTTTACAGGAGCGTTAGGGTTAGCGACGATTATAAGGATCTGCCGGCGTTTCTGTTCGGGGAGTCCATGGGCGGCCTCACCACGATGTTGATGTATTTCCAGTCGGAAAAGGATCTCTGGACCGGCTTGATTTTCTCCGCGCCGTTGTTCGTTATCCCTGAGCCGATGAAGCCGTCTAAGGTAATTCTTTATTTTCTATTTCATCTCTTATTTTTCAATTATTTAATTAATTTATTTATTTTGGGGGTGAATTTTTGTAAGCTGGATTATTGTTCTTTATTCAACATTGTGAATATAAGGGGTGTTTGACAAAATATCTGCTCTACTTTTAGAAGAAAAATAAATGTAATTTTCCGAATTATTAGGGATTCACTACCAAAAACCAAATTCAATGTTTACAATCTCTGAAATATTTTGTAATGTCAAAACAAGAATTTACACTTGCACTTGAAGGCATTCTTGTTCATTCACTGATCCGAATAATGTTTTATCTCCTATTCGATTGCACTCTTGATCTTCATTGTCATTAGTTTGGGGCAATTACTACTGAAATCTATGAGATACTTGTGATAGGTATAACTGAACTTATTTGTAATTCAGCTAAACTTGAGGGGTATTTTTAAAATCAACCCATATGGTTATTTCAGTCTTTGTGTTATGTTGAGCCTAACAAACATCAAGTATCTCATATGTTTCACAATCTACTTGTGAAGGTACACCTATTCATGTATGGTCTGCTATTCGGATTTGCCGACACATGGGCCGCGATGCCCGACAACAAAATGGTTGGCAAAGCCATTAGAGACCCTGAGAAGCTCAAAATCATCGCTAGTAACCCAATGAGATACACTGGCAAACCCAGAGTGGGGACAATGCGTGAGATATCTAGACAATGCGACTACGTGCAGAGCAACTTTGACAAGGTGACAGCCCCATTCCTGACAGCCCATGGGACCTCGGATGGTTTGGCTTGCCCGTCGGGATCAAAGATGCTCTACGAGAAGGCGAGCAGTGAGGACAAGACACTGAAGATTTACCAAGGGTTGTACCATTCTTTGATTCAAGGGGAGCCTGACGAGAGTGCGAATCTCGTGCTGGCTGATATGAGGGCTTGGATTGATGAGAGGGTTGAGAAGTATGGTAACAAGTGTAGTGATGGTGAGTGAGTGATGAATTTCTTATGGACTATTTTTATTTTTAATTCCAAATTTGTTGTTGAGGGTCTAATTTGTTCGAACCAAAAAGGGCCTTGGTTGTTGAAAGCTGTAAAACCAGAGGACGGATATATAAATACTACTAGTATATTATTGACTTTAAAAAAAACGTGTCAGGTTGTTAGTTTTCACAGTCGACACCAAATATTATAGAGATTTAAAAAGAAAAATTTGGGACAATTAGCATTATTTAACCATATACCCTTTATATTTCGACAAATAAGAGATGGTGTATTATACAAAAATAACCACAATTACCATCACCAAGTTACCAACACAATTAATGAAAATAAAAAATTCATGTTAATTTTGCAATAATATAAGAAAAAAAGGGAAAGAAATTATTAATTTCAACAATTATAATTTTAATTTTAATTAAAATATACTACTATAAAATTTTGATTTTGACTAACTGGGAGTAAAATAAAATAAAATCAAATCAAATAAAAAATTATAGAAATTAATGAAAATGATGAGTAAATGAAAA
Organism: Euphrasia confusa; assembly: GCA_954870475.1. NCBI lineage: Eukaryota > Viridiplantae > Streptophyta > Magnoliopsida > Lamiales > Orobanchaceae > Euphrasia > Euphrasia confusa. The sequence continues at coordinate 6,464,566 of OX940968.1, read as the reverse complement.
AAAAATCATTTCTAATTTTTTTAATTGATTTGATTGATAAAAAATGCTTGTAAAGTGTCAATGTGAATTTAACATTAAATTTTTTATTCAAGACTTGAAAATTTTAAAAATTACTGGTCCCAATAAATTAGCCAATTAGGGATAGAGATCAACATCAATTAAATTACTTCCTCCATCCCAAAGAAACAAAACTCTCTCCTCTGTATTTTGTGAAGAGAGTGGTTCTATTTCTCTGAGAGAGATGTAATACAAATTGGAAGAAAAACACTGGTTAAGTGTTACTCAATAAAACAACAAGTCACAAACTCCAAAGGAGATGTTTGAGTTAATATGTTTACAAAATCCATTGTATATTTATTTTAAAGAGGAAAAAATATGAAAAGGAGATTCAAAAAAGAAAAGCATAACCGCATTAGTTTATTAACGGAAAACAGTGACCCGAGAGTTCTGAAAGGGGCAAACTTTAATAAAATAGAATCAAAATACATATATAGAAAACAAATGGCATGATAAGATTCGAATTTACGTTTCGTTTCTTGCCTTCCAACCACGTTCAATCACTTCCAGGTTGCATAAGAACATCATCAAAAATAAATACAAGAAAAGGACGAAAATATTTGCGTAGTACAAGCACTAACCGATAAACACAGTAAGCCCAGACACCCTACTTGGTCGGCCAAGTTGCTTGAGCGGACATAATAATGCCCACAATGACACCAAACAGCCCCAGTGCACTGCCAAATATCTCTATAACAAGAATCTTCACAAATAGGGTTGAGTTTTGTGCATCCGACAAAGCACAACTGCTTCCAATTATTCCAACACATAACCTTCAAAAAAACAGTAGAAAGAAAGAATATAGAATTATATACAGCTAATCTCATAACCATCTGAAAACGTTGACGAGAAATTGAAACTCACCCACAGACAAGGTTAGCAAAGCCCACAATTATTCCGGAAGCAAATATAGCATAGCCAGCTCTCATGGCCTCCGGATCATGCATCTTACTAGAAGGTACGCTTTCCAGCTTTGTCTGAAGAATGATAGCCACAATGACTCCATATATGGCCACAGCCTCACAGAAAATCACACTACGAGAAATAAGGATTTAAAAAGAGTGATACAGCAAGTCATTATTACAAACAATGAAACTAATGTATTCCAACTCTACTACTCACCATAGTCTATGCCTCTATGGACCTAGGTTTTAATGTAGCCAAGTCGAAGATAAAAATTAAAGATGGCCAATCAAGCATTTGAATTCTTTGTTTGAAGAAAATGGAGATACGAAAAATAAAATACAAATATAAAACAAACAGGACATCTTTACTGAAATCTCAGCTCAGTCCTAGTGAGATAAATGTTTCAATTAAAATATATCCATCCTAAATACACACACCCTACATATATACATCTACTTAATAGACAAAACAAGACATTTTTTCGGAAAAGTCCAGTTTCAAGGCATAGAATGGGAAAAGCCCAATTCCTGTATCCAAATCGCATGACCCCGACCCGACCTCTTATTTCAAACGCCAAAATGAAACAGGAAATACCCATTTCAACTTAAGAGGTGAAGAGAGTACCAAAAAAGAAAAAAAAGAAAAAACAAGTAGCTTTCTATTTCTCGAAACTATTTTTCTTAGCATTCATTTTCCGGCCTTTGATGTTTCTTAAAATCAAAGTCTACAAGCCACTCACAAAGTCTGTTAAAAGCTGCTGAGAAGCTTTGGCCGACATCAGAATTTAAGAATTTAAAATGTAATCCATATCCCTCTATAGATCATATTTCTATAACGACTAATTAAATAACAGACATTTTTACACAATAATTCAGGCATCTTGTTCTCACTACTCACTCCAATGTCTCCACCAACAAGTAACTGTTTTCCGAAACCAAATCGAATCAGCAACAATACAGATACTAAGCAATAATCATAAACCTAAATGCATTTGGGGCAATTTGATTAGGCATTTGCAAAAATAACAAAACTTGGGCTCCATCCAGAGCTCAGGTGTGAAAATTACCTGATTAGGTTTTTGGAAGTAATGCGAGGAGCTTTGATGGCAGCACCAATTAGACTACTCCCGGTTATATATATTCCCCTGAAGACAAATCAACAAAATCAGGTAAACACGGCAAATAGGAGCAAGAGATTACAGAATTTAAGTGTAATCGGAAAGTAGGAGAAAAATACCAGGCGGCGCCGAGGACGGAGACGCCGATAGATATGGCGATTCCAATGGCGGAGAAGGTATATGGAGAGATCCGAACCAGAGCTTGCAACCACGAGCTCGAGTACGCGTACGCCACCATCGTGTTGTGTACAAATTTTAGTCTCTCTCTCTCTCTCTCTCTCTCGTGAGATCGGAAGAAAAATCTAAAACAGAGGGTTGTTGGTTCCTGATCAAATTGATTTAGGAGATACAGTATGTGGTTTCTGGGCTGAAGTAATGGGCTATCACGGTTCGGATACATACTAGTAAAAAGCCCAACATTAATCGGGTTATTAGTTTTACAAATCGGGTTCATAAGAATTAATAATTAATTTTGCACCAGTGGTAAATTTAAACCTATTTTCTTGGGAGGTACTACAAATGGATAATTAATTAATTAATTTTAATTTTTGTACTCTCTTGACTCCTCGCTCGTCGATGATTTCAACATTTGTAAGGAATAATTAATAAGTTGATTTTATTTTTTGTATAGAAGTTCAACAAGTGGATAATTAATTCGAGTGAAGACGAAACAAGACGAGGTCCAACAAATTGATAATTAATTAAGCCAATTTCAACTTTTTTTTTTTTTTTGGTTAACGGTCAATATCATATAAGAGAAAAATAAAATAAGTTGGAGATACAGTACAGCGCATAGGAAGATCCTACCGCATCAGCGAACTAACAAGCTAGCTCTCATAATCTCCAAAAATAAAAATAAAAATACTCCATCAACAACAACCACTCCTACCATGCAATGTGCCACACTCGCCTCAAAGCCCTCGCCTGAAGTGAATCTGGTAACCTTAGCGAAGCGATTCGATCCCTCATAATGGATATAGCTCTGATAGCCACCTCCTCTGCCGACTCTGAGCTCGCTTCCCAGATACGCGTATTCCTCTCTTGTCATATAAAATAAATCAGTGCAGCGAGAAGACCACGATAAGTACAGGAAATTCAATGTTTCCCACGCCATCGTCTAGCAGCACGAAGTACAGCACACTCCTAACTGCCACGTGGCCATAGAAACCCAGTAACCTCCCTCCCAGCTATCCTCAAGCAATCCTGTGAAAAGGTACAATCAAAGAATAGATGGGGATGTGTCTCTCTACTTTCTCCTCCACACAAAACACATGAATCATCCCCCTACCAATCCACGGCTTATCACGCGTAATTTCAACTTATTTGAGGAGGTTCAACAAGTAGAAAATTAATTCGAATGTAGTCGACTCTGGCGAGAGTCGGCCCCAAGGGCCAAGACCTCGTTGTTAGCCTAATATTTTGATACAATTTCAAAATTGAGCTAATAACACTTTAAAAAACTTTGTTAAAGTAATAAAATTATGTAACTTGTAATATGTTATTTGAAGATTACTCTACCAATTCAAACGTGGGATTTATCAAACATAGACAAGTCACAACTAAGTTGAATCAAAAATTTGCAACAGTGGGATTTATCAAACATAGACAAGTCACAACTAAGTTGAATCAAAAATTTGCAACAATCATTAAATATCGGATAACATTCACAAAATTTTACTTCCATTAGTTCCATAAAAGCAAATCGACTGTCAAATAATTTATGGGAATTAATTGATTAACAACATCAACATTATGGATCTTAAAGTTTCCCATACAAGAAATGCAACTTATTAATATATATCTATATAGGTTATTATGGAGTACCGAAGTTTTTCCATAGAAAATACAAAACCCGTCCAGAAAATATATATGCATGCAGCTAGCATTATTACATACTACAATGTATAATTAAATGCTCTTGCAAATGCAGACAAAAAATATACTGGTTTTTTGGACACATTTATCATCACCATTTTTGCGATGCACAACGCACCACATGTTTCTTCATATTATGTCGACATATATATCACACACATATATAACCGCATGCATATATGTTAATATCGCTAATTCATAATTATAAGTAACATATATATATACGGTAATTAATTAAATAACATTTAATTTGTTTTTAACACAAATTCTTGCATCATCATAATTTGCAGAAAACAAAACACGTATTGAATAAATATGATAAGTTCAATGATTCTTTAGTATAATAATATGTTTTTTATTTTTTATTTATTTTGATGGTGGTTGCAGTTTTATCCCTGAGAAATAAGACAAGGTGTTTTAATGCAAATATGCCATCCTCAAGGACCCATACATCATGTGATCGAGTTGGATATATGAATAACACCACAAATAATTTTAAGATGGTGACCTCTAACGGATCTATATACGTACGCACGCACGCGATTATAAGTAAAATTTAGTAAAAAGTAAGTTAAAATTATTACTATAAGTAAAAATTTAGACAGTAATTGAAAAATTAAAATTTAAAATTCCTTTATACTTTTGTAAAATCTGAGTAATTTTTTATGTTAGTTCCATTTTCCATAAAAAAACAAGTGAAAAATTAAAATTTCGAGAAGTTGGTGAACTCGACATTTTCATTAGTAGATCCAATATATTTTCGAATACTCCCTTCCTATGCCAATTTCTCCTATAATTGGTGAGACTCTAACATGTAAATAATTAACTCCGACGAAATTCGAATTCAAGGCTTCGACGTTAGTCTAATGCTTTGATACCATTGAAAGTAGTAGGCAGTAAATAAAACGCAGTGAAATGCGCTGCCTAGGCAAGACAGTGTTATGCGGCAGAACAACGTATGCCGCAGCACGATGCCTTGTACAGATAACGTTCGTTTTACGTGATTTACTTGAGTTAAGTATTTTATCCAGATTAATCAGATTGTTTAAGTGATAAAATTATATGTGATATATGTATAAGAATTGCAGTGGAATTAAAAAAAAAAATCACTTCGAACGAACACACACACACACGTACGAAAAGTAAAGAACACGAATTTAAATCTTTGTATGTGTATTTAAATTATACACATACGAAACGGCCTTACGGCCAGAAACTTTATTAAGAACGAGTCTTTACAAAATGATATTCTTGGATTTACAAATGATTTTACCAAAGGCTATACACATGTATGCCTTCGTATTAATCGTATCCGAAGAGTATGAACAATCAACAACAAAATCTAGCAACTACTCATGTATCACACCTATTCTAAGCCTACGATCATCAGCATGAACAAAGAACACTCCCAGAGACGAGAGGTACACGGCACGAAGAACTTCACGGTTGAAGTCTTCGGCTCTAAAGCTGATCGATCGAACTAGAGTGAAAATAGAAGTGTATAAGGTGTAATTGTGTTGTATGAAAGTTGCTAAATAGTGTTGGGGTCATCCTCTATTTATAGGAGGAGATTCCCAATTGAATTCCTTGAAATGCTAGGTCAACAATCGGTTGAGAGATTCCAGGGCAGGCTGCCTTGATTGCTGTCGCAGGATGCCTTCTGAAGTTCTTCTGGAATCCACTGCCACACTGCAATGCCTTCCATACTATGTTGACTTCAGCATTCCCTTGCCCTTCCATCATGCTTCGCCTGATTCTCTTAACTCAGCCTCTTGTCCAAGCCTTGCACCGCTGCGGCATAACTCTGCCTTGCTATGCTGCGACAGAAATCTTTTATGTTGATTGTTTTTCAAGCACGTTCCAACTAATGAACTATGCTAAATCAAATCACCAATTATGACAAGTGATTACAAAAGTTATATTGTGAAAAAAGAAGAAAACAAATAAATATGTTAGCAAGACAACTTCTGCCTAGATACATGTAAGGCATTGTAATGCTCAAACATATTTATCCTTACAATCATATGTTAAAAATCGTATCATCTAAAAGTTCGAACGATTAAAAAAGCTAATTAAGCAATTAACTCAACATTTATATTAGTGTTAAAGAATATATTCTCCAACAAGTCACTCACCTTCTCCACTTGATTATAACAATATGTCAATTTCACAACTTTAGCATTTTCACTCTCATTAGTCATTACTACTCCAAAATGCATACCCGCGAATCCAACAAACTACAAATATTCCCACCGGAATTCGACGCCTCTACTTTCGACGCCGACTACTTCATCAATACCCTCTCGAACATCCAGGCCAAAGGAGCCCGGCCCGACACCATCGCCTCGATCATCACTCGCCACGCATCCAAATACCTCCCGTCACAAGACGACGAGCCCGAAAGCCTCACGTCCTCGTGGATGAAAAAGAAGCTATTCATCGAATCCCTCGTCCAAATCCTCCCTCCCGACGACGACCACGACGAAAAAGACTCTTCCAATATTATCCCCTCCGGCTTCCTCTGGAGAGTCCTCCGCGCCGCCAACATGGTCGGCGTGGGGCCCGCGAGCCTAGCCGAGCTGGAGAGGCGCGTGGCTCGGCAGCTCGACCGGGCCGAGCTGGAGGAGCTGATGGTGCTGTGCTTTGGCCACGCGTGCAAGACGCTGCTCGACTCCGGGCTCGTCCTCCGGGTCGTCAGGAGGTTCGTGGGGTCCGATGACGTGGCTACGAGAAGCGGGGCCGCCCTCGCGAAGGTGGCCAAGCTCGTGGACGATTACCTGGCGGAGGCGGCTGTCGACGCTCATCTGGGCTTGTCGGAGTTTGTTGAGCTCGCGAGTGCAATGCCGAGCCACGCGCGGTCCTCGGACGACGGCCTCTATCGAGCAGTCGATATGTACCTCAAAGTAAGTAATGTGAAATTACTAATTTACCCTTAAGCAGCTAGCACCAAAGATTCTTCCGATAAAAGAGTCGAGACGGAGTATATATGTTTTTTTTTTCTTTTAGGAAATTCATGTTTATGATACATGCCTTTCATCCTGATAGGAAGATTCCAATATTGCCTGATACTCACTTTTCAGAGTTCACACACAATTTTATATTCGTACAATTAATTTTAGGGGTTATTAGGAAAAAAGAAATTTTGATTTTTAAAATTATAAAAAAAAGTCATATAAGATATTTAATTAACTATATGCATTTATTAGAATCTATTCTTTTATAAAATGTCCCTTCATTTCATGTGTACACAATTTAATTAATACGGAGTACATTAAGACTGTTTTTTAATTGAATATCAATTAATCGTTATCACAGCTTGCTTTCAATATTTTATTTTTACTCAGTTTTTTCTTTTTTTAATAGTTACAAAGTATAAAAACTATGTGTGATTGTTAAAAAAAGACCGATAGAGTATATTTTTTTTTCCATAAAATATAAATATATGCTTACATAATTAAACAAAAATATAAAATTTGATGATAATGATTTTTTAAAATTATTTGAAAAAATCAATCCAGTCCAATGAGATCACTTAAATTCACTTCGATCAGTTCAGTTTAGATGTTCAACTTGATTAAATTCCTTTTAAAATAAATTAAAATAAAATAAATAAAAAATAATTTTAAACTATAATTTTAAATATATAATTTAATTACTATTACAATATTATTAATAAAAAAAATCAATTCAGATCTGATCATTTTAGTTCATTTTCTTTTAAATTTTAGGGTTTTATTACAAAAGAAAAGTCCTTAATCACTAGTTAATTATATTGCAATTAATTTCTTTGGTACGTATGGAATAGGCGCACCCATCGCTGTCGAAACAAGATCGAAAACGAGTGTTCGGTTTGTTAGACAGTAGAAAGTTATCGACGGAGGCGTCGCTCCATGCATCTCAGAACGAGAGGCTGCCGGTCCGTGCGGTGATCGGAGTCCTCCTCTCGGAGCAAAACAAGCTGAGCAGGCACATAATCGACTGGAGCGGCTCCCTGATCACGGGCCCCAGAAGCCCGGTGATCGGGCTTAACGGGCCGATGCGGTGCGTATCGAAACGCGACATGAACACGCAGCAGCAGATGGAGATCAGGCGGTTGAAGGAGGACGTGCTGAAGCTGCAGAGCCAGTGCATGAAGATGGAGAAGCAAATCGAGAAGCTTCTCGAGAGTAAGAACACCGGCCGTCGGCTCTTCAGCTGGAAAAAGCTTTGGTAACAATTAATAGCACACAAACAATGTATCAAAATTATGAATTGATCATATATATATCGCCCTTCCTTTGTAACCCAGCCCAATTTTCTACTATTTATATCACATATTATTATATTTATGCAATGCACACAACCTGTTTGATAATATGACTGACTCAAAAACACCAACACACACATACTGCTTGTAGGAGATGAAATGGTTAGTGGGGGGATCTCCAGTGGACAGTGAAAATGTCGTGTCAGAACAGCCATGTTTCATGGACGACGGAGAACATAAATTATTTTCTTTCTTGCCAACAACAACCTTAACTATTAATGTTTTATTTCTAACTCCGACTAATGGGAGCTAAGGTTTCAAAATGAAAACTTGCATAGTTCAGGTCTCCAATTGCAAGTTACTACTACTATAGTTTTGTTTGCAAAACACATTATTCCCATTTGATTTAAGTGAAATCGTGGAGTATTAAAAGTGAGTAAATCTCGGATACATGAATTACCAGAGATCTGTTTTTGCTTTGAATTATCCAAACTAATTAAATTAATGCAGGTGACATCAAAAAAATTAGATCAGCAGCAGTATTTTGCGTACAGGTTTATTGCAGTCACCCCTGAAGTGGATTCTGAGACTAGAAAGCTTAGTATATATTTTCTTGTTATTTATAATGTTAGCAATATCAATGCCACTATTGCCGTTTGAATGAGTCAAAATAGAAAGGAGTTTGTAATTTCTCTGAAAGCAGCCTAACATCTTTTTGGAGGTATTTAGAATAGCTTCAATAATTATTATACCTCGGTTGTTCTAAAGATTAACGAGTAGCCTAGACAACAAGTCGATCTGTGCAAACAAATTCTGTCACTCTACTATCTTGATTTTTGTAATTTTCAAAGTTATCCGAGTTTTTTGTAATTGTGCTGAACCACAGGGGTCTATTTTGTGATTATGCTTAAATTATCCATGTTCAGATGCGATTGAAATTCTTCTGGAAATGAAGAAGAAGATTCTAACATCACTACATCAGTCTTAATTCTTTATGGCATCGATTATATTTCAGGCATTTGTCGATAACGTAATGGAACTCGACGAGGAGGGCTAGTTGGATTGCCAGCTGTCAACACCCTGTCGACCGAGCAGCGCGAGAGGCTAACTAACTATAGAAGTCGAGCTGGTTAATTGAGAACCCCTCTATAATATTCATGGATGATCGAGCCGACTTCAAGCCTAGATGCAAGAGCCGCTAGCTGCAATTGTCATCAGGACAGTTAGGAACACAGTCGATACCGGTAAGACAGTGGTTTGCACAATCCACCAGCCTAGCATTAACATTTTTTATTTTGTAATTAGGATACTCTTCAAGGGTGACAATGAAACATATTATTAATTTATTATCAAGTTGGATCGATTGATATTTGATTATTACACTATTATATTATTGTTAAAATTAATATAAATATTATAAGTATATGATGAGTTTTGAAACCTCACCATTGAACTAATTAAGTATCATGGGTTCTTCCCCAATTACTCTCCCCAAGCTTGCAGTAATAGACTTCACCAACGAGAAGTTGAATCCGGGGTCGACTTCTTGGTCAACTGCATGCAAAGAAATAAGGCAAGCACTTGAAAACCATGGCTGCTTCATAGCTCTGTACGACAAGGTCTCGCCCCAGCTTCACCGATCCATCTTCCAAGCAGCCGGTGACTTGTTTCGTCTCCCGGCTGAAGTGAAGATGAAAAACACGAACGAAAAGCCATACCATGGCTATGTGGGCCAAATCCCCTTTGTGCCCCTCCATGAAGGTTTGGGCATTGACTATGCAAACACACTCCAAGGAGCTCAGAGTTTCACCAACCTCATGTGGCCCCAAGGAAACGATTTCTTTCGGTACTAAATCAAATGATCTACATCTATATATATGTACTTTTGATTTGTTCGATTAATTGTATTCATGTTATCCTTTGCAGGGATCACTCCATGTCCTTTGCAAGGACAGTAGCGGAGCTAGAGAAGATTGTAATTAGAATGTTATTCGAGAGCTATGGCGTGGAGAGGTGTGTGGACTCGCATATCCAAGAAACGACTTATCTTCTCCGATTTTTGGAATATCGAGCGCCTGATGAGGGAGAAACTACCATGGCCTTTCCCTCCCACACGGACAAGAGCTTCGTCACTGTTCTCTACCAGAATCACGTGTCTGGCCTCGAGATTAAGACACGAGACGGAGAATGGATAAGTGTCGATTTCCCACCATCTTCGTACGTAGTCATGGCTGGTGATGCGTGCAAGGTGATTATATATCATAAACATTTTCTTTTTACAAGTCCAAATAAATAACATGATTTGTTTGTTCAATTGTTGTTTGAAATTAAACTAGGCATGGAGTAATGACAATGTACTTTCTCCGAGCCACAAAGTGACCATGCGCGAGAACGACAAAGCAACTAGATACACGATCGCTCTGTTTTCGTTCCTTAGCAAGATTGTGCAAGTGCCAGGAGAACTTGTTGATGACGACCATCCGTTGAAATTCAAACCGTTTGTTCATGTTGATTTGTTGAAGTTTTACAATACAGACTGTGGCCGGCGATCACAAAATATACTCAAAGATTTCTGTGGTGTTTGATCAATATGGCGTGGGTTGTGATGTGTTTCGTTTGTGGTGTGTTGTGTACAACTTGAAACAATACAAAAGACTGTGTTTTGTATTGTTACATTAATAAATAATAAGAGATAGTATGTTATGTAACATAGCTCGATTTCACATTTGGTTTTATTTGACGGTTTTCATTTCATACAAAGATAAAACACGAACTATCAAGTATACTTTAAATATTATCAACTTTCAAAATTCTATTAAATAAAATGAAATTTAATTTTTCATAAATTTAAAGAACTAAATGTGAAATAGAATTATATTACATAATAATGATGAAATTAATTTTCAGGCGAGAGATTGTGTTGATGGATTTTGAATTTAAATTATACTAATGTACATATTTATCCACGCTTTGTTTGATACATAAATTATAAAAAATATCATTGTTTGTTCTGCAATAAGTGTTACATATCTTTTAGGAATGTCTAGTCGTAAATGTTACTACGTTTCTTGATATTACGGAATAAATAATATCACTCTTTGTCCTACAATAAGTGTTACATTTTCTTTTTTAAGATCTCTAGTGGTAAATGTTATGTTTCCTGAAATAACAAAAGTATTCATACGATGGACTTGTTCTTTTGGACTGAAATCGGCTGAACTGAACTGAACTGAACTTAAGCAATCTGAACTGAACTGATCTGAACTGAACTGAACTTAAGCGATCTAAACGGAACTGAATTGATTTTTTTTATAAAAATAATAATAATTTTTATAAATTATTAAATATTTTTTTTAAAATATTAATAATATTATAACAGTAACTAGATTTTATATTTAAAGTTATAAATTGAAATTATTTTTTGTTTATTTTATTTTAATTTATTTTGAAACGAACTGAACTGAACTGAAGCGATCTGATCTGAATTGAACTGAACTGAACTGAAATTAAATCCAAAAGAATATGTCCTATCTCAACCAAACATGGACATTTTCATTTGTATTTTACAAAAAAAATATTCATATTTCTTTGAGAAAGATGAGTATTACATCATTTCACTATATTTATAAAATAAAATTGAGTATTAAGCACTTATAACAAAAGAAATGTAACACATTCAGCCGGACAAATTGGGTGTTAACAAAATTTAAAAATTATATGAATAAAATAAAAGTAAAATTATATGTTAAACTGAATAAATAAATAAATTATTTTATTTGAAGAGTGTGGAATTTCCTAAAAAATGTGAATAAAATTTTGAGACGGAAATATTAACAAGTTTAGCAAACGCGTATAATTATTTAATAATGTGTATTGAGTTTAGTAACAATAATTATTTAAGGAATTAATAAAATAAATATATTAGAAGTATTTAGAAAAAAGTAACTTTTAGTTTTTTAATTTATAATTTAATCTCCATAAAATAAAATTCATATTTAAAGGAAAATAATCTTTATGTTATTTATTTATTAGGTATTATAATTTAGATAATTATAATAAAAGATACATTTTTAAAAGTTTAATTTTATTACTATATTACATTTATAAAAATATAATAATTTGAACGTGATTGAACATCAATTACTGCATGTTGAGGATTGCGTGTAGTTTTATTTTTTAATTTGAGAATTTAATATTATGTTATTTTTTAACATTTATTAAATGTTTAGGGTTGCGTGTAATTTTACTTATATTCGTTATTTTTTAACATTTATTCGATGTTGAGAATTGCGTGTAATTTTACTTTTTAATTTGTTTAATTTTGTTTAATATTTAAATTTTATTTTAGTAATTTTTTTATATTTTTTTAACACTATTTATAGAGTATATATTGGACGGACAAAAAAAGTCAACATTCAACACTTAAGAGGTCGAAGGATTAATAAATACTAAGTACAATTTTGAAAATTTTGTTATCTAAAATTAATTTTCCATCAATCGTCGGGGACGTTGAAATCATTGATTATTAATATTAAAGTGTCTGTCGATGTCATTTTCAACGATAAATTATAGGATCACTTTCAATGAGTTGGCTTGATTTTGGATTTGTGTTTAAAGAAAGATTTCGTATCACATGCTTTCATTTAATTAATGATTATTAATCAATGGGGACAAAAGCAAAAGTATAATTAAGCGCCGATCATATCTCTAGAATTATTTTCATTTTGATATGATCTCATCAATTTGCAATAATACCCAATTTTATACTCTTTATTTCATTAAAATTTTAAAATATGAATAATTAATAATGATGTTTCATTTAATAATATTATATTGCAATTATATTATGGGGACAAAAATATAAGCGTCAATCATATCTCCATATACAATTATTTTCAATTTCATATGCCTATCATCTTGCAATATATAATATCGAGTTTTTTATTTTCAAAACACGAATAATAATGATGTTTCATTTAATAATATTATAAATTGCAATTATAAATTATGGAATATTAAATTAATGGGGACATTAGTATAAGCGTCAATCCAAGAATTATTTTATTTTCATATGCTCTATCATCTTGCAATAATAACCAAATTTATATTCTTAAATTTTGAAAATGATTACATAATTTATTGTAAAATACTACTCCAATATAGCCTATTGGACCACAAAATCATGACTTACGATTCACCCAATGTTATGAATTATGTTGGAGTACTCTCAAGTCTCACAAAAACCAAGTACTCACTCTTTAGTATTTTTATAGGTAATTTTAATACTCTGCACACATAATAATTGAAAATTAATATATTCGTTATTTTTTTAATGTATATTAAAGCTAATAATTTGATGTTATAAATTATATTACTTCAAAAACAAAATTTTTTATTTGAATATTTCATAATAAGAGGCACACCAGCCATTCTTCAATTTCAATTCAAAAGAACATTCCTTAACAAATATCATTAAAAATGGCATATTTTTAAAAATCCTCATATCCATAATTAAAAAGTTCATTTTTTTATACTAAATATCAAATAAAACAAATAATAAGAGTATAAATTAGTGAAACTAAAAAAAAATCACAACACACACATAATGGGTTCTCTCACGGCTCACAAACTCCCAATCATCGAGTTCACATGCAAGAACTCAAAACATGGGATATCAGATGATGAATCATGGGCCAATACATGCAACCAAGTCATCCGTGCCCTAGAAGAATACGGCTGCTTTGTGGCCTCCTACGACAAACTCACCCGACAAGTACACGACGGAGTTTTCCAATCCCTCCAAGAACTCTTCGATCTCCCGACTCATATCAAAATGCAAAACAAGTCGAGCAAGCCCTTGTACGGCTACGTAGGCCAAATCCCACAAATCCCTCTCTACGAAAGCATGGGCATCGACAATGCCACCACCTTCCGAGGAATTCAAGATTTCACCGAAATCATGTGGCCGGACGGAAATGAGCACGGGTTCAGGTACACTAATTATTTCTCTAACTGAAAGTTGAGTCAATAACATCTTATAAAAAAGTCTTGTTAATGTGATAAGGTTAACCAACTTTATATTTGAGCAAAAGATTATTTATCCAATCGATTTGAGATATCTAACAATCTTTTTTATTTTCAGCGAAAAGATTCTCTCGTACACGAAGTTGGCGGCGGAATTGGAAGAGATTGTGGTTCGGATGGTTTTCGACAGCTATGGAGTGGGGAAATACTACGGGTCCCACGTGGGGTCGGCCAACTATTTGTGCAGGATCATGAAATACAGGGTTCCTAAGAGCGGTGAAAATAGCATGGGGTTCGTGTCTCATACCGACAAGAGCTTCATGTCGACTATCCATCAAAACCAAGTTGATGGCTTGGAGATTAAGGCAAGGGACGGGGAATGGTTTCATGTTCGTGACCTCTCCCCCTCGTCTGTAATCGTTATGGCTGGTGATGCGATTATGGTGAGCTAGCTTAATTTAATTTATATATTTAATTAGTGTGACACAAATATATGTTTATCATGATAATTAAATTTGATCGTATATATAATTGTAGGCTTGGAGCAATAATAGGATAAAGTCTCCTCATCATAGGGTGGGTATGGAAGGAAAAGAAGCAAGATATTCCATTGCACAATTTTCATTCTTGGAGAATGTGACGGTGCAAACGCCGCAGGAACTGGTTGACGACGAGCATCCGATGCAGTATAAGCCGTTCGATCACCTCAAGTTTCTCGAGTTTTACAGCAAAGAAGAGAACAGGAGACTTGAGAGTGCTATTGCAAGTTATTGTGGTGTTTAATTGAGACTTATTTATTCCTATGGTGATTTCTGCAATAATTTGTGGTGTTAATTTAAGTTGAGATGTAATGTGCATGTGGTGTTGCCGTGTTGGGATTGTATTTGCATTAATTAATTAATAATATTGCGTCCTTATGTTTTAATTATTAAATATATTTGTGATTAACTTGTGTTTTAAATTAATTATATTGGTTCCCGATTGGTTGAGAAAAGTATAAAACATAAAATTTAGGATTTTAATCAACAACAAATTTTTGACAAGTTTGAAAAGTGCAAAAGTCAAAATACCTAAATTTGAAGTTGAAAAATGTATCAAAAATTTTATTTTATTTAAATACATAAATTAAAATAATAATAATAAAATAAAAAAATGATAAATTGGACACACCTCAAATTGTACAGTATAATTACCTAGATACTCTGATTTTCTCAAATCTCCCTGTAGTGTACTTAAGTGCAATGCATGTCACGTAGGAATTATACTTAGCATTAATGAGATGCGCTCTTATTAGAAAAAAAAACCTCTCAATGGGTCTGCCCAATTTTTATAAAGATAAAATTCTTAACAATAGTATTATTTTTATTTCTTAAATGAGTTATAATTGGAGGTGGCCAATCAATGATTAAGATTTTTTTATTTCTTAAACAAAAATTAAAAAATAAACCAGTCTTTGTAGTTGTTTAACAACAAGTCTCAACTTGGATTATGTTTAGTCTCGCGTGCATCACGTACGTCTAGATGATAAATAATTAAAAAATATTGTTCATATTAATTTTCAAATGAAATAATTAAAAAGATATGTGTACTGTACTACTGTTCGTGGTATTATTAGAGTGACTTAATTTGTTATTTTTTTGAATAAGAAGGTTAATTAACTAACTACTGAGATTACTGATTGCTTCACACACTCAACGGTACATGATGTGTTGTGCCGTTCCGAGGATTGAATTTTCCGACACAAATTTAGTCCGCGGTTCTCCTCGTTGGTTCTCGACAGCCGAACAAGTCGTGCGAGCGCTCGAAGACTATGGTTGTTTCGTGGCGGTAGTCACTAATAACTACGGCTCGTTCTCCGCCGACATGCACCGATCAATCTTTCGCTCCGCCGAGGAACTATTTGATCTTCCAACCGACGTAAAAAAGAGCAACACTTCCGACACTCCCTCCCACGGATACGTCGGCCAAATTCCCCTCATGCCCCTGTACGAAGGCCTAGGAATCGAAGACTCAACCACTCGCCGAGGAGTCGAGAAATTCACCAATCTCTTGTGGCCATCCGGAAATCACCATTTCTGGTATTGTTTTTTTTTTTTTTTTAATTTTATTTAATCTATTGACATATATTAATAATATATATATATATTTAGATAATATTATAAAACCGTCATTTAACATTGTTCGATTTCACATTTTTCGTTTTGAATGTCGATCGTATAAAAAGAATATTTGATAACTCGCTCTATAATTTTGTATTGTGTGAATTCAATTGCGTATAAAAAGAATATTTGATAACTCGCTCTATAATTTTGTATTGTGTGAATTCAATTCAATTGAGTGAATGTCATCAAAACATGAATTTAAAAAACAATATAAATTCAATTTTCTTATATTCGTGTGACGCTTAATTTGCTTAGTTAAATAAATATAAAATAAGACAAAACATTGTATAATATAATAAGCAGTCCATAATTTCACTAAAAATCATTAAAAATAAAGAAATTTGTTTTTTTTTTAAATAAATTAAAGAACTGAATGTGAAATCGATGTGAACTTTTGTCATATTGTATTTTTCAATACGTGTTTTAATTTTGTTGGAACAATAACAGCGAAACATCGTTGGACTACTCCAAGGCCGTGGCCGGGCTAGAACAAGCGGTGATGAGGATGGTTTCCGAGAGCTACGGAATAACGGAGAGCTACGAGGCCTTGCTCGGGACAACCTCGCACCTCCTCCGAATGATGAAGTACCGAGCGGGCGAAAATCTTGAAACTTCCGGTTTGGGGATTGTCCCGCACACGGACAAGAGTTTCATGAGCATTCTTCACTATGAGGTCCCCGGGCTCGAAATCAAGCCGAGAGACAGCGAGGATTGGGTGGTTGTGGATGCTTGTTCGCCTTCGTCGTTTGTAGTCATGGCTGGGGACGTGTGCATGGCGTGGACTAACGGGAGAATTGAATCTTCGGAACATCGTGTGATGATGAACAAGCTGGGGAGTGAAGAAAGGTACTCGGTCGGGGTGTTCTCGTTTATCAAGGATAAGGAGATACGAGTTCCAGACGAGGTGGTTGATGACGAGCATCCGTTGCGGTTTAAGCCGTTTCAACACTACAAGTATCTTCACTTCTATCATTCGGAGGAGGGCAGGACAGCAAAGTGCCCCATCAAGGCTTATTGTGGCATTTGATCAATCAACATTTTCGATTTCTTTTAATGTGCTGTGTAATATAATTTGAACATAATAAATAATATTGGTGTGTGTTTGAACTTCATTCAAAACAGGTTTCAACATTAATTTTAGCAAAATATCAAAACAGTTAAACAGAATGGGGTTAATATTAGTGTGTGTTTGAACTTCATTCAAAACAGGCTTCAACATTTTAGCAAAGTATCAATACAATAAAACAGAATGGGGTGAGAGAGGCTCGAACTCTCGACCTCAGGATTACTCAGCAAGCTATGAGACCTACGCGCTAGCCAACTGCGCCACCACCCCTTTTGCTTTAATAAATACTAAGTAGGTATATATCATTATAGCTGCGCTGTCGAATTTCAATACTAGTTGTTAGTTTCAACCGATAAGTCCGTCGCCGACCTTACATATAAAATTGAGGATATTGATTATTGATGATGGTGAAATTTAATTAAACAAGAGTGTATCTCTTAATAATTAAAATTTTGGACCACATGTCCACTTCATTATACGTTGACCTTACATATAAAATTGAGGATATTGATTATTGATGATGGTGAAATTTAATTAAACAAGAGTGTATCTCTTAATAATTAAAATTTTGGACCACATGTCCACTTCATTATACGTTTGTAACGTTGACATGATTTTGACCTTATGTTTTTTGATTTTGAGTTTTTGATTATGTAATAAGAGAGAGTAGTTTTTTGATTTTGAGTTTTTGATGATGTAATAAGAGAGAGTGTTTGGTTGAGCTTATTATAATATCATTTAAGAGAACTTATAAGATGTTTAAATTTGTTAGGTAATATTTTTGAAAATAATATATTGTATTATTATTTTATCAAAAAATAAGCTGTTAAAAGTTTAAAAGCTGTTTACTATTATTTTTTTCCCAAATAAAATTTTATTTTAAAATTTTATCATAATTTTTTAACATTTTATTACGAAAATATATTACTAATTAACATTTTATAAGTTCTTTTAATTTGGATGAACTAAAATAACTTTTATTACAAAAATCTTTTTGAATGAACCAAAAAAAAAATTGTGCACTGTTTTAAAAAATAGAAGGAATACTCATATTGTATTATTTTATGTGACCACTTCAACATCTTATATACATGTACTCATATGGATCCTCATTAATAGTATCACACACACACACATACATACACACATACATGCATGTACTCATATGATCATGCATATGGATTCTCATGCAAAGCCCACACTCCCGGTGATCGAATTTAACGAAACGAATATTAATGTCCCCGGTACAATACCCTGGAAGTCGACTTCTGATTCTGTCCGGCAAGCCCTGGAATTGCACGGTTGCTTCGTGGTGGCTTACGACGGAATCAGTTCAGAACTACAAGACGAGGCCTTCGCCCTGACAGCCGATTTGTTTCGTCTCCCCTTGGAAACAAAACGCAAACACGCTTCTCGGTTTCCAGGGTTCGGGTACGGAGGGAATTTCTCCGTCATGCCTCTGTTCGAGTACTTCGGGATCGAAGATGGTGGGACCCACAAAGCCGCCCAAGAGTTCACCGGGCTCATGTGGCCCGACGGCCATGATAAATTCTGGTGATCAATATCATTAATACTTTGATTTTTATTTTTAGTTTTTTTAGTGAGACTAGCCATTTGTTAATTGTCTGTGCTTCGAACCTTGGACTTTACGGTACTCAATTTAAGTGCTCAACCAACTAAGCTAACAGCCTTTCACAGATTTTATTTTATAAATTCTGGTGATCAATATTATTAATACCTTGAACCTCAATTCAAATATTCAACCAACTGAACTAACAACCATTAACTGATTTTATATATCCATTTATTATTAATTAATATTTTTGTTTAATTTGTTTTTGTAGCGAGAGTATACACTCATATTGTAAGATGTTATCGAAGTTGTATCGTGCCGTTATGGAAATGGTGAGAAGCAGCTATGGCCTGGAGAAGTATCACGGCGATCCGCTGATTCAGGATTCACCGTTCTACATGACGAGGCTCATGAGATACGATGCCCCGGGGGAAAACGAGAGCAGAATCGGTATTGTACCTCATAGAGACAAGAACTTTATGAGCGTGATCGGAACCAATGAAGTCAAGGGTTTGGAGATTGAAACCCGCGATGGGACGTGGCTCGATTTCGAGCCATCTCACGGGAGATTCATCGTCATTGTTGGTGAAGCACTCATGGTGAGATTATCCCTCAATCTCCCAATAGTTGAGGGTTTATTATATGCTACCCAACATGGGTAGTACCCTAATCCATAAACAACCTAACATGTGGTCACTACAAATGTTTTAACCTATCACATAAATCAAAAAAATTAAATATTTACACATGTAAATGTGTGTATAGGGTAAGGGTAGTACACATAGGGTGGCATAGAACTAACCATAGTTGAGATAGTTTTCTCTGTGCACGAAAATTAAGAAAAATGATGTTTTTTAACTTTTTGACTAAAAAGTAAAAGGCAAAATTGTACTGAGTGCAGGCATGGAGCAATGGAAGAATATATTGTCCCCTCCACAAAGTGACGGCGAGAGG
Organism: Euphrasia confusa; assembly: GCA_954870475.1. Lineage (NCBI taxonomy): Eukaryota > Viridiplantae > Streptophyta > Magnoliopsida > Lamiales > Orobanchaceae > Euphrasia > Euphrasia confusa. The sequence goes on along the minus strand of OX940968.1, from coordinate 6,444,586 downwards.
AACTAGGGAAAAATATTCCATCGGCGTATTCTCCGTTGTTCGTGGAGTTCTTCAAGTGCCGGACGAGCTTGTTGACGATGAAAACCCATTGCGATTCAAATCGTTTGATAATTTTGAATTCCTCGAGTACTGCAAGGATGGTGGACCGACCCTGAAAGGAGCCATCCAAAAATATTGTGGGATTTGATTGAATATTGCATTGTCTTTAATTAGTACTAATATATATTGGTTTGATTAATGATTCTATAATCTATAGAGTGTTTGCTGGATTTGTTTTCAAGAGTGTTTGATTGAGTATCTTCAATTAATCCAAGAGTGTTTGCAGGATTTGCTTTCATCTTTTTTTGGAAAAATAAATTTGGATTTTTGTTTTTTAATTTAGTGTTTCCTTAGACATAGAAAATAATCAAATTCGGATATCCAATTATTAATAAAATTTTATTTTTCCATCTCAATGTAAATATTATGGAGCTTCATATATAATAGTAAAGTGCCCTCTGAGTTTAGGCTCCACAAAAAGCCTTGAGAGCATATGGGGCCCGCCGACCGGCTTCGGAGTGGAAGAAATCGAGAAAATCGACGTGATAATAGGGCTTGAAGAGCCTAGGGTGATCTTCATCTACCAACTCTTCGGGTGCCTCGATTGTGTACCCTGCTTTCGGGATCGAAAATAATCCGAGGGAGTACCTAGCTTCGTCCCCGGCCATCATCACCCGGTGGTACGGAGAATAGATGCGGCCATTAGTCCATGCCTGAAAATTAAAAACAAAATTGGTTACATATAGTAAAATTGGCTAGGTGAATATAAAGATCAAGAAGAAGTTACTGTTGGAAAATGAGCGTCTCGTAAAAAGCTTCGATTTGATATCTCATACGCTCAATTTCGAGTAGTATGAATGAAAAATTAATTTTCAAAGATGTAACCAATATTATGAATTGAAAGAGTATTCCAAAGGAAATAAAATATTTTAATAGAAAAATGTGTAAGTGTAGTAGATAAATAGGGGAGTACCCTATGATGCACATTTTTTATTTTATTTTATTATCCTAAGTAATAATATAATAATAATATGAGATTATTATTATTATTACAATAAGTTACAAATTGAATTTTAATTAAATTGAATTAATAGTATTAATTCATACTTATTAGGTGATTGAATGTTGGACGTTACGTTTTGTAGTCAAACGGTCCACGTTCAATGAACCTTCGACTCCAACTATCCCTATATAAGAGCAGTCGAGTGGGCTGCAAAAAGATACGACTCGAATCGAGAAGCACTCGAATACGACGAGAAAGAAATGAACATGAAGATATTGAGAATATACAGACATATTCCGAGCAATCGCTCTCGTCTTTTCTTTGTTATCCTTCTTTCTTTGACCTCCCGGTGATATTTTTCAGGCAACATCTCAGTTCGCCGTAAGCAAATGTTTTGCTTAGAAATCGTTGTATCCTGGGAAACAATCGTACCCGTAGAGGACGAATTTGTTTAAAGGAAATCGTGTTGAACACGAGCCTCGATTTATTCGATTTTTCATTTCTTTCATCTTCCTCTAATGGATACACCACAACTATACACAAAAGATACTACAAACTTAAAACAAAATTAGTTTGATGGTTGAAATGATTATTTGTGCTTACACCCGAAGATGGTTCAAACTCGATTGAGTGAACGAACATGTATTATCCCTCGGGACCTAGTGTTGGTGCGCCACACTAGATGATATTTTTTGGTTAATCATCGTGATAAACCAAGAAGAAAAAATTCAACGAAGTTGTTGAAGTCAATAAAAAAAAAATGTTGTGACATGTAGTGATATAAAAAAAAATAAAAAATTGTTCAATGGTGAACAAATTATTTCAAGCGGATATTATTGAAAATGTTGTGTAATAGCTTGATCTAAATGTGAAATCACTAGATATTGATGTAAATATCTTTTGAAATAATTAAATAATAAGAATTTGCATTTTATGCATATTTTATTATTTTATGTGATAAAATAATAATATGGTGATTATTATTATTTATGTGATAATGATGAATCATTATTCTATAATTATGGTGGTAAAATAAGTAAAACTTATTATTACCATTAAAATATAATAAATAGTAAGATTTATTATATTATTATTGGTTGAATATAATAAATATTGAAATTTATTATATTAACTTTTGAAATGGAAAAATAAGTAAAAACTTATTGCTACCATTAAAATATAATAAATAGTGAAATTTATTATATAAGTATTGTTTGAATATAATAAATAGTGAAATTTATTATATTATTATTAATTGAATAAAACCATTGAAATTCATAGAGTGAGTTATGAATGTGGTATAAAAAAAAAACAAATTGTTGAAGAGAAGTAAATAAAAGATAAAAGTCAAAATTATTATTGATTGATTTTTATCAATAAAATTTTAGAAAAATAATATTTACTTAATGAGAAGTAAATATTAGACTTTTGAAATTCATATTGAATTATGAATTATTTGTACAATAAAAATTTGGAAGTTAAAAAGAACATCCGAAGTAGACGAAACATGTGTATCCAATTAGTATTAATTGTGTTGTCAATTTACAATTGGAAGAACACAATGTATGACAACTACTCTCAACTGGAGTTATCTCAATAGACTATATAAGATCTAAAGATAATATCACAGTCAATTAACCAAAGAAATGGTTAAATTGAGAGTCAGTAAGTCGTCATCTAAAGGATTGGACTAAAAGCCTTAAAGAAAGTGAGTAAGATGAAGGAAAACCTTACCTATATGACTGGAGATCCCAAGAACTAGGTTCAAAAGGACAACCTAATTGTCTAACTCCGTTATCACTGTTATGTGGGGGAATTTAATTTCCATGAAAGTCCATTGCCTAAGAGATGTTACAGTGATATGTTGTGAGGATTAGTATATGACTATTAATGATTCAAAAGAAATCACCTATGTAAGAGAGAAGTGGGGCCGCTTCGAAGAGAATATAGTAAGGCATATTCTTAAACACTCTTACAGAACCAGGCAGATGTTCAGGGCCAAAATGAACATAACTATGAGAACTGAGTGTTGTTAGAAAGAACGTGAGTGGAGTATACCATTGTTTACACAAATGGTGAATAGTTCAAAGACATCGTGTCTACTATTTAACTAGTAAAATAAGTATGCTTTCACAAGGAAAGATTCAAAGGGTAACACCTACCTATTCTATGCACGTTTCTAACGTTGGGTTATATCACCAAACTTTTTCTTTATGGTGTCTGTATAATTTTCATTCATGTGGGGGATTGTTGGAAAATGAGCGTCTCGTAAAGAGCTTCGATTTGATATCTCATACGCTCAATTTCGAGTAGTATGAATGAAAAATTAATTTTCAAAGATGTAACCAATATTATGAATTGGAAGAGTATTCCAAAGGAAATAAAATATTTTAATAGAAAAATGTGTAAGTGTAGTAGATAGATAGGGGAGTACCCTATGATGCACATTTTTTATTTTATTTTATTATCCTAAGTAATAATATAATAATAATATGAGATTATTATTATTATTATTACAATAAGTTACAAATTGAATTTTAATTAAATTGAATTAATAGTATTAATTCATACTTATTAGGTGATTGAATGTTGGACGTTACGTTTTGTAGTCAAACGGTCCACGTTCAATGAACCTTCGACTCCAACTATCCCTATATAAGAGCAGTCGAGTGGGCTGCAAAAAGATACGACTCGAATCGAGAAGCACTCGAATACGACGAGAAAGAAATGAACATGAAGATATTGAGAATATACAGACATATTCCGAGCAATCGCTCTCGTCTTTTCTTTGTTATCCTTCTTTCTTTGACCTCCCGGTGATATTTTTCAGGCAACATCTCAGTTCGCCGTAAGCAAATGTTTTGCTTAGAAATCGTTGTATCCTGGGAAACAATCGTACCCGTAGAGGACGAATTTGTTTAAAGGAAATCGTGTTGAACACGAGCCTCGATTTATTCGATTTTTCATTTCTTTCATCTTCCTCTAATGGATACACCACAACTATACACAAAAGATACTACAGTTACATGAGTCATGACAATGAACGAATTCAGCGAGGGCTCAGCGTTGATCCATTTATCGTCTTTCGTCAGCACCTGCAATCCTTTCACCTCGTTACCATGCAGTATCGTCACAAAGTTTGTGTAGGTGTGGGCTGACAATCCGGTTTGTGCCTCGTCTGTTTTGGGCGCCTCGTACTTTTGGACTCGTACGATGTAATTCGTCGAGTTCAAATGTTCGTCATCGTACTTCTCCAGCCCCAAGCTCTCCAAAATCATTCTCCTCACAATCACGTCCAATTCAGACAATTGTGACGAATAAGACTCCATGCTTTTGCTGCATGGATTATTATTTATGAGATTAAAATTAAAATTTTCTGAACGTGCTACATTTTTACATACCACACAATGGGATTTCCTTGAGACCATGAAATTACGTCTTCGACGTAAGATACCAACTTTTCGCGAAGTCGATCTTAAATCAGTCTTCAGCAACTAAGGTTCACACACACTTCGTTCGTACACACTCAGCTGGCACTTGCTTCAGTTGGAGCGCGCACGGTTCGTGTTATGTATGTATGTTCGCACTCAGTGAATGTAAAGTAGTGAAGACAAAGTTATGTAATAGTTTTCATTTCATTGAGTCAACAAAACTAAACTATTACACTTGAAGAGAAAAGTAGACGGAATGAACAAAGGTCGTATCCCAAGTGTCGCAACACTCCAACGAACCAGAGTCCTAGTACTACTACACCTAGAGTTCTATCCTCCAAACTCTACTATTGGTGCACAGCACAAAACAACTACCAAAACTCTAAAACTCAGCGCCTAACAAACAACGATAGCGATACTCGAATATCAGATTTCGTTCTCTCAAAATCGTCAAAGGATGTCATCCAACTCCATGGGTATATATAGGTAGCTCGCACATGTGAGACGTTGACGTGGCACAATCTAATTCGACACATGCTTGGCTGATGTAACAATTCCATGGATGACATCACTTTTTGGAATCTTCGATTCTTGAATCTTGGAATCTTGAATCTTCGATTCTTGAATCTTCGAATCTTGAATCTTCGATTTCTTTAACTTCAGACTTCAACATTATCTTGACTCCGTCGATCTCAATACTTCATCTTCAACTTCATCGTGATGAACACTCGTCGTTGAGGCTTCAGTACTTCATCGTCTTCACGGTCGTCGATATAGTTGAATTAGTAAACAACATTCACTCATCATCAACACTTGAACGTGGATAGGCATCACTTGCACTGAACGTTGATGATAGGATGTAACACACCATGCATCAGTTGATACATGAAGTAGAAGAGGCCACGGCGTAAGACACCAGTCGCACGGGATGAAGGAGGCCACTACAAGCGACTCCTGTCGCACAGCACCTGACGTGCGACGCCTGTCGCGTGCGGCGCCAGTCGCACAACACGACGTGCGACGCCAGTCGCACAACACTGGCGTGCGACGCCTGTCGCGTGCGACTGCAGTCGCTCAACTTGACACGCGACGCATGTCGCGTGCGACTCCAGTCGCAAATGGAGGAGAAGGCTGTTCAAGCGACGCCCGTCGCATGAACTTGATGACGATGTTACTCATTCCATCATCATCAACACTTGAACGTGGATATACATCTCTTGAGCTTGACGTTGATGATAGGACGTTACACATACATCATCAGATGATGAAGCGGACCTTGCGCCGATAAGATCAGGTGTTGTGAAGCAGACCTTGCGCTGGTAAGATCAGGTGTTGTGAAGCAGACCTTGCGCTGGTAAGATCAGGTGTTGTGAAGCAGACCTTGCGCTGATAAGATCAGGTGTTGTGAAGCAGACCTTGCGCTGGTAGGATCAGGTGTTGTGAAGCAGACCTTGACCAGTAAGCTCAGGTGTTGTGAAGCGGACACTTGATGCATTGACTTCACTCATTCCATTTTCACCAAGTTATAAGTCTTGCATCCATTCACTTCAACACCTGAAAACAAAAACAAACAACAAACACATGTTGTTGACAAAACTAACATCTACAACCTCCCCCTTTTTGTCACAACATGTGAACAAGAGTTAGCATAAGGAGATACAAAGAATCTCAAAAACCAGGCAACCAGAACATATGTTGTTGCCAAAAACCAACATCTTCAATCTCTCCCTTTTTGGCACAACTCATGTGACCAAGGGTTAGCATAAGGAGATACAAAACAATCTCCCCCTCAAGAGAAGCATATCAAAATAAAACTAAGTAAATATAAGACAATCAACATTCAACAATGAAAGACTAGCATTGAAGAGATGAAAACCAAAAACACTTAGTCAAGTTCAACATCAAAATAACATAAGAGGTTCATCAAAACGAAATATGGAAAACATGCATGGAGGAAAATAGTTCAAGTCTTATGCATGCAACGATGAAAAATGAAAAACGAAAAAATTCAGGAGTTAATCAAAACAAGATAGCCAAGCATCACTGAGATGCAAAGTCTGAGCCCTTGGGTGATCCAGCTGGATTAGGCGAGCGCATAGGAGTAGTAGGTGGTGAAGCATCACCAGACCTTGCCTCATCATCATCAGCTGCACTTCCATCACCTCTATCTTCATCAGCTTCATCGCCATCAGAGTCTGATTCATAGTCTTTCTCAAGAGTTTCGTAGAAGCCAAACTCATCTTCTCCGATCCTCACTCTCTCATCATCATCTTCATCATCACCTTCAATGTTGACATCTTCATCTTCATCCAACAGACCACCAGACGACATCGCACGCGACACCTCTGGATGTGAAGGTTCATCGACCTTCCTTTTTCCCTTCCTCAACATCTCAAACACTTCTCCCGCCATCATCTCGCGGACACCCTCATCACCCTCATCTTCACTCTCGACAACAACATGTTTAGACTTGGCTAGATCAGCCAAGGCTTCCTTGATACCATCCTTTATCAGCTGAAACATAAATGTATCAGTCAGCCCCTTGCTAGATGATCCAGCACCACCTAATCCTCCCCCTTGATGGGTCATTTGGTGAAGGTAGGTAAAAGCATCCTTTTGATCACGCTGAGCCTCCATCATCTCAGTAAAAGCAACTGCATGAGCAGCCTGCTTACGTTCCAATCGTTGTGTTGTAGTGAAACAACGATGAATTGCAACAGAGGGAACGATTGAGCGATAATTATTCATTGGATGATGAGGGTTTTGGTGAGGCGGCAGACCAGAGCGCGGACCAAAATGTCGAGGACCAAAATTTACACGTTTCTCTTCTTTCTCCTCTTCCTCCATTATCTCTTCAACTCTGACAGTTTCGGGCTTCTATCGCTTAACACTTGAAGATTCAAGTTTAACAGCGGCAACCCGCTTCCTTGACGACTTCGGTGAAGGAGGTGTAGTGATAGGATTAGGTACCTCATCTCTCCTTGCAAACTTAGTCCATGGTAAGTCTAAAACTCTGTGCTTAAGGAAGGTAGGAGTGATGTTGACATGACCCATTCTCTTAGCTTTTCTCTCCGTATCTGTCGGAGAAAATTTTTGGTCTAGCAACATCCCGTAGATCAGGCATGGGTGAGTGAGGTGCATGCGTCTCTCCTCTTCTAGATCACGCTGTTGAGAGAGAGTTGAGTCCGATGCCTGAGCAATGCGACAGATATCATGAAAGATGATCTCCCCGAGATCAACCTGTTCACCGCAGCCAAGGCGGAAAAGAATATGCATGAGTTTGGGTGATAGGTAGTTTTCATCAGGACGAGCAGCAGCCCAGTTCGTCATTCCGAGTCGATGAAGCGTGCCATAGAAGGCCGACAACTTCGAAGAAAGAGGTAGAATAGACTTTGCTTTTCCTTGAGTAAGGAAAGATCCAATCTTCAATGCATTTAGTCTATCATCATCAGCAGGCGACTTCCATGAACACACAACCTCCAGACGCTTCAGATAGATGTTGATGTTCAGTGGACGAAACACGTAAAGTTTCGATCGGAACACAAACCGACCATACATCTTACTCATCGGGTCAGCGAACTCAGGAGTGAGGCTAGCATAGAATTTGTGGATGATAGGGATAGAGTACTTAAGAGGCAGTGTCACAGATTCCATCAAGTGCATAGCCTCTAAAAAATTTGAGACGCCGGTGTTCTCATAATCAGCAGGGCGGATGTGGCGATCCGCAAGAATAGGCAAATTTTTAATCAGGGTAAGGCGATGCTCAGCCTTACGAGTAAAGAAATCAGGTTTGTAGTGTTTGCCACACTCTTCAACCTTCAGATAGTAATAAGGTTCAGCAGTAACACCACCAGAGAAAGAAGGTGTTGACTTCTTAGGATCCTTAACACCAGAAACTGAGTGCTTCACGTGCTTAGTAAGATCAACAGTCTGAGTGTCAGAGTTCGATTTTCCAGATCGCCTGTCCATCTTATTCATATGTTTTTGAAGAGCGTGAAGTGCCTTCTTCCTTGATTCAGGCGACAGTGCCTGCTGCCATGTATCACGCAGTGATTGAAGGACCTCCTTATCCAATTCATCAACCAGGTTTCCATCAGAAGACATAGTCAGATAGCAAGTGATAGGAGCAAGAGTGAAATTCTAAGAACCTAAGATTGAAACACTGGTGCCTGATGCACGAAGCTAGAGTATGAGAAAAGATCGTCGAACGCTGGATGCGTGAAGCTAGAGGACAACGACACTCAACCACGATAGCAAAATAGCAAGACGTAAGCACCGAGAGTAAGGACTTAGAAATTCGAGTTGCAAGTAACCCTAAGTCATGTTTTTGAGGGCCTATATATAGAAAAATTTTGGGCCGACTCGTCTTGGACAAAAAGACCTGCGAAAATGACCAATTAACAGAACAAAATTGGCCCGTCAGTACAAAAAACGAATAAAATATATTAAAATATTAAACCGAAAATCTTGAAAATATTGCTAAGGAAAAATGAACTTTCAAATTTTTCAAAAATTTTCAAGAATTTTCGTCGACGAGCATGAGGTAACATGGTGGTCATCGTCGCATAGCAGGTTGGCGGAGGTGATGTGTGTTGCATCATAGGTGTTGAACAGCAGAGGTGGAGATGGAGTGTCTCAGAAGGTCACACCACGAGACTAGCGTCGCGTGCGACTTGCGTCGCATGAGTCGCGGCGTGCGACAGTTGTCGCGTGCGACATGCGTCGCATGAATCGCGGCGTGCGACTGGTGTCGCGTGCGACCAGCGTCGCGTGTGACTGATGTAGCATGGAAGCGTGCATTATCATCTTCGCATGAGGAGTTATGCACTGGAAGCTGCTACACTCATCTTCCGCCTTAAAGATTGTACTCCGCGAGATGCTGAACATGATTTATAAGAATAACAAAACAACACATCCCGAGTTAGTATTCAAGCGTTCAACACACTGCAAACATTCAAAAACATTTTAGTGGAGATTCAATCGGTGATACCAGGCAGTGAAGAGCAAATATTTTCCCAAAAAAAATTTTCACTTTTCATCAGTCTCCAAAACAAAAATATCACACAAGGTGAATAAAACTTTGAGGTATAATGAAATAACTCTCGAGTTAAAGACCGGTGAAATGGACTGAAGTATGGTGAAATAAGTTTAACTTGTCCTTCGTCGCAATCACAAGAATACGATCGTGTTTCATCGGAACATATATGGTGAGTTAACATCGCACAAGAGATTTTAATTCGTGAGTGTAAGGTGAACTCTTAAGGCACTCCACTTGGAACAAGCGTTACTACAATCAGAGGGGATCAAGGTTCGACCTGCGTCCTCCAGACGAGTTTTAGCTTTTTAAATGAAATGCAACAGATGCTCATTACAGCAGTCAGAGGGGAGCAAGGATCATCCTGCATCTCCGAAGTGTGATGGTTGAGCATCTTAAATTATAGCGTCTATGTGCTACCTTTCGAAGAGGGGAGCCGGCGGACAAAGTGATCCGGCGTCCTCCGTTACTCGGTATTATAGATCAATGCAAATGAGCTTATGGGAGTTATATGCCAAGTTCACATGTTTACACTCAGAGGAATAAATGCACTTGGGTCCGAAGACTAAAGCGGCCTCGATCCATGTTCATCTTATTAGATTAATCCACGACGATCCATAGTGCGTATTCAGAAGTAAAGAAAACAATCTTTCAGACTTCAAAATTTTCGTGAACTCTTAGAGAGAACACATGCAGAGAGAATTTCTTAATATTTTAAATCTCTCAAAGTCAAGAGGTTTGGTGAAGATGTCAGCGAGTTGTTTTTCTGTTGAAATATGCTGTAGACTGACTATATCACGAACAACCAAATCTCTAATGAAATGAAGTCGAATGTCGATGTGTTTAGTGCGAGAATGTTGGACAGGATTTTCGCTGATTTTGATAGCACTTTGACTATCACAGAACAGCACCAAGTGAGCACTCTCGATAAGATAGACATCCAACTATTCAGTGTAGCATCTCCCGGCAAACTCCTTTGGTTCCAGTTTCAGAGGCATTGAGTGCAACAGGCGTCGCACGTCGTGTTGTGCGACTGGCGTCGCACGCGACAGGCGTCGCACGTCAGGTGCTGTGCGACAGGAGTCGCTTGTAGTGGCCTCCTTCATCCCGTGCGACTGGTGTCTTACGCCGTGGCCTCTTCTACTTCATGTATCAACTGATGCATGGTGTGTTACATCCTATCATCAACGTTCAGTGCAAGTGATGCCTATCCACGTTCAAGTGTTGATGATGAGTGAATGTTGTTTACTACTTCAACTATATCGACGACCGTGAAGACGATGAAGTACTGAAGCCTCAACGACGAGTGTTCATCACGATGAAGTTGAAGATGAAGTATTGAGATCGACGGAGTCAAGATAATGTTGAAGTCTGAAGTTAAAGAAATCGAAGATTCAAGATTCGAAGATTCAAGAATCGAAGATTCAAGATTCCAAGATTCAAGAATCGAAGATTCCAAAAAGTGATGTCATCCATGGAATTGTTACATCAGCCAAGCATGTGTCGAATCAGAACGTGCCACGTCAACGTCTCACATGTGCGAGCTACCTATATATACCCATGGAGTTGGATGACATCCTTTGACGATTTTGAGAGAACGAAATCTGATATTCGAGTATCGCTATCGTTGTTTGTTAGGCGCTGAGTCTTAGAGTTTTGGTAGTTGTTTTGTGCTGTGCACCAATAGTAGAGTTTGGAGAATAGAACTCTAGGTGTAGTAGTACTAGGACTCTGGTTCGTTGGAGTGTTGCGACACTTGGGATACGACCTTTGTTCATTCCGTCTACCTTTCTCTTCAAGTGTAATAGTTTAGTTTTGTTGACTCAATGAAATGAAAACTATTACATAACTTTGTCTTCACTACTTTACATTCACTGAGTGCGAACATACATACATAACACGAACCGTGCGCGCTCCAACTGAAGCAAGTGCCAGCTGAGTGTGTACGAACGAAGTGTGTGTGAACCTTAGTTGCTGAAGACTGATTTAAGACCGACTTCGCGAAAAGTTGGTATCTTACGTCGAAGACGTAATTTCAATTGGTATCAGAGCGGGACGTCATACGTATAAGACGTGATCCGTTACTTGACTTCATACTTTCCGCTACAATGGAGTCGCCTATGTTCGCACTTCAACCGATCATGCTTACTCATCAAAACTATTCGAATTGGAAAGCCAAAGTATCAGCTAGAATTAAAGGACATGACTCTCGTGCATGGAGGTCAGTGTTAGAAGGATGGGAACGCCCATCTACTATTGATGCTAAAGGCAACAAAGTTCTCAAACTTGAACGACATTGGTCTAATGAAGAGCGTGAAGCTTCTACTGCCAACAACAAAGCTTTACGTTTCATTTGTGAATGGCTGGAGCTCAACATGTATCAACTTGTTAAAAATTGTACCTCTGCCAAAGAAGCTTGGGAAACTCTCCAGAGAACTTGTGAAGGACACAAACATGTCAACAAATCTAAGAGTTGCACTCTCACTACTCTAGTTAATAAGCTACAGATGGGAGTGCATGAAGACGACATAAAGTGTGAAACATATTCTGGAATAATTTCTTCAGATCGTGAATCTGAGTGTGAATCGGAATCGACAGAGGATGCTCCTAAAACACCTCAAGTTGATGTTGAGTCGAGAAAAATGTTGGTTTTGAAAGAAAGACCATGTGATGAGGATATATTTTCGGATGATGAATCCGTGACTGAAGCTGAAGAGGATGAGGTGACAATGAATGTATCTCAAAATGAAGTTGAGTGTGCCGAACTGCTTGCCTTGAAAGAGAGCTACTCTGAACTTCATAGATATCTTGAAACAAGCTCTGCTGAGAATATTGAACTCATAGTCTCTAAACAACTCTTGAAAGAAGCTGTCAATGAACTCTCCGAGCGTGAACGAAAATTCTATAATGAATGTGTTGAGTTGAGGGACGTGGTTGACAAGACTGAATGTGAGAATCAGAAGTTGAAAAATTCTCTGACAATCCTGAAAAACAAATTTGATGATCTCTTCGAAGAGAAGCACAAATACTTTAAGGAGGTTGTTGCATTGAGAGAATTGTTTGAGAAGTCGAACTCTGAAAATTCGAAACTGAAGGCTTCTCTGAAGAAAGAATCATCTGAAGTGAAGAAACTTAAAACTCTTTTTAAGAACTCCGATGCTGAGAATGATGAGCTAAAGTCATCCTTGTTGAAAACTCAAGCTGATCTAGCCATGAGTGATAAGGAGTGTTATGTTCTGAAGGAGAAACTTCACATGACTGATGAGCTACTGAGAAAGATGAACACAAACTCATCAGTGTTTGACAACGCCGCATCATACATGAACCCAGGTCGTTGTGGACTTGGCTTTCAGAAAGTGTTTGAGTCTATCTATGCTTCACCTGAGAAGAAAGAAATGACCTTTGTCAAAGCTTCAACTGAATCTTCAGATGGTAAGGCTACACATGACTCTGAAACTGTAAGACGAAAGGAAATTGCTGAAGGAAAGAAGGTTGTCACATCTCCGAAAGCTGAATCTCAAGAGTCAATATCGACTACTTGCTTGAAAACGGAGACATATCAATTTCCTAAGTCTATCGTGAAACATCCTCGTGGTATCTTGCCATACGAGAAGACGTAATTTCAGACCAAATGAGATTGGTGAAGCTCTTGATTTCGCCCTGTACGAGTGGGTTCAAAATCCCCATGCTTTCGAACAACGGAGCTTCGGTGTATTGAACGACATAGCCATGGTACAGTTTGCTTGTCTTGTTCCGCATTTTGTTCGAAGAGGTCTTGTAGTCCTTCGATCACTGATTTTCGGAGGTCGGTTGGAATTCGATCGAACATGGCCTCGAAACAACCGAATTCTTGCAGGGCTTTTAGGACTTTGGACTTGGCGGATTGCCATGATGGAGTTTGGTGTTTGAGGTTGGACAAATCTATCATGGGAAGAGTTTGTGGGCTTTCGGAACCCATTTGATCGATTTATTTTGGTTTGATTTTCAAGGGTCTTTCTTATAAGAAGAATTTATAGGTATATATGGTGTTAAATAACTCAAACATGAAAATATGACTATTGTAGATATTAATCTCAAATAAACTACGTACTGTATATCTAAGAATGAAATTATTATTACATTCTTAAAAAAAAAAAAAGGGAAATGAAAATCCAATCCAATTATTGTACATGAACAATTAGACCCATACGGGCCATACCCTGTAACCTCTAAGAGATATTGTAATTTATTAGTAGTACATTAAAATATTGAAGATTGGCTAAAATTTAATTGCCACCGACTACTGTATTCATTTAATGTTGCGTATACGAACAAATGCTGAATTAATTAGAACGATCGACTTGAATATACTAGTACTATATCATACTGAAAAAATTATTACTCCATATATATATATATATATATATATATATATATATATATATATATATATATTTTTTTTTTTTTTTTTTTTCTTTTTCACTATACTTTTGCGGAAAACTTTGCACGACTCAATTACTTTTTATAATATTTTTTATTACTCCCTCAGTCCAAAGACAGTTGTCATACTTTCCTTTTAGGGGTGTCCAACAATAGTTGACACACCTCAAAAAAGGAAATAATTATTCTAACTTTTTCATTTTAATATACAATTTTATTCTATTTTACCCCATCTACTTTTTAAACTTTACTCACACCTACTTTACTTTTCACTTTTAAAATATATTTTTACTTTTTATTTTTTAATTAAAAAATTAAATAATAACAATTTTCTTAAACGTGTTCAAGAAAGTATGACATCTATTAATGGCCGGAAAGAGTGAAAAGTTGATCAAATACTATTAGAAAGTGATAAAAAAAAAATTATTAGTTTTTTTGCAAAATACTCAGTTTAATTCTTGATATTTATGTTAGAAATTGCATTATTTAGAAAAATCGAACAACTTAACATTTATAGCTATATTTTATTTAATACAAATTTGAACATGTCTGACTTTCAAATAGACTTATTGATGAGATACGTGCATCCCAAGCATCATACTGGGTATAGGTACACATTTATTTATTGATAAATTCGTAGTTTTCAGTTATTAGACTCCACAATAAGCCTTAAGAGCAGCCATTGAATCCAGCTGATCATTTTCTTTGGATTTGTAGAAATCGAGAAACTTGGTGTAATCAATGGGCTTGTAGAGCAAAGGGTGATCTTCATCCACCATCTCTTCCGGGGCCATAATCATCTGCCCCGGTTTTGGAACTGAAAATAGCCCAATCGAGTACCTAGCTTCGTCTCCGGCCATCATCACCCGATGGTACGAAGAACGGATCCGGCCATTAGTCCACACCTGCATGCGAACAAAAGTAGTTAATTTGAGCGAGCGATTAAGCAGTAGTCGTCTAATTAAAAAGTGATAGTGAACTTAATTACGTGAAAAGAATCTCCGGCCATGACAATGAAAGAATTAAGCGAGGGCTCAGCATCGATCCATTTATCGTCTTTTGTCAGCACTTGTAACCCTTTCACCTCGTTGCCATGCAATATTGTGATGAAGTTCTTGTCTGTGTGGGCTGATAATCCGGTCTTTGTCTGATCAAGGGTTTTAGGAGGCACATCGTACTTCTGGACTCTTACGGCATAATACGTTGAGTTCATGTGTTGCTCCGTGTACTTTTCGAGCTCGAGGCTCTCCAGAAGCATTTTCCTCACAATCTTGTCAAGTTCGGAGAGTTGTGAGGAAAACGACTCCACACTTTTGCTGTTCACGAGACCATCGATCAATATTTAATATATTATTTACTAATACTAAAGTTTTATTGAACTTAATTTCAGTTCAGTTCAAATTCATTTTATTCAAAAGAATAAAACCTAAGTCATATATATATTGTTGTACAAGTGTACAACATTTTACGTAGGTACCTGAAAATAGGGTTTCCCTGGTGGGACCAAATGAGAGTGGCGAAGCTTTCAATTTGACCAGGGGAAAGGGCGTCAACGATCCCCAAGCTTTCGTACAATGGAACAGAGGGCAATTGACCAATATAGCCGTGGTACGGGATGATTGACTTGTTGCGCAATTTGGTCTCCAAAGGCAGATCGAAAATTGGTTTGATTGCATCGATGGTTGCCTTTCGGAGATCAACCGGGATACGGTCGAACACCGCCTGAAAACAACCGTATTCTTCTAGGGCTTTCAGGACTTGCTTCTTTACGGATTCCCATTGTCCATCGAGGTTGGAGAAATCTATGATGGGGAGAGTAGTAGTATTTTTATTCGTGCAACTCATTTTTTGGATTTTTGCTATGCTTCTTTATTTGATTCTCTGTTTTTATTTATTTATTGTTTGGATTAATTTATAGGGTAAGAATTGACATTAGATTCGTACGTCACTCCCTTTAACCAACCGATTCTTATACGCAAACCAAGATTGATTGAAAACGATAAATGGAAATAAGGTAAAGTCCTAGTTTAGTTTCATGAGACTCTTATAATTGATAAGTGGTGCGATCTTAATTTACGGAGTGACTCTGGTTAACAATTTTCGTGAGTGATATTCTAACCCAAATCAGCACATGTACTTTTTTTAGAGTTCTTATTGATTAATGAACATAAAAAAGAAATTGTATGCATTTGTGCTATAGTATTAAATTTTAAATACTTTCATAATTTAAGGTCTTACAAAATATTCACTCAGTTTTATAAAAATAATCAAATTTACTTTGTAAATTACTACATCTGTGACCCAAAGGAACATGAATACTTTTATCGATTGAATATCTCAACTTAACATGGTCACCAATATATTTTACTTTTTGATACCGAAATATAACTATTTTATTTTAACGTAAAAATACATTTTATTTTTTTATCAACCGAAATATTTTTGTTATATTAACATAGTTACTTGTTAATACGTGTGGATTATGTCTCAAGTGCATATATTTGCAATTTGAGTTTGTTAATATGTGTGAGTGTGACTATGTCTCAGTGCATATATGCAATGTGAGTATAAATAAATGTGGCTATTTGTCAAAATTGAGTCAATAACATTTTAAAAAGTCTGATCAAGATAAAATAGTTGTCCAACAAATATTTGACATTTAGGATTTATTTACAATCGATGTGAGATATCTAATACGCCCTCTCACAGTATGCTCGGTTTTGTCGACTCTACTCGTGGACTTAATGTCATTTTTGGACAAGCCAAAAATTTCATCGTCTGAGACACCTATCATTGTGTTAGGTCTGCTCTGATATATACCATGTTAAAGTTAAGTTAATAACATTTTAAAAGATATTGTTAAAATTTTAAGATTGTTCAACTTATATTTGAGTTTTAGAATTTATTTTCAAACAATGTGAAATATCTAACACTTTCTTTTTAAGATCTATTTTCAAACGAAGTGAAATATTTAACACTTTCTTTTTTACAGATGAATTATATCGTACTCTCATCACATAATATAATATTTATTCGTCTGAAATAAGTAATTACAGTTTACAAATAAATTGTGCATATACGTGGAGTAAGAGTCTAATTCGCGTACGTTTGCCATCAAAACAAGCAAATCTCCTAAACAAAGTACAGTATATTTTAACGTAAATTATCAACATGACTAAAAGGTAACTTCTACCGACTCCATATAACCATCATACGTATAAGAAAAAATGTTGCTATATATAATATATGTATAGTAGGATAGGGAAACGTAATTGATGTTTAAATTACTTGGAAAAAAGATACTAAGAATTTAAAACCAAATTTTAACCATCACATTCCCTTGAACACAACTTGTATTGTTGAAATCCTCTGCTTCCAAACCTCTCTAACTTAGTGTCGTGGAAAATCAAAGAGGGTTGTCGAATTCGAATCTTACCCAAGCTACTGAGCTAGCGCACATATTCTTCCACGCACATCACTATAAGCAAGGGCGGAGCTTATGGCTGGGGTGGGCTGCCTCTAGCCCACCCTGATTTTAAAATTTAAGCCTATATATAAATGTAATTAAAAGTTTCCCATTAAGTAATGTAGTTCGATTGGCTGAAGGTCTCTTTAAGATATCGAAAAGCAAAAGCGTAGGTTCGATTCTTCTCTTCCTCAATTTTGCTAATTTTGTTTTTAAATTACAATACTATATATTTAAAATATCGTATATTTTTTCTAATAAATAATTTGGTAAAGTTGGTTAGGCTTATGCTTTTTGTTTTTGAGGTCAAGAGTTCGATTCTCTTTTGAATATTTTTTTTCCTTTTTTAAGCTACATTTATTTTTTACTTTAGCCCATCCCGGAAAATTTTCTAGCGCAACCCCGATCGAGCTTAGGAGTGGAGAAAGGTGTGATCGAATGAGACAATGGCGAAAGTGCATACAATAATTTTAAGAATACTTGATATTACGCTGACAGATCCATCCACAATGGGGTGTGGGCCCCTTGGGTTTAATTTCTTTTTTACTATTTCTTTTTTTTTATAAGGAGGAGAGACGAGAAACTCCACCCTCACCCGATCGGAGGTCCCTCGATCGGGTAGGATGTAAATCGAGGAATGTGCCCGAGTAGCAGACACCTGTGCGAGAGAGCCAACAGGTCGAACCTCAGGACAAACTTTCATAATATTTCAATGAAAATTTGTCCCACCCGAGATTCGAACCCTACGTCGCCCGGAGAATTACACCCACATCATCACAGGCCTTACCACTCGGCTATGCTCCTGTGGACTTCTTTTTTACTATTAATATACATAACTCTCACTCCCTCCCATAAGATACACTTTTTTTAGATATTTCACAATAATACTCCATTACTCCCTAATTCCTAAAGAAAAGGAAATAAATATTTTAACTTTTTCACTTTAAAATATTATTTTACCTTTATTTTATCTACTTACTTTTTAAACTCTAGTCACAATTAATTTATTTTTCAATTTAAAAGTTTATTTTTACTCTTTACTTTTTAATTAAAAATTTAAAAAATAATATTTTTCTTAATTCAACCAGTATTGCGGTCTATGAGATGCTACTCCTGGAGCATTACTACGGGTGTCATCTTAACCGTAGATGCATACACCATACACGTCGGGTGTGAATGATTACGTGTATATTTAATATAATAATATTAAATTTACAGTTAAGATGTATATGGTGTATTTTACCAGGAGTACTAGTATAGATAAAACCATCTATTGTGATTTAGAGGGAGTATAATATATATAGGGGATCGTACACATGTACTTAGCAAAAACAAAATTTTCTATTAAAAACCATTTTTGATATGTAAACAATTTAAGTACATATTAATAATTTAATATACATACACTAATTCAAATCTAACATTTTAATCACTGAGCATATGTTTTGGCAAGTCAATTTCATATCACCGTGAAAAATTAAAAATTGAATTTGTCACTATTAATTAGTACAAATCAATTTTATATTTCATGAAAAAATTGGCAACTCAATTAATCACGATTAATTAATACAAGTCAATTTCACCACGTTAATAATTGACAAGCATGTAATTAATCACAATTTATTTCTTGATAAATTTCAAATAGACCCATTGATCTTGAGATACATATATATATCACAAGCATATATACTGCATATACGTACACATTAATTTGTTTATGACATAAGTATCTATTGATAAATGTGTAGTGTTTTGAGTTATTAGGCTCCACAATAAGCCTTAAGAGAAGCCATTGAATCCAGCTGATCGGCTTTGGAGTTGCAGAAATCGAGAAACTTGGTGTATGTAATCGAAGGGCTTGTAGAGCAAAGGGTGATCTTCATCCACCATCTCTTCCGGGACCATAATAATCTGCCCCGATTTTGGAACCGAAAATAACCCGATCGAGTACCTAGCTTCGTCACCGTTCATGATCACCCGGTGGTACGAAGAACGGACCCGGCCATTAGTCAACGCCTGTATGCGAACAAAAGTAGTTAATTTGAGCGATCGATCAAAAAGTAGTCTAATTAAAAAGTGAGTGAACTTACGTGAAAAGAATCTCCGGCCATGACAACGAACGAATTCAGCGAGGGCTCGGCATCGATCCATATATTCATCATCTCTAGTCAACACTTGTAACCCTTTCACCTCGTTACTATGCAATATTGCGAAAAAGTTCTTGTCCGTGTGTGCTCTCAGTCCGGTCTCTGTCTGATCACGGGTTTTAGGCGCATCGTACTTCTGGACTCTTACAACGTAATGCGTCGAGTTCATGTGGTCGTCCGTGTACTTTTCTAGCCCGAGGCTCTCCAGAATCATTTTCCTCACAGTCTTGATCGGAGAGTTGTGAGGAAAACAGCTCAACGCTTTTGCTGTTCAGTTCAGTTCAGCTTTCAATATTTTATATTTATATTATTAAGCAAAAAATATTTCAAAATCGTACGATAATAACTTTTTAAAATTATTTGAAAAAATCAGTTTAGGCCGTTCAATAAGTTCAATTCAGTTCAATTAATTTCAGTAAAAAAGCAAACAGAGCCTAAGTTATAATATATACCTGAAAATGGGGTTTCCGTCGTCCCAAATGAGAGTGGTGAAGCTATCGATTTGACCGGGGGAAAGGGCGTCCTCGATCCCCAAGCTTTTGTGCAATGGAACGGCTGGGAATAGACCGACATAGCCGTAGTACGGTATGATCGACTTGTTGCGCAATTTGGTCTCGAGAGGGAGATCGAAAATTGGTTCCATTGCATGGATGATTGCTTTTCGGAGATCAATCGGGACACGGTCGAACACCGCCTCAAAACAACCGTATTCTTCTAGGGCTTTCAGGACTTGCTTCTTTACGGGTTCCCATTGATCATCAAGGTTGGATTAATTTATAGAGTAAGAATTCGTGATGTTTTGTACGTACGTCACTCCCATTATCAACCGATTCGTGTACGCAATTACGCAAAGCAAGTTTGATTGAAACGTAACTCCTACCGACTCCATATAGCCATGCATCATATATTTATAGTACTCCATAGTAGGATATAGGAAAACGTAATTAATGTTTAGATTAATTGGAAAAAAAATGGTTAATTGGTAGGAATTAATGTAGAAGCAATTTTAACCATCACATTCCCTTGAAATTAACACTGTCTTGTATTAATTGTTTGGAATCCTCTTATTCCAAACCTCTCTAATTTGGGAGGTGTACGTAGCCATGAATTATTATTATTAAAAATTATAAAACAATATTGTAGTCTTCTGTTGTTTACATAAAATCATTCATCTTAATTTATTTATTTATTTACATTTTTTCCAAAATTTTGAAATGAATTGAATTGTTGAACAGACCAAAACTAAGTTCAATTGAATCCAGTCGAACTGAATTGAAATTACTGCTCAAAACAACTTCTTACTGTATTTTTGCCATACACAAACGAGACATACCATTAATGATTTCGAGTGAATATATACATTCATGATGCTCAACGCAAATTCGGAGCTCCATAAAAAAAGTTTATTATTTTTCAATCTCATACACATTTAACACACAATCATAGTACCATTGATCCACACACACACATATATATATAGAGAGTACTAAATAAACGTAACATTTCGTAAAGTTCTCGATCTCCATTTATGCTCCACAGTAAGCCTTGAGAGCAGCTGGGGCACGTCGACCGGCTTCAGAGTAGTAGAAACCACCGGCTTCGGAGTAGTAGAACTCGAGAAACTTGATGTGATCAAAGGGCTTGAAGAGTCTAGGGTGATTTTCATCTACCAACTCTTCCGGCGCCTCGATTGTGTAGCCTGCTTTCGGGATCGAAAACAATCCGAGGGAGTACCTAGCTTCGACCCCGGCCATCATCACCCGGTGGTACGGAGAATGGAGACGGCCATTAGTCCATGCCTGAAAAATTAAAACAAAAATTATGTACTCCTATAATATTTACATAATAAAATTAATTAGGTGATTAATGAAGAAGATGTTACATGCAACGAATCTCCGATCATGACAATGAACGAATTCGGCGAGGGATCAGCTTCGATCCATTTATCGTCTTTGGTCATCACCTGCAATCCTTTCACCTCGTTACCGTACAATATCGTCACAAAGTTCTTGTCTGTGTGGGCCGGCAATCCGGTTTGTGCCTCATCTCGTGTTTTAGGCGCGTCGTACTTTTGGACTCGTAAGACGTAATTCGTCGAGTTCATATGTTCGTCATCGTACTTCTCCAGAAGCCCGAGGCTCTCCAAAATCATTCTCCTCACAATCGCGTCCAACTCCGACAATTGTGACGAATACGACTCCATGCTTTTGCTGCATCGATCGATTATTAGTATAATGAGATTATTAAAATGAAGAAATTAAAACATTTTGAACGTGTTACATTTTACATACCACACAATGGGATTTCCTTGGGACCAAATGAGATTGGTGAAGCTTTCGATTTGTCCGGGTACGAGTGGGTTATCAATCCTCAAGCTTTCGTACAATGGGACTTGGGGATATTGGCCGATATGGCCATGGTACGGTGGGCTCGCCTTGTTCCGCATTTTGTTCTCCATGGGCAGATCGAAGAGATCTTGTAGTCCGTCGATCACTGATTTTCGGAGGTCGGTTGGAATTCGATCGAACACGGCCTCGAAACAACCGAATTCTTGCAGTGCTTTTAGGACTTGGGACTTGGCGGATTGCCATGATGGAGTTTGGGGTTTGAGGTTGGACAAATTTATCATGGGGAGAGATTGTTTGCTTTCGGAACCCATTTGATCTGATCAATTTTTTTCTCTCTATTTTGGTTTGATTTTTATTATAATTAAGGGTCTTTTTATAAGCAACTACTGCCCCCTCCCGGAATGGTCACACGTTTTTACCTCGATGGTCAACTCAACATGGTTGGAAAATAGAGATAAGGGAGTTTAAGTAAATGAGTAGGACATTCTATCCGTAAATTAAAAAAATAAAAAATTATTGATTTTCTATAAAAAAAAATAAAAATTAAAGACATTTTTTTAAATTAATAAAATAATTTATTAGACACTACAATTAAATTAAATAAATAAGAGTATACATGTGTACAGTGTGAAATAACTCAAACATGAAAGTATGACTAGATATTATTCTCAAATAAACTACACAATGAAATTATTACTGTATTATATTCTGTAAAAAAGGGGAAATGAAAATACAATCCAATTATTGTAATTTGTATATTAACAATTAGACCCATACCCTGTAACCTCTAAGAGATATTGTAATTTATTAATAGTACATTAAAATATTGAAGATGGCTAAAATTTTATTGCCACCAACTATTCATTTAATGTTGCGTATACGAACAAATGCTGAATTAGTTTCAACGATCGACATGAATATACTAGTATATCATACTGAAAAAATTATTACTCCATCATTGATATTTTGGATTTTTTTTTTCTTTTTCACAAATCACGACCATACCTGCGTTCAGTAACGGTACGACTTCATTCATTTATGATTTATTCATCACGTCTGATCTTTTCCAGGCCTAATTTGGAAAAACGATTATCTTGGTATAGAAAGGAGTTGGATTAATGAACATAATTTTGGAACATAATTACAAATTTTCACTGTCTCATAAAAATAATCAAAGTTTTGTAAATATGACCCAAATAAAAAAGATGCAACACTCCCGGCCCACTGTGTGGGGCCGAAACCCAACACTAATAGGTTGGCTCGGGTATAGGTGTATGCTTTATTTCGAAATCTCGATCTAGTCCAGATTACATTTTAAAAGATAGCGAGATGAGACAAGATCAATTTTATAAATAGCTATTCTGGTTGAAATCTTGACTATCTCGTTCTATCAATTTTGTAAATAGCTATTCTGGTTGAAATCTTGACTATCTCGTTCTATCCCGTACCGTCCCACAAATTTATTAATATAAATATAAATATTATTTGTTCACATAAATTAATAAAAATATTAAAATATTAATCAAATTTTCAATTAAATTTATTATTTCATTAATATATATTCACAAATCTCATAATAATTTTTTTATGTATTTTTTTTAAATAGTTAAATACTTATCTTTTAAATTAAATAATTGAACTTATTTCTAATAAAAAAATTTAACAATTTTTATTTTATTAGTATTTTGATTGTTTTATAATTCGATAATATTTAATTTAATTTTAAATTTTTTTATTTTATTTAAAATTTTGAGAAGTCTCGATCTCGTCCCGTCCCAATGAGATTGAGACATACGAGACGGATTTTTTAAACGTCAATCTCGTCCCGCCCGTCTCGAAAATAAATTATCGAGACGAGATTCTCTTAATCCCGTCTCATCCCGTCCTATGTCCATACCTACCAATGAGTGATATTTTGGCCTCATTAATTATATGTGAATTTTCCAACGCACTTTGTCCTCACTCGTGAACATTCGAAACATTTTCCAAGAGTTAGTTCAATTCCTTTAAAACACTTGCATTTTCTGAAGCACTACACACACAAATAACTATTTTATAATTTTAACATAAAAATTCATTTCTTTATTTTTTTATCAACTAATACATTGTTGTTAATATGTGCATGTCACTATGTCTCAGTGCATATATAATCCTTATAATATATAATTCAGCTAGCAATTGTCGAGGTGTCGTATGTTTTCACCGTTTGATTTTTTTTGTTTTCACACCTATTATTAAACAAGCACAGTTAGATTAAATTTGTGTTCATACTGGTCATTATTAATGATTATTTTTAGTGTAATTAATTAGAATTTTTAGCATAATTAATTGAAATAATTATTTTGATTAATTAGCGTAATTATTTATTTCTTTATATAATATAATTTTTATTTATATTTTCCTTAATATAATTCAATATTATTTTTAGCGTAATTAATTAGTGTAATTATTTTTAATTAATTAGGCAATTATTTGAAATTAATTATTATTTTTAACTTAATTAATTAGGTAAAATAATAATTAATTACAAATAATTATCTAATTAATTTAGCGTAATTAATTAGATAATTATTATTTTTAATTAATTAGCTCAATTATTTATAAGTAATTAATTAGATAATTATTATTTTTAATTAATTAGCTCAATTATTTTTAATTAATTAGCGTAATTATTTATTTCTTTACTTATATAATATAATTTACATTAATAATATTATTTTTAGTGTAATTAATTACCGTAATCATTTTTAATTAATTAGCGCAATTATTTTTAATTGATTAGTGTAATTATTTTTTTCTTTCTTTATATAATATAATTTACATTTATAATCTTTTTAATATAATAAATATTATTTTTAATGTAATTAATTAGCGTAATTATTTTTAATTAATTAGTATAATTATTTATTTTTTTATATAATATAATTTAAATTTATAATCTCTTTAATATAATCTCCACTTTGAAATATTCAAAATATAACATTTATTCCTTATTTATCTCATTTTATTTTATTATACTACTAAAATTAATTGGGAAAAATGGCAATAAGTCCAATTTTCAACATTTTTTCGCCAATAAGGTTTTCGAGAAATTACGTGTGTCAATTAGGCCGCCTAAAATGTGTAAAGACCGTAATACCCTTTTTTAAATTCCACGTCTTCAATCGAATCCCATCCCAATCCCCTCATTCGATCAAATCAGAACTCGAGGCGAGCGACGAATCTCAGGAAACCGCGTTCCTCCGCCGCAGATGCTGGTACTTTTGGAAATCCAATTTGGAGCGAATCTCGGCGTCGGGGACGGAATCTCCCGAGAGTGGAGGGCGGAGTTTTTGGGGGAGAGGAATCGACGCGCTGAAGAAGGTGAGGGAGTGGTCGGAGCTCGTGTTCTGTCCGAAGTGGAAGACATTCATCCGCCGGTTCAACAGGATCGGCGCGCGGTCAGAACGGCGGATCGAGGCTGCCGCACAGGATCTCCGACGTCAGTTTCAACAGCCCACGGGGCCCGCTGCCCAGGGAGATCACCCGTATGAGGAGCCTGGAGCAGCTTGACGTGGCGCATAATCGACTGACGAGGTTGGTGCCGGCGGAGAGAAGCTTGATTGCCTTCTCGTCGTGTGCGTTGTTGGATTGTCATACCTCATGTCGTGTAAGTGATTGCTTCTTTCATTTATTTGTTCTGATTTTTTTTTGCTAATTTTCGTGCAAGGATTCATAGAGGTATACAATCCCTTTAATTCGTGAGAACCTCGAATCGAAGGACGTCGAACCCGTCGTCGTGTTGGGCAAGCGAATCCCGCATCATCTCCGTGGACCTTCGCGTCTCTCTCGCCTCATTCTGCCCACCTCTCCCGCGCCCTCTTTAGCAGTCGTCACTTCTCTGACGATGGCCGATGGTCATTGCTCGTTGACTTACTGATACCGAATTCGAGGTTCGGTGATTGCGCGCACAAAGTGTTCGACGAAATGCCCGAGTGAAGGTGAGTGACAACGGGTGGATGGAGTTAACAGCGTCACAACTGTAATTGAAAGGTCGTTTCTTAGCTTAACTTGAGTTTTATGAAGTTCGACCCTATTTGCCGTTGTTTTTCAACTGCTTGATTCATAGTTTGAGTTCTTTTACCTTGCTTTAGTAATAATAAAATCAGTACAAGTATTTGCCAATAGTCCCTGAGATTTTCGCAATTGATAGTGAGCCAAAACCACATAACTTCCTAGTGTTGATCTACGACTATATAGGTCTCGTGTAGTGATCAAACTGGAAAAGAGTAGACAGGGGCAAACACGAGACAATTCGTGGGACGACCACACTATATTCTTTGATTGATTTATTGTAGAGTAGAGATACACAATTAACAAATATTCCAAGTACAAATCTATGCATTTGGCCAGAAATAAGTGGTAAAATCAGGTAAAAATATTGAATAAAGATATAACATGAGTTTTTTTAATTCTCAGTTTCAATGAAATTGTTAGTCGATCGCTGGGCGTTTGTGCAGGTTCTTTACTGATTGATTTTGGTAATTTGATTCTCTGTTTTAAGGAAATTGCTAGTTGATTAAATATTTTCGATCGCCTTGTTGAATTTCTTGCAAGAGATTATTACCCACAGCTTCAGGTTAAATTCATGGCTTTTAGTGTCCGTATTTGTTATATTTTCTGGTCCTGTTGTAATGACATTTTTGTATCATTTTGTTCTTTAAATGAATGGGAGAAAAATAATAGAGTTCATGCTAGTTACTAGTTAGTCAAGATGGTAATATGGTATGGACTCTGAGTCTTGTATCTAATTTATGATGGAAGCAGACCTGCTTCCTAATGAATTATGATATGATTGTCAACTTAGTCATTAAATATATTTAGGCTGGCTTCTAAAGCTTTAGCTGGCAAAATATGTATACTCATATACACCTTTTGACCTTTTGGGATTCCAACTCCACTGTAAGTTATTTTCTTACTTTACTTGATTACTTATCGGTTGGTGCAGGAGTTCGAATGGAGACTTAAAAGGATGGAGAGGAAGCGAATGTAGATACTTTGGAGCTAACTACCCACAAGCTTTATCCTTTGCTAACCAACATAAAATTAAGTTATTTGATATTTCAGTGTTTTTACGACGTTCAGTGTTTTTTTACGACGTTCAGTGTCTTTTAATGTCATTCAGTGTTTTAATGACATTCAGTGTTTTTTTATGAGATTCAGTGTTTGTAATGACATTCATTGTTTTTATAATATTCTATGTAAAAAATCTGAAATTCAGTGTTTTTTAATGACATTCAGTGTTTGAGATGATATTCAGTGTAAAAATTTGACATTTAGTGTTTTTTAATGTCATTCAGTGTTCTTATAATATTCAGTGTAAAAATCTAACGTTGAGTGTCTTTTTATGGTATTCAGTGTCTGACATTTATTGGGGTGGGGTTCAGTGTTTTTTTATGGTATTCAGTGTCTGACATTCATTGGGGTGGGGTGAGTTGAGTAGAAGAAAAAATCTGACGTTCAGTGTTTTTTCATGGTATTCAGTGTTATTCAGTGTTATTCAGTGTCTTTCAGTGTTATTCAGTGTCTTTTAATGTTATTCAGTGTTATCCAGTGTTATTCAGTGTCTTTTAATGTTATTCAGTGTTATTCAGTGTCTTTTAATGTTATTCAGTGTTATTCAGTGTCTTTTAATGTTATTCAGTGTTATTCACTGTCTTTTAATGTTATTCAGTGTTATTCAGTGTCTTTTAATGTTATTCAGTGTTATTCAGTGTTATTCAGTGTCTTTTAATGTTATTCAGTGTTATTCAGTGTCTTTTAATGTTATTCAGTGTTATTCAGTGTCTTTTAATGTTATTCAGTGTCTTTTAATGTTATTCAGTGTTATTCAGTGTCTTTTAATGTTATTCAGTGTCTTTTAATGTTATTCAGTGTTATTTAGTGTTATTCAGTGTCTTTCAGTGTTATTTAGTGTTATTCAGTGTCTTTTAATGTTATTCAGTGTCTTTTCATGGTATTCAGTGTCTGACATTCAGTGTTTGTGGTGGGGTGAGGTGAGTTGAGTAGAAAAAAAAAAATCTGACGTTCAGTGTTTTTTCATGGTATTCAGTGTCTGGGCAGGGGTGGGGTGGGGTAGGTGTGGGGTGGGTTGAATAGAAATAGAGTAAGGGTATTTTTCCTTCCTTATACATTTTTTTGGCCTAATTGGAACAAAAAAGCCTAATTGACACATAAATTGGAACTTGGCCTTATTGGTCAAAAAATGTTAAAAATTGGCCTTATTGCCATTTTTCCCAAATTAATTATTATGATAAGAGAGAATCTACATTTGTTATTGATATTTTTAATGGATAAATTAATTAATTTTTATTATACAAACAATAATAACGAAATTTAAGGGAATTCAAATTTTTTATATTTAAAAATAATAAATATTATCAAACCCTACTTCAAATTCGTGTCTATATATACGTAATCTTCACCCACTCCCTACCTTTCACTTTTCATTTAGCTATTTTATTATTTATTGCTCACATTTATTTATTCACTTTTCATTTCAGCTTTGTTTTTTTTATTAATGCTCACATTTATTTATTTTTGTGCAGAGTTCTATGTAAGTTTTGTTTTTTTTTTGTTTTTTTGTATTTTTTTAGCCTTTTCATTTCAGCTATTTTTTTTATTTGTTCATGCTTACATTTATTTATTTTTGTGCATAACTCTATTTAAGTTTTGTTGTATTTTTTTGTATTTTTGCACTAACTCTCACTTTTAATTTCAGCTATTTTTTTATTTATTCATTCTCACATTTATTTATTTTTGTGCAGAGCATAAGTTTTTTTTTTTTTTTTTTTTTTTTTTAGCCTTTTCATTTCAGCTATTTTTTTTATTTGTTTATGCTCACATTTATTTATTTTTGAGCAGAACTCTATTTAAGTTTTGTTGTTTTTTTTGTTTTTTTGTATTTTTTGCACCATCTATCACTTAACTCTATGTAAGTTTTGTTGTTTTTTTTGTTTTTTTGTAATTTTTGCACCACCTCTCATATTTATTTATTTTTGTGCTGAGCTTTATGTATCTTTTTTTTGTTTTTTTTTTTTGTATTTTTTGTAGCCTTTTCATTTACCTATTTTTTTTATTTATTTATATTCAAATTTATTTATTTTTTTGCAGAGCTCTATGTATGTTTTGTTGTTTTTTTTTTTTTTTTTTTGTATTTTTTGCAGCTAAGTATTCTTTTACTAATTTGATTTTAATAACTTTTGCAATTAAGTCATTTTTTTCACGACCTTTTGAATTTATTACTCATTTTTTGTTTATTTTGTAGGTTTATTTATAACTATTTATTTTGTACAAACATTTGATTGCACAAATTTTATCAAAACATTTGATTGCACAAATTTTAAATGGAGTAGTTTGTGTTTCATAAAATTAGAGTAGTTTGTGTTAATTTTATTTATGATATAATTTACTCAATTTACTGTAATTTTAAAGTAGTTTGTTTTCATTTTATTTATGATGTATTTTATCTATTTAATGTAATTAATGAAATTTACGCAATTTACAATAATTCTATTTAATTTTATTCTAATTTTGTTTATTTTGTAACTTACGCAACAATATTTTTATTTGTATTACTTACAAATATCACTAAAACATAATTAATTTATGTATTTTAGTTTGATCTTTTTTTATATACTCCCTCTATCTCTTAAAACAATGCATACTCTCCTTTTTAGTCCATCTCTTAAAACAGTGCACATTCCATAAATGGAATGTTTTTTCATAACTTTATCCTCTCAATACACATTTATTTACCCTTATACCACTATTTTTTCAACTAACTACTTTATTACTTACATATCAATACTTATTATACCCTTACTTTATATTATTAAATACACAAAAACTCACTTTTTCTTAATCCACGTGCAAATTTCTCTATGCATAGTCTTGGGGGATGGAGGGAGTATAAATAATAATAATTGTGATTTAATTAATTTATGTATTTTAATGAATTTATAAAATAAAATTTATCTTTAATTAGAGAAATCAAATAAAATTTTTATTATCCCGATTATAAATTATATATCAATTATATTATTAATTATGAGAATGGTAAATCTATTTCTAGGTTTTAGGGTTTAATAAATTTAATGGTCAACTAAAATTATATATCAATAATATTATTAATTATAAAATTATATATCAATAATATTATTAATTATAAAATTATATATCAATAATATTATTAATTATGAGTATGTAAATCTATTCTTAAGCAACTAAATAAATTCAAAGGTAAACTAAAATTATATATCAATAATATTATTAATTATGAGTATGGTAAATCTATTCTTTATTTTAAGCAACTAAATAAATTCAAAAGTTACGTGATTTGAGAATGAAATAATAATAATTCAATTTTTTTATTAATTTACAATTAAAAATAATATTATCCTCTATTTATATTAGAGCATTAAAATATATCCGGCTTTATTCCTTATTTATCTCCTGCTTTAAACTAAATTAATATATTTTGATTTATTTAAATAAGTAATATTCAGAATATCAGGTTTATAGAATATTTATCTTCTTTAATTACGTTTATTCTATTATACTACTATTTAGGGGTGACTATTCGGTACGGACAGGTACCCGAACCCGAATTTTTCGAGTACCCGTACCCTAATAATAAAAAAAAATTATCCCATAATCCGACCCTCTTTAGTAAATCGGGTACCCAATACCCGGGCCGGGTAAACGGGTACGGTAATCGGGTACCCAAAATTACCCTAAATTTTTAATTTACAAAAAATCAATAATAATATTCAAATTCAATAATTTATTTTCATCAACTAATAATAAAAAATTATCAATTAAAGTTTTAAATTGCAATAAAAAACAAAAATTATAATTAAAAATAATAAAAATATGTAATTTATTATATATATAATGTTTTAGATTTTTAATTAATATATCAATATATTTATTATTTTAATTTAAATAATTAATCGGGTATTTCGGGTATACCCGAACGGGTAATCGGATACCCTAATATCCAATATTTTTTAAAATAAATTTCATAACCCTACCATTTACCCAAATTTATTGGGTACGGGTACCCAAAAACCCTAACGGGTGCGGGTATTTCGGTACAAACCCGAATACCCGAACCCGAATAGTCACCCCTACTACTATTTATACTATTTATGTATAGTACTAAATAAATTTGTGATTCCTCATTCTTTCTCATCCCTCTAATTTTCTAGAGATTTTTGTATAATAATTTTATTTTTTTTCAACTTTTTACTAATCATTTTCAATCAATGTCTTGGTCTGATGTCAATTCCTCGAAAAAGACTTTCGTTCAGTTTTACTAAAAGTATGTTATTGAATTTAATGTTTATAGACCTAAATACATTTTTTTATTATATATGTGTAATAAATAAGTGATTTATAATTGTTATTATATTTAATGCAGGTTATTAAAATTTGCACAACTTTTAAAATCCATGAAAAACTGTCCGAGCGATGTTGGTATTACATCATTTGCCCCATGAAAAACTTTTACAGTGCCAATATAATTCATCGATATTTTTGATAATCTACCGTTAATTATTAACGTATTTTTTCCATATTATCCTCATATGTAAATCTCACACAAGATGAGATTTATAATTTGTGCTTGCAATTCATTGAAGAGATGTTGAAGCGCCAAGGACAAACTCTGAAAGATATTCCAAATCTGCCATATCCAAAATTCGTTGATGTTACTGTTGGACAAAACAGCCTCTTAGCAGCCGAGGTTGCCTATGACAGAAATGCTCTCCGAGTCGAGTACGAACAATTAGTGGCCATGTTGAATGATGATCAGCGGAAGGCTTATAAGACAATCATTCGAACTCTCGACGATCCAAACGGACAAGTTTTCTTTTTGTATGGTTATGGTGGAACTGGAAAAACTTTTGTTTGGAAGACTCTATCTGCTGTCGTCCGATCTAGGGGCGACATTGTTCTAAATGTTGCTTCAAGCGGTATAGCTTCTCTTCTTTTACCAGGAGGTAGAACATCCCATTCAAGGTTAAAGATTCCGATATCTTTGCACGAAAGCTCTACGTGTAACATCAGGAAGCAAAGCGATCTAGGTAAATTGATTGTTAAGACGAAACTCATTATATGGGACGAGGCTCCTATGATGCACATGTATTAACAATCAATTAATCAGATTTTGTTGTCTTACTATCTTATATTTTTGTGTTTATTATATAATTATTAATACAACATAATCATATTTATTCTATTTTGGTTTTGATTTTTGTAGGAATTGTTTTAGAGCACTAGATCGAACAATGCGTGATATCATGAGCTCCCATCGACCTGAAGCTCAGCATCTGCCTTTCGGAGGCAAGGTTGTTGTGTTGGGAGGAGATTTTCGACAAATTTTACCGGTCATACCTAAAGGTACGAGGCAAGATATAGTTCACGCCACTATTAATTCTTCCAACATATGGATAAATTGCAAAGTTTTGCGCTTGACCAAAAATATGAGACTGCAAAATATCGGTGAGGGAAGTGATGGTCGTAAGTTGCGCGAGTTCTCTGATTGGCTGTCTTCTATAGGGGATGGTACTATTGGTGACGATAATGACGGAGAAGTGGATATAGAGATCCCGGATGAATATTTGATAACTCATTCGGATAATCATATTGAATCTATTGTTCAAGCCACATACCCGAATTTCCATGACTACATTGGTGATATCAATTTTCTAGACGGACGGGCGATTATGGCGCCGACCCTGGATGACGTTAATGAAATCAACGATTACATGGTTGTAATGCATAATACTGAAGAACGAATTTACTTGAGTTCGGATAGTATCGTCCCTACCGAACGCGGGGATAATATGTTTGCTCAAATGCATTCTGTTGAGTTTTTAAATACCATCAAGTGTTCCGGACCGCCAAACCATGAGCTGAAGTTGAAGGTTAGTATTAATATAACCTTTTTTTTCAAATCTATTTCTATTAATTAATTAATATAGTAGTTAATATATATGTATTCAAATTGTAACTTTGGTTTTTTTATGCAACCATTTATGCATTTTTGATACATGAATTGTTTTTTATTAGGTTGGTGTGTCCTTTATGTTGCTACGGAATATGGATGCCGCTTTGGTACTATGCAATGGTACTAGGATGATTGTAACACACCTTGGTAATTATGTTATCCAAGCGAAAGTATTAGCAGGAAATAATTCTGGGGAATTGGTTTTTATTCCTCGAATTGCTCTGACGCCATCAGATACCAAATTCCCGTTTTCTTTTCAACGAAGACAATTTTTGATTATGATATCGTATGCCATGACGATTAATAAGAGTCAAGGTCAGTCGTTGAGAAATGTTGGAATATTTTTGAAGAGACCAGTATTTACGCACGGTCAATTGTACGTTGCGCTATCTAGAGTAACCAACACCATCGGGTTGAAACTTTTGCTTTGTAGTTTATTTACAATTAGATCACAAACTTAATGTTTATTTATGCATTATCAATGTCTATATCGAATTATTTGTTAGGTTAAACATCAAATATAAACAGAAAGAGCTTATTTTGAGTAACAAAAATTTGAAATTTATTAGCGTGCATCGCACGGGCAAGAGGACTAGTATATTCAATGTGAATGACTATTTCTCTTAAGACGGATAAATTGAAAAAAAAATATGATAATTAACTATTTGTTAAAAAAATATTACTTTTTTAAATACCCAATCCAAGATTTTGAAGAAAAAAAATAGTAGAATATATAAATTAAATGGAGATTAATTAATCACTTAAATATAAAAACAAGAAATGACACAAGTGAAATGAAGATTAATCAATGTGAGTGTGGAGCATCATCTTTTTTATGATTAATTAATTAATGAAACAAAAAACTATACAAGTGAAATAAGGATTAATTAATCACTAAAACATGTGTAAACATTGAAAAAATAAGAAACACTTAAATTAATCATTGTGAAACATGTCATTGTGAAACATGTGGAGCATGAAAAATAAGATTCCTTTAAAATAATTAGTTCATTATTAATTAATTACTTAAATATGTGTAAGCATTGGAAAAATAAGAAACACTTAAATTAATTATTCTGAAACATGTGGAGCATAAAAAATAAGATTCTCTTAAATTAATTAGTTCTTTAAATGCACGTGTTGCTGCTGCAATATCCAGGTTAGATGTCAAGTCACTAGAGGGTGTCTTACACTATGTTGAGAAGGAATTGAAAATGGTGATCCCAATTCCAAAAATGGATCATATCAACATTGTTGTGTACGAATCATTTTATGGTTGGGTTCTATTGCGATCTAGTTGGACACATTATCAGTGGTTGCTAAAGCATCCTCTTCTCAAAGATATTGAAGATAGATTGGAGTATATTAAATGTAGGGTTGATTACTACGTTGGATTCGGCTGTGAGTTGTTTCTGAAAAAGGCGTTTGTAGATGGAAGTATTATTCCAGAAATTCGTTTGAAGAAGAATGGTCGTACTGAATGGGAAAGCGTCTATCAAAATACACTACGACAGCACACGTACAATGGCCGGCGCATCTTAGGTGTTGCAGTGTTGGGGATTACACATCTGACTTCAACGTATATGAGGATAAAACTGTCAATTCCTATCTGGAGGATGTTCTTACAAGATATGAGAATCAGTTCATAAATAAGGCTCTGTTCTTTTGGACTGAAACTAACTGAACTTTACTGAACTGAACTGAATAGATCTGAACTGAACTGAACTGAACTGAATGGACCTGAACTGAACTGAAATTAAGTTCAAAATAAGAAACTTAAAATAATGAAAAACTAAAATTAATATTGTTAAAATTTTAATATTTTGTATATTACAAACAATTTTATTAAATTTCTTATTTTTTTATAAGGTTAAAAAAATTAAAAATAATTTACATTCTATAACTTTTATGATTTATTGATAAATTCAAATAAATTGTTCATGTGAATATTCAAACAAAGTATATAAAACAAAGTATATAGAAGAATGTGTATTTGCTTTCTTGATTTACAAAGTGAAATTACAACAAATATATAGCAGTGACTACAACCTACGTAAATAGAAAATGTATCGCAATCCCACAAGATCAGAAATACGATCTCGATACAAATATTCAAAAAGATATATGATATTCTTTTATTTAATAAAATATACGTATTTACGACACTATTTTTGTTTGTTAGAAGTTTCGAGATCGTAGTGGTAATAAGAGTTGAATGTGCTTTTGGTCAGTTGAAAAAAAGGTGGAAGGTGTTGAAAATTATGCCTCAAATATCACAAAAGTATCAAATGTCAATTATTGTTTTTTGTTTCACACTTCATAATTTCATACGAATGCACGAGAGTGGTATTCCAATTGTAAATCATGATGTTGCCTGTGGGAGAACAGATACAAACTTGGATGACAAAAATCGAATGAAGCTAATGTCTAAGGTAAGGATGGATATAACAGAAGCTATTTGGAAAGATAACAACACCGAAGAGCATGACGATGGAGTGATCATATGGAAGTAGATTGACCGATTATTTAAATTTTGTATTTTTGTAATTTTTTTCAATATTACAAACATTTAATATTTATTGACATTAATTTTTTATTATTATTATTTTTATTATAATAATAATAATTATTATTATTATTGTTGTTGTTGTTGTTATTATTATTATTATTAAAAATCGAATGAACTGAATTGAATTGAACTGAACTGAACGGACTTGAACTGAACTGAAATGAACTGAAATTAAGTCCAAAAGAACAGGGCCTAAGGGATATAGGGTTAAAAACCTCCTGCTCGTTCGGACCTCAATCGTCCACTTCACCGATAAGGTGTGGTATTCACGTGACCACCTAGACCCGAAAAAGTTTTCACCACCAAATTCGAAGACCTACCTGCCTTGTCAAATAGGACGAGATGGGTTGATTGAGTACTTGTCATACACAAATGGACTCGTATGTATGATTTATACGATTTCCAAAGGGTTCGTAAATTACGTTTCAAAACAAGTTTTTACTGAATTTTTGCCATACACAGACGAGACATGCCATTAATGATGTCGAGTGAATATATATATACATTCATGATGCTTTAACACAAATTCGCATTGGATCTCCATAAAACAGGTTTATTATTTTTCCATCTCATACACATTTAACACACAATCAAGAGTACCATTGATCTTGAGATACGTTACACACGACGCGTGCGACACACCATATATATATATATGGAGTACTTAATCAAAGGAATATTTCTTAAAGTTCCCGATCTACATTAATTATGCTCCACAGTAAGCCTTGAGAGCAGCTGGGGAAAGCTGACCGGTTACCGAGTAGTAGAAATCAAGAAACTTGATGTGATCAAAGGGCTTGAAGAGCAAAGGGTGATCTTCATCTACCAACTCTTCCGGCGCCTTGATTGTGTACCCTGCTTTCGGGATCGAAAATAATCCGAGGGAGTACCTAGCTTCGCCTCCGGCCATCATCACCCGGTGGTACGGAGAATGGAGATGGCCATTAGTCCATGCCTGAAAAATTAAAACAAAAATTATGTACTATAATTATGTTTACATAGTAAAATTAATTAGGTGATTAATGAAGAATTAAGAAGATGTTACATGCAAAGAATCTCCAATCATGACAATGAACGAATCCGTTGAGGGCTCAGCGTCGATCCATTTACCGTCTTTCGTCATCACCTGCAATCCTTTCACCTCGTTACCGTACAATATCGTCACAAAGTTCTTGTCGGTGTGGGCTGGCAATCCGGTTTGTGCCTCGTCTGGTATCTTAGGCGTATCGTACTTTTGGACTCTTAAGAGGTAATCCGTCGAATTCAAATGTTCGTCCATGTACTTCTCCAGCCCCAGGCTCTCAAGAATCATTCTCCTCACAATCACGTCCAATTCCGACAGTTGTGAGGAAAATGACTCCACGCTTTTGCTAGCAATCGAGACACGATGATTAGTTTACTTACAAAATGAAGAAATTGATACTTCCTCTGTCCCATACTTAGTTATCGCATATCTTTTGTAAATAATAAATAAGGTGCGACAACTGTTTTAAGACATATGTAGTACTATATAGCTAGACAACATTTTGAACGTGTTACATTTTACGTACCACACAATGGGATTTCCTTGGGACCAAATGAGATCGGTGAAGCTTTCGATTTTGCCGGGTGAGAGGACGTTCTCAATCCCCAAGCTTTCGTACAACGGAACTTGGGGATATTGGCCGACATAGCCATGGTACGGTACGTTTGTCTTGTTCCGCAACTTGTTCTCCAGGGGCAAATTGAAGAGTTCTTGTAGTCCGTCGATCACTGATTTTCGGAGGTCGGTCGGAATTCGGTCGAACACGGCCTCGAAACAACCGAATTCCTGCAGGGCTTTTAGGACTTGGGAACTTGCAGATTGCCATGATGGAGTTTGGTGTTTGAGGTTGGAGAAATCTATCATGGGGAGAGTTTTCCTGCTTTCAGAACCCATTTGATTTTTTTAATTTTTTTGTTACTTTATTTTGGTTTGATTTTTCAAAGGGTCTTCTTGATTATAAGCAACTATACTACACTCCCAAGTCCAATCAAACTATTCTAATAATGTGCAATAATGAAAATGAAATATTTTTTTTTATTTTTATAGAGATAGGATACAATTATATACTGTCAACAAATTTGGCAATAATCATAAAATAATCAACATGTGCCACCATCTATTTATTTAATGTTAGTACCTATTTCATACGAGAATGACCCAGAGTACAACTTGTATTTTAAAATTTCTAATAATTTTATTATCAATAATAGCGTCCACATGTTATCCAGCAACGCAGGATAACGAAAGAAATTATTTTTAAAAAAATGCAGTTGATGTGTGTGTCTGTAGATTATTGTTATACTGGTAGCCATATTATATTGTTGTCTTGATTAATCATGTTGATTAATTATTCAATCACAAGCTTTTAGTATAAGTGATGTCATGTAGGCGCTACATAACTAATTTCCAGAATCAAAATTAATTGGTTGAAATCAGATCATTCTTAAATTAGTCACACAGTATATATATAAGCACAGCACCTCGGCCCAATACAGTTGCAAATCGCCTTCTTGGATCATCTTCTGGTTAACATTCGCTTAGCCCAGTAATGTTAATATAGCACAGCGCCTCGGCCCAATACAATCATATACTAATATACTGTATATAGGCAAAGAGCCTCGGCCCAACACAATTACATTTTCGTTTTGACTTAAAATACAATCAAAATTATCTATAAGTTGAATTTGGATAAACTTAAAATTCTTTTAAAATTAAATAAATTACTTTTTTCTAATTAAGAATAAGAGCAATATATTTAATATTATATGAATTTTATTAATTTAATTAATTTTTGGTCAATGTCAATTGACGTGTCTTGAGATTCGAACGAAGGACCTCAAGTCCCCAATTGACATGTCTTGAGATTCGAACCTCAAGTTCCCAATTCAAGTGCTCAACCAACTGAGCTAATTAAAATTTTTAATTACTCTGATAACTAAAAAATTTTTAAAAAATAAACATTAAATTTTAAGCGTAAATTTATGCAGCAATACAATTTTACTTAAATTTTACTTATATTTTTCATATTTTTTTCATTATGGTTCACCAATCAATTGTTAACAACTATCGCAGTTTTTCAAGACTATAATTTGATATAAGATTTTACGAATCGAATAAATTTTGTCTCCACAAATATATAACCTTATTATTATTATTATTATTATTAAAATATTTATATTACTAAAAATATTTCAATATTTGATTAATATTTCAATATTTTCAAATTTAATTTAATTGGACTTAATTTTAATTTAGACATATTAAGTTTTATTCAGTTCAAACCTATTAACTGTTCAGTTTTAGTTCAAAAGAATTACTCTTTCAACCACCATTAATTGGGTTTATGATGGAATCTCTCTAAGTGTCTCGAGTCTATTTCTCTCGTGTTCGTGCGTTATACGTTGGACTGTACTCACACATTGGTCATGATATTGTGCAATAGAAGATGATAAGTTAGTTTTTGGATAAAGTGTGTGTATATATAGTGGGAGTATATACCAGTACCACAGAATTACAAAGTGGCCTATGGTGTTTTTATTGAAACGCGTATAGTAATTGTCTCCTCGGTGGGAGTATTGTTGTACCACTGTTGAGATTGGGACTAAACAAAATACTGTCTGTGCACCTTTTCAAATCTGTGATGGAAAGAATGCCAAGTAGTTGGAATTGCTCCATAAATCGAACTAGTCGTTTACACGTTACACTGATGAGCAAACAAGTTCATTGAATTCTGAGACTTGCTTAGCGTCTACCTATATTCGGGCTCGCCAACAAAATCAAGTCCTATTCCGAATATAGCCCGTGACATTACATAACTATAGTAGTGAAGTTGTCGAGTAGTAAAAGTAGACTAATTCGGACAAGAAGATAAAAAAGTAGAATTTCCAAAGAAGACGAGACACAATAAAATGGGATGGCTGCATTTTTAGATCGGATCCAACGACTCGTTATCAAATTTATTTGACAGCTGCTGCATTTTGTCTACACGGAAATTACTTTGTTTTCTATGGTATCAACTTGTTGTAGTGAAGCTCGAACAAGGCTTGTCCGTTCTCACGTCTAACGATTTATTATATTTCCATTTTCCAATTTCTTTATAAAATATTTGTCTTCTATTTATTAAATATCCAACCTTTTATTTTTAGTTATGCATGAATATAATATGACGATTCTTTGAGAATTGTTTTTTTCGTATTTAATCAACACCACTCTTGTATCCTTTTCTTTCCCCTTTTTCTTTTTGTTCCGAGGAATGTATATAAAAATACTCTTGTCTTACTACTGGTTATCTGTTTGTATAAATAATAATAAAATATTAAATAACCGATTGATCACAAAAATAAAATAAAAAAATAGACCGTCATCAACAACCTATCGATCGACTAGTACTCTATAAATCCTCCAATCGAGTCTATGAATCGACCAATCTCTCGGCCCCCGAAAAAATGATCGGGTCATGAACACTCGAGGTCTAAAGAACACAATTCAAAAGCCCCAACAAAGACCCTTTTGTTTGTATTCTGCTTTTCTATTGATTTGCCACAAACTTTATCTAGTCTTTAGGCTCTTTTTCATCTCATCCATAAAAAAGTGCTGATTAATTTAACGTCATTCTTTGTTTCACAGCCCTCCGACACATACATATTCTAATTGAATATTTTATTCTTTACAAATTACAATTAATTTTTCTTCTTTTTTTTATCTCTGTTTCACAGAGACATCTATTTGCAATTTGAAGTGTGAAGAGATAATATCTTCAAATTTAATTTAGAAAGTTGAACAAACATAGGTCTCCTATCTTGCTTCCAATCCCGACTTATGCATTTAGATTCGGAAATGATAAGTGAGAAATGGAGCAATTAACTAATTTATTTAAAAATATATAAAAAAATAATAATTGGATACTACTAAAGTACTAGTACTAGTACTAGGCATATGAGAGAAGGGTTATTTTTGTAATTAAATAGAAATAGCTCAAAAACACCAAAATTCTAATTAAACTAAAAATTAAAAACAAATTCGGTGCACTCAAAACCAAAACAGCGTTCCAGTAAATTCTCTAATACTCGGAACCATGTGGCTTCTCAAGTTGATCAAATTCTCTGATACTCGGGAACCATGTGGCTTCTTCTCTGTTTCAAAACCAAAATATCGTACTTTATTTGGCAAGAGAAGTACATGAATATACAAGAATTTCGCTCGGTGTCGTTTGGAGTGGTGGCTATTTATGCTCTTTCTATCATACGGGAGAGGATCATCTCTTTACGACTCTCCTATTCTCTTCAGGCATGGGCACTGAAGCGAGTGTGGCATATAGCTTGGTAATTGTACTTTTTGTATATTTACTGTTATATGTTTCTTTTGGCTGTGTTGAAGAGTTAGTCTGTTAGTTCGGTGTTGCGGTGGAGTTTTCTTTCCCCATGCGATGTATTGTAATACTACACCTTTTATCTTCTATGTGATTGACATTTACAAAAAAAAAACCAAAACAACGTTACAGTAAATCTGGCTTCTCATGTTGATTCTTCTACCATACTTCAATTACTTATGTGTTTCAAATTACTCTTCACGTTGATTCTTCTATCATACTTCAATTACTTTTATGTTTCAAATTACTCATATAAACTTGTCTTTGATTCCTCTACCATATTTCAATTATCTCTGTGTTTCAAATTATTCATATAATCTTATCTTTTTGCTTCTCTGCATATAACCTTATCTTTTTGCTTCTCTGCGTACAGTTGTGTGTATTGATTTAAAAATCTACTTCAATTACGAATTATTTATATAACCTTATCTTTTTTCTTCTCTGCGCACAGTTGTGTGTATTGATTTAAAAATCAAGACTAACGTATAACTCAAAAAATTCGCGATAAGTAAGAATTTATTAGTCTAAAAAAATTGTATCTTGCTTCCAATCCCCGACTTTTGCATTTGATTCGAAAAAGATGAGTGAAAAATGGAGTAATTAACTAATTTATTTTACAATAAAACCAAAATTTTAATTAGATATACATACTCGTATTGTAATTTATATAAAAAAAAGTGTGATCAAATTTGAGACACAACAATAGTACTACTAGTAGTAAGCATATTAGTGAAAGGGTGTTTTTGTAATTCAAAAAAATAGCTCCAGAACACCCAAATTCCCATTAAACCAGAAATCAAAAACAAAACCGGTGCACTCAAAACATAGTACTACTAGTACAGTGGAGTATTAAATTA
This sequence comes from Euphrasia confusa, assembly GCA_954870475.1. Taxonomy (NCBI): domain Eukaryota; kingdom Viridiplantae; phylum Streptophyta; class Magnoliopsida; order Lamiales; family Orobanchaceae; genus Euphrasia; species Euphrasia confusa. The sequence continues at coordinate 6,402,826 of OX940968.1, read as the reverse complement.
GCCTCATATCAGATCACCCAGCAAAAAAAACACAAATCTAATTCGTCGGCGAACGGTGGTCAACCCTCACCGACGCCAGCGCCTTGTCGAAAAGCTCGCCCTTGGTCTTCAGATACTCGGGCCACGTGATGGGCCTGTACAGGGCCGGCCGGCAATCGTCCACCAGTTTCTCTATCGGCCCAATACAGACCCCCGGCGGCGGCCCATAAAGGTACGCCACCGAAAATCTCCGGCAGGTCCGATTGACCATGGCCCGGTGCACCACGCTCGGATACGCCCCGTTCGACAGCATGTGGAGGAGATCCCCCACGTGCACGATCAGCGCCGCCGGCTGCGGCGGCACCGTCGCCCACCGCCCCTCCCGGAGCACCTGCAGCCCGCTGACGTTGCTCTGGTGGAGGATGGTGACTAGGGTCGAGTCCGTGTGGGCCGCCAGCCCCATGGCCCGATCCGGATCCGGGCAGGCCGGGTACGAGTTCAGCTGCAGCGCGGCGCACCCGGACCCAGCGGGCCCCGCCCACTCCAAGTCGCCAGGTGTCACGCCGAGAGACCCCAGCATCAGCCACAGGAGCCGCCCGGCCAGGGCCTTCATCGCCGTCTGGTATTCCTCGACGGTGTCACTGATCGAAACCCGACACGTGTCAATACAGAGTAAAAAAAACAGAGAGAATTAAATTATGTTTTAATTACCAGAATTGGCGGTGGTCTTGGGGCCAGAGTTGGCGGGCATTTTCGACGGAGGAGCCGACGATGGTGAATCCCTCGGACCACATTCGCTTGGGGAAGAAGGCGGAAATGCGAGCCGTGCCGTAGCCCGACATGCCGCCAGGTGGCCTTGCCGCCTTGAGCTTCTGCGTCATTGGGAGAGAGAATAGGCGGGTCCCAGCGGCCTCGACCTCGTCGAGCAAGGTCATGGGGATGTTGTGGTTGAGGACATGAAACACTCCCCAAGACTTGCATGCATGACCGATGAGCTCGGTGGCGTTCTCGTCGTTGAGGTCGATGATAGGGACATTTTCGGTATTGTTGCCATCCGGGAAGGGTTGGTCGTCGACCTGGTTGGAGGTCCAAACATGGGTTTCGGGTAGTTCGTTGATGGAGTTGAGGTCTAATTCTTTGAGTTGGAGATTGGGAGGATGGGATAGTGGCAAGGTGTGGGATGCATTTCTTGTTGGCATGGTTGAATTTGAGGAATTTAATTGAGTGGGAAAAAAGGGTAAAAAAAACAAGCTAGGAGGATATATGTAAGTAGATGATTGTTCTTTGTATTTGATTGTAGAATGAAAGAAAAGGTAAGAGAACTTTTTGGTTTGTTCGGAGTGGAGTCCTCGTATTAGTATTAGATGTTGTAGTATAAGAACTTAGTTGAAAGAATGTGTTTGTGTAAGAGTGAAAGAGGCCTCTACTGTGCTTATATAGAAATGGAAGGGATGGTGACCACTCGTTGTGTATGGATATTTTCGATTAAGAAATTTTTTCAAAACCAAAAGAGCGTTCCATGTCTCCGACAACGTGACTTCTCACGTTGATTCCTCTACTATACTATAACCTTGTCTTTTCTCATTTTATCTGCAGCCAACTGTCAAATTAAAAACCAATAAATTTTGAAATTTTTAAGCTATTATGATTCACTAATTATTTTAAATAAAAATAAATACTGAAATTACTATGCCACTGATGACTAATTATTTTAAATAAAAATAAATATAATTTAGGATAAAACTTATTTATATCATAATTTCTTATTATTAAATTTTTTCAAAATCAAAAGAGGGTTTCAGGTAAATCCCCTGATACTTTGAGCATGTGCTATTCCTTTACCATACTTCAAGTAATTTTTTCCTAAAACACTTGCTTCTACGTTGATTCCTCTACCATACTTAACTAATTTTTTCTTTCAAATTATTTTCTGATCCTTCGAGCATGTGCTTCTACGTTGATTCCTCTACCATACTTGAGTAATTTTTTCTTTCAAATTATTGTCTTTTCGTTTCTCTGCAGAATAAAAATAAATACTGAAATTTCTATTATGCTGACGGATGACTAATTGTTTTCTCTTCAAAACTAAAAGAGCGTTCCAAGTCAATCCTTGATACTTTGAGCATGTGTCTTCTACATAAATTCTTCTACCATACTTCAATTAATTTTTTCTTTCAAATTATTGTCACTGTCTGTATCAAATTAAAAATCAATAAACTTTTGAAATTTTAAATAAAAATAAATATAATTTGGGATAAAACTTATTTATATCATAATTTTCTATTATTAAATCTTTTCAAAACAGGTTGTCTTTTCGTTTCTCTGCCCGCAACTAATCTTTTCTTTTCAAAACCAAAACAACTTTTTTCTTTGAAATTATTGTCTTTTCGTTTCTCTGCACGCAACTAATCTTTTCAAAACCAAAATAGCGTTACAAGTAAATCCTCTGATACTTCGAACATGGCTTCTCACGTTGATTCTCTACCATACTTCAGTTGATTCCTTTACCATACTTCATTTACTTCTGTCTTTCAAATTATTCATATAACTTTGTCTTTTCTCGTTTCTCTGCAGGCAACTGTTGTATCGAATTAAAAACCAATAAATTCTGAAATTTCTACGCAACTAATCTTTTCAAAACCAAAATAGCGTTACAAGTAAATCCTTTGATACTTGGAGCATGGCTTCTCACGTTGATTCCTCTACCACACTCCATTTACTTGTTGATTCCTCTACCATACTTCATTTACTTATGTCTTTCAAATTATTCATATAACCTTGTTTTTTTCTCGTTTCTCTGCAGGCAATGTTGTATCGAATTAAAAACCAATAAATTCTGAAATTTCTACGCTAATATAATGATGACCAATTGTTTTAAATAAAAATAAATACTAAAATTTCTATGCAACTAATGACTAATTGTCTTAAATAAAAATAAATATAATTTAAGATAAAACTTATTTATATCATAATTTCTTATTATTAAATCTTTTCAAAACCAAAACAGCTTTGCAGTAAATCCTATAATACTTTGCATCTACGTTGATTCCTCTACCGTACTTCAATTAATTTTTTCTTTCAAATTATTGTCTTTTCGTCTCTGCATAATAAAAATAAATACTGAAATATCGAATTAAAAACCAATAAATTCTGAAATTTCTACGCTAATATAATGATGACCAATTGTTTTAAATAAAAATAAATACTGAAATTTCTATGCAACTGATGACTAATTGTTTTAAATAAAAATAAATATAATTTAGGATAAAACTTATTTATATCTTAATTTCTTATTATTAAATCTTTTCAAAACCAAAACAGCGTTGCATTAAATCCTATAATACTTTGCATCTACGTTGATTCCTTTACCGTACTTCAATTAATTTCTTCTTTCAAATTATTGTCTTTTCATCTCTGCATAATAAAAATAAATACTGAAATTTCTAGTATGTGCAGACTAAAAATAAATACTGAAATATCTATTATACAACTGATGACTAATTGTGTAAGGATAAATATGTTTGGGCATTACAATGCCTTAAATGTACCTAGGCAGAAGTTGTCTTGCTAACATATTTATTTGTTTTATTTCTTTCTTCACAATTTAAACTGTTGTAATCACTTGTCATATTGGTGATTTGATTTAGCATAGTTCATTAGTTGGAACGTGCTTGAAAAACAATCAACATAAAAGCTTTCTGCCGCAGCACAGCCAGGCAGAGTCATGCCGCAAGCAGTGCAAGGCTTGGACAAGAGGTTGAGTCAAGATATCGAGCGAAGCATGAGCGTAGGGCAAAGGATTGCTGAAGTCCAGAGAGTATGGAAGGCAGTGCAGTACGGCAGAGCATTCCAGAAGAACTTCAGAAGGCATTCCTGCGGCAGTGGTCAAAACAGCCTGCCCTAGAATATCTCAACCGATTGTTGACCTAGCAAAATGAGGAAATCAGTTGGAGACTCTCACCTATAAATAGAGGACGACCCAGCTGCATTTACTCAACACTCATACAACATCTTTACACCTCCAGAAACACATTTCCTCTCTAGATCGATCATCACGCCTTTAGTGCCGCGACTTCACTTGTGAAGTTCGTCGAGCCATATGTTCTCTCGTCTCTAAGAGAGTTCTTTTGTAGTGCTGATGATCGTGACTTTAGAATAGGTGTTATCCAGTAGCTAGATTTCATTTGTTGTTGATTGTTCATACTCTTCGGATACGATAAACACCGAGGCATACATGTGTATAGCCTTAGGTAAAATCATTTGTAAATCCAAGAGTATTCCTTTTGTAAAGACTCGTTTCTTTAATAAAGTTTCTGGCCGTAAGGCCGTTTCGTATGTGTATAATTTAAATACACATACAAAGATTTAAATTCGTGTTCTTTACTTTTTCGTACGTGTGTGTGTGTTCGTTCGAAGTGATTTATTTTTATTAATTCCGCTGCTATTCATATACATATATCATATATAATTTTATCACTTAAACAATCTGATTAATCTGGATAAAATACTTAAATCAAGTAAATCACGTAAAACGAACGATTTTTCTGTACAAGGCATCGTGCTGCGGCATACGCTGTTCTGCCGCAGAACACTGCCTTGTCTAGGCAGCGCATTTCACTGCGTTTATTTACTGCCTACGACTTTCAAGTGGTATCAGAGCGGGCACTAGACTTACTTAGTGTTTAAGGTCCGTCTGATCACGCACACTTACAATGGCAGATCCATTTTACATCGTACGAACACCGGTTGTTCTTGACGGTAGTAATTATGGATTTTGGAAAACCCGCATTGAAGCAAGGATCAAATCAATTGATCGCAGTGCGTGGCTATCCGTACTTCGAGGATGGAAACCACCTCAGGAGGAAATCCCTGAAGGCGGCACGATTGAAAAATCACCGGAGAAGTGGTCTATCGATGAAACTGCCGCAGCTACTGCCAACGATAGGGCAAGGTGTGCCATCCTTGAATCCATCGATTGCAATATGTACAGAATTGTCAAACAATGTACTACTGCCAAACAAGTATGGGATTTGCTGGCTCTTCATTGTGAAGGTAACAACGCAGTGAAGAAAACCAAGGTCCGTATGCTTATGTCTCGTTTCGAGAACTTGCGTATGAACGAGGACGAGACTTGCCTTCAGTACTTTGGAGAATTAATGTCCATTGTTACTGAATGTGCTGACCTTGGTTCACCCATTAGCAACCCGGCAGTGTGTAGTAAGATTATGCGATCGATGAGCAAAAAGTTCCTGCCGAAGGTCACTGCCATAGAAGACAGCGAAATGTCTGAAGAAGATTTTGTTTCATTAATGGCGATCTTCAAGAACTATGAACTGAACCATGAAGATCGTGAAACTCACGGGAAGTCACGTCCACGAAGCGACGAGAGGAACATTGCCTACACCGTGGCAGAGCCCGACGGCAGAGAACAAGGCAATAGTTCTCAAGGCAGCAGCCCCACCTCTACCAATGACTTGACCGATGAAGAGATCTACGAGCTACTTGGATCTGATGGTGGAGATGACCAGTTTGCATTCCTCGCCCGGAAAATGGATGCTGTGCTTGTTCGCTCGCTGAAGAAGCCGTACGATCCCCGACGAAGGAAGTTTCCGGCAAGGTCACCACAAACTCAAGATCGACGACTTGTAATCCGCCAACCAAGCACGGGATCCATCTCAAGTTCCAGTCCAAATTCAAAGGACTGGTCGAGGATCAAGTGCCACGTATGTCAAGGGATTGGACACTTTTCAACCGAATGCCCTTCAAAAGACCGAGGCATTGGAATTTTGAATTCCATGGTTGCGCAAGAAGATATGGAACAGTACTGCCTTGAAGACTCAACCACTGCGCTTACTGCTCAACTCGAAGGCACAACCCTATCTGACGCTGAAGATGACAGTCCATCCAATGTGAATGCACGACGGCATGTTGCATTCTTTGTCTCTGCCGCAGAAACGACAGAAAGCCCTGCCGCAGAGAACTGCCTGTGCCTCACTGCCTCAGTCAATGGCTATGAATCTGAAGAGGAGACCATTCCCATTGATATTTTCATCGAGCTCAAAGAAAGTTTCGATGAGCTACTCATGAAATTTACCCGGCAGACCAAGATGATGAAGATGCTTGCGTCAACCAAAGCCGGATATGAAGAAAAAGTGAAGAAGCAGGCCATGGCAATTGAACAAATGCTCGTAGAAAAGAACACCTTTGAAGAACGATTGAAGAAACTTGATGTCCAACTCACCAGAAAGGATATGGAGGCCGAGAAACTGAAAATTGACTTTAATCGTGTAAATGGAAAACTCGAAGTTGCTAACAATACTTTTGTAAAACTTAACACAGCAACAACAAAATTAGATGCCGTAATGAGTATTTCACATGTTGAAAGGCAAGGTCTCGGACATCAAAAAGTTGTAGATGCCGTTTTTCCAAAGAAAAACTCAATGGACATGGCATTTGTAAAGGCATCAAGTGACGATTCAAACGCTGCCGCACAATCCTCAACTCCAAAAAGGGATGAACAAACCGAAGGCAAGGCCACTGCCCCAGCAAAAGACTGCCGCAGAAGGCCGAAGCAAAGGCAGGCACCGTCAGGCAGTATGAAGACAAGGAAGCCCCGGCCTAAGCAACATTTTAAATCGAAGAGACAATATATTTGCCACTACTGCCTTGTACCTGGTCACATTCGACCTTTTTGTTGGAGACGCGAAGAGGATCAAGCAAGAGGACATTACTTTCACTCCAATACTGGACCACGGCATCCCAAATACTTTTCGCATTCTCTGTCTTCACGACGCTTTTTCAAAAAGAAGGCAACAATTATACGCAAATGGGTGCCCAAAACTAAACTCTCTACGAATGTTTGTTTTACAGGTCCCTTCGATGACTCCTCTGCCGCATCAAATGCCATCCAAAGTGCCGAAACATGCAATGTCATTTTCACTGCCCTCAAAGCTACCAAGGATGATAAATGGTACTTCGATAGTGGATGCTCGCGGCACATGACCGGAAATAGTGATCACCTCATCGACTACAAAGCTTTTCACGGAGGAGAGGTCACGTTTGGAGGAGGGTCCAGTGGTTCAATTGTTGGCCGAGGCACTTTAAATGTGAAAGGGCTGCCAAAGCTACAACAAGTGCTTCATGTTGAAGGCCTCATCACAAACCTCATAAGCATAAGTCAACTATGCGATGAAGGCATGAATGTAAAGTTTACTCACCAAATGTGTGAAGTGTTTGATAGTGCAGGGAACCCACTCATTCAGGGGGAGCGTTCCAAGGCAAACAACTGCTACTCCATTGGAGAAACATGCCTCTCTGCACAAGTCAAAGATGACATAGACCTATGGCATCAAAAACTTGGTCACACAAGTCTTGGAAATTTAGAGCGTCTAATCAAGCTCAATGCTGTTCGTGGACTTCCAGCTCTCCCAAAAATCCAGAAGACAGCATGTGGACATTGCAAACAAGGAAAAATGACTCGTACAAGTCATCCAGCAATACCTGCCGCAGGACAGACTGATGCCTCTGCCGCAGGACCTGCCAACTCCAAGGCAGAACTGTATCAAAAGCAAACCAAATGCTTTGATCTCCTCCACATGGATTTAATGGGACCAATCGAGACGAGGAGCCACTCTGGAAAACGCTACGTACTTGTCGTAGTAGATGATTTCTCAAGATATACTTGGGTGCGTTTTCTCCAAGACAAGAGTGAGACATTTGATGAGGTGTCCAAGCTAATTAGGTGGATAAAGACCAACCATGAAGCCTCAGTAAAGAGAATAAGAAGTGACCATGGCACCGAGTTTGAAAACCAACGACTTTCTCGTTTTTGTGACGCGCATGGCATTGCCCAAGAATTTTCTGCCCCCATAACACCGCAACAAAACGGCGTGGCTGAAAGGAAGAACCGAACCCTCAAGGAAATGGCGTGTACCATGCTGATCGCCAAGGGCCTAAGCAAGAAATTTTGGGCAGAAGCATTCAATGCCGCATGCCATATCCTGAACCGCATCAGCATACGCTCAGGAACAACAAAAACGGCTTATGAAATCTTGAACAATAGGAAACCTAATTTAAAATACTTTCATGTTTTTGGGTCTGTTTGTTATGTTTTAAATGATAGGGAACCTAGATCGAAACTTGATCCAAAATCCCTTAAAGGATTATTTGTTGGATACTCTAGGAATAGTCATGCCTATCGTATTTTTATCATACAAACTAGAACCATCATTGAATCTGTGAATGTTGATTTTGATGATCTTAGTCGACTCAGGAAACCTAAAGAAGAAGATGTGAAAGGTTTGCTCGAGCCTGCCGCAGTAGCAGAAGTTGAAGGCAGTATCACACCTGCGCAGCCTACTGCCGCACCTACTGGCTCGAATGATGATGCTCAACCTTCAACAGCATCTCCTGAGCAATCAAACGATGATAGCACCCCACATCAATCAGATTCATCTGATGGTGAAGAGGAATCAAACCAACGACGAAGGGATCCCCCAAGGCATGTTGTCCGAAACCACCCTTCGAGTCAAATGTTGGCCAGACGCATGAGAGTTCATCCGTATATCAACTACCGCAACATGACCAAGAACATAAGCATGTCTGCCACATGCGTTGAAATAGGCATTACCTCGTATCTCTCAACGATCGAACCAAAGAATGCCAAAGAAGCATTGGCCGATGAATTTTGGTTTATGGCAATGCAAGAAGAGATGAACGAGTTTGAAAGAAACAAAGTTTGGAAGCTCATTCCTCGTCCCCAAAACAAAAATATCATCGGGACAAAGTGGATATTTAAGAATAAGTCGAATGAGCACGGGCAGGTTGTACGCAACAAGGCAAGGCTGGTGGCGCAAGGCTATACGCAAGTTGAAGGCATCGATTTCGATGAAACTTTTGCCCCCGTAGCACGCATGGAGTCCATTCGTCTACTCATTGCCATTGCATGTCACCTCAACATCACCTTACATCAAATGGATGTGAAGGCAGCGTTCCTCAACGGCATACTTGAAGAGGAGGCATATGTTGCACAACCAAAGGGCTTCGAAGATCCGAAACATCCTAACCATGTGTATCAACTGCACAAGGCATTGTACGGCCTAAAACAAGCTCCTAGAGCTTGGTATGGCTGCCTAACTGATTTTCTACTCAGTTTTGGATTCACCCGAGGCACTGCCGACAAGACCCTGTTTGTCAAATTCAATTCTTCCAAAATTTTAATTGCTCAAATTTATGTAGATGATATTGTTTTTGGATCCACATGTGAGAACATGCTTAAGGCATTTACCTCTGCCATGGCATCAAAATTTGAGATGAGCATGGTAGGAGAACTAACTCATTTTTTAGGGCTCCATATCAAGCAATCATCAACTGGAACTTTCATCTCACAAGCTTCATATGTTAAGAATCTCATCAAGAGATTCCAACTTGAAGGATCCAAGCCCATGAAAACACCTATGGGCTCAACGGACAAAATCTCCCGAGGCACCGATACTGCCGCAGTGGATCAGACACTCTACCGATCCATGATAGGGAGTTTGCTTTATCTTACGGCAACTAGACCAGATATCATGTATAGCGTTTGTTTATGTGCCAGGTTTCAAGCTGATCCAAGGGAAGAACACTTGAAGGCAGTCAAACGCATCATACGCTACGTTGCCGCATCAGTTGAGTTAGGCATTTGGTATACCAAAGATACCACCACCGATTTAGTCGGATTTTCAGATGCCGACTGGGCAGGAGACACGGAGGAACGCAAGAGTACAAGCGGAGGATGTTGCTTTCTTGGAAACAACATTATTTCATGGCAAAGCCGCAAGCAAAACTGCATTTCTCTATCCACTGCCGAATCAGAATATATTGCCGCAGGGAGTTGCTGTACCCAACTGATTTGGTTGAAGCACATGCTTGATGACTACCACCTGGATAGCAATAGTCTTACACTCTACTGCGACAATACGAGTGCCATAAATATCAGCCATAATCCAGTGCAGCACTCAAGAACCAAACACATCAGCATAAGGCATCATTTCATACGAGACTTGGTGGAAAAACGCCTTTTAAGGATTGATCACATCCCAACAGAGAAGCAAATAGCTGACATCTTCACCAAGCCATTGGACTCAGAACGCTTCACTGCCTTAAGAAATTCTTTGTGCATGTGCACCATGCCTTAGATGCTGATCTGCATCATGCTGCCGCATTGTCATGCCTACTGAACCTCTGCCACAGCATTCTGCCTTAGTCAATTTGTGAGTTTAAAATTTTCCGAAGGAAGAGAAAATACCCAAACCACTTTAGGCAACATGGTCAAACCCATATACATGTAATTAATACGAAATGGGTTGAGATACTATGTACTAGGTGACCTAAGTATTTAATAATCTCATTGTTGACATGGCATTATACCTAAGTAGAGTAGAAGTACTTACGATGCAGCATGATGTTCCATTAGGATTAGATAGTTGTTAATCTTTTCCTAATTTTGCTTTGTAAGCTTTGATGTTTCACACCACAAAAATATTTTACTTCTTTTATTAAAAAAAAAAAAAAAAAAAAATGAAAAATGAAAAATGAAAAATAGAAAAAGAAAATATTCTAAAAACAGAAAAAGAGAATATTAAAAACAGAAAAAGAATATATTAAAAAAAAAAAAAAAAAAAAAAAAAGGGGAATTTTATGTTCAATTTTATTAGGCAACGACCTGCCGCAGAGCAATGCCCCACTTGACCGTTGGGCAGCACTCGAGTGTGCGGCAGGCGACGGTTCAACTTCTGAAAAGTAACCGTTGCCCATCCCATCAACTGCCATACGTTTTTCACTCCACATAAAACTCTTTCAAGTTTTATTTTCTTTCTTATTTACTGAAATTCAAAAGTCCTAATCCTATTTCAACTCTATCTTCTCCATCTATATCGATCAAAAGAGAGTTTGAAATTTCGGAAATTCTAAATCCCTAATTTTTCTATCGAACGCACAATATAAAGCCCCATCCTCTTACGTTCGATTGTTTGTGCTCTTTTTCTAAAACCCTAATTGATTATCGAGTATTTGAAATCAATGGCTGGCGCATCTCCAATCCCAAATCCGTTCGCCCGCTACTTCGAGGACCCTCGATTTCTGGAGCTGGTCAGAGAAGTTCGCCCCAACGCAACTATGGACGACCTCAACGAAGGTGATTCGCTGCACGCCATCAACCGCCTCAAAGCTCTCAACGCCGCCGCCGCCACTGCCGCCGCGTCGCAACAGTCATCCCTCTCTCCAGAATCGCCGCCGATCGATGTCGGTGAAGGACCAGGTAAGGCTTCTCCCATGAACATCTCCCCGGATCATGATGCAGGGGGAGAAACTGCCGCAGAAGAAGGACTTGCCGCAGAGGATGAGCCTATTCCCCTACAGATCATACTCCCTGGTTTCAGCCATTCTGAGCCATCCCAAACTCCGCGATCACCGGTGGTCATTTCAGGAGTTGATGATGTGCTTGCATACGAGGCTGCCCAGAATGAAAGATCCCTCAACACTTCTGATTTTAAGGGCCTTTACACTCCTGAGCCTTCTGCTACTGCCGCATCATCTGCCCTTCCACAGGCAGACACTGAAGTGCAGCAGCAAGGCAAAAGCATGCCTTACAACAGGAGGGATGATGCTGATGATTTCGACTACCACGAGCTCTACGAAAACTACCCTTCTACTAAAAAGACCAAGGATCGCAAACCGACTCCTTACCCTTCTGCAAATACACCCTCTGACGAGGAAGATTCCGGCCACTCCAGCCAGCAGCAGCACGATGCCGCAGATGGCTCTGAAACAGAATCTGACCCACTGCTGCAGGATCTTGCCTCAAGGAAGCGCAAGAAGAAGCAGGTGCCCCTTCCTCCTCGCCGGCCGTCCACCAGATCCGCCACTGCCAAAGGCAAAGGCCCGGCTCTGCCCCCTACCTCAATGGAAAATCCCATTGATGTTGAGACCACCGCTGCCAAGAAGTCCCGCAAGGGAAAGAGTGTTGCTGTCGCTTCAAAAACTGACAGCTCACACAGTGGTGATGCCGCAGCACAACCCGCTGCGAAGAAAGGTGGCAAGGCACCAAAAATTGATGCCCCCAAGGAGGACTCGGATTCTGACATGAAATCCGGGAAGGGTTATTCGAGGCGATTCTGGTCGGAACGTCGTTCAGTGATTGGGCCCCAGTTCTACTCCAACAAGCCTATTCAACCTGACCGTGATGGTGACTTGTCAACCTGTGCCAAACACAAAGTTGACAGGTTCCTGAAGAAGATGAAGTTGGTCAAGGCAGTATCCTACGCAGCACCCTACTGCGAGGATTTGGTGCGCGATTTTTATGCTAACTTGCGTCCCTGCTTTGGTGATGATGGATCCAGAGGCTACGGCAAGGTGTACATGCGTGAAAAGATCTTTAACTTCACCCCTGCCGAAATAAATGCCTTCTTGGAGCGCTCTGATGTCGAGTATCCTGCCGCAATTGCTGACCCCACCATTGCCGCAGTGTCTCACCGCCTGACCAGATCACCACCTGATGCTGCCAACAACATTCCTTGCTCAAAACTCTCTTCTTTTTACTACTTTTTGTTCACTGTTGCCAGGCACAACTGGATTCCCACTACGAATGTGCATTTCGTGCACACCCAAATGGGGGAAGTCTTGTTTTACCTTGGTGCAGGTAGGCAGGTGAACTTGGGAGAGCTCATTTTTGAGAAGATTGCTTCACAGGCAGAAAACATTACCCAGACGCAGAGCCTTGCGTTCCCATCACTGATCTGGGAAATGTTGAAGATCCAAGGGCTCCCACACAACAGTGCTGATCTCCTGACCTCTGTGCCGCAACCTTACAAGTTGTCTGTTCGGGAGTACAATGATTTGCCCTGGACTGGTTTTCATGCCACTGTCGCAGTGCCTCCCACTCCAGCTCAAAAGAAGACATCCAAGCTGCCGCAAACTGCTGCCCCAAGCTCATCTGCCCCACAGCCTAATATTCATGCTCGTGTCCAGGCATTTGCAGAACAAACTGCTGCAAGTCATATGGTCATTATGCAGGATTACATGGCCAAGGCACTTGTGGATGCTATCACTTTCTTCCTTGAAGAAGAGGGCATTTCTCCACAAAAAGGGGGAGTACCAGCAGCCGAGGTCAAAGTGGCAAGGAGCACTGTGTTGAAGATGTTGAAGAAGCGCATTGATGAGGACATCAAGGAGGTTGAAGCTGAAGAAGCTGCAGAGATGGAAGCTGCCGCAGCAGAGAAGGCTGCCGCAGACACCGCAACAGAGATTGATGGTGAAGAGCGTGGATCGTCACCTGAGCATGATGATTGAAGATTTGAAGGACTGCAGTTCTGAAGACCTTGAAGAAATATTATTTCTTCTTTTGATGTTTTGCTCTGAACAATTTATTTAATTTCTGTCTTTTTGCTTTTTGAACAATTTGTTTTTTAAGTTTGTTTTTGGTTTGAACAATTTTTAATTCTAGTACTTATTTCCTTTTGAAAAAATTGGTGTGTTATTTTTTAAGGCTTACTTAGTTACTTGTTTTTGTTCTATTAGTTAGTTAGTTGTTTAAATAAATTTTTGTTCTACTTAGGAAGTATTAACTAAGGGGGAGTTTTATGCCTTAGTTGTTTTGTCAAGATAAAATCTATAAACTTCCAAGTAAGATGTATTTCATTGAGGGGGAGTGCTCATTGCGCTGCTGCCTCATGGTTTTGTGAAGAAAGATAAAAAGGGGGAGTTTGTAAGGATAAATATGTTTGGGCATTACAATGCCTTAAATGTACCTAGGCAGAAGTTGTCTTGCTAACATATTTATTTGTTTTATTTCTTTCTTCACAATTTAAACTGTTGTAATCACTTGTCATATTGGTGATTTGATTTAGCATAGTTCATTAGTTGGAACGTGCTTGAAAAACAATCAACATAAAAGCTTTCTGCCGCAGCACAGCCAGGCAGAGTCATGCCGCAAGCAGTGCAAGGCTTGGACAAGAGGTTGAGTCAAGATATCGAGCGAAGCATGAGCGTAGGGCAAAGGATTGCTGAAGTCCAGAGAGTATGGAAGGCAGTGCAGTACGGCAGAGCATTCCAGAAGAACTTCAGAAGGCATTCCTGCGGCAGTGGTCAAAACAGCCTGCCCTAGAATATCTCAACCGATTGTTGACCTAGCAAAATGAGGAAATCAGTTGGAGACTCTCACCTATAAATAGAGGACGACCCAGCTGCATTTACTCAACACTCATACAACATCTTTACACCTCCAGAAACACATTTCCTCTCTAGATCGATCATCACGCCTTTAGTGCCGCGACTTCACTTGTGAAGTTCGTCGAGCCATATGTTCTCTCGTCTCTAAGAGAGTTCTTTTGTAGTGCTGATGATCGTGACTTTAGAATAGGTGTTATCCAGTAGCTAGATTTCATTTGTTGTTGATTGTTCATACTCTTCGGATACGATAAACACCGAGGCATACATGTGTATAGCCTTAGGTAAAATCATTTGTAAATCCAAGAGTATTCCTTTTGTAAAGACTCGTTTCTTTAATAAAGTTTCTGGCCGTAAGGCCGTTTCGTATGTGTATAATTTAAATACACATACAAAGATTTAAATTCGTGTTCTTTACTTTTTCGTACGTGTGTGTGTGTTCGTTCGAAGTGATTTATTTTTATTAATTCCGCTGCTATTCATATACATATATCATATATAATTTTATCACTTAAACAATCTGATTAATCTGGATAAAATACTTAAATCAAGTAAATCACGTAAAACGAACGATTTTTCTGTACAAGGCATCGTGCTGCGGCATACGCTGTTCTGCCGCAGAACACTGCCTTGTCTAGGCAGCGCATTTCACTGCGTTTATTTACTGCCTACGACTTTCAAATTGTTTTAAATAAAAATAAATATAATTTGGGATAAAACTTATTTATATCATAATTTCCTATTATTAAATCTTTTCATAACCAAAAGAACGTTCCATCTAAATCTTCTGTAACTGTGAGCATGTGGTTTCTACGTTGATTCCTCTACCATACTTGAATTACTTTTTTCTTTCAAATTATTGTCTTTTGATTTCTCTGCAGTTTGTCTGTATCAAATTAAAAATCAATAACTTTTGAAATTTTAAATAAAAATAAATATAATCTGTTTTTTTTTTCAAATTATTGTCTTTTTATTTTTTCTTTCAAATTATTGTCTTTTCATTTTTCTGTAGCCACTGTCTGTATCAAATTAAAAATCAATAATTTTTGAAATTTTAAATAAAAATAAATATAATTTGATAAAACTTATTTATATCATAATTTTTTTTTATTAAATCTTTTCAAAACAGCCCACCAATCTTTTCAAATGTGGCTTCTCACGTTGATTGTTGATTCCTCTACCATACTTCAATTACTTTTTTCTTTGAAATTATTGTTTTCTCTCTGCAGGCAACTAATCTTTTCAAAACCAAAATAGCGTTCCAAGTAAATCCTCTGATACTTCAAGCATGGCTTCTCACGTTGATTCCTCTACCATACTTCAATTACTTTTTTTCTTTCAAATTATTCTCTTTTCGTTTCTATATTCATGGCTTCTCACGTTGATTCTCTACCACACTTCAATTACTTTTTTTTTTCTTTCAAATTATTCTCTTTCCGTTTCTATACTCATGACTTCTCACGTTGATTCTTCTACCATACTTCAATTTTTTTCTTTCAAATTATTCTGTTTTCGTTTCTAGGCAATCAACTCTCGAATTAAAAATCAATAACTTTGAAACTTCTTCGCAAATCTTTCAAATTATTGTCTTTTCGTTTCTATACAATATATAATTAAAAATCAATAACTTTAAAAATTCTCCCCGACTTACTAGTAACTGTGGTGAATAAAAGATAAAACTTATTTATATTATAATTTCCTATTATTTTAAAATATGCGTTAATTTTGATTATCATTAATTTTAAATTGTGCGGTGGACATTAGATCAATCAGGGACCTACACCTCTAAGTCGGCATATACTCTTTTCCGCCCGGAGGGGCCCAGGATGTCGTGGGCTACCCTTTTGACTGGACCAGGACGTATCCTACGACATTGTTTTATTCTTTGGATGGCTATCCGAAGTCGGCTTCCGACTAGGGATAAGCGTTGGATTGGTCGGTGGGATGACTCGTGTGTGCTTTGTGGTGGGGAGAGCACGGAGACACACTCTCACCTTTTCTTTGAGTGCCCCTTCTCACAGGATTGTTTGCGGAGACTAAAGGTGAAGGTGAGATTTCTATGGCCACGTGGTAGTTGGCATAGTGCTGTATTACGGGCTTCTAGTCGATGGAGTGGGAAACACTTGATATCTTGCGCGTATTGTGGACTTCTCGCTGCTCTGATTTATTATATTTGGCTCGAGAGGAACATGAGGATTCATGAGGCTCGTTCGGTGTCGCCTGGAGTGGTGGTCTCTCAGGCGATTTCTATCATACAGGATCCGGTCGTTACGACTTCCAGATTCTCTTCAGACACGTGCGCTGAAGAGGGTATGGCATATAGCCGGGTAATTGTGCTTGTATTCATGTTTAGTTGGTTGGTAGGAGAGCTAGTATGTTAGCTGATGCGTGGGGGTTTGATGCGTGGGGGTTTCATTCCCTATGCGCTTTACTTAATGATACACTTTTTATTTTTTATGTGATTGATCTTACCTAAAAAAATTATTAGTTTTAAATTTAAAAAAAATATATAATTAATAAATTAGATATTTATTTTTATAATAATCACAAATCATGATTATACCCCTGCATTAAAATGATCTAAAGGCAATACGGAGTATATAGTATTATTCTATAACACTAATATCCAAACAACTTGTAAAGAAAATTATAGAGAAGCATTACGAATGTTATTTCATTTTAGTTGATTAAATAATATTATATTCATCTCAACTAGTCAACTTATTATTCACATTAATATGACATGAAAAATTAAGAAAAATATTAATTTTTAATATTTTGATAAAAAAAATAATATAAATGTATTTTTAAGTTAAAAAATTAATTAATTACTAGTAAAATTTAAAAAATAATGAAAATTAAAAATCAAATGTATTTTAAAATTAAAAATAAAATAATTATTTTATTTTGAATATATGGCAAATGTTTAAAAAATGGAAACATGATTAAAGCAACTTTTTTTAATAAAAAATATCTAAAAATATAATTAAAAACATACAATATTCACGAGTGGCTCCTAACATCGTATTGTTGATTGTCTTTTTAATTAGTATTTTACTGATATTTATTAATTTGAATTTTTAATGTGAGAACTCGAGTGTATAGTATTTGTCAATATGTTATTTGTATATTTACACCTTTTACTAAATGGTTTTTTAAATAAAGATAATATTAGGGTATGAGGCCGATTGCTTTTTAATATTATTTTGAACACTTATTTTTTTTACCTCATTTTCAGGGGTTGTATATTTTTTACTTGTTTATTTATTAGGGAATTTATATTTTTTAAATACTAAGTAGAGGTATTTTTTAAAATGTATAAAGTCGTAAATATCCATACAATAATATTACGTAACATATATTAATTTATTTACTATATATAAAAATATATTTGCGTAAGAATATAAATATATTTGCGAAAAAAATCAGTAAATTATATATAAAAATATATTTGCGTAAATATATTTGCGTTAAATATATTTGCGTTTTGTAAAATATATTTGTAGAACATATTATATATATATATATATATATATATATATATATATATATATATATATATATATATATATATATATATATATATATATATATGAATAGATATCTATTATAGATTTGCCTAGATTTACCACATAGCAATAAATATCTATTATAGATATGTCATAAATATTTCATATAAATAAATATCTATTAATATGACATATTGGAGATGATTAACTTTTTTTTAGATAGTTTTGCTAAATCCAAATTCAACTAAAATTTTCTCAAATTGATTAACATGCAAAAAGTGAAATAAAAAACCTAAAAATTTAACAAACCTAATTCTAACAAATATGCAAATATCGACTGTAGCACAACTGATTTCATTCAATTCATATAAGCAGAAATTTAGATCTACGAATCATATAAGCAGAAATTTAGATCTACGAATCAAAACAGATTTCTCACCTTATACGTCAAAGTGCTACGGTAAAACAGACCCGATAAGCAAAAACTTGGATTGTCGTCGTTCTGTGGGAGTGATTAAGAAGAGGATTTTATGAGATGTGAGAGTGATTAAGAATGAGATATAATGGGCATGATGTCTAACCCTCAACTATGATTGTTCATTTGTAATTGGTGAAAAAAAACTGACGTGTTCTAATATTAGAATTATACTGTAGTTCTCAGCGGATAGTATTTCAGGTTTAGATATGTTATAATACTAGGTGTCTAGCGTAGTTGTTTAAAATCTCAATATTTGGTTTAGATATGTAGTTATATTAATTACTAATATACTTTGAAAATGTTAATAATGGAACAATGTCCTATATCAAAATTAGGGAAAAATATAGGTGTTTATAATTACTAACATTCTTACTTTTTCACTTATACAATTTTATCCCTACTTTATCCACTTTATAAACTTTACTTAAAACTACTTTATTTTTGAGTCCTTTGGATAAGTGCCCCTCCAAATATTAAGTACAAGATATTTACCCCTCACAAAATAAAAATCGGACATCTACCCCTCCCCTTTTAAAATTAAATGTAAAAGAAATGTAAATAAAAATATTTACACATTAACCCCTAAAAATATTTACACAATAACCCCACTTTCATTTCTTCTTCTTCCCCAATTTTGCTCTCCCGTAACCCTAAATCGCAAAAAAAAACGGCTCCGAAATCGACGATTTTCCACCAACAATTCGACGTAAAAAGGTTAGCATTCACTTCTACATGACTTGTGTGTGTGTTGTTGTCAATATCGAGCTTGAATTTTGCGATTTGAGTGCTTTTCGAAACAAAAAAAATCTGGAAAATCGCTCTTGAATCGCAGGCGGGCGTAGGGCGCAGGCCGTGGCCTGCGCCCTACGCCCAGTGTGAAGTATGCTGAAGGCTGCTTCAAGTTGGGCGTAGGGCGCAGGCCACTGCCTACGCCCTACGCCCATCTGGAAGTAGGCAGTGAGCTACTTCCAGATGGGCGTAGGGCGTAGGCAGTGGCCTGCGCCCTACGCCCAACTTGTTACAGCCTTCAGCATACTTCCAGATGGGCGTAGGGCGTAGGCAGTGGCCTGCGCCCTACGCCCTTACCAGTCCAGTTTTGAATTCTGATTCTTCCCGTTTTATTGTAATTACAGGCATGGATAAGATATCAATCACCATACATTTTAGTGGAGAGTGGAAGCTCGTGGAGGAATATTGGAGATGGATAATGAGCGATTTGAAGCACTCGAAAACAATATTGATTGATAGGAGCATTTCGTTTAATGCACTTGTTGAGAAAGTGTGTGGAAAAACCGGCATCGATCAATCATGTAATGAAGTTGCGATCTCTCGATTCCCAAAGGAAAAGTCTCCTCCGATATATATTAATGATGAAGAAAGTTGGGCCACGACTGTATGGATTCATAGAAAACAAGATGAAATGGAGTTGTTTGTGACCTACAGTCCTTCTGTACCGAGAAGTCCAGCCCGTGAAAGTCCTGCCCGTCAAAGTCCTGCACGTCAAAGTCAAAGTCCTGCACGTCAAAGTCCAATTCGGCCAGAAAAACTTCCAACTCGAAGAACTTCAGGTGAAACATCACAATATTACAGTCAAGTAATAGTTCCATCTACTTATAATCAGTCTGTATCTATTTGGGATAGCATTGATTTATGCAATACTTCGTATGGTGGTGTTTCTGGTGATTATGATGGTGGTGTGGGTGGTGATTATTATGATGGTTTTGATGGTGTCGAGGTCGATGCTAACGACGATGATGTTGTTGTTGTTGATGACGATGATAATAACAATGGTGGAGGTGGTGACGACGGTTATAATGAGGGCGGTAGTTCTTATTATAATAATCCTGTTGTGGACGATGTTGTTGTTCTTGCTTTCAGACTTTGTGATCGAGACGGGGGTGGCCGGTATGATGGTTCCGATTTGGTAGTTGGTCAGACCTTCAAGAACAAAGACGATTTCAACTACGTTGTCGCTCGGGTAGCATTGCAGGGCAAGTTTGAATTTGTTGTGGCCAAATCTGATCACAATCGAAAGGTGGTGAAATGTGTTGAAAAAAATTGCAAATGGAAAATTCGTGCAACGAGGAAGAAGACGACCGAAGAGTTTGTGATTAAAACCTACACCAACATCCACACTTGTTCTTTGATTGATAGAAGCGGTGTGCACAGGCAGGCCTCTAGCAGTCTTATCGGCAATCGACTCCAGGACCAGTTCTTGAACGCAAAGAAACCTATGACACCAACTGCAATTCAGCAGTTCATGCGTACTGAGGAAAATATTACTGTCAGTTACGACAAAGCATGGAGAGGGCGGCAGAGATGCCTGGAAAATGTTCGCGGATCCTATGAAGATAATTTCTCGAAGCTTCCTTCGTATTGTTACATGCTTGAACAAAGGAATCCAGGTACGTTCACCCGTATTCAAACAGATGCCAACAATGAATTTCAGTACTTCTTCATGGCTATCGGAGCGTGTATTCGGGGATTTCAGTACATGAAGGACGTTATCGTCATTGATGCATCCTTCATGACCAATAGATACAAGGGAACGCTTCTTATTGCTTCTGCTACTGACAGTGAGCATCACAGTTACCCACTTGCTTGGGGTGTGGGTGATGCAGAGGACACCAGTTGCTGGATTTTGTTCCTTGAGTGCTTGCAGTTTTTGATTCCAGATAGATCTGATCTGGTAATCGTGTCTGACAGAGGTCAGCCAATAATAAATGTTGTAGCTGCTGTTTACCCTAAGGCAGAACATGGACAATGCTATTGGCACATCATGCAAAACATCAAGTCCAAGTACAGCAGGAGAAACGACTTGGTTGGTCATTTTAAGAATGCTGCGTGCTCGTACACTGTACCCGAGTTCAATCGACACTTTTCAGAGCTTAGAGCAGCGAGCGGGAAATGTGCAAAGTGGCTAGAAGATATCACGTTTTAGAAATGGTCAAGAGTCCACCACCGTGTGAATAGATACGAGGTGATGACGTCTAACCCAGTGGAAGTGATAAATGCCGTGATGAAAGACGCTAAAGACTATCCCATATGTTCCTTGATCAAGTTTATCGTGGATAAGATGGTTGAATGGTTTTGCAGACATCGTGAAGAAGCTCGTGCGTTCACCGGTGTATTGACACCGAGAAGGGAAACAAAATTGCGTGAGCGTTATGACCGTGCTCCTAAATGGGTTACCAGAAAAATAAGTACTTGGATGTACGCTGTGGAGTCGACTAGATGGTGTGGGGTTTTGGATTTGGAGGCAATGACGTGTGAATGTGGTGTGTTTCAAATTGACATGATGCCGTGTGAGCATGCCATTGCCGCAGTGTGTGCCAAGGACCCGAGTCGGGCAGGACAATATGCTTATGATATGACTTCTCTTTATTTCACCCGTGAGTATATGATGCAAGCATATAAGGAGAACATTATACCTGTTCCTTCAGAAGATCAATGGACGGAGATTCCCAAATATTTCCAAAACATGATAGTGTTGCCCCCACAGGTGAAACGAACTCCAGGACGGCCGAGAACGGACCGCTACACGAGTCGAATTGAGAGGTTTTCGAAAAAACATATCGATGTGGGAAATGTCAAGGAGAGGGTCACAATGCACAGACTTGTCCGATTCCACCAGAGTAAACACTATTGAACGTTTATGTAGTTGTGTGTGTTTTTTCATATATTTTTGTGTAATTTGACTTGTGAAATATTTTCTATGCAGGTTGTGATGTCAAGAGGAGGAAGTTGTAGATGCCCGGGTGTAGCGAAGAAGAGGGCATGACTAGAACTCTTTGATTTTTTACAATTATTTTGTGTTTTGAGACAATTTCGCAACAAACTTTGTGTTGTAATGAATCTTTCATGTTAGAAGTGTTTTAATTGTGCAACAAACTGTTAGAATTGCTTGAATGTGGTGTAAATGTGTTTTGGACAGGTTGGAATCACAAAAAACGGGGAAATCCATGAAAAATTCTTATCTGTGGTGGGCGTAGGGCGTAGGCCATAACCTGCGCCCGGGCGTAGGGCGTAGGTCATGGCCTACGCCCTACGCCCGCTCAACCCGAGGTTAGTGCAAAGGGTATGGATCGATCCTCGGGTTCCACAGAAAAATCTGTTCTGTGGTGGGCGTAGGGCGTAGGCCATTGCTTGCGCCCTACGCCCGCTCTGTCGCAGGCCAAAGTCTGCTTTTGATGGGCGTAGGGCGTAGGCAGTGGCCTACGCCCTACGCCCAACATGCCCTACGCCCGCTGCCTTTCACTAGATTGACGCAGGGCGTAGGCCACTACCCTACGCCCTGCGCCCATTCTGACGTACCCCCACCTGCGCCCTACGCCTTCACAATTTGGATTTCACGCGGTTTTGGCAATTTATCGACTTACCCGTGGATAATTAAGGCGATCTGAACCGTTGGATGATCTTAAAATGTAGTTTTGCGTGTCCCGACCAATTTTCGTGGAAAAATAATGTCGGGAAGTGCTCGATCGGCTAATGTCGAGAATTTGTCGATTTTTGCGACATTAGCGGATCGAGCACTTCCCGACATTATTTTTTTACGAAAATTGGAAGTACAGGAGGCCTAGTGGACACGATGCCTTGAACTATTCCCCCACAACGTACAACAAGTCAATGCTATTCACGCAATAAATTCCGTTCAATTTCCCGTTGTATGTTGTGTCCGTTTTGGCCATGGACAACACTTTGGATTCATAAATGTTTACATTTGAAGCGGCCCTCACTTCACATTTATATAGGTGACCTCCCATTATAAGTATCCTGACATACTTAACCTTTTCAAGGTAGGGATTCATTAAAAGTCTCCTCGAGAACTTAACCTATTACCACACGTCAGGAAACAACACTTGAATTGCCTTTAGGGATGAGTACAAGTGCTCGATTGAACTTTCATAACTTAGTTTTCCCTTTGAACCAAGTTTATGGGATCTCCATTCATCAAGGTAGGGTTACCGTTATGATCGTTCGTTGGATTGTGGTTTTTCAAACCCATTCCCTCTAGCAACACGCCCAATTGATCTCGATTCATTCCTTTTGACAAAGGATCAGCTAGATTTTCCTTAGATTTTACATACTCTAAGGAAATTACTCCATTTGAGATCAATTGTCGAACGGTATTATGTCTCCGACGAATATGTCGAGACTTACCGTTATACATAATGCTCTGTGCTCTCCCTATAGCTGCTTGGCTATCACAGTGAATCATCACGGGAGACACAGGCTTTTTCCAACATGGAATATCTTCCAAAAAGTGACGAAGCCACTCTGCTTCTTCACTAGCTTTATCTAAAGCTATAAACTCAGATTCCATGGTGGATCTGGCTATACACGTTTGTTTCGTTGACTTCCACGAAACTGCTCCGCCCCCGATACAGAAGACGTAACCACTAGTGGAATGTGAACTTTTAGAATCAGATATCCAACTAGCATCACAATATCCATCAAGTACATTAGGATATCTCGTATAGTATAGCCCATAATCTCGGGTGTATTTTAAATACTTTAAAACCCGATTCAAAGCATTCCAGTGCTCAACACCTGGATTGCTCGTATACCTGCTCAGTTTATTCACAGGATAAGCCAAGTCTGGACGTGTACAATTTGTTAAGTACATCAGACTGCCTATAACTTGAGAATACTCTAACTGAGCTACAGGTTCAGCCTTATTGACAGTAAGATTTATACTTAAGTCAATCGGCGTCCTACTCGTAGGACCATCATGGGCATTGAATTTCTTTAACACTTTCTCAACATAATGAGATTGTGATAAGACAATTCCATTTGGGGTTCTTTCAATTTTAATCCCGAGGATTAAATCAGCAACACCCAAATCTTTCATGTCAAAATTTCTTTTTAACATTGCTTTAGTATTCATGATCAATTCACGAGTACTACCCATGATTAACATGTCGTCTACATATAGACAGACTATGACAAACGAGTCAGATGTACCTTTAATGTACACACATTTGTCACACTCGTTGATTTTATATCCATTTGATATCATAATGTTATCAAATTTCAAATGCCATTGTTTAGGAGCTTGCTTAAGTCCGTACAACGACCTTATTAATTTGCACACCTTTTTCTCTTGTCCAGGTGCTACAAATCCCTCGGGTTGTTCCATATAAATTTCTTCTTCCAATTCACCGTTCAGAAACGCAGTTTTCACATCCATCTGATGAATATCGAGATTGTGCAAAGCAGCAATCGTAATAAGCACCCGAATAGACGATATTCTGGTTACAGGTGAATATGTATCAAAGAAATCATATCCTTCTCTTTGTTTAAACCCTTTGGCTACCAAACGAGCTTTAAACTTATCGACCGTTCCATCTGCTTTATACTTTTTCTTTAGGATCCATTTACATCCTAAAGGTTTACAACCCGGTGGAAGATCAACCAACTTCCACGTGTGATTTTGCAGAATAGACTCCATTTCGCTATTAATAGCTTCTTCCCAGAGCGGTGCATCTGGACTGGATAGAGCTTCCCCGTAGGACTTTGGCTCGTCATCCAATAAATACGTAATAAAATCAGGTCCAAACGACTTAGCCGTTTTTATCCTTTTACCACGTCTAGGTTCAATAACCTCTTCGTCTACCTGATCGTCACCAACAGGTGTTGTGTCGACATCAGGTTCATAAGTTCTTTTATTAGAACTTGATTCTTCTCTTTCTTTACAAGGAAAAATATTTTCGAAAAATGAAGCATTTCTCGATTCAATCGTGGTACCTTTATGCACGTCTGGATTATCAGACTTGTGTACCAAAAATCGGTAAGCCATACTATTGTATGCATATCCGATAAAAATGCAATCGACCGTCTTAGGTCCGATTCTCATTTGCTTTGGTTCAGGTACAGACACCTTAGCCAAACACCCCCACACTTTAAGATATTTATAAGACGGCTTACGATTTTTCCACAATTCGTACGGCGTCTCATTTTTACCTTTAAGTGGGATTTTGTTCAAAATGTGGTTAGCTGTCAAAATAGCTTCCCCCCACATGTTCTGAGGTAAACCCGAATTAATCAACATGGCGTTCATCATTTCTTTAAGAGTTCTGTTTTTTCGTTCTGCAACACCATTTGATTGTGGTGAATAAGGAGCCGTCGTTTGATGAATTATCCCATTTCCAGAACATAATTTCTCAAACGGAGCTACATATTCTCCACCTCTATCACTTCGGATTTTTTTAATTCGTTTACCAAGTTGATTTTCAACCTCAGCTTTATACTTGGTAAAAGCCTCTAAGGCTTCGTCTTTGCTACTTAATAAATATAAGTAACAATATCTAGTACAATCATCAATAAACGTGATGAAGTACTTTTTTCCACCTCTTGTTTGTACAAATTTCAAATCGCATATATCAGTATGGATTAAACCAAGAGGTTCAGTACACCTTTCAATCGAGGGAAAAGGTAACTTAGCCATTTTGGCTTCAACACAAATTTCACATTTCTTTTGTGTATCAATTTTTGAAGTTGGTAATAATTCCAAATTCATCAATCTTTTAATTGCATTTAGATTTACATGTCCTAATCTAATATGCCACAATTCAGAACACTCAAGCAAGTAAACCGAAACAGAATCAATTTTATTAATGCTCGAGGCAGTAGGGGTTACACGGCGCACAGCCATTACATTCATCTTGAACAGTCCATTGTCGAGATAGCCCCGACCAAGGAAAGTTCCAAACTTAGTCAAAATAAACTTCTTAGCATCAAATACAAGTTTAAAACCATGCTCAACTAGGAGAGACCCAGAGACTAAGTTCTTGCGGATGTCCGGGACATGCAGCACATCCTTCAACAGCAGCTCCTTTCCAGAGGTGAGCTTCAGGGTCACGTTCCCAACTCCAGCAACAGCAGACGAGGAAGAGTTCCCCATGTGGAGCTTTCGGCCAGTCGAAGGAGCATAGGTAGAAAATGCATCCTTATCAGAGCAGACATGGCGAGTGGCTCCAGTGTCAATGAACCACTCCTTGGGATTACCAACCAAGTTGGCTTCAAACACCATTGCTGACATATCCATTTCAGTCAGCTCCTGCCCAGAGGTTTCAACAAGGTTAGCAGATTGCTTCCCTTTCCCCTTGTACTGTGCAATAGGCTTTTTAGGCTTCTTGCAATCTTTAGCCATGTGGCCAGTTATTCCACAGTTGTGGCATTTTCCCATGAACTTCCAGACCTTGGTGGCAGGCTCTTTCCCTTTAGAGGTATTCTGAGGAGGAGGCAACTTCCTTTTGGGTTGCTCCATCAGATTCACACGAGGCTCCTCAGGCACACTCCCAGGATTAAACCTCTTACGGTTTTCCTCTTCGATACGAAGCTTGACAACCAGCTTGTCAATAGTCATTTCCTTGGTCTTATGCTTGAGATAGTTTTGATAAGCCCTCCAACTCGGGGGTAACTTCTCAATAGCAGCAGCCACCAGAAAAGACTCGCTGATTTTCATGCCTTCATTCTCAAGGTCATGCAAGATCAGCTGGAAGTGTTGGAATTGAGATATCACCGACTTAGAGTCGACCATCTTAAAATCCAAAAACTTCCCGACGACGAACTTCTTAGTTCCGGCGTCCTCAGTTTTGTACTTCTTCTCCAAAGCATCCCAGAGTGCTTTGGCCGAAGGCATGTTCCCATACACATTGTACAGGTCATTGCTCAACCCGTTCAAGACGGTATTCCGGCACAGGTAATCACCCTGGCCCCATGCTTCATAAGTCGCACGCTTATTAGCATCAGTTTCATTCTCATCCATGGCCAGAGGCTCATCCTTGAGAAACTTTGCCAAACCCAACGTGGTCTGGTAAAACACCATCTTTTGTTGCCACCTTTTGAAGTCAGTCCCATTGAACTTCTCAGGTTTCTCAGCATGAACCACCGATGAAGGCATGATTGGAATGTTCATGTTCAACGGTGGA
The DNA here is from genome assembly GCA_954870475.1 of Euphrasia confusa. Classification (NCBI taxonomy): domain Eukaryota; kingdom Viridiplantae; phylum Streptophyta; class Magnoliopsida; order Lamiales; family Orobanchaceae; genus Euphrasia; species Euphrasia confusa. The sequence continues at coordinate 6,375,725 of OX940968.1, read as the reverse complement.
ACAGTGCTATTTTTCTCAGTACCAGTGCTTTCGGTTGTCATTTTTTAGTACGGGTATTTGTCTTGCGTTGTTGGTATTACGTAGCTATTACAGTGCTCGTTTCTGGACTAGTAAACAGTACTACTGAATACTTTACACGTTTCCAGAAACTATAATAAAATAAAAGAAATGAAGAAGAAGAGAAATAATCGAACAGGTCTTCAACTTCAATGGATCGTCGGAACTGGACACGAACTTCGATCAGAGATTTGTTGCGGGTAGTCGAGGCGCTTTCGCTATCCGCAAGACAAATACGTCCCGTGTATGCTACGGTTTTCAGACGTAATGTCCCCAAAGATACAACGACTTTCTTGTTCGTCTCTGAAGCAACCAGAGCCGAACCACTTTCGAACGAGAAAAGGAGAGGAGTATGAACTTATGAAATGCTTGGAATGCTTTTTTTTTTTCTGGTGTATGAAATGCAGCCTAGGACTCACTATTTATAGCTGAGCTCCAAGCATGTGAAGGGATGGGTCAAGGCATTCATGCAGGTGAGTAATGCTGCCATTACCACCACCTGTAACCTCCAGGAGTTAAGCCTGGTCATTCAACACATAGTAACAGCCAGGTAATGACCTGCTGACCGTTGGAGTTTCTGAAAATAATAATAATAATATAATTATTAAATATTATTTTAACAGGCTGCCTTTTCAACTTCAGCCCACATGTGTACAACTTTAGCCCACCAGTTGTGAGCCCAATCTATAGTTCAGCCCGTCAGCAAAACTATTACGATGGCCAGGCCCAGGAGCCCCAGGAAGCCCAAGGAAGCCCAAGTCCAGCCCAAAGTCCAATTGCCAAGATCCAAGTCCAAGTCCAAGTCCAAGTCCAAGGACGAGGCTAGTCGGGTCGGGACGGGACGGGACGGGCCGAGCCGAGCCGAGCCGAGCCGAGCACGAGCACGGGCACGGGCACGGGCACGGGCACGGGCACGGGCCGAGCCGAGCGGACGGACGGACGGACGCGCGTGTGGCGATTGCCATGTACCTTAACGGTCCATGGTCTTACTCACTTGTTGAACACATTAATCCTCCAATATCTTATTAAGTGTAATGACTTTATTACATCTTTCAATGTGGGATGTAATAACTATTACACATTTCAATGTAATAAAGTCTTACACTTTATTACATATTTAATTAAATGCCTTTTTAATTGGCTATCTTTAACCATTTATTTCTCACTCACCGAAAATCGGTTTTTGACGAAATAAAATTCTATAATTATCTACGAACGACGTAGAAAATTATCGTACAATTTAATTCCCAATCGGAATTAATTTTATAGCCAGTCAACTCAGTCAAACATTGGATAAAACCAATTTTGACTTAATATTTTCCAACAAGAAGTTCTTCATATCATCGCCCTGAGGTGCGTTGTTACTCAGAGAATATCGGAGCATCCTGGGGTACGAATGAATGTAGTCTCTCCTGAGGGATGCGTTCAGTTTTACAACCGCACCCTCGAATGCCTCCATCATATAGAACTAAAACCAAAAGAAGAGTATATATTATTAAACACTACAAAAACTATTCAATTATCAACAAACTAGTTATAAACATACCGCAAAAAAATGGATGAATCCATATGCATTCCATGAGCGCGTCCCTGGCCCGTCGATTGGACCGATTTGCTCGAAGCAATCATCGACGATTGCCTTCCACACCCTCCGTCCCCATGGATACTTCTGGCAAACATCGAGGTTACTGCAAAGCTGTAATAAATACAAAAATTAAAAAATTAGAAATAAATTTCAATACACAATAAAAAAAAAAGAATTAATTCGCGTATTACCTCGAAGTACTCATCGGGGATATGTGTTTGTCTGTTAGGTATGTCTAACAGAGTCTGTATCAACCAAACAAAGGTTAGGTTGATTACATCCGGGTGCCTCTCTGGACGCCTTTTGGCCAACAGCGATTCGATTTTCTTAACCAGCTCTTGCGTCGTCACCTGTTTCTTGGCCAGGTCATGAGCCGGGAATGCTCTTTCCTTCAGGTCCGCATCATCACCGTCCACGTCATCCTGGGAGCGGGAGTCAGAAAAGTGCAACCCTGTAATCAAGCTGAACTCCAGCGGGCTCAGACGAGCTACCATGTTGTTCGTCACGAACAACCGGAATCGCTGCTTCTTCTGGTCTGGCCACACGCAGACTCGAGCCATCAACTGATGGATGGCCGCATTGGGCACTACACCTTGCCCGTCCAAGAGTAAGAAATTACCCAGTTGAGGGTAATCGGTCACGACGTTCGGGAAGGCGGCCAGCAGAGGTCCCGCTATACTGGGGATTTTCGTGTAGCTGTGGCGCGTCGTTAACTTCCCCTTCTGCACCACGTCCCCGTATTTGCGCTGGGGTAGCTCACTGATGTCCGAAGCCGGAACAGGGCGATACTCATCCTGAAAAACACAGTACAAAAAAACCAGTTAAAAAACTCAAAACTGGTCTGCCTTGGGCGTAGGGCGTAGGCTTCAGCCTGCGCCCAAAAAAAAAATTGACGCAGGGCGTAAGCTGAAGCCTACGCCCTACGCCCAAAAAATTTTTGACGTAGGCTTCAGCCTACGCCCTACGCCCAAAAACATTTTGACGCAGGCTTCAGCCTGCGTCCCAAAAAAAATTGACGCAGGGCGTAAGCTGAAGCCTACGCCCTACGCCCAAAAAATTGTTGACGTAGGCTTCAGCCTACGCCCTACGCCCAAGAACACAGAAAACCAGATTTTTCAAACTCAAATTCACAGAAATCGTTCGCAATTCAACACCAAATTAAAGAGAGGTACCTGATAATTCTCCTCAGCCTGTGTTTGGGACAATCCAAGGATCGGTTCGCGGTCGTGCGCCGCCTTTCTTCTCGGCTCAGCCTGCCCGCTACCGGCCGACGGGGCAGGGGACTGGGACGGCCGACGAGCCCTTTTGGAGCCCCTTCCAGTTGATGTGGAGGCGTCGTGAGACATTGTCAGTTGAGGAGGAAGAGGAGGCTGCCGGAATCAAACTGCATTTCGATTTTTTTTTTTAAACCTAGAAACGAACTGAGAGAGAAAGGGGCGGGGCGGGGCGCGATGAGAGGGAGGGTAGTTACCTGAAAAGTGAGAGGGCGGGGCGCGACTTGCCGGAGGTCGTTTCTTCGTCGGTCGGAGTTCGTTTTTTTGGCCGCCGGTAGGTTCGTTTTTTTGTTTCTGTGAAAGTGAGAAGAGAGAAAAGAGGGGGCAACGGGTGGGGTTAGGGTTTTAATTTTTTAAGGACTGATTTGCAATTTTGAAACATTCTTAGGTTAAATTGTAAATCTATAAAACTTATTATTTATTTTTGATTTATTTTTATTATAGTTTAATTTAAAAATAAAAGGAAAATGAGAGAAGGGGCATTTGTCTGAATTGTTCATTTGGGAGGGTTACCCCTCCCAATTCTCTCTTTATTTTTCAACTTAAAATACATTTTTACTCTTTATTTTTTGGTCAAAAATACGAAAGACAACATATTTCTTAATCTCCGTGCCAAAAAAGTATTGCGTGTATTATGAGAGGAATAAATTATTATATATAATAGGTAGTACTAGTTTATTAAGTTTCTTAATTTTAGTAGGTTGGTCCCCGAATATGTGTTAAATACTGTATTTATATATATATTGAATTTATTAATTTCCGCAGAGAAAACGCCACTTCCATAAAAAAATGGGCGTCATTCTGGCTCCCTTTTTTTTTCTCTCTCTATATAATATTAGTATTAATTTTTAAGTACAGTAATATACAAAGAATTTAAGTTAATGAAAGTAAATAATTTTATTTATTACTTGTACTAGTATTTATTTTGTTAGAAACTATTTATTTTCTTATTTTTATATAAAAAAATAAATAATAAATAAAACTAGAACTAATTAATGTCCTTGACAATTTATTAAAAAAGTTTGTATGTGTGTTCATTTCTTTTTTTAAATTTTGATATCAAATATTTATAAATTTTAATTTTGAAGAAAAAATTATTGTTCAACAATTAATATATTTTTCTTGACTTAAAAAATGTTCATATTTTCAATTTTTAATTTTTCTTCTTAATATGCACTCTTAAGAGATAAATAATTAAAAAAAATTAACATTAAAGCACAAATTGCAAAAAAAATAATATCACATTTTTTTAACTACTTAATTTTTAAATTTTTAATATTTAAATAATAATTTTTCATAATAATTTTTGTAAAATTTTAATTAGGTCCCCTCTCATAAATTACTGGTCCGCCCTGCACATAGGAGTATTATTTATTTATAACAAATCACTTAATGTTATTTTTAGACAATTTTTCTATCGATCTCTTCTTCTCGTTTATACGTGTTATTAAAATTTTTAAATTCAATTTTTTGTTAACACACAAAATATTTTGATATATAAATTCATGATACAAATAAAAACCATGAAAGAGCAAAAATAATATGTAATACATGAAAACCAAAAAACCAATAAATAAATAAAATTATATTAAATGTAATGTTTTGGTCGATTATATGAAATGTAATAATAAAAGAGCAAAAACAATATGTAATATTTTGGTCTATAATTTATACATGTACAAGTTGATGAATAAGAATTAAATTATTTTTGGTCTTGAGTTTATATTTGGGGAGTTTTGTCCATATTACATACACCTGCACCTAGTGGCCACCCTAAACATTCCATTTTTAACCCGAAAGCACTTAATACTTCCATTGCATATTTGGTTCATCAAACTATTTGGAGATAAGATTTGGGGGAAATGAGGATCCACAACCACTATCTTTTGCCTCTTCTCATTATTATCTCCTAAAAAGGTTACATTTACACTAGTTGTATAAGTATTTTATATACAGTTAATTATAATTTAACATGTATCATATATTTTTATATTATATATATTAATTTATATACGACTGTCATAAATTTGATAAGAAAAATGACTTAAACAATGGTTGTGGATGGGTGGATTTTTTATTATTTAAACAAATTATGCATTAATTTATTTTTATTAGTTTTACTTTTAAAAAAATGATGGGTGGATTTTTTTAATTTCTTTACTACCTTTTTTTCTTAGCTACATTTTCTTTTTTGAGAATTTAGTAAATCTATATTAATTTATTTTATTTACTAGCTATATTGTAGGTGAAAAAAATTTAACAGAGTTTACATTATACGAAGTATTCAATATATTATATTATATTGAATATATTTTTTGATCATTTTAGAATATTATATTGATTTGTTTTAGTTATTAATAAAATTTAATAATAATTAAAATATTATTGTTTATTGAAACAAATAGCCTATACACTCTAAAAATAAATCATGCTCTTACTTTATTCACTAATTCACCTACTTTTTAAATATTATTAAAAAATAATTAATTTAGTTTTTAATTAAAAAAAAATATTTTTATTTTTTAAATTTTGATAAAAAATAACACTTTATTTTGTAATTTTTGTGTTTTTGCTTTAGAACGAAGAGGGTAATATTATTCTTTGTTTATTTGTGTGGTTGAGATGGTGACAAGTATACAATGGAAACAAAAGAAGCTTATCATATTTTGGCATGGCATACATCCACATGTGCCACAAAGGACACATACACATGCACATTTTACTTTCTGATGCATTTGTTCTTCACGTGTCACTAACGTGCTTCGATTAATTTTACTTGTAATTTAATTTCTTCTAGTCTTATACAGTATGTGGAGTGTATAATAAGTCGTGGCAAATTTTAGGTTTTATAAACTCAAATAAGTTCGTGTTCAAATTTTTGAACTGAGGCGTGGCGCGCCATGTTGAAAGAATAGAGTTGTGGAAATAGTAGAATATATTATATTAGAGCAATATATATATATATATATATATATATATATATATATATATATATATATATATATATATATGATACTTTTTTTTCATTTCAAGGATCAGATTTAATTAAGTAATATGTACCGTACAGATTTATTAAAGAATATAATAATTAAAATGGAGATTACAACAGTAAATTATTATCAGTATAGACTAACTTATGAAACATTTAAATATTTTTATTTTTCAAAGCATTATTAAGCAATTTTGTAAGCTAATTAAAAAATTAAAAAATTCTAATATTTTATTTAAAAATAAAATATAAAATTATATTTTATTCTTATTAAAAAATATAATGCAAATAATTACAAATAAAAATAAAATAAAATTTTTATTTAAACAAAAAATTAAAAATATAAAAAATAATTATTTAAAAATATAAAATTAATAATAAATATTTTCTTGTCATAAAAATATTCCGTATTTTAAAATATAGTATGTATTAATTTGAATCGAATGAATATTTTTATTTTGAGAATATTTTTATATTTAAATCTCTCATTTTTATTTGTTAGAATATATTGTGTTTGCGCAACTTTAATTTTTTGCCTGTTTTAAATTTATTTGTTTGCAATTTTTTTATTTTTGTTTTTTCAATATTTTTATTTTTGTATATTGTTTGCAATATATTTTTTTTAGAATATAATTGATGTTTAAAAACATATTTAAACATTAATATTTTGTTTTAAAAAATATTTTTTTAGATAAATACATTATTATTTTTACTATTTAATTAAATTAATTAAGTATTTAAACATTTTTTTTATTTTAAATAGTTTTATAAAAGTATTTTATAATATATTAATAAAACCGGCTATAGCAGTTACCCTCTATTTATTAGTTAGAAAATTAATTTTAGTTGTAATCATGTATGATAGGGTGCATAGTAAAAAATTGAATTGTCATTAATTTATTGGTTATGCTATACTAACTATAACGTATAGAATTTAGGACTATATTTTGCATATATTTAATTATCAATAATTAAATGCAAACAATTGTTTATTAATTAGATAAATTAAATGCTATGAACGGGAGTTACCGTTACTTAAATCTAGACATTAAGTACACAACTCCAACAATCACCCACTTGTACTAAAGTCTAGTTATTTCCTCCAAACTCCGACTCTCACCCACTTGTACTAAGGTCCAGTTATTTCCTCCAAACTCCGACTCTCACCCACTTGTGCTTAAAATGTACTTCTATGAAATATGAATGAGTAATCTAGGTTTACGGTCCTATATATATATATATATATATATATATATATATATATATATATATATATATATATATATATATATTATATACATTTTTTTTTGTATTTTTACAAAAAAAATACTATTTATTATTGGGAAAAATGGCAATAAGGCCAATTTTCAACATTTTTTCGCCAATAAGGCTTTCGAGAAATTACGCGTGCCAATTAGGCCGCTTAAAATGTGCAAAGACCCTATTACCCTCTTTCTTTACACTCTCTTCCTTACGCACGCAGACACAGAGGACCGAGCCCCCACCTCCGATTTTCGTCGCGATTTTGCTGCTCGACTGCTGCAGCCCCGCCACCACTACCCTCCCCGGCGGCCGCGCCATCCTCGGCGAACCCGACTCCGCCTGCTACCTCTCTACCGCCAAATCTGGCGGAATCTGTTCAAGCCCTAACTCAAAGTCTCAATCGATGTGAGTATAATAGATAATTTCCACTAGTATTTTTCAATAGTATCGTAGGAAGTTTTGTGATTTTCCGAGCTCGATTACAGAAAAGATTCGTTTTGGGAACCGAATTGGGGAAGAAAACGCCGCCCGCCATCTGCCGTGGGGCCGCCCGCCACCAGCCATCGGACGAGCACGCGGAGTCTACGACTATGACGACGACGTCTTCGTTCGTTCATCGTCTCGAAGTCCTCTCCGCCGACGAACACGAAGCTGGGCTTCACGGACGCGATTCAATCGGCAGTGAAATTGGGGGATTCGAGGAAAGCTATGGAGTTGATGAAGAAATTAGGGGCGAAGCCGAATAGGTTTGTGTACAATGTTTTGATTGGCGGGCTGTGTAAGAGAGGAGAATGGGTGATGCGAGGAAGATGTTCGATGAAATGCTCAGTAGAAACGTGGCTCCGAATAGAGTGACTTACAATAGTCTGATCGATGGGTGTCGTAATTTGAAGGCGCGTTTCGTTTTAGAGAAAAGATGAGGAACAATACTGCTCTTAATGGAGTTCAACAAGTAAGTCGGTATTCCGTTTGTTTCTTGCTTAGTTATGGTTAGTTTGATATTTGGAGTGCATGTGTCCTTCTCCATGCACTTTGATTGGTGTTCTTCCATTCCAAGGCGATTCCTAGGAAACCTTGTTTGAGGCAATTAAGAAAGACAAACTAGAGTTTACTGGTGATAACTAGGAATCTGTATCACAACATGCTCGTGACCTTCTCTCTAAAATGCTGACAAGGAATATCTCAACAAGATTTACTACGAATGGTGTTTTAAGTAAGTTAAATGTCTACTGTATTCCGTTTGTTTCTTGCTTAGTTATGGTTAGTTTGATACCAGGGATTGTCGCGTTGGTAAGATGAAAAAAAAAACCGAGAGGTTATGTATGTGGTGTTTGTTGTGTGGTTATTAGGGATATGTACTATATTTTCACTACAAAGTGTTTGAAGAAATAATATAGGGGGTCTATTGTGGAGTTTTCACTGATATAGACATATTTGCAGGTGTTGATCTGAGGTCATCTAAGGTGTGTGAATTAGGGCTTTTAAATTATAAAGCCAAGCACGTGTTTTACCCGTACGAACGAAAAAAATACCGGTGCCATTATGACTATTATTGGGCTTCTGTATTTCAGGTGATTATTTGCTACCACCTAATGATTTTTAATCTAGAAGTTTTGTATGATTCTTATTTTTTTTTTTCTGTAAAACATCTATGAATTAGAATACCATAATCTATATGGTATATGTGACATCTTCTTTGGTCAAGAACTCCTATTTTCTAGACTCTAGAGGAATTTAGAATTAAGAGGCCATTGATGATCTTTTCTGACCAATATATTTGCTCACTATGTTTTTTGTTTATTTTTCAAAGCATTTGCAGTACGAGCCTACAGTAAATGATTAATTGTAGACTCTTTTAGCCTGAATCAAGATCAACTAGAACTCAGTTTTGGTGCGGGTGATTATTAAGTACATATGTGTTGCTTGAAAATTGCAATTAAATCATCGTGGCACTGATATGGTACAACTGTACAAGTCAACTACTGTCCCAAAATAGATTCATTCAAATCGGCTCACTGTGGCAATATTGCATGGAGAAATTATGTATTTCGATTGCCGCGTCCTGAACTAGAATCTCAATGAATGCTAATACTCTTTTAGCTTATGATTAGATGGGCCTACTTTTGTCTCTTACAATCTTCATGTGTTAAGTGGAAAATTCTTGTTATGTTCCTAATACAACAAATCCCAAAACCTTGAGCTTAATATACAACTTGACTGTACAAATGGATTTTGATCGCAGGTGTCGAGGGAACCCGAGGGGTCTTGTAAGCCCGACTTGAAGACGATAAGTTCGAGCACGTCGTCGTTGAGGGCGAGAGTCGTTGTATTTTTTATTTTATTTTTTATTTTTGAGATATTTATTTCATTTTCATTGTTTTTTACGACGTTCAGTGTTTTTTTATGACATTCAGTGTTTTTATAATATTCAGTGTTTTTTATTAGATTCAGTGTTTTTTAATGACGTTCAGTGTTCTTATAATATTTAGTGTTTTATAATGATATTCAGTGTTCATATAATATTCTAGTGTAAAAATCCGACATTCAGTGTTTTTAATGATATTCAGTGTCTTTTAATGTTATTCAGTGTCTGGGGTGACGTTCAGTGTCTTTTAATGTTATTCAGTGTCTTTTAATGTTATTCAGTGTCTTTAAGTGTTATTCAGTGTTTTTTTAATGTTATTCAGTGTCATTTAATGTTATTCAGTGTTATTCATTGTCTTTTAATGTTATTCAGTGTTTTTTAATGTTATTCAGTGTCGTGTCTTAATATTTTCCGTGTATATTCAGTGTCTTTTAGTGTTATTCAGTGTCTTTTAATGTTATTCAGTGTTATTAAATGTCTTTTAATGTTATTCAGTGTCTTTTAATGTTATTCAGTATCTTTTCATGGTATTCAGTGTCTTTTAATGTTATTCAGTGTCTTTTAATGGTATTCAGTGTCTTTTAATTTTATTCAATGTCTTTTAATGTTATTCAGTGTTATTCAGTGTCTTTTAATGTTATTCAGTGTCTTTCAGTGTTATTCAGTGTTATTCAGTGTCTTTTAATGTTATTCAGTGTTATTCAGTGTCTTTTAATGTTATTCAGTGTTATTTAGTGTCTTTTAATGTTATTCAGTGTTATTAGTGTCTTTTAATATTATTCAGTGTCTTTTAATGTTATTCAGTGTTATTTAGTGTTATTCAGTGTTATTAAGTGACTTTTAATGTTATTCAGTGTCTTTTCATGGTATTCAGTGTCTGACATTCAGTGTCTGTGGTGGGGTGATGTGGGTTGAGTAGAAAAAAAAATCTGACGTTCAGTGTTTTTTCATGGTATTCAGTGTCTGGGCAGGGGTGGGGTGGGGTAGGTGTGGGGTGGGTTGAGTAGAAATAGAGTAAGGATATTTTCGTCCTTCCATATACATTTTTTTGGCCTAATTGGAACAAAAAAGCCTAATTGACACATAAATTGGAATTTGGCCTTATTGGTCAAAAAATGTTGAAAATTGGCCTTATTGCCATTTTTCTCTTTATTATTTATAAACAGAGTGGTATATACCACCCTCAACCTTCTATCGACAAAGCTTGTCCAAGCATATTGTATAATTTAAAATTGAATTTTAAATATGGAAAAATAAAAAAAAAAATTGCGAAAATGGCGGAAATAAGTGGGCTACCCGGAACGCCGCTTCACCTGAATTAAGCAGCGTTGGCAAATAAAATAATGAAGTGGGCCTTGGCCCAATACAATACTTCCGCCACCATGTTTGACCAAAACTTGACCAATAATTGGGGTTTTTCTATGTACTTCTTAAATTTATGTAGTAATAATTGAATTCTATCTTGTACTAGGATTTTATTAAAAATTAACGTGGCATTGTCTTGCCCACAACTTACCAAAAAAGAAAAAATTTAATTTTTTTTTGGTATAATGGTTTACTACAATATACAACTAGCTTAGAACGAACCTTATACTCGAGTTCTCTCTTAAATATGTTCGCATTTTTCTTTTTAGATTGTCCCACGTGTATTTTCACATCAAAAGAAAAATTATTTACTTTATTAATTTAAAATATAATTATATCCTTAATTTTTCAATTACTTTTCTATTTTAAAACACAATTATTTTTACTTTTTTATTTTAAATATCAAATTATTTTTACATTTTTATTCAAATTAATATAAATAATACTCCCTCCGGTCATTAATAGATTTCATATTTTGCTGGACACGAAGTTTAAGAAAAATTTTAATTTTTTATTTTTTTAATTAAAAAGTAAAGAGTAAAAATATATTTTAAAAGTGAAAAATAAAGTTGTTGTGAATAAAGTTTAAAAAGTAGGTGGGTTAAAGTAAAATAAAATTGTATATTAAAATGAAAAGGTTAGAATATTTTTTTTTTGGGAGTGTGTCAATTATTGTTGGAAAGTATGTCAAGTGTCTTTGGACCGATGGAGTACTTTTTTTAAGTGTTTTGAAAAGTATAAAGATCAATATTTAGGCCATCTCCAACCGAACACAAAAACTTAAACTCAAAATTAAGTTTAGTTTTAAGTTTACAGTAAATTAACTCCAACCGAGATTCCAATACTTAAACTTAAAAGAATATTCTCAAATTATTCTTCTTATACAATTTTTTATACTATTTTTATAAATAACCAATATCTTTACAAATTTATAATTTAACCTCGTAACTTTTGACATTAAATTTAAAAAAATTAATAAATATTATTTTCAATTTCAAATTTCAAAAATAAAAAATATAATAAAATATTAATTAAATATGATAAAATTACGCAAACATGAAATATTTAATATTTAATTATAAATATTTATTTTTATTTTTATTTTTAAAATAAAATTTTATTTTAATTATTAATATATGATTATTAAAAAAATTACATTACAAAATATATTAAATAAAAAATTAAAATATAAGGTTAATTGATCTTTTTTATTAGTTTGTAAAATAAAAGGATGATTTTATAAATAATAAATAGTTTTTAGTTTGAGTTTAAGTTAAACGTAAATCTAAGTATTTTTTATGTGGGTCCCACCATAATAACTATAATAAGTTTATATTTTGGTATCGGTTGAAGCATCTCTCCTACTCCAAAATAGGTTTTTGGTATCGGTTGGAGATGCTTTTAGGGGTATTAAAATACCTATTCAATTCGGATTTTTAAAAGTCCATTAAAATCCCGGAAGGTATTAATTATGATTTAAAAAAGTTTTTAAAAATCCATAGGTATTCAAATTTTTATGGATTTTAATGGATTTTAATAATTCATGGATTTTAATGGATTATCTTTAAAAAATATAATTAAATTTGACTTTTCAAAATCTCTCATAATTATGAGAGATTTCGACGACTTCTTTACGACTCGAAAATTCTAACATGGAAACTAAAAAAAACAATCATCATTTAACAAGAATATTACACAAATCTATCTATATAAAATAATTAAAATTTTGTTTGAGAAAATTGATCTTATCATATTTTATTTAAAATTAATTATTTATATATCATATTAATAATAAATTATTTTGTGTTTATTATATACAATAATATATTTTTTCAATAACAATCCAAATATAATAAATTTATATTATTAATATTATTATTATTCAATTTATTTTAAAAATTATTTATGATCTTTTATTTAACATGGTGTATTGTTTAATATTTGATAAAATATGATAAAAATTCACTCGTCTCGACACCAATAATTTTTTTTTTTAAATATGAAGAGAGAGGTATACAATACGTATATTTTATATATACGTATATATAGGTCGTTGTATAACAATGATATAAATGAAAATGAAAATAATAATTTGAGAAATGAGATTGACGTATAACAAATGATGTAAATGAAAATTAATAACAGTGATGGATAATAATTTCTTTATTTTAAAATTTGAATTAATGCATTTTTCGTTTTTTAATTTCTAAATAATTTAATTTTTTTAAAACAATTTATTATTTTTTATAAATACACGTCTATGAAAATTAATGTTAATAATTAAAAATATATTTCACAAACTCTATGAAAATACATGAAAATCAATACAAAAAGACAGTCAAACTCTTCATAGAGTCCATGAATTTAAAAAATCTATAAAAATTCACAGACTTTTAAAAGTTCAAAAAAATCCTTTAAAATCCGAATTGAATACACCCTTCTCAGTGAAGGAGTATACTGTAAAACCTCTATAAATTAATACTCGATAAATTAATAATCTCTTTAAAATAATAAAATTTTCCTGTCTCGATTTGGGCATTTGTAAAAAATGAGCGAATTCCATAAGATAATATAATAATAATTTTTTGAAAAAACTCTTTATAAGTATGAGGTCCCATCGAAATTTTAAATTAATAATTTGTAATTATTAAAATTATAAATATTAGTTCTCATCAATACTCTCAAATTTGGGTACTGACGTGATCTATTTAGAGTGTTTGATAATGTACTTGACTAACATTTAAAGAATATTTTTCTTCAACTGATTTTAATAATATTTTTAGTGTATAATGGTCCTTTTATATTTACATAATATTTTAGGCATTTGATCATTTATTGATGATTTTGTGATTTATTTTAGATGATGAGAAAACATAATTTGGTATTAGAAATTAGTTTATTTTTATTAATATAATAGTTAACATTATACATTGAATATATAATAATTTACATAAATATATTAATTAGTTGTAATAAAGTTATACATGAATTTTAATCCAATTATTTTAAATAAATATATTTAAATTTATTAAATTTAAAAATTCTTTCTTTTAATTAATAAAATATTAATTTATCGATATATTAATACCTCTTTAAATTGATATAGTTTTAGGGTCACAAGAGTATTAATTTATAGAAGTTTTACTGTAATATACTCTCATTTAATTTGTCACCATAAAATAATCATATGTAATACTTACATCATTTTCAATTAATTACAATTTGTTCCATCCATATCTTCAATTTTCTTGGACTTCATAGTATTAGTAGATGTGGTATTGTGTAGTATAGGAAGAATGTGTTGGTGTAAGAAAGAAAGAGGATATTAAAATAAAGAGTGATCTAAATAGGATTCTCTGTATTTTCACTTATGTTCTATCATATTTTAATTTTTTTTTTAAATTACTCATATAATTTTTATTTATTTTTTATTTATTTTTTACTAAATTTATAAATCAATATATTCAGTTTAATGTAAAATCCTTTAATACATTCTTACTCTCTATCACATTTCACTTTTTCTACTTTTGTGCATATCAAATTTAAAAATCAATATATTATGTTTCATGTAAAATCCACTAATACTTGACCTTTTTACGTTTATGCTCTATCACACTTCAATTATATATCTATGTCTTTCCAATTACTCATATAACTTTGACCTTTTCTACTTCTGTGCTCTATCATACTTCAATTATCTCTCTCATATAACTTTAACTTTTCCTACTTCGATGACTTTTTCTACTTCTGTGCACTATCATACTTTCTATTATCTCTTTCTTTCAAATTACTCATATAACCTTGATAATTTTTACTTCTATAATTTTTTCTACTTATGTGTAGCGTTCATGTTCTATCATACTTCAATTATCTATTTCTTTCAAATTACTCATATAACCTTGACTTTACATATTTAATTATCTCTGTCTTTCAAATCACTCATATAACCTTAACTTTTCCTCTATATTTCTATGACTTTTTCTAGTTCTGTCTTTCAAATTACTCATATAACCTTAACTTTTCATACTTCTATGACTTTTTCTACTTCTGTGAAGACAAGATTTAAAAATCAATATATTCTGTTCATGTAGAATCTTGTTCCATGTAGAATCCTTTAATACTTGGTTTTCTTAATTAAATAGGAGTATGTCTTTCAAATTACTCATATAACTTTAGCTTTTCCTACTTCTATGTTCATGTTTTATCATACTTCAATCATCTCTGTCTTTCAAATTACTCATCTTGACTTTTCTTACTTCTATGCAGATTCGTTTAAAAATCAATATCTCTGTCGTACTTCAATTATGAACTTATGTGTGAACCTAGTGAATAGAGAAAAGATGTCTTCAGCTCGGCCTCAGAGAGAAATGCGAGCAGGCGGATAACGCTTATGCTCGAATTCCTGTGAACGGGGGGCCAAAGCCGAACAAGACGAGCTCGCAACTCGACCGAGGAGAAATTTCGGGAGGTGTCCGAGCCGAACAAAGACGAGATGAACAATTACTCATAGACAACCATACCCCTTGGGCCCTGTCAGAATGGATGGGCTTAACGATAGACTTATTTGATGGGCTTGGCCCATTAACCAACTTAGGAAACCCTAATTTGTATTTTCTATAAATAGATGATGTAGTTTTCCATTTAGGGATATCTACACATTTCCCCAAAAATTGTTAGAGAGCATAAAAGCCTTGTTCAACACTCAATCCCCAAATCTCTATTTTTTAGTTGATTATTGGAGAACACGATTTTTCGACTATCAACAATTGGCGCTAGAAGGAGGGGGTGATCCTCGGGCGTTGAGTGAATTAGAACGAGCATAGGCATGAGTTATCCGAACAGCACAACGAGTCTTCTGACCTCGACCGGGGCCTCGGGCTTGACCTCGGCAGAGAAAGGAAAGGGTCCCGAGGAGCCGAATGATGTCCGGGCCGGAGGGGCAGAGATATCTCAGATAGAGAGGGAACAGCTCGACCACATCGAAATGCTGAGAGCTGAGCAGCGAGAAATCAGGGAAGAGCAGAGGGTCCTTCAGGAGAAGAAGAGGGAAGCCATCAGAAACAAGCGAGCTGTCGAGAGCTTACCCGACCTGAACCTCGAATGCCTACAAACTCCGGAGGACATCAAGAGAACCATACGACTGCTGCAGGAGAGGTCAGCTCGCATGGAAAGGGCGAACAAGAGTCCGGCCCAGGGACCCATAGTGAGGAACCTAGATGAAGACTTTCAAGAAGAGGAATTCGCAGAAGAGTTGGAAGCTCGGGCGATCTCACCTGCACGCCCTCGCAAGAAAGGTCGCAGGTTAGGATTGATTCGACAAGAAGAGTATGATGGCGATTCCAGCGAATCGCAGGAATCGGATGAGGATTATGAAGAGTGGGATGACCAGAGGGACGTCAGGACTCCACCTCGGGCCGTTAGACGAGGTCGGAAGGCGAGGAGGCAACCCCGCGGTCGCCCCGACGAAGGTGTGATTAGAAGGCTGGAAGAGATGGAGAGGCAGATCGCTTTGCAGAAAGGCGAGGGGCCTCGAAGGACGATCTTGACTGATCCACTATCCCGCCGGCTCGCAAACGCTAGGACCCAAGTGGACATCGCGCCGATGATGAATATGATTTATGATGGGAAGGCAGACCCGGAGGTCCATTTGAGCAAATATAACATATACATGATCGGGCGGGGAGCTAGCGATGCAACCAAATGCCGACTCTTCCCGCTCACTTTGGGAGATACAGCACACAAGTGGTATACTAGCCTCCCCAGTCGATCTGTTAATAGCTTCGAGGAGTTGGGAGAGCTGTTCGTCACCTATTTCGCTGCGAAGATCCATCGCCCGGAAAGCAGACAAAGGCTTATGGGGGTCAAACAAGGAAACGAAGAGACAGATGAGCAGTATCTGGATCGAGTAGAAAAAATAGTGTCTCAGGGAGAACCTATCAGCGATGATGTGCTCGTGCACGCCGTGGTCGGAGGCCTAAAGCCCAGTTCAGAGCTATTCAAACCAATGATGCGGGAATACCCCAAGACTTACGCTGAATTTCGCCGGCGCGCGGGCGAGGAGATCATGCAGCAACGAATTTACGAACAGAGGTTGAAGGAAATGGACGGACAGATCAAAAAGGAGAAGCCCATCTTCGAGAAAAAAGAGTGGGTTAAAAAGAACACGGGCCCCAGAAACTTCAATGGTCCGAGAAGGGAGCAGCAGAATGAGCCAGGAGAGAATGGAGTCTTTCATGGAAGGACTGCGGGGAAGATTTTGGAAATTTTCAGGGATAACAATGTGTTCGCCTTGATGCCACCGCCACCACTCATCGGGCCACCAGAGAGGAGGAACCCGAATAAATGGTGCGAATTTCATGAGGACATTGGACATCCCACAGATGAATGTAGGCAGCTGCTTGACCAGCTGAAACAGTTATTCAGAGAAGGGAGGCTCGAGCAGCTATTGAGGAGACCGGGAAGAGGAAGGGGCCGAAGAGGAAACAGCCATCATAACCGACCATATGTGCCACATAATCAGATATTGCCGGAGCCCCAGAGATTGCAGATCGAGCAGCCGCCTCCCCCGCCGCCGGTGGAAGCGAGAGGAAACAGGGACATACCCCCGATGAGAGAAGGCGGGAGAATCAATATGATCGGCGGAATTGCCCCCGGAACCCAGAGGTCGAAAAGGCAGAAGAAAGTCGAGCTGCGAGCCTGGGAGAGCATCAACGCGGTCATCCCCCTGAAGGAACCGGGCATCGCTAAAGGCATCGTCATCCAGTTTACCGATCAAGATCGGACAGGGGTCAGATATCCAAAAGTGGAATCATTGGTCGTTACAGCTCGGATCCAAGGAGTAGAGGTAGCTCGTATCCTGATCGACAATGGCGCTCATTGCAATATACTGTTCAAAAGGACTTTTGATCAGCTGGGAGATATGTCTGAGTACCTCAAATCGTACGAAGGATCGCTGAGGGGTTTTGGAGATGTAGAGGTGAAGCCCTATGGAAAGATCAAGCTGGCTGTGGAGCTCGTCGACTACCAGGATGCAGCAGTTCGGATTACACGAACTACTGAGTTCGTCGTGGTCGATATTGAGAACATTTATAATGCTTTCTTAGGTAGGCCATTTCTGGAGGCATTCGAGGCCGTAGCCTCGTCCCACTATTATTGTATTAAGTTCCCAACTCTGAGCGGATCCGTTGGGACCGTGAAGGGAGACCAATATATGGCTAAGAAATGTTTTGATTATGATTTGTGTCCGGACAAGAACACCGCGAGATACGCGCATAAAACTAACGACACCCCCATAATCGAAATGACGAGGAGAATGACCGAGGATGGCAAGATTGAAGTCAGAGAGATCGATCCCGCAGGAGAGATGGAGATAGAAGACGGCGAATACCTGGCCGCACTTTGGGAAGAGGGAGAAGCTCGAGGAACCGACCTTTGGATCACGAAAGTGGATGAGGCCTTACAGGCCGAAGAAGAAGTGGAACCTCGCATAGGCGAAGATGAAGAGATCGTAGATCCCCGAGGGCCTTCATCATGCTCGGCAGTAGATGACTTAGAAAGTATTTGTTTGGACCCAAGCAGGCCCGAAACGGTGGTGCTGGTCGGGGCACGGTTACCCGATGACGTCAAGCGGGAGCTGGTCGCTTGCCTACGAAGGAATATGGATGTATTCGCCTGGTCGCACAAGGACATGACAGGAATTGATCCGAAACACGCATGCCATCACCTGAAGATTGACCCGATGAAAAAGCCCGTGGCACAAAAGCGTCGTAGGATGGGCCCGGAAAAATATGAGGCTTTGGCCGTAGAAGTGAAGAAGCTGATCGATAACGATTTGGTGATAGAAGCCCGAGGAGAGCCTCAGTGGTTATCCAATTCGGTGCTCGTAAAGAAGACGGGGAACGCTTGGAGACTGTGCGTGGATTTCACCGATCTCAATCGAGCATGCCCAAAAGACCATTTTCCCATGCCCCATATTGATCACTGATAAGTCGTTTTCGTACGGGTTAAATCAATTAAATTTGTAATCGAACTAGTTGTCGAAACAACTCGCCCGAGTCGGTCTCGAGGAACACTACTATCGGCGTGTAAGAGTGTTTAATTGTTTGCAACGGAGAAATAGAAAAGAAATAGCATAATGCAAAGGTTGGTTTGTTTTTGTTTTAAACTACGGACTAACTAATAGAATGAAAAGGCGAGTACTAGTAAAAAAAGGTTTTTGAAATACTAAGAGAAAGGATTAGGGATCGGGATTCTCAATTCTCGATTTCAAAGTTCAATAAGAGTTCGCATAGATCACACTAGAACGCCCGTTGCCGGTTGGTTCACACGTGTTCGATCAAACCACTAGAACGCCCGTTGCCGGGTTGGTTCACACGTGGTTCGATTAATTCAAAATTATTTTGCACGAGACATTTTAACAAACACCTTTCAAGCGATCAAAAATCAAACCCCTACTCTCGAGAATTAAATCACCCTAACCCTAATCGAATAATTTAGCTATTCATCCTTTGAATTGAAATAAAACAATTTAGTATAAACGAAAACATGATTACGAGAATTAAATAAGAAACGAATACGTAAAATAAAGAGATCAAGAACACAAAGAAGAAAAGAAAAGCTTACTACGATTAACAATCAAGAACGAGCATCTATCGGCGGTGAACTCCGACTTTTACCGAGATTCGAAAACAAGAGAGGACAAAAGCTAAAGATCTCTCGGGAACCGAGTTCTATGTCTAGAGAACGTGCGTCCAAAAAAAAATCAGAGAATGAAAGTGTATTTCGAATAGGGTAAAACCCTATTCTTGTACAAAACGCGCAGGTCAACGAAAGTCATACAACTTCAGAAAACGCGGACCAAGCGGCCGCCTGGGGGGTCAAGCGGCCGCCTGCCCAGCACTCCAGAACCCTCGGACCATCCAGCGGAGCGGCCGCCTGGGGGGTCAGGCGGCCGCGTGAGGCTTGCTCCAGCCCGTTCTGCCAAGGGCACCAGGCGGCCGCTTGGGGGGTCAAGCGGCCTCCTGCCTGGGTTTTCAGCTTCGTCGACTCGTCGCTTCGTCCACTCGTCGCCTCGTCCACTCGAAAATGCCTCTAAAATCGCCAGTAATCCCATATGCCCTGCACACTACGCAAACACGTGAAACGCACCAAAACCAAGAGGAAAACTATCGACACGACACAAACTCACACAAAACAACACAATACGACACGATAAAACAACACAAAAACTAACTCATCAACTCCCCCACACTTAAGCTTTTGCTAGTCCCTAGCAAAGTCGAAGAGTAGAGGAAAACACAAATAAGGAAAGAATACAAAGAACACAACGAGCCAATCACCTATTCAACCTCCCAAAATCACAAACAAATTTCCGGTGCTTCCAAAACAATCCTAGTGAATAGCCTCGACCCCAAATACATAGCACAAAGACAATCAAGCGAGTTTCAATACAAGTGACCAATCCGACGTCCCTCACAAAGATTCACTCTCTTCTTTTATACTCGAAAAATATAAGGTTCACTCAAAAGTGTGCACAAGAGAAGGATAGATAATCAAAATGTACTTGTGCACTCAAAGAAGAATAAGCATATTGGGAACAAAGACGATCATGTAAGAGAAATGAAAGAGCTTCAAATAATATCATATGCGCCTAAGAACAAAAACTAAACACGTTATTCAATTTTGCTCTCCACAAATCAAGTTCTACCATCTTAAGAATCAAGGGCGATCGATAAAAAAGGGTGTAACGGGGCTAGGCTTAGGGTATTCGGGATAATTTGGGAAAAGTGGGCTAATTAAGACTTCACTCGTCACCACAACCAAACTTCCTTTATTTCGCACCACAACCCTCGACAACTCCAATCAAACATCAAGAACACATCAAAGCCACAAACAATGTCCAAGACTTTATTAAACTAATGCACTATTTCTCTTTTTTTTTTTTTGTTTTTCTCTATTTTTTTTTTTGGACGTCTCAATTTTTCTCTTTTTTTTGGAGACTACTAGTACGTCTCATTTTCTATTTTTTTTTTTTTTTTTTTTGAGACTTATAACATGTCTCGATTATTACAAAAGAAGTCAATCGACTACACTACTCAACACTCTTCATGATATAAGCACACCCCAACCAAATACACCACTCCCTCCTCGACGTTTAGGACAAGAAAGAAAGGCTAAATGTAGGCTCAACGGGGCTATCTAGGGTGTCCCACGACGGGCTCAAGGACAAAGTAAAATCGGCTCAAATGGCTAACCTAATCGATCAATTCCCAATCATTTTCAAAATCAAGCAAGTTATGATTATCAAGTCTCAAACATAACCGAATCACGGCCTAGTTACTCTAGTTCATACGGGCGCACACAATATAGGATAAGAAAGAAAAAGAAGCTCAAATAGACAACGAAGTATTACGCACATAGAAGAAAGCTATAAAGGCTCAAAATCTCACAAGGGCAAATGGACAAGGAGAAGTCTACAAGCATATAACTCACCATCACATCAAAGTGACCACACACGGGGTCTAAGCTACTCACATCCAACATAAAAGCACCAAAGATTTATTCACGATTTCAAGAAGCGTCGTAAAGTGATTTGGCAAACACATAGACAAACAAAAGACAAAAACAAGAACTAAACCCGAGCATGCTTCCAAATCAATAAAACTCCCCCCACACTTAGTACGAAACCATGTCCACATGGTTAAACGACACAACGAATCATAGGAAAGTGCAATTAATTCAAAAGCATGCTCACACAAAACAAAATCAAACAATGAAACACACAAACAACTCACACACACACAAAAGAAAAATAAAAAGACACAAACCTAGGCCGTAAGAAGTTACGGCCTATCCTCAAGGCTGGGATAGTGGGTAATGTGGCCCCCGGAGTACGCCCATAATCTCGTTGTACCGGGAAGCATGGCAGACGTGCTCCTCGTCATCTATGTAAACATATTTCCATTGCTTCGACAATCCCTTGAGCTCTAATTTTGGTGGAGGTAATTCTTTTCCTTTATCGATATTGAGTATCTCAATCATCCCCACACTATCTTCAACATGCTCGTCTCGCTTGGCTTGAATACCGAGAAATAAGAATATCGAGCTACTTTTCTGCAAGAACACCATCTCGACCAAAAGATCAATAGCATAAATGTAAAGACAATTTACGATGTAGGCATCAAAAGATTTAATAACTTCATTGTAATCAACCTTAACAGAAGATGTTTTATCCCCACCCAAAGCAAAATTAAATTTGAATATACCTGGATCATGTGGTTTGGGTGGGTGGTGAGCACGAAGAACTCTCAACTCCTCAACATAAATAAGATCGACCATCTCAAGTGAGGAACGGGGAAGCTCTAATTTTTTATGTACCTGAAAACTCGGAGAGGAAGAGGGTGATTTGATCATACATGTACGCTTGGGAACTACATCCTCAACCTCCTTGCCCTCGACTCTCGGGTCATCGATATTTGAGATTTGAGACTCAAGAGAGATATCTAGCATCGATGATTCCTCTTCTTGTAAATGCACTTCCTCATGATTGTCGACTACTATATTGATACTCAATGTCTCTTCCTCTAGTTCTCTAGGGAGTGGAATTGACAACTTGTATGGGTCTTCGTCTTGATTTGACACTTTTGGTGTAATCTCATCCAACACCATACTCTCAATTGTCTCTTCTTCATCACCTCCCTCCAAATTTAGTTCATTGACGTACATATGCTCCACTTTGGCCTCGACCTCATTCGGTTCAACTTCATCATAGTCGTAGTCACTTTGGAGATTCTCTTCCTCGTGTACCCACTCGCTTTGATTGCACATCTTATCGATCATATCTCCTATGACCTTAGACCTTGCTTCTGCTTCAACACTTTCTGCCAATCGAACTTCATTCGCCTTCATTGCCGCTTCGTCTGCTTTCATGACTTGTTGGGCCATCTGCATGAAATCCTGGAAAGTGTCCTCCAAAGATGGCTTATATGACGGCTCTGGTTGCATCGAATACGGTGGAGGGTATGCCAAATTTGCTTCATCATTTATGGTCACCTCCACTTCATTCGCTTTGATCGTCGCTTCATTTGATTTCATTAATTGTTGGGTCGTCTGCATGAAATCCTGAAAAACTTCATCCAATGATGGCTTGTACGGAGGCTCAGGTTGCATCGGATATAGTGGCGGGTACGTCAAATTCGGAGACGTCCATTGGTCCTGAGGCAGGTCGTCCCAATAACAATTGGAATATGGTTGCCTTCCCGGAATGTATGACTGAGAGTACGGACCAAATTGTGATGTCTCCTCATAAGGTGAAGGCTCATAGTATATGCTCGTCTGAGGCCTTGTAAACTCCCACGCATAGTTGTTGTATGAATTCATCACTGCTTAAACAAAAACTTGACAAAAACATGAAACGCACCGGTGGGAGAAATAATAAACATATCAAATAGAAAGAAAGTTGCAAACACTCAAACACTAATACTAATGCCTAAAGTGTTCCCCGGCAACGGCGCCAAATTGATAAGTCGTTTTCGTACGGGTTAAATCAATTAAATTTGTAATCGAACTAGTTGTCGAAACAACTCGCCCGAGTCGATCTCGAGGAACACTACTATCGGCGCGTAAAAGTGTTTATTTATTTGCAACGGAGAAGAGAAAATGAAATAGCATAATGCATTGGTTGATTTTGATTTTGATTATGAACTAAAATTTAACTAATTAAATAGAAAGCAATCGATTAAAAAGGTTTAAGCCGATGATTAGAAGAAACTAGGATTTCGGGATTCACAAATCTCTACTTCGAGTTCAAATTCACATTCATCAAGTTACATTAACACGCCCGTTTCCGGTTGGCACTAGTGTAGTTCAATTAATCCTAATCATATATTCGCATAAAAGCCTAATACATGTTTGTGAAATTCAAATAGACATTTAATCGAACACCTTGATATTGAACGTAAATCCAAACCCTAAGACAAGAGTTGCTTCACCCTAATCCTAGATAAGTATTTAGCTACTCATATTAATTCTTGAAATCGAACATGCTATCGTGGAAGAATTCATGAATGCACAAATAAGATAAGAACACGAAATATTCAAGCAATTTAACAATAACACAAAAGAGCGAAAAGAAAAGCTTACTAGATTAATAATTGAAAACGAGCATCTATCGGAAGCTAACCCCGATTTTTGCCGAGAGTCGAAAAGCAACAAAGATCCAAAACGAATGTTCAAAAACCTAGGGAACGGAGTCTACCAATCTGAAAAACGTGCGTGAAAGAAAGGTGAATGAATAGTTTTTCGGAATAGGACAAAACCCTATTCTTATACAAAGAGGTCGGTCAAACGCGGGTCAAAGTCTTCATAAAACGGGGACCAAGCGGCCGCTTGGGGGGTCAAGCGGCCGCTTGCCCCGTATTCCAGGAGACCTGATCTACACAGCGACGCGGCCGCTTGGGGGGTCAAGCGGCCGCTTGCTACTCGTTCCAGGAAGTTCTGCTCCGCGCACCAGGCGGCCGCTTGGGGGGTCAAGCGGCCTCCTGCCTGGGTGGTCAGCTTCGTCCTTCACGCATTGCCCACTCGTCGCCTCGTTTCGCTCGAAAATGCCTCCAACTTCGCCAAAAATGCCAACGTGACCTACACACTACACAAACACGTGAAATGCTCCAAAACCAAGAGAAATACACACGACACGACACCAAACAACACAAGACGACACCAAACGACACAAGAAAAACAACACAAAATCTAACTCATCAATCACCTCGTGGATAACACGTCGGGCTACGCGGTACTCTCCAAATGTGACTGTTATGCAGGTTACCATCAGATCCCGATGGCTCCCGAGGATATCGAACACACCTCCTTCTACACAGAAAAGGCGGTGTTGAGCTGGAAGCGAATGCCATTCGGATTAAGGAACGCAGGGGCCACGTACCAGCGGTTGGTGAATAAGATGTTCGCCGAACAGATCGGCGAAACCATGGAGGTATACGTGGACGATCTCATTATCAAGAGCAAACTGCTGGAAGACCACGTGAGGGACGTGGAAACCACCTGTGAAATTCTGAGAAATTATAACATGAAGCTGAACCCGAAGAAGTGTCACTTCGGAGTTTTTGAAACAAAGTTTCTAGGTCACATCGTGAGCACCAGAGGAATCGAGGCAAACCCGAACAAAATACAGGCGATAGTCGACCTCAGGGAGCCCCGTTGTTTGAAGGATGTCCAGCGTCTGACCGGCTGCCTGGCGGCGCTGAGCCGATTCATACCCCGGCTGGGAGACAAGAGTCGACCATTCTTCCAGGCCATCAAGAACCAGAAATTCAAGTGGAAGAAGGATAGCCAAGAAGCGTTTGATAAACTGAAACTTCACCTACAGGATCCGCAGATCCTATCGAAGCCAGCCAGAGGAGAGAAGTTGTTTATGTACCTAGCAGCGTCCGAGCATGCCATCAGCTCGGTCCTGGTGCGAGCCGAGGATAAGCTGCACAAGCCCATCTATTATGTTAGTCAGACCCTGCAAGACGCCGAGTCCAGATACTCGCCCTTGGAGAAGTTGGCATATGCTTTGGTTATGAGTGTTCGGAAGTTGAGGTCATACTTTTTCGATCACCCCGTCGAAGTGTTAACCACCATGCCATTAAGGCAGGTGTTACAGCGACCGGACACCACGGGTCGTCTGTTGAAATGGAGTTTGGAAGTAGGCCAGTATGACATTACTTACGCACCGAGGACGGCTATCAAAGGTCAGGCACTGGCAGATTTCATTGTGGAACTCACTTTTCCGCGGATTGATTCCTCGCTCCCTGTCCCACCGTGGAAGCTGTATGTGGACGGGTCATCCACAAGCTCCCGCGCTGGGGCTGGAATAGTGTTGGTCGGACCAGGAAACCAATCTTTCGCGCATGCAGTGAGCTTTGAGTTCGATGCTACCAACAATGAGGCCGAATATGAAGCATTGATAGCCGGGCTGGAGCTTTCTATGGCGGTGGGGGCCGAGCAGCTAAAGGTTTTCACGGATTCCTTACTGGTGGTGAACCAGATAAAAGGAAAGTACGAGACCAGGAGCACGCGGATGGAACAGTATCACGAGTATGTGATGAGGATGATAGGCAAGTTCCCCCGGGTCGAAATCGAGCAGATTCCCCGGGAGTTGAACACTCAGGCGGATGCTCTGTCCAAGTTGGCCTCCTCGGAAGGGACAGCCGATTTGTCTAATGTGATTCTACTAAGCCAGGGTCGATCAGCACTGGATAGAGCCGAGGTCAGTACGGTCGACTTGATCGACCGAGGAGAGAATTGGATGGGACCCATCCTGAACTATCTGCATACGGGTGAGTTGCCCGACGATAAGGTAGAAGCCCGACAGCTCCGAATACGCGCATCAAGGTACACATTGATCGGGGGGATGCTGTATCGGAGAAGCTTGTCTATGCCATTGCTACGGTGCATAACCCCCGCGGATGGAAGAAGGGTGTTCGGAGAGATTCATGATGGAGTGTGCGGAAATCATGCCGGCGGGCAATCTCTGGCACACAAAACCATCAGACAGGGTTACTATTGGCCGACCTTGAGGCGAGATGCGATTGAGTACGCGAGAAGGTGCCATTGATGCCAGATAACGGCGCCAATCACAAGAGTCCAACCCGAGTACTTGAACTCTATATACAGCCCCTGGCCTTTTGCGACCTGGGGAATTGACCTGATCGGGCCTCTACCGACGGGGCCAGGAGGGGTCAAGTATGCAATAGTGGCCGTGGATTACTTCTCCAAATGGGCAGAAGCCGAACCATTGAATAAGATCGATCAGCCTCAGATCATCCGTTTCCTATGGAAAAACATCATATGCCGATTCGGTATACCTCACACTATCTCGTCGGATAACGGGAAACAGTTCGAGGGACTAGAAATCATGAAGTTTTTCGATAAGTGGAAGATAAGGAAGGTGTTCTCCACGCCGTACCACCCCCAGACTAACGGACAGGTGGAGGCGGTGAATAAAATCCTGAAACACACACTGAAGGCCAGGATTGAAGAAAGGTTGGGAAGATGGGCGGCCGAACTGCCCGACGTGTTGTGGGCCTACCGAACAACGAGCAAAGTGGCCACGGGAGAAACACCATTCGCCCTCGCTTTCGGATATGAGGCGGTCATCCCTTCCGAGGTAGAGGTGCCGACCCACAGGACGTCGCAAGAGCTGACGGACCAGAACGATCAGATGATGCGGATCGAGCTAGATTTGTTAGAAGAAAGGAGAATAAACTCGATATACCGAAACGCGGCGGCCAAACAGAGAGCCGAAAAGTACTTCAATTCGAAAGTCAAGGTGAGGAAATTCAAGCAGGGGGACCTGGTACTAAAAGAAATCCTGGGAGCTAACCCAGGAGCATTGGGGCCTTCCTGGGAAGGGTCACTTCGAGTAAGGAAGGTCTTACAAAATGGTTCATACGAACTAGAACATCTGAATGGGGTGGCCGACCAATATTTCTGGAATGCAGTGCACCTCAAGAAATACTACCAGTAAGCTTTTGGCATTGTATCGTAGGGTGTTTGCTTTTCTTTTATGCTAATAAAAATGAAGTTTCGGAATCTTCCATAATCTCAATTAATCTTAAGGGGTAGAGCTCGGCTCCCCCTGAGCCCGATCGAGCATGGACCAGGTGTCCCTCGAGTCCGGGAGAGTTTAAAAGAAATCAATCTTAAGGGGTAGAACTCAGCTCCCCCTGAGCCCGATGCGAGGAAATAAAGAGCGAACAAAAACAAGATTAGATAAGCACACTGGGGCATTTTTGGGCGAACAACATCCTGCCCAAAAATAGATAAGAAACAATCCTTACAACACAACCACAAGGGGAATACTTTATTACACATAATGAACCATGTCCGAACAAGGACTGGGGCATTTTCGGCGGGGAAAAGATCCCCCGCCGAAAATCCCGAACACGATAAGCAAAAGAAAAGGGCAAACACATTAAGACCTCGGACGCCTGAACTGCACGGGGAGGGTAATGAGCTGGTTGTCAGCGCCGAACAACGCTACAGCCCACCCGCGATTAGCGTCGTAACGAATGCGAATGAAATTCGACGGTTGAGGATCGAACTGACGAACGAAGCCTCTCCACATTGGACCCTCAAACTGGTATTGCCCACGGCGGCGAGAGACGTACATCACCCACCGATCACCATTCAGGTCCACTAACGGAAGAAATCGAGGGAGCGCGGATTCATGATCCAGGTCGGCGGTAAATTCGACGGGCAAGGGCAGCCTTATCCGATAACGTCTATCGGTGAAGGGAAGCTCGAACCACTTGGATCCGTTCGGGTTCACATGAATGTGCACCATCGAAGGAGTCGCCCGTCGCAAACGCCGAGCAGAGATAGTGAAAAAATGATTCGAATAATACCAGGTCATAAGCCTGCAGGCATACTTATAAACCCAGTCCTTGCATGAAAAGGCGCGCCAGGGAAGGGACAAGGCATGCAGACGTCGGCAGTGAAGGGTCACATCAAGGCAGAATGAGCAAACAAAACGACAAACGAAAGGCTGACAAAGTCCAGGGCTAGCATGATCTCAGAAGGAGACTGGGGCATTTTTGGGCGAACAGGTCAGTCCGCCCAAAAATATGAGACAAAACAACGCGCAAGGGAAAGCAGGGAAAGCTGCAGATACGGACGTTTTCGACAGCAAAAGTCCTCACCAGTCAGAATTCCCGAACAATACGAGCATCCCAAAATCCCCGAGGGGAAAGCAAGCTGGGAGCCGATTAACTTCGCCCACGATCAAGCCGGACAAACATATAAAAGTAAATTGTACCGAACAATTACCTTTAAACGATAAATTAACCTCTAATGAAACAGGAACAAGGATACGAAAACAATGAATGTCCCGAACGTAACTAGATATGAAATGCTCCGATCATGCGAAGGTCATAACACATTACAGCGTTGAGGGTCTAACAAAAGTACCACTTAAAGATAAACAAAAAGGCGAACAGACAGGCCACATAGGCGTTTAAAGCAAGCAACATTACATCAGTTTAAAACTCGAAACAAGAACGAAATAAAGATAGTTAAGCGACTAAGCGGAAGCCCCTCTCGTCGTACACCCGGATGGAAAAGCCCTCATCCTCGATCCAGAGAAAGCGGACGATCAAACCCCGATAAAGCCCTTTCTCACGAACGAAGCGCTCCCATGCTGGGCCACCAAGGGCGAGCTGCCGCCGATGCCGAGCAAGAGCGAACGACCATGGGTTGCCCCTGGAGTCTCGAACGGCAACAAAATGGACAAGGGGCAAACGGGCGGCCCGCCTGAAGGCAGCTGGTAAGGGGAACCGGCGACCATGCCACCTTCCGTTGAAAGCTTGATCAACATAACAATACTGATCCCGAACGACCAAGCGAGGCATGCTCAGCTGGCTGAGGCAGGATCAAAACTTGTCATAAGAGATATTCACGAGCATCAAACAATAAAACGAATAATACCCGAGAAAGAAAAATGCTGAAATAAACAATAAAATATGTGCAAACAAATTAGCAAGATATTAATCATAACAACATAAACGCCATAAGCGTACGAAGAAAATTCATGTTCGGACAGGTACATCGCCAAAAGTTTTTAAATAAGACAAACAGAAGGAACAAAAATCAAAAATTCAATAACAGCAGGCAGACAGACACTCAATCTTCAACAGGAATCGGGTTCTCCACAACAGCCTCGGGCTCGGCAGCAACGAGCTGGCTCGGATCGGGCCACCAGGCCAGGTCAACCCCATGGAGCTCCACCAAATCGAGAACCGGGAAAAGGAAACGGGTGTCGAGATTAACCCCCAGACGATGAGTGCGGAGGTCGTCCATGATCAGGTTGTATGGCAGTCCAGCTCGCACGTGACGGCGGATACAGTCAAAGTGACTTAGACAATAGGAATACGAGCTGTTCTGATCCAAGTCCTGCATAGCATCGGCCTTACGCTCCGCATCAGCTTTCTCAATCGCCTCGGTCCGAGCATTCAATTGATCGATCAAGAGATCCATGCTCCGGCGGTTCTCCTCGGCCCTACGCACCCTTTCCTCCAGCTCCGATGCCCGATCTCGCTCAGCAGCCAACTCACTCCTCAATTGACCCAACTCTTCGCGCCCCTGGTCCCGCTCCCTGGCCATTCCCGCGGCACTCGTCTCAGCCTGCTCTGCTCGGGTTTTCAGCTTGCCCTCATCCTCTTGATATTGGTCCACTAGAGCTCGCATGCTGGTCAGTTCGAGCTCAAGCTCAGCAACCTTGTCCGCGAGGCCGTCATGAGCACCAGCCGAAGAAACCATGGGTTGGTTCAAGCTCGGGCGAACCTTGCTCAGAGAAACTAAAAGCATAAGCACCCGGGAAGCCATCAAAATAGCCACTTGCTCGGCTTGCTCTGGTCGCTGGCTAATTAGCTCGGCCTGAGTGGTCCAAGAGCGGGGGACACATTCCATCGCCTCGCGCATCAGCGCGGGAAGACTGGAGAAATCGTGGGGACGAGCAGCGAGAAATTGGGCTAAGCTGGCGGCCATGGTCGGGCGCCCGCCCAAGCTGGATCAAATAAATAAATGCGGATAAGGAAAATCGAGAGAAGACGGGGAGGCGCGAAAAAGAAAAAGTGAGAAGGCATAACAAACTGACATACCGAGCAAAAATCTCTTCGTCAATAGTGGCCACCGGGCTATAAGGGATGTTCTCGGGAGCACTCTCGGGGGCCTCTTGCATCGGCTCCTTGCCGCGTCGACGTTTAGGCATCCGACCAGGAGCAGGCGCCGCCTCCGAAGGCCCCTCGGGAGCATCATTCGGGCTGGCAGGAGGAAGCGAGCTAGCCCTCGTTGTCGGGCGAGCTGAAGGAGCCTCCGAGTTGACCGAGCGAGTCGGTCGGGCAGACGGGGCAAGGGGGACAACTACCTGATTGCCCGCAGCGGCCTCAGCCGCCCGTCGGTTACGCTCGGCGAGTGCGGCCATCCGAGCACGAGGGGTATTTCCGACCATGTCTTCTGGAGGATCGGGGAAGGAAGGAAACCTAACCACTGTAATAAAGAAATAAAAGCAGTGGGTAGCGAATAAGACAAGCGAAGAGAGAATAGTAAAATACTCACGGGGATATCGGTCCCGAACATGCCGAGGAATAGTAATAAAACGAGAGGATCTAACACGAGTTCTAGTGAACACAGTGTTAATAAGCAATTGGCTGTCAGGGAGAGAACGAACACGCTCACAAACGGCCGCAAAATCCCAGCTGAGCTCTGAAACATGCGGTGCCGGAGGACCTGCCGACCAAGAGGTGACCGAACAGGAAAGGGTCAGAACGAAACAAGGGGAAGAATACTTAAAGGAATAGAATGAAAGGGAAGGGACTAACAACGACATTTCCGAGTGAATGAAGTCGGAATCTGAAACGCCTCAGAAGCCCAAGCGCCATCCACATAAAACCAGTCGGCCCACCAGGCCTTCCTCTTACTCTTCAAATCTTCAAGGAGCCTGGTCGGGGCTCGCAAATAATGATCCCCTCCTCTGAGATGGTTGATGATCAAAAGATAGGATGTTTCAGAAGCGGACAAGTGACGATAAAGGCCATAGTGGCCGAACAGGATGTTTAAGCTGATGAGCAAGACCCAAGAGTTCGCATGAAGCTGCATGGGAGCAACCCCCCACGCTTGTAGAGCAGCAGCGATAGAATCATGAATGGGGAATCGGAGCCCCGCCTCCATCATCATGCTCGTCACAGCGACCATGCCCGGCGGAGGACAGTTCGCCCGTTCATCCGGAGTAGGGCAGTATATGTGGACATCGGAAGGGATGCCCCAGACCGACCTCATAGATTGGAGCTCGGCCTCGTCGAGGATGGTCGAGCTTCGATCGCTGGCGTATATACCAGTTTGGTCAGGGCCAGGGCGAGCACCGAACCGCGTACGCTCCACGAAGACGTAAGGATTTTCATGAAGGTAATGGGTGAAGATGAAAGGAGATGGGGGGCCCCGTATCTCGCCCATCATGACGATAAAGCGACGGTAGCAGTCGCTAACCCCGCCTGCGAACAGCTCAAGTTTCTCCATGTCCGAAAATCCGACCACGGGCGCCACGTCATCTCCCGATGAGGAGGAAGCAGAGGCCCCGGAGTCAGATGAATCGTACGAGGCAGGAACGTCAGAGAGAGTGGCTGAACTATCATGGTCGCTCATGTTCGCACTCGAATCAAGTATTTAATCAACGTATACAAATAATAAGCAAGCCCTAATGCTAAGAAATCCCCAGGACAACGATGGAAAAAACAATTAAACAAGGAAACCTACGTGGTGGAGTTTGAAGCCGAGCACTCTTGGTGGAAGCCGAGCAGGTGATTTCGGATGTCCGGGAGTTAGCAATTCGAAAGGGAAAAGTGTCAAATGAGGAATGTGGAGAACTATTTATAAGGAGGAAAAGGCGGAAAAATTCAAAATTTGAATTTGAAAGGACGGTTGACGGAATTCGAGGCGTCCAGTCAGAGAAACGCCTATTGGGAAGTGACAGGTGGCAGTAACCGCAGTACCGCATTAAATGACTCGCCGAAACCGTCGAATCAGATCTTATGCTCGGGCAAGTCAATGACGGACCGCATGCCGAGACCGATCTCTTCTCCCGACCAGAACGGTCTCGGGGGGCATTTGTTATGCGGGAAAATATCGACTAACTCCCGAGCATAAGGAGCCCCCATTTTTCGGAATAGAGAAAAGATGTCTTCAGCTCGGCCTCAGAGAGAAATGCGAGCAGGCGGATAACGCTTATGCTCGAATTCCTGTGAACGGGGGGCCAAAGCCGAACAAGACGAGCTCGCAACTCGACCGAGGAGAAATTTCGGGAGGTGTCCGAGCCGAACAAAGACGAGATGAACAATTACTCATAGACAACCATACCCCTTGGGCCCTGTCAGAATGGATGGGCTTAACGATGGACTTATTTGATGGGCTTGGCCCATTAACCAACTTAGGAAACCCTAATTTGTATTTTCTATAAATAGATGATGTAGTTTTCCATTTAGGGATATCTACACATTTCCCCAAAAATTGTTAGAGTGCATAAAAGCCTTGTTCAACACTCAATCCCCAAATCTCTATTTTTTAGTTGATTATTGGAGAACACGATTTTTCGACTATCAACAAAATTACTCATATAACTTTAGCTTTTCCTACTTCTATGTTCATGTTTTATCATACTTCAATCATCTCTGTCTTTCAAATTACTCATCTCGACTTTTCTTACTTCTATGCAGATTCGTTTAAAAATCAATATCTCTGTCGTACTTCAATTATGAACTTATGTGTGAACCTAGTGAGTAGAAATTAACCTAATGAACCTAGTGAATTGACGAACTTTTCAAAATTTATTTTATTTTATTATATACAATTAAATTTTGAAAGCAATAAGTACTATTTCAAACTTGGCGGGAAATAGTGTGAGTAGAAATTGTAAAATTTTGTTGATGTCTATATTGCTTTTCTTTAGGTCCTTGTAATTAATTTTTTTTGTAATAAAACCATTAACTTGTTTGTTTTTTAAAATTTTAGGAGAGAGTTAATAAATTATTATAGTCAAGTAATTGAAACAAAAGATACTCAAGAACACACTAAATCAGATTACCGGAAATCAAAATCAGTGCACTTAATATATTATCCGTAGATCACTTTCAAGAAAAAAAAAACTTTTACCCAATCAAGACAACAGTATAACTCCCGTACACCATTAGTAGCTAAATAGTTCCAACAAATATTAAACATTTCAGTACAAATCACCCAACACATAAAAACTCAACCTGAGAGACCACAGCACCATTATGAAACCCACAGCCAAAACACATAATAAACCCGACCAGTAAAATGAAAAACAAAATATGAGTAACATTTGCTTTTGCTCAAGCCGATCCGAATTCTGAAAACCACTTCTCGTGCTTCTCGATATCAGCAGCCGATACACTAGGCTGAACTTTAGCAATGGCTTCCAAGAAATCGCACATAGCGATCGGGTCGTTAGATATCTCGTCCTTGGACATGCTCTTGATCTCATCACGAGTCTTTCCTGCTATCTTACGTCGCATCCCGTTTAACGAGGCATCCCGGCAGACATTAGTTAAGTCGTCCCCACTGTATCCCTCTGTTCGACGGGCAACTTCATCGATATCTACATCCGGAGCCACCTGGTTTGCACGTACAAAGTGATTAAATCATCAAACATCGTTGATTTTTATTTTATCCCGTATGCTAATTTAGAAGGTTTGGACAAAAGAAGGCGAAAGCTACTCTTTGTAGAAATGACACTATTGATAAGCCCACATCATTTTTATTTTGGATGATGTGGGCACTTTTTCTTGGGGTGAACTAACGTGTGGTTTTGTAGGAAACATTCAATCTTAAGTGAAGTATTGGTTCAGTAAAAAAGGCAAACCTCAGGGTAGTAGTATTTGTAATCACCAAAAAATATCCTTCTACTCTTTACCAAGCAATAAAATGCAGTTACTAAATTTAGTTTGTATGAAAAAATGGAAAACAAAATACGAGATAAGTCATAAGAACAGTAGATTTACCTCCACAGTTTTCACATTTATCCGTATAAGCTCCTTACGGCTCTCAAAATTAGGTAATGGTATGTATATTCTTTTCTCCAGCCGCCTCCTGCGTTTATCGTGAATAAATAAACAATTAAGAAAAAGGAAAGCACAAAAAATGTAAGAAAGCTTGAAACATAAGGTCCAACCTCAAAGCCTCATCTATATCCCAAGGGAAATTTGTAGCTGCTAATACCATTACAATCTTGCGCGTACCATCTTCATTGGTCCCAGAAGCATTGACACCATCTACCTGAACTAGAAGCTCAGACTTCACCCTTCTGGAAGATTCATGTTCCCCAGAAGCCCTAGAAAAATATAAATAGCATACATCAAGAGACTTGAAACTAAATAATGGTGCACAAGAACCAATTTCAATTTGCAAATCAAAATGAATATTAGGGGTAAAAACGATGCCTCAAAAAAATGTGATTATTAGGCAATAAATGCATTACACTCGTAAAACACAAACACCTGTTGTAAGACAGTTGTACTCCGTACTCCTTAGGGGTTTAAACCTTTTCAAACAATGAATAGCTGTTCTGAAAGGTTTTACCCTTAAAAGTATTTGACATTCTATTCTAAATGTAAGATTTTAAATTGAAAACATCGTTCGTAACTCGTAAGACGGTCTCAAAGAATCCCTAATGAAGTATTTCAGACCAAAGATATCGAACTACTAACCCACGTGAATTGCAAAGTGAATCGATCTCATCTATGAATATTGTACTGGGAGCATGGGCTCGTGCGAGCTCGAATAAGCACCGAACCATCCTCTCACTTTCTCCACGCCATTTTGAAGCCAATGTTGCAGAGGAAACATTAAAAAATGTGGTCCCGCACTCGGTCGCGACCGCTTTAGCAAGAAGGGTCTTACCGGTGCCAGGAGGGCCAAACATGAGAACACCTTTCCACGGCCTCCGGATGCCCTACAGGTTACAGTTGTGAATATTAAAAGGCTTGATTGCAAAATCAATCCCATAACTACCAGGATCAATCAATCTTTGCCCCATAACTTTCAGATTGGTCCTATTTTGGTCAATAAGTTCCACATTAGTGCAATTTTGATACCAAGTGGTTGCATGACTTGCATCCATATTTTATTTATTCCAGAATCCTATTAATATACAAAGCAACGCGGTAGGTAATAGGATTTGTAAATAAAAATAGGGTAAGAAACAAAAGGAAAAACATGCAAGTTAAAAATGTGTAAAATTTATTTGATTAGGTAAAATCATCAATGGCCAAAATTACATCAGAAAGTTAAAGACTAAAATTGTCAACCCCCAAAATTTACGGGACTAAAATTTCAATTTAGCCACATGAAAAGCACACTGTTTTTAAAATTTTATTATTCCACCTTTACACTCCAACAAAGGACACATAATCTCTTATTGTGTATTAATTTCATTAATGTTTAATTTCTGACATGTGTAAATTAGAAAAAGGATATCAGTGTGTGCTCAAGAATGCCGTTCTCTAATGGCTGAGAGTGGGGATTTGCAGTAGAGCGAGAAGATTTCAGTTAAAAGGTATTAGAGTCAAGTCTCCAGATGACGTTAGACTTGCATTGTCATTTGTCACTAGATGTATCATATACTAGTACTAAATTACTCTATTAATCGTGAAAGAATATAATGATAAGGGTTAATTACAAATTGCACTCTTGAGGTTAGGACTAACTACGACAAAAAACACTAACTTTCAAAATTAAAGAAAACTTCTTTAATATATTATTATGTCTATATTTATCCCTCCAATATCACTTAACATTTCAATGACCTTTCACACATTTATAAAAATATTACAGTAAGCCCTTAATGTTAACACTAAATCAATCTCTAGGGGTGTACAGTATTTGGAATCTTGAAGCTTAGTGAGTCTTTTTTATAGGTAAAACTTCATGGGTACGGTTGCAAAATTGTAAATTAACTATTTTTATTAGTTAGATCAACCTCAAGTGTACCTTTTGTAATTATCCCTAGAATTATTTTAGGATAGGCAGAGACCAATAAAACAAATCAAATCATCTCTTATCAATATCTGGTACCTGGAAATATTCAGGCATCCACAATGGAAGAACCACAGCTTCCTCTAAGAGTCTTTTTGCCTCACTTAGCCCAGCCACGTCCTCCCATCTAACACCAGGACTGGAGTCAAGGACATCCCTTTCAAGCATAGCTGCCAAGTCCCCATCAGGGCCTTCATATTGAGCTCTTTTGGGCTTTCCATCCTCAGCATCACCATTCT
Organism: Euphrasia confusa; assembly: GCA_954870475.1. Classification (NCBI taxonomy): domain Eukaryota; kingdom Viridiplantae; phylum Streptophyta; class Magnoliopsida; order Lamiales; family Orobanchaceae; genus Euphrasia; species Euphrasia confusa. The sequence goes on along the minus strand of OX940968.1, from coordinate 6,338,986 downwards.
GAAAATTGCAACAAAATCAATGTGAAACTTGCATAAGTAAACACTGTGAAACATGCTTTTTACAATGACGTCAACTATAAATATTAGAAAAACAAAAAAAAATCTTCAAATGATATTCTTAAATCTTAAGCTTACTTTAATACTCCGTAGTTAATACTGATTGACGATTTCATATGAAAATTTAGATTATATAAATTAAGCACAATATCAACAAACAATGCAACATTATTAATCAACCTATGACTAAACCACTTTATTAATCATAAAGGCACGTTGTCACGCCCGCGTGACAACGTGCATACTTAAATTAGCAAATAGGTAGTGACATGTAACTAAGTAAAGATTATATAACACATTTCACTCAATGTATGGACTATGGAGTATTGACACCATTATGTACAATAATTCTAATGCAAATAATAACCAAGTTGCACGAGAAAGGTCAGGTAGTGAAAAAAATAGGGGCACCAGGCACGTGCAACAGGCTGAAGTTTAGCAAGGAATTTTGAAATGCTTAATAAACATTGATGGCAGCCAAGGGTATTGACCTAACTATCAATTCGCAGGCTTGAAAAGATATGTAGATGATGAAATTGAATATATGATGTTCCTCAAACATATTAAAAACATTATATGCAAGTACTGTGCATATATAAGTTAATAAATGCACATCCGTTGTCTCTTTGTATCTTCTTCTTCTGACATTCTAGTCTAACCACTTACCGAAAATGCAAAGGATTTAACAAATAACATTGACACCTCTGTTGATGAAAATAATATCTACAACTCTATCAGACAAGAAGTGGGATATTTTCTTTTCTATCTAAATACCAAATATTTAAATCAGTCTCCCGTTGATAAACCACTGTGAAGTCAATGAGTAGAACATATAAAGCAGGATGAAAATAAGCTAGATGTTTACAGACAAACTATTTTCTTGCTATAATTAGTTCAGGTTTAATAATCCTACTGTCGAAACTCGGAACACGAGTGCCTTTAAATCTGATACGCAATAAAGTTAACAACTTACAGCAGAATCTGCTTTCCCAGGTGCAGATTTCCCATTGGCTTTCTTTCCAGCTGTCGATGCTCGAACTCCGGTGTTGACCTTACTAGTAGCACCTGTCTTTCCTCCACGTACAGCTGTTGTTCTAGTAGAGGCACCACCGCGGGCCCAAGTCGCATCTTGTGGTGACTTTCTCATGTTGGCTTGACCGGGTCTCGTAGGTCTCCTACCTGAAGGGTCCCGAGTAGGCGGCCTCCACACATCAGGGTCGTCCATTGGGCCCCCAGAGGAAGTTGGATACTCATCCAATGGCTGGAAAACAAAAGATGATTTGGTGGAGATAGGAGGAGAGTTGGGCCGTCTACCGACGTGCACATCCTTGAACGACCTTTTCTCTGCATCCAGCTGCTTAACGACCTCTGTTTCTTCCGCAATAGCTTTCTTCACATTCATCCATTTGGTGCGAAGCAAAGGATCATCCACCGTATTCAAATGCCTGTAGAAGATTTGCAGGTCATGAATTGAGCATGAACAAACTGCATCGCTTCAGAAATCGATGTTCGGGTGGGAAAAAAACACCCCCCAGCAAATCAAACATAAAAGCATCCTTTTCAGATTTAAAGATCCAAAACACTAATTTGGGCAGGAAAAAAGGGCAAAGAAAATTACTTGTTGATCTGAGCAATGGCGCCATCGAAGAAGATAACAGAGGTGTCGTACAGGCCCTCGACCGCGTACTCTCTGGCTAACTTCAGATGATCTTGCAAGCCCGACAATGAAGCGCCCACCATTACATACAAATTTCAATCTCGAATTAGGGTTTCAAAATGAACCGGAATTAGGAATAGAAAAACTCAGAGAACGATATGGAAAGAAGAGGAATTTTGATGAGCCGAAGTGCAACAGAAGCAATGAAAAATGGGGGTGAAGAATTTGGAGCTGGTGGAGTAGTACAAGTTCAAAGCCACGGAAAAGGGGTAAGACGGCGACGTTTAAACGGTGGTGGACTGAGAAGTGAAAACTCCAGTAGAAAAAAACAAATTCAAAATTGAAAATTGAAATGACCCTTTTAACACTTTCATTTTAACAACAATTGATAATCCATAATACTAATAATAATGCTAAAACTAAATTTTAAATATAAATGATTTCACTTTACTTTTATTATAACTTTCACTATATTTTCAAATTTTTAAATACAAACAAGCAATTATTACCGTACTACTGCAATTAGCCAGTGGAGAGAGCATTTAAAATTTAATCATGTATCAACATATAAAAAAACATTTAATTTAAATCGTAAAATGAAATTTTGAATTATATACTTTATTCAAGAGAATAGAATCTAAAATAAAGATTAATTTAGGATAAAATCATAAGTATGATTTATTAAAAATTATTGTATTTTATGGGACATTTTGAGAAAGGAGCATGTCACGCATCAGTCGCATCTCGAGAGGAAAAGGGTACTCGTGTAATTTAGTTGATCCGACGTGGCAAAAGCTGGAGTTCTTCCTGATCCATCCCAAACAGATCATCACTTACCATAGAAAATACAGTGAAGGATATACATATACAGTACATATAAATTCCCCCGCAATTCCAGAGGAGATAAACATCGACAATGGCGGTGTTGACTGTAATCTCCCCGACAACCAACCCTTCTCTGCTTGCGTCAACATCATCCTCCTCACATTCCATTTCTGATTTTTTTAATAGTAACGCGGCCGCAAAAAAATCGCGCACAACCACTTCCAAAAGGACTCCATTTCCCACGATTTCTATCCACAAATTCGAAAGACCTAAATCGAAGCTGCAATCGAGAATGATTCCTGGCTCATCTGACTCACCAGGTGTTTTTTAATCGAACCGCCTTAATAATTTTTTTCAGTAATTTTTTTACTGATTATGCAAGAGATTTTGGATTTACAGTTCCTGGCGTCTGTGTAGTATGGAGTAGTATCTAATTGCTAGGTTTATAATTTGGATTTCCGTTGTTTTTCAATTAATTTTCGAATTTATTTTAGTTTTGAATAATTAATTCGGTAGCTTAGATTCCCATTTGGATTCAGGGGATTCTGGGGAATGATTTGAAATCCATCGTCAAAATACACTCATGTTTATGAGATGTTACAGTGTGTGTTTATGATGGCGAATGTGAGTGAAATGTGTGTTCTCTGTGTATGCATGTTTTTCGAAATCCACCGAAATCCAAATGGAGATCAAGGGTACCGTATGATTGTTTTTCGACGATGGTGAAAAACCATCCGGCCTCTACATTTCTCAGCAATAATCTTGATGTCTCATGCAGGAAGCGGATTTTCATGGTTAAAAAGCAACTCATCATTTGGCAATACAATTACCGGCCACGTAAAGACTGAAGGTCCGTTGAATTCAGGGTTACCCAGCACACCCGCAGAAGTCTCTTCTGTGAAGGACCTTTTCGAATTCATATGCTCGGGTCCTCTTATAGACAAAATAGGCCTCACGTCGGACCAAGTGGCTGAATCTATCGACAAGTGGGTATTATGCGGGTCAAACCTCTGCAGATTATTTCAGCTGAATGAACTGTTTCTCACAGAACCTCAAAAAGTTCGGATCTACCATTACTATATCCCAGTCTTCTTGTGGTGTGAGCAGGAAATCTCGAATCACGGTTCTAAGTTTAAAGATGGAGATGATGTCCCCCCTTTAGTGGTACATTTAAGTTTTTGAGTGATTCGTTTAATGTGTTAACAATCCTAGTGAGTTCTTGTAAATTTATTGGTGATACTTACTACCATTGAATGTAAGTCTTAAAATTACAAATACCTCCTTGAGGTTTGAATATTTACCTAAATATACCCCCTTCGACGATGTAATTTTGTGACATAGTAACTTGTCAAGGGAGTGCTCGTAATTCTGATTTATTCTTGATGCAGATTGGCTTCAGTGCACCACAAGGATGTGGCAAAACAACACTGGTCTTTGCGCTGGATTTCCTATTCCGAATCACTGGGAGGTAGATTGTGATAGGGTAAATTAATTGTATAGAGGAAAAAAACAGAGAATAACTGAATAACGGTAAGATATTTAACAACTTAATTTCAGGAGGACCGCAACTGTATCTATTGATGATTTTTATCTAACAGCTGAGGATCAGGTAAATCTCTTCTTCATTTACATGTTTTTCGGTTTTCGAGTCATGGAATTTTTTTGGTTTACTAAATTATCAAGAACTCCCGAGCACAAATCTCAGAGATCTATTTGATGTTTTTATAACTAAATTCATTGGTTCATTATTACTTTGTAATATATTTTCATTTTAGGCTAAACTGAGGGAAAGTACTCCTGGGAATGCACTTTTAGAGGTAGTTGGACAACTGTTAAAATTGGATTTTTGTTTTTGTACATTGATAATGGGAACACTTATTTATCTTTCTCCTTCAGTACCGTGGAAATGCCGGTAGCCACGACCTCCCATTGTCCATTGAGACTTTGACAGCCCTAAGCAAATTGACTAAAGAAGGTGAGATATCTCACATAAGTTGTTTACTTCTTCATTGCTTTATTTGACCATGTTAATATAATGGAACAAAATGTGATTATGTTTGTCAAAATTCAGGCACAAAAATGAAGCTTCCTCGATACAACAAGGTTAGCACACGAGACAAAACTCTTGCTATTGTGTAGCATTTGAAGTCATTGGCTATTATATTTTGTTCTGCAGTCAGCATATAAAGGTAGAGGTGACAGAGCCGACCCTTCAACTTGGCCGGTAGTGGAGGGACCTTTGACGGTAGGTGTTTTCTAAACAGACTTGGTGATCATTAGTCCTTAGAGATGTGATTTCCCCCAACTTATATATTAGAGGGTTAATTACAAAAATGTACTGTATCATTTAGGTTTGACCTGATTACAAACAAAATTTGCTAAATTCTCCAAATTACAAAAATATACCAAATATTTTATTTGGTCTAATAATTACCCCCTTCGCATTTATAAAAAATATTTCAGCTAACCCCTTAAACTCAACACTGACCAAACCTCGTGGCTATTTTTTGTAATTTTGGTAGTTAACAATTTTATTTTTAGTTTTAGTTGTAAGAAGGTAAAAAAACCTCATGTGTATTTCACTGTAGGCTGTTCTGTTCGAAGGTTGGATGCTGGGTTTTAAGCCCGTTCCAGTTGAAGTTGTGAAAGCAGTAGATCCACAGGTTTGAGAGCTATATATATATATATATATATATATATATATATATATATATATATATATATATATATATATATATATATATATATATATATATATATATATATATATTACTTTCTTTTTCAAGCTGGCTATCTTATTATGTTCATCCAACCTGCCTTCATGCCCACTAGCTAATTAAATATTGCAGCTGGAGATTATCAATAAAAACTTAGAATCTTACTATGATGCATGGGACAAGTTTATCAACTCGTGGATAGTGATCAGGATTCAGGACCCGAGTTATGTCTATCAGTGGCGATTACAGGTAAGTTTTGAGCTATTCATCCGTCTCCTGCAGCCCTGCTCTCTTTAGATGAATGTTATAGTTAATTGCAATAAAACCCCTGGGGTTCAGCCTTAAATATTACCCTTACCGAATAATGTTATTTAATTTCAAGGTCGACCTTCTCTAAGTAGTTGTTATTTTTAGGCAGAGATTGCTATGAGAGCTGATGGAAAACCTGGAATGTCTGATGAAGAGGTAATTTTTTTTGTATCTATGTCTTTGCTACTTGCAAAAATAAAAAATGTTGCGAATATCATTTAAAACGTAAATAATTGCAGGTTTTGGATTTCGTTTCAAGATACTTGCCAGCATACAAAGCCTATCTCCCTACACTCTATGCTGAAGGACCCAATGGTTCTGACCCAAAGCATTTACTCGTTGTCGGAATTGACGAGGGCAGAAACCCGATTCTTGGAAATTAGAAGAAAGCGCTCCACTTTCAGGTTCTAGTGAAGTTCATATATATACATATTTGTAAGTACTAAGATGAAACATTAAATGGAATAGAGAATCTTGATTGCGAAATTTTGATTATATATGCAAGGATGTATAGATTCACCTACTTATAACATTTTACAGTGAGAATTCATGGGATAAATTGACACTGTATGTTTTTCTTCTTTCACAAATTCACATTGTCCTGTTTATTTGACAAGTAGTACAACCTATAGTTGTTGAAATGGAAGAATAATTTTGTTGGTCCCACAACAGAAGTAAGTCATTCTCGATTTGGTTTCACAAACCCCGAAAATCGTTTCAATTTAGTACATTCTGGCGGAAAATTCGATATTTTGCCTGAAAGGATCACGTTCAAATTACGTGGCCCTTAATTATGGGCTCAATCGAGAATGACCTACTTCTTTGGACCAACAAAATTATTCTCAAGTACTTATTACATATTATGAGTAAATCACAACACACAATTTGAGGTAAAGATCCGGCCATAAAAGTTGCACCAACAAATCAATGATCCTATGTGCAAGCAAACCTAAAACATATTGTAGATGTTAATTTGAGCCTTCTGAGGACATGGTCTTTGAAGCTGCACGACGAGAAGAATAGGAAAATATAAGTTCAAAGTAATGCTAACTCTTAAAACGAAATCCAAAACCTGCAATTACTATGTACCTAATCCAATAGCTTCAGAGCTTTTCATCAACCTTAGCCTCTTACACGATTCAACAAACATCCTGAGAAAGAAATCAGAACACCATCTGATTAGGAATCTCAACTAATCATATGAGAGAAACAGAATCAAAACTCACAAAAATTAACACTCTTCTTCAAACAAAAGAAAAACAAATTATATATGGGAAACTTACTTCCAAGGAACATCTCCAACCAACATCCAATCCCCATCTTTATCTTCATAGGTTGGCACATACTGTGCACCATTTTCAGACTCCATTATATTCCTCTCCTTCAAAACATCACCTGAAATCATCATCAATAAATAATGAAATTAAAGATGGCATGATTAATTATAGTGATTAAATAAGATCATATCGGGTTGTATGATTGCGTACATATGGTTAAGCACGTAAACATGTTCTCAAATGCAGCCAGAAGTTCATTGTAGCCGTTGTAAGTCTGAAGGTCAACTTTCCTAAGGTATGGAGCTCCATCGACAGCCACCTTCACAAACTTAATCATCATGTTTTTCCTGTATGATCTCACTGGTGGCCATCCCACAACCTGGACCCTATACAACAAAAAACAAATCTTATCAATTACGTACGATGATTTCTCTCTTCCGAGAATATTGTTGAAATCTAAGGTGTCTGAGTTGTGTGCCTATATATATGTACGTACTTGGAAGTAGAAGACTGTGTTACAGAAGTAGCTTTGTCTTCGTAACGGCGCTTCATGACCGAGGGACCGCCGGGCAAGGCCAAGGTGAGATCCGTTTTCAGGTGGCAGCATGAATATTCTGAATCCAGCGAAGACGACGACATTGTTAATGTTAGATCAGATCAGATCAGATCAGATCAGATGTTAATTAACTTATAAGAGTGGAAGATTAATTATTATGAGTAATATTTTTGACGCTCAAACTGAATTGTATATATATGTGTGAAAATTGAAACGCGTTTCGATGGGAGGACAGCGTTTAGAGGGACCAATTGATCGTTTGGTGCGTGAGCAGATATCAACACCATCGAATTTGATTCAGGCTTGTCGATTTGTTGTTTTTTAGTATCTCCTTCTCTCCTTATACTATTATTTATTACACGTCATCCTTATTATTCAATTCCCATAGTATATTATATTGTTAACAAGTGTAATTTTACTATGGTTGAATAATTAAATGATGATTGATCGATGCGAAATAACACACCGAAAGCTCCTTCGATCCAACGAATGGTGCGGAATCGGAGTTTTGTCGGAGTTTTGGAAGGCAAAGTCAACTGTTGGATGGGACACACACATAGTATATAGTTTCTTGAATTCGTTCGTTAATAATAATGAGCACGTGAGCGTGTTGCTTTGTCGGGTGAGTTCTCCGACCGACACGTGGTGACTTAAATAATTGGGGTGTGCGCCCATTCTCTTGGAAAGTAATTAACCGTCGCTGAGTGAGTAGTGAGTAGTCGACTCGAGTCGCGCGAGGGATTAAACCGGAGGTTGCGGGTCAAACCGTGTGGCAAATTAATTACACTTTGACCACTCTAATTCTGACCCCGTTATTTTATCCAAACCGTTCTTTCCAGTAATTATGTTCAAACAAAATTGAGAAACTTCAATAAATTGTTGAAATTTATTTCAGATAAAGTAATTAAGTAAATAGTATTTATAAATAAAAATCAAATAATGTGTATATATATAAGTCATTGAGAATAGTTTCATATAAAAAAAATTCATTAGTGTAAGTTAATTGTAGTATTAAGTAAAAACAAAAATAAAATGAAAGTATAATTGTATAATATGATGCATAAGAATTATCTTTATGTGACGGATAAAAATATAAAAAAAATAGATCACACATAACCATAAAGTGGTGCTGATTTAAGTATGTGAATTACAATACTTAATTTAATATTCACACTTTAATTAATTAAAATCTTGTTTTGGAGCTATATATTGATCAGAAGATTCCGTGAATAATCAATCTGACATGCATGCATATAATTAACAGACTTCGGGGTCATCAGACTCATCACCTTCATTGATTATCTCTTAAATTTATTCTTAAGCACTTTCTAATTAATTTTTTCGTCACATATTTCGAAGCTTATAATGATTGTTAAATCTATATATACGTCACTAAACTTAATTTATTAATTATAACGATTAACGAGCTTCAAGAGCCAATGTTCAACGAACTCAAATCTTAATATTTGTGAAAATGCAATTGCACTTAATTTGAGTTTAGAGCACGTAAGATGAACTACATTTTTTGGTGGCAGGCATGCCACTCAATTTGGATTCCTAATTTTATAAAAAGTAACTGCTAAATGAGCAAAAACTGTCATGGCAGAAACTCAATAATAAATAAATAAATATATATATATATATATATATATATATATATATATATATATATATATATATATTACCATAATTATTTATATAAATTTAGTTTATTGTCAAATTTTGTAGTATTAAATGTATTTTTATGTTGATTTATTTTAAATTTTTTACTAAAAAAATTAAAAAAATATGATTTAGTTAAACCATACTTATATTGAAATCAATTAAAAATTGATATAAATAATTGTTGAGGATTCGCAAAACAACAAAGTCCAATTAACCTGATAAATCCGATCAAATTAGATTTTTATAAACCACTCGATGAGAATAACTCAAAATCGAACGAATATGATTTGACTCTCCAGCTATCAATCACTCACGAATATGTGAACTCACAAGAATATAAAAGCACGATAAACAACACACACAAGACAATATTTTACGAGTTTCGGTATCGCGCTGCCTATGGTGAGGCTGTTGGAAGACAGTACCTACGTGCTCGGGGAGAGGAGTGTTTCTTCTTTATTAAACTCTTTATTAAACGTAAACGAGATTACAATCACTCTTGATAATCCTGAGCTAACAAGACGTAAGCGATTATCGATCTAACTTCACGTTTAATAACAAGTATTAAAACTCTAGCTAATTATAGTACTTTTGCTCTGCCTCTCTCTCACGTTTCGCTGATGTGCTCGACGCGAGTTATATAAGCGACCTCGGGACAGCTTTATAGTAGAAATATGTTTCTTGTCCTCCAAAAATTCTATTGTCTTTTGAATCACTTCAATCGGATAAGTATGAAAAGAGATATTCAATTTTTGGTCTCTTACCAAAAATAGAATATTATGTCTAGATCCTGCCTCCTGCCAAAGATTTTTAAAGTGATTACTATATAGAGTATTACTATATAGAATTTCAAAAATTTTAAAGTGATTCTACTGTAGTTTTAAAGTGATTTCAAATACTTTTTAAATATTTTAAAGTAATTTAAAAATATTTTTAAATTTAATTAAAATAAAAATCCAAAAAAATCTCATTTATTAAAAGAGATTTTAAATAATGAAATTCTTTTATATTTTTGAAATAAAATCAAAATAAATTCGACTTTTAAAATTTATTGATTTTTGAATACATATAAATTTTTTAAAATTTATGTTAAATAACTCAAGATTTTAATAGATTTTTAAAATTTTAGACTGAGTACCTTTAGAATTTAAAAGTAAAAAAAAAATTAATATAATGTTAATTGAATACACCTTCTTAATTTAAAGAATTATAGATAATTTATATATTTAATTTGTGTATACCTAGTCTAAAATCATGAATATTTAATAAAATGACAAAATAAAAAATGTAAGTACCTATGTTCTACGTCAATAGTCACACTTTCTTTTTTGAGTTGTTCTAAATAAATGGTCATAATCCATTTAAAAAAATAATTATTTTTAATTTTTCATTTTAAAAGGCATATATATCCTTACTTTTTCACCTATTTTATTTTAAAAAATACTCTACTTACTTTATTAGTTTAAAAATATTTTTTTACTTCAAATTTTTTATTAAAAAATTAATAACACAATATTTCTTAATCTCCATGTACAACTCACATATAAAATTAATAACACAATATTTGTTAATCTCCATGTACAACTCACATATGAATTATGATTATTGTTGCCGAACGATTTTCTTTTTAAATATTATTTAAAATAAATAAAAACCAAAAAAAATGTACTCCTATACAAAATAAATACTCGAGCCCATATTTAAGTTTTTATTTGGAAGAAGCTGGGGGCCAGGGCCATATGAGCACACGTTAATTAGGCCAGCTTGGTCATGAATGTGTTTCACAAACTTACTAATTAGCTAAAAATCAATTTCATTTATTTATTTATTATCTAAAAATCGGGTTTAATACTGATTCTCTGAATAACAATTTGAATATGGAATAAAATTTCATAATTATATATGTTTCATTGGAATTCAATTTATCAAGATTATAGATCAGTGATCAATGCAAAACATGCATTAATTAGTAAGTGTGATTTAATTAATATATCTAAGTATAAAAAAACCATTTAAAAAAATGTATAGTAAAAATAGTGAGTTTTTGAAGCCAATATATATAGTTTTTCAATAAGATAATAAAAAAATCTCTCATCTAGCTTGCTAGCTAGCACCAATTCTGTTTTGGAAGTTGATGGTTACACTCAGCAGCTAGGCGAACAACAAATTTGCAAAAAAAAAAAAAAAAAGGACAAATATGCCCTTTAATTTCTAATTACTCTCTTCCTCCTTGGCAAGTCCCTTGAGAAGGTCTTTTGCTTGCAATATTCCAATACCATTCGCATCCAATCCCTTCATTATCCTCAATCTCTTGCACGACTCAATGAACATCCTGCAGACGACAAAATTGAATTAATTATTATATTATTTGAAGAATGATTAATTAAAATGTAATCAAATATATATGAAGATCTTCAACATGACCAAACAGAATTGATGCTACGAATGATTATTAATAGTAATGATAATTGGTTTTGTTGACTGCTGGACAAGTCTCTGGGATAAGACAATGGAAATTGAAATTATTACATTTACATGAAAAATTCAAATCTTTTTGTGAAATTCATAATTGTGTTTGATGATTAAATAAAATTGTCGGCTAACTAATTTTTTCATCCTAAATTATATACCATGAAGATTTCCTCAGATTTACTAAATACACACTATAGTATTGTACGTAATCAATAAAATTTAATTTATTTATTTTTCTACATCAGTAATTAAGCAAGATGAAGAAGAGTACGGCATGACTTACTCCCAAGGGACATCTCCAAGGAGCATCCAATCTCCATCTTTATCCTCGTAAATCGGAACCAGCTGCTCACAGTAATTGTCGTCGTCGTCTGCATCACCTGTTCATTCGACCACACATTTCAAATTAAATAAAATACTCAAAATTAACTATTAGTACGACATATTTCTCTGGACAGAGAGTATATAATTTAACCTAACATATTAGTAAATTTATATCGACCCATATTTTGCATGGCAATTCGATCTAACAAAAAAAAACAAGAAATAATTAATTAAGTAATTAATTATGAGTTAATTACCAATGCGAGAAGAGCCAAAGAGTTCCTGAACAGCGGCAACGAGATCGGAATAAGACTTGTGGCTGCTCAAGTCTATCTTGCGCAGGAAAGGTGCGCCATCCATGCTAACTTTCACGTACATTTTTTTGTTCCCTCCGAAGCTATTTTTCCGGCGGAAGGCGGCCACCGGAGGCCACCCCACTACTTGATTCTTATTATTATTCTCCGACACTTTCTCCTCGCCGGAGGAGGAGGAGATATCGGAGAACACTCTTTTCTTCTCGTGGTTTTTATCACCGCCGGGAAGTCCAAGCCTCAGCTCCGTTTCAAGCCCGAACCCACTAATTATCTCCATTTGTATTGATAATAATTAAAAAGAAAAAGAATTAATAATGAATGAAGGAGGATTGATTTAGTTTGATAGGAAAATTAAAAAGAAAAAAAAATATATATATATATAGAATGTGATTAGAAGAGAGAATAAAGAGAAGGAACAATGCCAGATGGAGGGAGGTGATTGGTCGGTGATGTGGGAAACAATGGTGGGGGAGTGTTTGCAAGAATGGGCCGGCAGGATTAAAGTTGGATATGGGCCGTCCGATTGGCTGTGTTTCTGTGGGGGACATTACATGTGATCATTTGCTCCACATTTTTTAATTAATTAATTAATTTAGTATTTTCTAATTATATAGTATGATGAAATAGTACTAGTATTATTACTATAGTAGTGTTTTAGCTTTTTCTCCTTTTTCCGTTTCTTCGACATGCATGCACGTTGCAATTATTACGAAACAAAATAAATTAAGGTTTGTGTTTGTATATATATATGTATATATGTCTTCATAATTCATAAATAAATTAATGATCTTAAGATATTATTTGGTTACGACCTAGCTATATATATATATTGTTGTAGATCGACGATGTATAGTACGAACAATATGCGGAACCCCGAATATAACTCAACAATAAATAAAGGAGACAAGAAAAGAAGACAAGGAATTTACGTGGAAACCCAAATCGGGAAAAACTACGGGAGGAACGACGAGAACTTTTACTATAATATTGTCGATGATTACAAGGATTGATATACACTCTAAAACCCTCTAATCTCACACAATATTATCTCTCTCTATGATGGTGTGTTAACTCGTGTTTTAATTGTGTCTATGGAAATCCCTATTTATAGGTGTAGAAAACCCATAAATTATGTAACGAATAGGAATAAACCCTTTTTCCTAATACATGACTCCTAAATCCATAAGGAATAGAATTATATTATATTAAATATAATTCTAATTTTCCTAAATAAGGAAACAAAATTCCTACGATTCGAGTCATATTTTAACATATATATATATATATATATATATATATATATATATATATATATATATATATATATATATATTCTTCATCATTCATAAACAAATGTATTTTTATTGTATTGTATTCGTTTTGTAGAGATAATAATAGTCATTGCTTGATTTTATATTCCAACGTATATGTACTTAATATTGCTCGATACTTAAATCAAAGATTTATTAGGTCGACTACCTAGCGAATTTGTTATCGGACCAATGAAAAGGACATGTACGTATATCGCCTATATATGTTCTTGGAGGACCCGACTAGTTAACCCGACCAGTGACGGAGCCCCTTACTGATTGATCAATATATGTCATGTGAAATTGTTTTTCTAATAAGGTATGATGAACACCATATATATGTTGTATATTATATGTGTGTGTATTGTGAACACAGATTAGTAAAATATATCATTTGACGCGTCCAATCCAAATCAAGAAGATGGGCTTACAGTTGTACAAAATGGAATTCAAAGTCACAACACTCATTTATATATATATATGTACTTGTCGAACAATCTTAACTGTATAACAATAAGACTTTTGGAATCAATTAATAATTACGTCCTCCTCGATCGATGTCATCAATCGTGGACTGATCCATTGGAGATTTTGCTATCTATAATTTGATCGAATATTATAAAATTAATACAGTATATGTATGATTGATCTAAATGTGTGTGTACATGGTGATTGCAGAAACGAGAAATATTGATCCATCCTTCTTATTTTACAAGTTATGATTAAGTTTCTTCACGCACATTAATTAATTAAAATAATGACTATCGGTAATTAACATGATCATTAAAAGTCATGATAATATGCATACCGGCCAATATTTATATTATAGCATGAAATATTATTTTTAATTTCTTCATTATCCTTGATAATTTTGTCCCTGCTCATATTCAATATATATAATTATCCTTACAAATTGGTAATTAAAATTACTAAAAAAACTTAGCAGGAATCAAATATACGTATATAATTAAAATAATTTAGCATTGGTCATTAGTTGGTAGCTCCCTGTTCGAAAATCGAAACTGTAACCACCATATATATATATATACTTTCATGATTCTAATTTCTAATTAAGTATACAGTATATGGGTCTAGTATATGTATATTTGAGTCTTTATAATAATAATAAAAAAAATGATGAAATCTTCATTATATAATTGAGCCATAATTAGCACATGGGTTACGAACTTGCCTTCATTAATTATCTGTGCATATCTGAGTATTATACATTCATTTAACAAACAATCTTTTTTATGAAGGATTTTATACATTTGAGATATTCTCATTTTAAAAATAAATCTATTGTTTAAATCACAATAATATCTAATAATTAGAATGCGAATATGATCTTGTACCATAACCTTCTTAGTTGTCTTATTAGTTCTGTACTTTACCTAAATATCGATTGCTATCTTGAATTAATTCAAAATTCAAAATCGCAACTCACAAATCACAACGTTAACCAAATAAATTACAGTAAACATTCATGATGTCATATGCAATGTATCGACTTAACCAAAGAGATGGACGGCACATCAAATTTAAAACTCGAAGTATTAGTTTAATGAAGAACAACATATAAACTACTTGGATGCATATATATTTTAGTCTTGGTTAATAATGTGGGGTAAGTAAATGTCTCTCCGCAACCGAGCATATGTTTCCTTACCCTAAGACAGGTTACTTAAACATATATATAAATGTAGGGCACAAGTGAAGGGAGTTGTCTCCGGCAAATTATACGATATATTACTACGTACTCCACTATTGTGTTTGTGGTTAATTACACTTCAAACTATATGCCCCTACAATCAAATTAACACAATCAAATTAACACAATCAAATCATAAGTTATTGTCTTCACAAAGTACATTTGTTTGGTTATGGTTGTTGAAGATTGTGTGAATGAAAACCAAAGTTTAATTATTTTATCAAATGAGCATGAAAGTTCATGTCACAAACATAATAAGCATAAAAATTTTATTAACAAAGAAAAGACTAAATCGCAAAAAACAAAACAAGTTTATTTGTATCGATAACCAGACAAAATTTCACATAAAATATCATCTTTACATTTCAAACTAAACAGGGTCCGATTTCATAAGAAATACAACAAGCTCTTGAGGTTGCATAACTAACATGTTTCATTCTTAAAACTGAGAGAGGCTGTATAAATAAGGGTGGTAAAAAAAATTGCTTCTAGAGAGGCAAAAGAACATCGTACGGAAATCAAAAAAGTATACAATTTTTTGCATATTAATTTATGCATATAAGCCGGTAAAGGTGTTGGGTCTTCCGGAGATTTTAATCTTTTACTCTTCGCCGCGTCACATTTTTCTCAGCCGCAAATTTACCGGATTGATTTCTTCGAGGAATCTTAGCCCCCTATATAAGACCTGGATCGACTAATGAATAGTGAGGTCTTTGAGTGCCTCTAATTTTTCTATGTTACCATTAGAAGACACACTCTGATCTGTAGATAAGACATTTTGGCTGCCGTTTTCTGGTAGTTTGCAGCTTTTGTTTGCTAAAGCGGAGCTGTTGATGCCTTCAAAGTAATTCGAGTACGGAAAGTAGTCGGCACACCTCACCTTCCATCCTGCAAAAGATTACAAATTCACCCCTCAGATTTGCAAAAACTGGCAAGGAACAAAATCAGTATCAACATAAAAGCACAAAAGGAATAGGACGAACTTGAAGCGGCATCTTGATCATCCAAAATTGACCCCAAGAGTTTGTGGACTGCAATGCAATCCTGGAGCCTCCCTTTACTGTAAAGAAAAGGAAAAGGTAAATTCAATGCCACAAGAAAATGTGTCGATAAAAACCGACAAAAGCTTATTAAGCAGCATACACTGGAACCAGGTCAATGGATGATTCATCTATCAAGTTGATGGCCTCTTTTTTCTTGTTTGGTTCCATAACAAATATCATTTCTGCTACAGCAGCTCTATGCCTCAACGAATCTGTCCAGAAACAAATAGGATAATAATAATAATAAATACAGAGAGAAGGGCAAATCAACAGATAAAAATAGAGCCAGCAAAATTTAAACCTCTATGTCTCTCTAGGAAAAGAGTGTTTGCCTCCATGATGGACTTCCCATGCAATTGGCTACAAAGCAATGACAAAAAATAAACACAGCGTCTACCAACAAAAATGAAGAAATGCAATGGACAAGAAAAGTATTCAAACATCTAAATATACCTAAATGTAGGACGCTCAGCTTCTATGACACCCCAAATGACTTTTTCAGCATCAGTCACTGGAGCAGGCATGGACCCCACTTTAGTGAAAAGCTTTATCTGCAAGAAGATAAATGGTGTCTTTAGGACTGATGAAATCTAAAAGGCATGCAAGAACACAGCTATAGAGAACTGCATCCACACTTATGCAATACAATATTGTGAGAAAGACTTGACAAATTACTAAATTAGTAATCTCATCCATACCAAAGAACGGTGTGTGTCTGGGTTATCAGCATCCAACCGGACCAGATGCTTCACCGCCTGCAATAAACAATGTTATGACTACATTGTGCCTATAAATTCAGAGGATATCAAGTTTTCAAGCAAACAAGAAAAAGGATCAGCCATCATCTAGGATCTAGTTCATGAAATATTCATTACTCTACTTCATACTTCTATCTATTCTCAAAAAAATTGTATCCAGAGAAAGTGGAGCCTGGAGCAAGAACTCACCTGCAATGCAAGTAAAATTTTCTGTTTCCTCGTATTAACTTCAAACGACAGCAAGTGAGTCTCTAAGGAGTCAGACGAGTGCTTCTGAAGTAGCTTCAAGTACTTTGTAGCCTCCGCTAGAGGATCTTCAACCTAAAGGTAAATGTTTCAGAGTAAAAAAAGTTGCATAACATTTTTTTCTTAGTGAACATTATTTACGTGTCAGATTATATACCAACAACAGCTTCAGTAGAATGAACTTAAAAATAAATCTAAACAGAGTAAGGACAACTCCTCACAAAACAAGATAATAAATCGAGTTATTAATCATTGAAAATTATAATGACACCAAAATACCTCCAATAATTTTACTCCATTTGGATCTAGATCTACTGGTTTGGAAGGGCGCTTTCCAGATTTTGAAACAGCAGTAGTACTTGGCTCTTCCTTCACTTCCGCTTCCTGCATTGACGGAGCTTTCAGTTTAAAACCAATAAAAATGTTATTGCTAAGACTAAGAGGACAAGGCAGAGCAACATTTGTTACTTTCTTAGCCCGCGCTTCAGCTTTCCTCTGCTTTTGCCTCAATTTCTTTTTTTGAGAAGGAGCCAACTTTGACATCTCTTCATCTTCCTCTGTAGAAGATTTGGAGGGAGAATCATACAACTTCAAGTAGCATCTGCTTATCAAATAATGTTACACATGTAACTATGTAAGAAAGAGGAAAGTAAATTATTCTAAAGCAGGATCACATAATATTATGCTCCAAGTACAGAAATTACTCAGCAGAAGGCATCAGAACCGAATCCTATAAGACACTTAACTGATAAATATATCTTCCAGAGCCAAAATAGACATCTATACCTTATGGCCCCAGCAGCCGCTTTACGGAAATAAGGCTGGGAATGAAGGCGGTCTTGAAATTTAAGCATATCGACATAAGTTCGAAGAGTCATTTTTCTTAAGCAGTAGGAGTGGAAGTCGAATTGGTCCTCAGTAATGTCTGCATAATGCTTTTCGACAGCCAAGAATTTCTTCAAAGCCTGTCCAAGGTCCCCTTGGCGCAGATAGCTTTCTCCAGATGCTAATTCATACCTTAGAACCATAGGCATAGACAGTAAAATGAATTCAGTAAAACATGCCCAACTGTTTTATAAACTTTTTTCCAGTAACCAGAAAAGAAAAATACACACCACATGCACTGCATATCATGAAGGTTATTGTGTTGCTCTCCGTCTTTTGTAAACAGAACGGCAGTTTTTTCTGCCAACACAACCTAAAATAAGATCATTAAATGTAAGCGTATAATCAACAGAAAGGTAATTGATCAAGATAAGGTCTGATCTTACAACACACTAAGATTACTGAAAAGAGGGTAAACATTGAACGGTGACAACGAACCTGGTCGGCTTGCAGCATACGTTTGACACAATCACTATTCACATAGCGATCAGCAAGGTCCATACATCTAGCTTCATCAGCCAAAGCAGCAGCGGCTACTGAATCACCAGCATGCTTTAAGATCCGGCTCTGTGATGAGCAAATACCACATAGATATTATTGACTTATTGTAATCAGAATAATATACAACTGCCAATAGGATCTTTTGAGACATGTGCGCAACATCCAGACGAGATGGGAACAGAATTCAATAGATAAAAACAACTCAAAATATGAATCCTAAGCTAAGTGAATGCATAGTGGAAAACTAGCAAAAAAACATGAAACTTGGATACTATGGAAGCAGGTCATAACTGAGATGCACAAAAGGTGCTATGTAATGATGAGAGAGAGAGAGAGTTGCATGAAACATCAAGGAGTTGCATGAATCACACTAAGGCTCAAGTGCTGCAATTTGTGGGGAAATGGGGAACCACAAACCAAAAACATGATGTTTAAAGACAAATAAAACTGCACGGTATTGTTTCTATATCCAGGCACATTGTGTCCTACATTTAGTTTGGGGAACTCAGAATATTTAAATGTACCTAAATATTTTATGATGATTTTTATGACCTTTTCGTGTATGATTTTATGCACTCGGCAGTTCGAAGGGAGCAATATACACTCAGAACCTATAACATAAATCAGCTTTGGAATTGGAACTTTACTTCAAAAAGGATTTCAAGGAGGTAGTTGGAAGATTCTCTCTCTCTCTCTGTGTGTCAGTGTACATAAGACTAATACAAGACATCATAATGTTTTTTTAATTACCTTTACTGAGTACAAATCAATGACGGTTGGGGTGTGTTTTATGGCCTCGTCAATTTTACTGATAGCAACATCATAGTGACCACGTCTATCATAATGCTGTAAAAGGGAAGCATGTTAGCAGAAGAAAGCAAGCTTCATAACATGTGGAGAAAATATAAACAAAGAAGCCACACAAGATATGTACACAAACAACAAACCTGAGCCAAATAAAATAAAGTCCACATAAGTGTTGAAGGTGGCTCCTTGTCCATCCTGAAGATATCCAAAATATAATCTGTAATTAGTGGGCAAGATACAGGATGTGGAATGATATAATTGAAGACCGAATAATTCATGTTTCCTACTCATAAATATTCATTAAATTTATCACGCTCGAGTTCAGATAATGGCAATGCATACACTACCAAGTCAACCAAGACAACATTCATATAGGGTTTTGTGACAAACAATCAGGAGCAAAAAGAGAGAACCAAACAATTTGAATACAACGTCATATAAATAAATACACACATGTGCATGCACATCATCATGCACGAAATTTCAGAAAACGTTTCAAGGATTAGTGTTTTCCTACGGTTCATGAGGTAAGCCAGAACCCTTCGTCCAAACAATGTTATCTTGGTAACAACAAAGAAAATAGATGGAACTTTCAAAGAGAAGTGAAAATTGTAAAAAGTTGTTTATCTATGATATTTTGAGAGCACACTGAAACTAGAAAATAGATGATGTATCCATTCAATGACACTCGGGGCCGGGGAACGTAATATTTCTCAGAAACCTCAATAGAAAGAATGTCCAATGTTCTATGCAACAATATCAGGACAAGTCACCAAAACCATAAATATTCATGATTCCAGAGAAGGCCCAAAATAAGAAGAAAATTAAAATGAGTCTAGAACAGAAATATTTTGATAGAGCACGCAATCCACATCTTTATGTGAGATCTCACGATTTAAATTACCTCCCAGGATATATACCAGTAGACTTAAGAGAGTGCTCAAGCTCGAGCATTAAATTTTCCAAAACATCTGCCTGAATAAGATTATACCAGAATAGGTTAGAAACTGTCCAGAGTATTTTATTAATATGCAACTCTTTGAAACAAAAATTATAAACCACCTCACTAGTACAGGACCAGCTTACCTTTCCAGAGTGATTGTAGAGAGGAGACAGATCGGAAAATAGAGAAGGAACACCCTAGATATGCATCCCAAATAAAATCATTAGTCATACGCAAAGGTTTGATCCTACAGAAATTAAATTACACAGCTTCAGCATGTTTACCTTGGTCAGAAAAGGTCGAATATAATTTTCAGCTGCTAGACGGAATTTTTCCGCACCAAGAAAATCGAGTGGGATTCTCTGAAAAAATTGAGTTCAGAAACAAAAATTAGAGCATCATCTACATGCTGTATCACACTGAAAACTTAACAAAAATAATGGGTTTCATCTCTTTGGAGCAGCAATGTTCAAGTTGAAAAATGTTATTTATTAGAGGTGCACGTAGGTCAGTCGTACAAGAAAAATTCATCTACACAAACAAGATATTGTACAAACTAAATTGTTGATGTAATTGCTTGACATGATTTTTCAACACTTAATGTTTTGCATGAGAGAACTATCAGGTAATTTAAAAAGCTAAGCATGAAAAAGGATTCCTTTCAGAAATACTAAAACTGGTGTTCTTGAAATTTTCATTATACAGCATAAACAAATACTGTAAAGTTACTATTCCAATATGAAAATGTGCTGGCTTTTTGGACAAGATGAGAAGAAAGGAAACGCATGTTACCTTAACCGCCGATGACTTACTATATTGCTCACTAAGTGATGCGTACAGAGCTTCCAGTCGATCAATGTCATCAGAAGAATACTGACCATTTTCTTTATACAGACCCATGCACCTTTGCAGACCTTCATAATACCTAACATCATAGTAGATCATGCAAAGGAATTGCAATATTCAGTAATATCAGTTAAAACAGGATAAGATTGAATCAAAAAGAATTGTGGAAACACAAATATGATCGATTAATCACAAAACAGTGACAGTTGATGTGCTACGAAAATAGCGAGAAAGCTCTAAATTTGATATGATGACTACACATACCTGTAATTGTCTGGATTCATCGAAAGCAGATTCTTGTATAATTCTTTACCTTCATCAAAGCGATTTATCTTTACAAGAAGTGAAACCTTCTGTTCCTTATAACCTAATTTGTTAACCTAGGACAAAGAACAAAAAGAATTATAAATCTAATGTCAACCACACATAAATGCACCAAATGCAAAATTATTACTCACTATTTTGTATTCCTTCTTGTGCAACTCCTCAAGAGCCCGCTCAGCCAATCCACATTCTTCCAATAAAGAGACCTAAAAGCAAATATTATATAAAAAAATACACATGCAAGGTTATAAAATCAGTTGAACAGTAGACAACAGATGCATTTAAGCAGACACAAGAATAACATATGATTGTTTCTAAACAATCTTAGCAATAATGTAGAAGCCAAATACTTCCAAGTTCTGTAGAAATTGAAATACTGTATTTTCGGTGCAATCCATATTATTAAAACACACCTATATATAGCATAAGCTTTCAATGCTGTTGGATTAAAGGTGTCACTCAGATTTTGAAAATTGCTAATTATCATTCAAATGTTTAATCACTTCTAGCTAGAGCATACGATAATTACTCCATCTCAAATACTCCCTCCGTCCCAGAATTGTTTGCCAACCTGGTCAACTGTTCTCTTGTTTGACCGTCGATTACTTATAATAAAAAATATATAAAAATTATAAAAAAAAATACTAAAATAAAATTTATAAAAATAATTCAAGCGCCATTTAGTATAGAAAGTCTAACGGGAAATCTTTCTGAAATATGTTCGAGGATGGTAAAAAAAAACAGACTGAAGTCTACAACCAAATATCAGGGAAGCAAATCAGAACCGATAACTGAGAAGTATAGCCTAATGAGAAAATTAGAACTAATAAGTATAGTCTACGAAATGTAAAATAAGGTTATCATGTGACAACATGTGTATGTAAAAGCCTAATGAGAAAATGATGGCTTCAAGTTTTATAAGACAACGCTACTAGATACCTTGTACAAAAGCATCTCTCCATGCTCACAACGTTCACTATTAGGAGGGTAATCATCTTCAAGAGTCCCTTCATATGCTTCTAGGATATCAACTGCCTTTGATCCACTGATACAAAACAAAAGGTAAATACAGACTATGAAATAATCAAACCATAATTCTAACATGCCATTTGAAATTGAAAACGTTACATCCACAAATCAACACGTATGGACATCCATTTTTTCAGAAAAAAAATCACACCAAGTTATTAATTTACTCACTGGTGATTCATCCTAGAAAACTTTTGACATTTCATATATCAGTTGTAGCTCTCAACTATCGAATAAAATGGCATAAAATATGACTGGGACTCAAAATGGCACAACTATATAACTAATAGGGATCAAAAGAAAAGGCAAGGAAGTCAACAGATCTGAATATGGAAGGCATTTTGTATTTAGTTTAGTGCAACCAACAAAGATGCAGCTTTACAATGAAATATGAATGAATACGCACTGCCATGTAATGTTACGACATACTTGAAGTTCAGATGCTGGGCAACAGCAAATCCGATCCAATTCATGCGATGGTTTGGTTTCAAGGTGAGCAATTGTTGTCTTGTCTCAACAAAACCTTCCAAGTCACGCATTTGCGCCTGTTAAATTCACACGGTTATACACAAACTGACAATACTCAATTATATATATACACACACATATTTCTATCTAGAAAAAAGAAAGATAAAGGCTCGGTTTTTTTTTCTCTTAACACAAACTATAGCTTTAAGATTGCAGATACGAAAAATCATACATCTCATCCAACCAAATGAAATTTACTTATATTCAAAGAATCCTCGTATGATAATGTATGCTAAAACAGCAGGGAAAACAACTTATTTACCCACCCCATATACAACCATTGTTCTTGCTAATCCAGTTTCCACATGAAATTAAACTCGAGAGCAATTCATTATATTAGCTAAGCCAAACATAAACTTCTATACACGCAAGACGAATAATGGAAACAAAGTAAAGTCTAAAAATGATGAATAATAATACAAGACTTTCACTCACCAGGGCCGTACATTTTACTTATTTTTAGTCTTTTTTGATTAAGAATTTAATCTCTTAAGTAATTAGCAGGTAAATAAAAATGTACCTGTAAAAGAGAGAGGTCCCGAAGTATTTCAATATTATCAGGATCGATTCTTAGTGCATTCCGGTAACACTTAATAGCTTCCCGGTATTCTCTGTCCGACCGATACAGAAGACCATAAACATGCCAGCAAACATGACTCTTCAGGTCATTCTGCAAAAATGAAAACCAAGTACAAATCGGAATGGATACAATAGCTGAATAAGATAAGGGACAAGTTCATGACAAGGAAACAATAGATGTTAACCTTTAATCCAAGCCTAACAAGATCATATGCTTCGGGCTTGCGGTCCATGCAATTCAAGGTCAGCCCTTTCATAGATAGAGTTTCTGGTGGCCAAAAGAATCAGAGTTGTCCAATAATCAAGTCTTTTAGAAAATTTACAAGATAAAACTAGATAAAATTTCAGCATACCTCCATGATTGGGAAACTTCTTCAAAATTGCATCAGCAGCCTTTAAACCCTTCTTGTACTGTTTTGTTTCATAAGATTTCTGCGTAGGTAAAATACATAAAAAGGGAAATGTCACACCAAGCATGATAGTCGTAGAACTAAGAGTCATTAGAATGTAATTCTGCATATAATAACTAATCAGATAACAACAGTCACTTCCAAACCATGAAACCTGCCCATCATCGTGTGGAGTTGAACTTACGGGATACAGAAGGTTATGAATGCAAAGCAATTCAAATTCTTACTCATCTTTTTCGAATTCTGTGAAATTTCATTATCGTTTTTTTTTTCCCGACTTTTACTAACAAATCAGAACAATTATAAATTTATTACATTGACCACGAATCACAACAGAAGTTTATACAGTGTATATGTGACGCAGAGGCAGCTGTTTCAGCGTTTGTGATTAGCAAATAAGGAATGCCAATTTCAACACTTCGAATAGGCCGAAGAAAACAATCGGCTCAAACGCCCTAGGGTTTTACACTCCGCCGTATTGCAAATTGAACCGTAGCAGCAAGATCTCCGGCGAACCGAAAGCAGAAAATGAGAAGAGGAAAAAAATACTTACGACGATTAGCTTGAAGAGGTTGGCCTCTTTGGGAGGAAGCGAGGCGCCCATTGCAGATAGCTACTGCAGTGATGAGAAAGCACCGGCGAGAAATTTCGACACAGGAAAAGGAGTACGATAAGTAGAGAGGGTTTTGCGGTGAGGTTGGGGGTGGCGTTTATCTACTGCAACCCTACTACCAGACCAAAAACTAGGTGCGTGCAATTGGGTGAAAATTACTTGCAGTGAAATTTGTTGAAAAGTCAATAAGTATCACCGTCTCAATGGTAAATGGGTCATTTTACTCTTTTCTGTTTTTTTTTTTTTTTGTTTTTTTTTTTTTGTTGGTTTTTTTGCAATTTATTAATGGAAATTTTGGAAAGTTGAATCTACATTATCAAATTGAATTATTTATTTATCCCATAATATGAAATGATTATGGGCATATAATATTATGTTAAATATCCCGTACAAGATTTAAATACCTTGAATTGATGGAAAGATTTAGTAAAGAAATATACTACCATTGTAATAATTCTAATTATTTATTAAGTGTTGAATGAAAGTTATTAGAATTTTGAATCATAAAGTTGAGAACAAAAAATAGGTTGCACTGACATCTCCCTTTCTCTCGCACACAAGCAAAGAAGTAGGGTGTCCATACTCCATAGTATTAGTAGGCGAGATGTTCATTGCTGTGAAAGGAAAGGGTCGGCATGCCTCAAGACGAAAGACCATGTAGCTCAGCATTGCTAGTAAAAGGTCCTGCGATGCACACTATTTTATTTATTATTATTTTATTATTATATAAACATTAAATTTTTTATAAAAATATTTACAATACAAAAATTATTGCAAATTTTGATTAATATTTTAAATTTTAATTCAATTTAACTTAATTTTAATTTAGTTATTTCCAATTTAATCAAATTTGGTCTAAAAGAACATATCATTTGTGTCAAGTGACTCGGGTGAACAAAATACGCTAAAAATGACATGCATACGTTTATTTGGAATATCAATTATTACTTTAAAAATAGTCATTGATAATGAATCAAGTTTCGACCCACGAGAAGCTTGGTTTTTATGTAATTTAAAATGAAAGAGTACGGGTGATTCAACTTTGGACTTGGCCCAGCTCTACTCGGCCCGGCCTGCTGGGCCACACATGTTTTCCTGGCTTAGGCCAGCCCGAGAAATCCGGGCCTGAATTTGCTGAGCCCAAACCAACCCACCTCAGCTGGGCTACCGGGCTTAAAAAAATATATAAAAAATATAAATATTTATACTTTTTAATATAAAACAATAATTAAACTTATTAAATATATATAATAAAATTTTATGTTAATATAAATAATTAAAATACTATTAAAAAATTAAAATAAACTTAAAAATCAAATTAGTCAAAAAATGGGTTGACCCACTTGGCCCATCGGGCGAGCTTAAAAGTCTGATTTTTTTGGGCCAATTATTATTTGGCTTAGCCTGACCCATTAGTGAGGTCAAATCAAAAGTCTTAGGTACACTATATAGATGCAATACCTATACCTATATAGTCTTAGGTACACTATATAGATGGGTCTGTTAATTTGAATTTGTTTTTTTTTTTTGAAGAGAATTTGATTTTTATTTGATTAAGCTCAATTCAATTTATTTATGTACCATTCATAACAGTTCAGTTAATTTTTCATTTATGTTCGAATTTTATTCAATTCTTTTATGCTCAATTAAATCTTAATAAAATGTAAAATTAAAATTAATTAAAATAAATAATTTAATGTTAACCATTAATTTCACGGTAAACTAGAATATTCACAAAATTTTTATAAATATTTAGTAATATATAAATTATTATTATTATTATTATCGTTGTTATTGTTCTTATTATTATTGTTATTATAAAAATCCAGTTCAATTAAAACTATCAGGTGTTGAAACCTGGAAATTAAACTTGAAATTGCAATTAAACTCGTGTTTGAGATTTGATATTTTACATTGCAACACATTAAGAGCCTGTTTGGCGGAGCTTATAAGCTCCTTAAAACAGCTTATAAGCTGTTTAAGAGCTTATAAGCTCCTAAAATTTGTTTGGTAAACATTTAGAAAAAGGTCTTAAAAAACTTAAAAATAAGCTGTTAAACAGCTTATAAGCTGTTTAAAAAAAAGTAAGGGGGGAGGTACTTTTTTTAAAAAAGCTTATAAGCTCTTGTAACTTAAACAATAAAAGACCAAAATACCCTTAAAATTATTATTTTTTATATATATACAAAAATTCCAAATTTATTATTTAGTTTATATAATTATTTTTAATTATTTTTTTCATATATAACAATTTATTTTTGATAATTTTATTTATATAAGATCTTAAATTGCCAAACAAATTAACATCTTATAAGTTTATATATCTATTTTATCCAAACAGTTTAACAACTTATTTATTAAATAAGACATAACAGCTTATCAGCTCTTAAAACAACTTATAAGATGTAACATCTTATAAGCTATTTTAAATAAGCTCGCCCAAACGGGCTCTAATTTAAAGTTCAAATTTTAACTCTTAATTAAAACATGGGATTGAGAGAAGAGGGGAGAGACCCCATGTTTTAATTAAGAGTAAAAAAAAAAAAAAAAAAACTGGGGTCCTTAGCTCTCAATTAAAAATTGAAATAATTAAAGTTGTCCAAATTGTATTCCGTAATCCACCAAAACCAGAAAAATGTCTTATACAGTAAATTTTGTGCGCCAGTGACCTCTAATTCTTGTTGTTTAGACATTGAGATTCCAAGTGATGTCACATTTGATTTTGAAGAAGAAAACATAAAATTATTTAATGTATGAAATTGATGTTTTTGTGTCCGCATAAGACCGGTGTTAAATTGAATAAATTGTTTGGACTTTTTTGTTTAATACTAAGACCATTTATCCACAATCCAACCCACATAATCTTTTAATAAATTATTTATTTCACTCTATTCCACGTCATCAATTATTATTTTATTCAATCTTTTAATTTTTCATCATTTATCCAGAATCTACAACCCATTTCAATTTTTCATTTATTATTATTATTAAATAATTACATAATATTTATTTATTAAATTTATATTTAATATAAATTAAAAAATATATAAAATATTAAAATACGTCAATTAATAATTTTAAAAGGAAAAAAAATTAACATAAAATACTATAAAATAAATTTTAATTTTTTATAAATTACTTTTAAACATTATTTCAAAAATTACATAATTATATAATAAATGAAAATATATGAATATTGATCTCTATTTGTAAAGAATAAAAAAATAAAAATTTTGATATAATTATATTTATATATTATTATATATAATATTAGATATATAATAAAATATATACGAGCATATATAGATAAAATAAAACAAATAAAACACCAATTATACCATTACACTTGGCAAGAAAAAAAATAAAATATGTGACGCCCCAAGGGCTTGAGACCATGTTTATCCACCACCTTCTACAACCCAACTCCTTAATAAATTATTAATTTCACTCTCTTCCACGTTATCATTTTATTATTTTATCAATTTTTCAATTTTTCTTAGTTTATTCACAACCTATAACCTATTTCAACTTATTATTTATTATTATCATTCAATAATTATTTAATATATTTTTATTAAATTTATATTTAAAATATATATTAAATTACTAAAATCTTCCAATCAGTAATTTTAAAATAAAAAAAATCAACAAAATATTACTAATTACACAATTATAAAATAAGTAAAAATATATGAATATTGATCTCTAATTGTAGAAGATAAAAAAATAAATTTTTTAATATAATTATATTTATATATAATTATATATAATATTAGATATATAGTATTATATATAAAGGTATATATAATTTTAACAAATTAAATAATGTGCCCAATCAACTATTGACATTTGTTAATTAAAACAAATAAACAATTCACGCCCTGCAAGGCGTAGTAGAAGCCGGTCGTGAGAAATTTTTTATTTTTTCTTTTCTTTTTAATTATTTTTTTTTGTCTTTTAGTGAAAGGGAGGGGGTCACGCTTTCCCGATAAACATGGTCTGAGAGAGCCCAAGTTGTGGAGGGGCGTGAATTATCTTTTCTTTTTTATTTATTTATTTTGTTTCTTAATGACGTTGAGGGCGTGACGCCCTCCCGATAAACATGGTCTAATAGATGTATAGCAGTGATTTTTAATTGTTTGACAAAAAAATAAAAATTAAAAAAATATTTTAAAATAAAAATTAAAAAAATATTTTAAAATAAAAAGTAAATTAATTATTAGTAAAATTTAAAAAAGTATATAGATAAAGTAAGTAAAGTTGTATTTTAAAATTAAAAACATGATTTTTTTTTAAGTGTGTCAAATATTATGAGATATTTTGAAAAGAAAATATCAACTGTTTTGTGACTGATGGAGTAAGGAGTATTAATTAATCTTACCCAAATTCTGGTTTTGACACACGACCCTTGCAAGAATGTCTAAAGTTTGATTCGAATAATATATAACACCATATTGCAGAAGAATAAAATGTTAAAGTTGATAAGAACTTTGATTCGATATTTGAATGGCGTAATAAATTAAATAAAGTACACTATAGTTTATCGAAGATGAATGAATGGATTTGTGGAGTGGTGAACGAGCAGGCTAGCTTCTAGAACATTTTATATAATTGTATTTTGATATATACTCAGTACTCACATCATGTTGAACACTACAAAAACCAATCAAAGTAGAGACCATTCAATTTTATTTTATTTTTGCTTTTTATCTGTCAATTGAAATAAAAGAAAAGAAGTGTTTTGTACTTTATGCTTACACGTGGGGTGCACTATATAATTTGTCTTCTTATAAATATATACGGAGTACGTTTTAATTCTTAGAAAACAAACAAAATAAATCACTTTCATAAGAAGCAAACATATAATATTTCAGTTTTGTAACAATAATTTTGCTGTACAGTAAATAACACTATCTGTTATTGCAAATTGACCCGCAACACAAAACAATTTTGTCTCCACCAGTTCAGAAATAAAATATCCAGATATCTTTATGTCAGTATAGTAAAAAAAAAATTGAATTTTTATTGTTACAATATAAATTACTCAACATGAACATTTGGAACAGTTGAACAAAGCAAAACAAAGACGACTACAAACATAACGTACGATGCACCATTATATTCGTGCTACAAGAGTTCGCCAAAGTTCGTCATTTCGATTTTCTTGTGAACATCACTTTCGTAAACAATTTGAACTTGTATTGTATATGAGCCATTTTTTTCCTAAGAAGAGAAATATACGTGAGATAGAAAAAAAATGAG
The DNA here is from genome assembly GCA_954870475.1 of Euphrasia confusa. Lineage (NCBI taxonomy): Eukaryota > Viridiplantae > Streptophyta > Magnoliopsida > Lamiales > Orobanchaceae > Euphrasia > Euphrasia confusa. The sequence goes on along the minus strand of OX940968.1, from coordinate 6,309,018 downwards.
TTATTGACCATGAAAATTCAAGTATTCATATAATTGACTATTTGACTTGTGACTTGATTTAGGGATTTAATTAATTATTATTAGTCATTTCAATATTCTTCTTTTTGGTTAATTGTTAATGACGAGTTTAACATTTAACAACTATATATACATATTGATATATAGATAAGATTATAAGATAGTACATCATATTAGCACGTGTCCTGATTTTTTAGATTTAAGTATTGCGATTTCAATTTGGTCACGGCAAATGACAGGGAATATTCCCCTATCCGTGGATTGAGGGATTACACAGGATAATGTAGTATGTAATCTTACTTTTATAGACATTGGTAAAGTACAAAATAAGTTAATTGTATTCCACTCATTATCGTGTTGAGCCTGCTATAATATCATTTTAAAATTGAGTTAATAATATTTAAAAAAAAAATTGTTAAGTTGATAAGATAATTCAACTTATATTTGACATTTATGATTTATTTACTATAAACGTGAAAAGTAAAAAATTTAGCGATGATAATGTGAATAGTGTATGGTGTAAGATTACACTTCGTATCGTCGGTGTAAAAAGTCACTGGACGCCCCTCAATCCATTTTCGTCTTCAAAAAATTAATTGTACAGTTTGACTACTGGAGAATATATTCGGACCATTAATATAAGTGTAAAGAAGTCCAACTTCTCTACCAGTTCGAGCTTTTAGATGAATCGGTTTCTAACATAGTATCAGAGCCTAGCCTTGTGGCAGGTTCTGAGTTCGACTCCCGTCATGTGCGACTCCACCCGAATTAATTATCCACTATAAATGTCTCCACTACTCCCCCTCACTTGTGGACCGATTTCAACCTCTTTGAGGAGGCTCAACAAGTGGATAATTAAATCGGGTGGAGTCTCCAATGGCGGGAGTCGAACTCAGGACCTCGGGTTATCCCAAGTCTCTATAGTCATGTTAGATGCCGCATCATCCAACAACTCGAACTGTTAGAGAAGTTGGGCAACTAGACATTTATAGTTGGCCGAATATATTCTCCAATACTCCCCCTCACTTGTGTAAAAGTTGAGTCAATAACACCTAACTGTTAGAGAAGTTGGGCAACTAGACATTTATAGTTGGCCGAATATATTCTCCAATACTCCCCCTCACTTGTGTAAAAGTTGAGTCAATAACACCTTAAAAGGCCTTTTAAGGTGTATACTGGCCCAACTTTGACATGGTATCAGAGCGGGCCCAATACGATGTGGATCCCCCAGCCGATGGAATTTCCGGCTCGCCACAAAGATGGCATTAATCCACGAGTAGAGCCGATGAAATTTCCAGCCTACTCGTGAGGGGGAGTGTTGGATATCCCACATCGATTGGAATAAGAATCCTGGGTTCACATATAAGTTGGAAAACCTTATCACCTCGGGTTCAGCCGATGGAATTTCCGGCTCGCCACAAAGATGGCATTAATCCACGAGTAGAGCCGATGAAATTTCCAGCCTACTCGTGAGGGGGAGTGTTGGATATCCCACATCGATTGGAATAAGAATCCTGGGTTCACATATAAGTTGGAAAACCTTATCACCTCGGGTGGAGTCTCCAATGGCGGGAGTCGAACCCAGGACCTCGGGTTATCCCAAGTCTCTATAGTCATGTTAGATGCCGCATCATCCAACAACTCGAACTGTTAGAGAAGTTGGGCAACTAAACATTTATAGTTGGCCGAATATATTCTCCAATACTCCTCCTCACTTGTGTAAAAGTTGAGCCAATAACACCTTAAAAGGCCTTTTAAGGTGTATACTGGCCCAACTTTGACATGGTATCAGAGCGGGCCCAATACGATGTGGATCCCCCAGCCGATGGAATTTCCGGCTCGCCACAAAGATGGCATTAATCCACGAGTAGAGCCGATGAAATTTCCGGCCTACTCGTGAGGGGGAGTGTTGGATATCCCACATCGATTGTAATAAGAATCCTGGGTTCACATATAAATTGGAAAACATTATCACCTTAACAAGGTCTTTTAAGGTGTATACTGGCCCAACTTTGACATTGACATTTAGTAAAATACTATTCCTTTCATTGTATAAAAATTTATAAAAAGAGTGTACATATTTTATGAAACGAAGGAAATAGTTGTTACTTAAAATCATGTTTAAATAAAATACGTATATTCACTTCCTTTTCTTTTTTAATAATTTATTTATATAGGCTCTTTTCTTTTGAAATTAAAATTAATTGAATTGGATTTATTGGTTTTGAATTGATTTTTTCAAATTATTTTTAAAAATTACTATATAGGATTTTTTATTAAGTCGATTTTGTAGCGTCACAAACAAATAAAATTATCGAACTAGTTGCTAAAGCAACTTGCCCGAGTCGATCTCTCGAGGAACACTACTATCGGCGTAAAAGCGTTTAATTGTTTGCAACGGGATTAAGGAAGTGAAATAGCATAATGCAAGAGGTTGTTTTTGGTTTTTGTAACTAATTCTAAAATAAACTAAGGAATTTGAAAAGACGAGAAAGCTAGTAAAAGTATCGAAAATGTTTTTGAATTAAATAATAAACAAACTAGGGTTTCGGGAATCGTGTTTATCGTTTTCGAGTTAAACCTTGAATTCATGAAATTATTTCAACATGTCCGTTCCCGGTTGATGTTAGTTCAAGATCGAATTCAAACATTAACCCTATTCGATATTCACTCAACCCTAGCCCTAGCAAAAGAAATTAGCTACTCATGATTTTAATCGAAAAGAAATTAAGTTTTTGAAAATAAAAATTCATGAAATCGAATTGCAAAGGTGGAGTAATATTGAAACAATTTATCAATCACGAAATTGAGGAAAGAACAAAACGAAAGAAGAAACGAACTTACTAATCAACAGTCAAATCCAAATCAAGAGTACCCGTCGGCGGAATCTCCGACTTTTACCGAGTTTCAATCCAATCCAAGAAAAAGCAAAGCGGGAATTAAAGCTACGTGACGAGTTCTAAGTGTTCTCCTCAAAAACGAAAATAAAATCTGAAAAGTAGTGTCTAAAACCCTAGGTTCAAATCCCAATAAGTAGGTCGAAAAACGGGAGTCAAATCGCGGTCAAAGCTGGAAAGGGGACCAGGCGAGCGCTGGAGGCCGAGGCGCGCGCTCGCGTCAGTCAGGAGGCGAGCGCCTGGCATGGGAAGCGGGCGCCTGGTCCGAAAACTGACTCTCTGAAGTCGACGGCAAGCGACCGCCTGGCAGGGTAGCGATCGCTCGCGGCATTGAGGAGGCGACCGCTTGCCAAGGAAGCGGTCGCTTGGTGCGTTTTTCTGAGCCTCTGAATTTAAAGGGAAGCGAGCGCCTGGAGGTGATGCGGTCGCCTGCGTGCTGTGGCAACCGGGCGCTTGGAGCTGAAGGATCGCCTGGTGCTGGGGTTGCGGTTTGGCTCTTTTCCAACTCGTTTCTGCTCGTTTCTTCAACTTTTCCATGCATGTAAGCTCAAAACCTGCACACTCAACACATGCATCAAACACACCAAAGCTACGAAGATTATGCCACGAAAACCATTCAAAAGACGCAACTCAAACACAAACGGACACGGTAAATCAACACAAAAACATGAACATCAATTTTGAAATATTATTTCGTATACTTATAAAAAAGCATATTCAATGAGACCTAGAGATCCTAAGTGCACTTCTAATCTACTCCTTCTTTCCAAGACTAATAGTCACATTACCTTCACAAAATACAAAAGAGGTGTGACTATTGTTCTAGTTAGGAGGAACTATTATATAAGTAAACAAAATAATATTTCAACTCATCATTAAATTTAAGTAAACGAGTTAAAGGTGTGGGGTATAAATACTTCTACTCGGTAGAAATAAATCATGGAGAAATTTTTAATATATTATTTTAATAGTTAATTAAAGATTAAAAATAAAATATAATATATATAATTAATAGTGGGCTTATAAAATGTACTTTATGAGGTAGAATGTATTGAAAGTGATAAATATCTAACTTCGATCGGAGAAGCTCTAAACATATACAAGTTCTATTATGAAAAAAAAACTATAATATTAAAAGTAAGAATAGTAACAATAATAAAAGTAATCAAAAGAATGAGTGAATTAAGCCATCTCAACCGAAAAACAAAAAATTAAACTCAAAATAAATTTATTTTTAAATTTATAGTAATTTGGCTACAATCGATAAATTAATAATCAAATTAAGACTATTTTTAAAATATTTTTCTTATATCACTTTTTATACAAATTTTATAAATAATAAATATTTTTACAAATTTACACTTAAACCACATAACTATTGACATTAAAAAAATTATTAAATATTATTTTTAATTTAAAATTTCAAACATAATAAATATAAAAAAATATTAAATAAAATATTAATTAAATATAAAAAGTTACATTAAAGCACACATGAAAAGTCACAATTAAATTAAATTTAATATTTAATTATACTAGTACCACTGTCCGTGCCGATGCACGTGATTTATTTATTTGAAATAATCTAAAGTTTTATTTAATTTTCAACGTATTTCACCAAAAATTTATTAATTGACTAAGATTTTATTTTATTTAATAATTTAACTCTCTCTTAAATTTGTAAACTCGTATTAATTTCATTATTAACCGTTATCTCAATTATGAAATTTTTATTATTTTCAAAGATTACGCATGTTTGATGTAATTTATAGTATGTAAGCTTCTTGGTCATAGTCGAGTGCATAGTCGAATGGTAAAGTCAGTGGTGATGTTGGTGTAATTTCCCGGCGACGCAGAGTTTGAATCTCGGATATGACATATTTTCGTTTAAATATTACGAAGTTAGCACTGGGGTAAGACTTATTGACTCTCTCTCACATGTGTCTGTTATTCGAGCACATCTACATCCTACCCGATTGAGGAGCCTCTGATCTGGTGGTAGAAGAATTCGAATCTCAGGTATGACAAAGAAGTTAGTACTGAGATGAGACCTATTGACTCTCTTCTACATGTGTTCCAGCAAAAGAACTGAATCAGAGATAAACTAAAAATAAAAAAAATCTAGTCGAACATAATTAATAACTCGAAAAAGATTTACATCCTACCCGATTAAAGAGCTTCTGATCTGGTGGGAGAGATTTACATCCTACCCGATTGAGGAGCCTCTGATCTGGTGGAAGAGGAATTCGAAATTCGAATATGACAAATTTTCATTTAAATATTATGAAGTTAGTACTGGGATGAGACCTATTGGCTCTCTCCTACATGTGTTCCATCAAATACTTAAAACAAGTGGGGAATAACGGAAAATTTTGATTCAAGAATCTGGGAAAAAATCATAATTAATACATAAAATTAAAAAAATCGAGGAAAAAAAATGAATGATGTAAAACAAAATTTACAAAACTGAATCAGAGATAAACTAAAAATTAAAAAAAAAATCCAGTCGAAAATAATTAATAACTCGACAAAGATTTACATCCTACCCGATTAAAGAGCCTCTGATCTGGTGAGAGAGATTTACATCCTACCCGATTGAGGAGCCTCTGATTAGTGGAAGAGGAATTCGAATCTCGAATATGAAAATTTTCATTTAAATATTATGAAGTTAGTATTGGGATGAGACCTATTGACTCTCTCCTACATGTGTTCCAGCAAATACCTAAAACTGGTGGGGAATAACGGGACAATTTGTTTCTGAAATCTCCGAAAAAATCATAATTAATACATAAAATTAAAAAAATCGAGGAAAAAAATGACTGATGCAAAACAAAATTTACAGAACTGAATCAGAGATAAACTAAAAATTAAAAAAAAATCTAGTCGAACATAATTAATAATTCGACAATTTGATTCTGGAATTTGCGAAAAAATCATAATTAATACATAAAATTAAAAAAATCGAGGAAAAAAATGAATGAATAGAAGAACATATAATGTAAATCGATTCAATGTTTAGAAAAATAAAATTTTACATCGAGAGAAAATAACATACCTAAAAAGTTTGATCATTTTTTTTTAATTACGGTGAATTAGAGAATAAGAAAAGATCGATTTTTATGAGATATGATTAATTAGAATTAAATTAATATTAATTGAATAAAAAAAGAATTTTAAGAAAAAGAAATAAAAACTTATATATTTAAGATTATGATTAATTATTATTACCAAAAATATATAATTTCAAATTATTATTTAGAACTTATATATAATTTAAATATGCTTAATAATATTATTGTTTAGAATTTATAATTTTTTTATTTATAATTTATAGTGTGAACACAATATTATTATTGCTTTTCTATTGGTCTGGCATTAGTGGATCAGAAATTATATATGTATAGATAGATTTTTGTAATATTTTTTTTTATTAAAAATATTTTTATTAAAATTTATTTTAATTATTAATGATATAATTATTAAAAAAATTACATTACAAAAAATATTAAATAAAAAACTAAAACTAAAAATTAATAAATCATTTTTATTAATTTTTTAAAAAATAATCATTTTATAAATAATTAAAATAGTTTTTTATTTAAATTTAATAACGTAGATTTATGTTTTGTGCGTAATTCCACTCCTCTCAAGCCAATATTAAGTTAACGTCTTGGTATCTAATTAGAGGATCTCTCCTATTTCAAAATAAAATTTTAGTATTGATTAGAGTACGAGTGAAATTAACTCTAAAGGCTTTTTCTTCTAGAAGACTGCTTTTTTGAGTTGCTTTTTTTGAGTTAGTGGGTGTGTACATCCATCCCTGTCCTAATGTCTATATATATCCAAACTAACCAGGATGCCCATCTTCATCTTCTAGAACCGCAAGTGGTCGCGAAGAGGTTTTCCTTTTTTTTTTAGGGTGTATAAAATCGAAAACCCATTTCTATTAGAAACGGGTCAATCGCATACATTGATCTATTTACAAATGTAAATTAAAAACAATTATAAATGAAATATTTTTTTACATATTTATTTATATTTATACCACTATTTTTTTTTATACATCTTTCTTTATGTATTATCTAAGAGCATGCTTAATGGTAGATAAAATTTCTATGTGGGGGCACCATTGGAAATGCAAGTACAATTGAGTATCAAATTGTTTATACTATATACAAATTGAAGATATTTCTTATTTTGTGGGTCTTATATTAAAAAATAAATAAATAAATGTACTTCAAACCATTGATATAGTAAAGTACAAATATAGTGTGACTTGGGTACACAATTGGAAATATTCTAAGGAGAAGAGTGAGTACATCTTTTTAAATAAAAAAAGTAGAAATAATTATTTTATTAAATGAAAAAGTAAGAAATGTGTGACCCTTATATGGAAATGGAGGAGGAAGTATAAACTATAAAATCAAAAACCCATTATAGGGATTTTATTCAGTCAATCATATTCATATACAATATGGATCTTATTCCGGGTCTTCCGTACGACATGGGTCTCGAATGTCTGGTTCGAGTCCCTTATCACCACTTCTCCTCTGTTTCTTCCGTCTGCCGGACCTGGAACCGCCAGATTCACCTTCCCGACTTCTGGCGCCTCCGAAAATCCTCCGGTCTGACCCGGCGAGTCCTCGTCCTGGCCCAAGCCCGCGTCGACCCGACCCGGGAATCCGCCCCCAAGAAAGACGCCGCCGCCGCCCTGGTATACCGGCTGACCGCCTGCGAGCCCGATACCGGCGCCTGGGCCGAGCTGCCGCCGGTCCCCGGCGGTCTCCCGCTGTTCTGCCAGCTGGCCGCGGTCGGGGCGACCCTGGTGGTGGTGGGCGGGCTGGACCCGGCGACCTGGGCCGCCTCGAGCCGCGTCTTCCTCTACGACTTCCTCTCCGGCGAGTGGCGGCGCGGCGCCGACATGCCCGGCCCGCGGCGGCTGTTCTTCGCGTGCGCTGCCGACTCCGGCAGCCGGACGGTGTTCGTTGCCGGCGGCCACGACTGCGAGAAGCGGGCCCTGAAATCGGCGATGGCGTACGACCCGGGCCGGGACGAGTGGGCCCCGATGCCCGACATGGCGGCCGAGCGCGACGAGCCGAGGGGCGCGTGGGCCCGGGGCAAGTTCCACGTGGTCGGGGGGTACCCCACGAGTGAGCAGGGCCGGTTCGGGGCGGACGCCGAGGCGTTCGACTGCGCCACGTGGCGGTGGAGCCCGGTCGAGGAGGGGTTTGTGTTGGATGTGAAGAGGGGAAAGTGGGAGAGTGTACTGTTGGATTTCTCAGGGCATGTTCAGTCTGGCTGTTCTTTGGAATTGTGAGCTGTGTCATGTGTGTGTGTTCTGTTGTTGCGTTGTCTCAACTCTTCTCCCACCTTAATTAGTTTAGTTAACTACTCTACTTTTTTGTGGAGTGAATTTTTAAACGGAACAAATTTTCCATTTGTATGCTTTGGAAGGATAAAGGAGTTTGTTGGATGAGAAATTATTATTGATTTTGAGAGTGTAACTATGTGACAGTGTGAAGTGCATGTTTGTCTTAAAATTCAAAAATGTAACTCATAGAACCTTCAATGTAATGTAATACTTACTTAGGTTACACAAATGGAAATGTGTAGTATTAATTCTTTGATACTACAATTTGAGGAGACACAAGAAACTTAAATTTTTTGATACTATAATTTAAAAACTTTACCTTCGTCTGATTGTTGGTTCTTATCGATCATGTGAAATGTAAATCAAAAGATGTTTTCGAGTAGTAAGCATCTGTGTCAAAGAGCTAACATTGACAAATTCCATAATAATTGAATGAACAAATTGTCCTACTCGATAATCGAATCTGCATCGTCGAGAAATTGTACTCAAATCTCCAGAAACCTTAATTTGACCTTGCTTTTATAAATAACAATTTAATATTTCTATTATGCCAATAAATATTTCTATTTTAGAGCATCTCCAATGGTATACCTCATGTTAAGGTACAATTTAAATGACACATCATAAAATAATTGTACCTATCAAATTATACCTTTTCATCCCAATGGTTTGGGTACAATTTTTTCTCTTTATGCATGTGGGACCCACATGTATAAGACACATCAAATTGTACCTGGTATCTAAACTTTGATACTCAAATTTCTCTCTCCTCAATTGTACCCACATCTCCAATGATGTACCTAAGTACAAATTTGATACTCAAATTTCTCTCTCCTCAATTTATACCTACCTACCATTGAGGATGCTCTTAGAGCATCTCCAATGGTATACCCAAACATAGGTATAATTTAGTGACACATCACTTGACACATCACATATATTTTGTACCTATCAATTTGTACCTCAATGTCCCAATGGTGTAAGATGAAATTGTTCACTTTTTGGCATGTGGGACCCACACAACAAGACACAATACAAATTGTACCTAGTATCTAATATTAGATACTCTTTTTTTTTCTCTTTCCTATTTGTACTTCATCTCCCAATGGTATACCTAGTTACAATTCTTGCCGCATGTGAATTGTACCTACCATTGGGGATGCTCTTAGTCTTAATTATTTTTACTGATTTTGGAGGTAAATAGTGCTTACTGAAAAAATCGAACTTTTTAGATCTCCACTCATCTCCTCCACTCGCCTTCTACAGTTCTACCTCCTCATTCCAAACACCTCCGCCGCCAAAACCCTAACATCAAAACACCCACCATTCCGGCAATCCATTCCTCATTTTTCCCAGCATGTCGGTCGATAATGGTTTGATCAAATCGGTGGTGATAGATAACAAAGGCCGAGCTCTAATTTCCGCTCGTCCCCTCAAGGCCGGCGAAATTATCCTCAAAGATTCCCCCATCCTCCTCTACCCCAACGCTCCTCTCGGCGCCGCCGCCAAATACTGCTCCCACTGCTTCCGAACAATCCCACCCCACTCCCCGACCGCACTCCCCTGCCCTAATTGCTCCACCTCCTCACTTTTCTGCACTCCGCGGTGCCACTCCATCGCCCTCTCCTCTTCCCACACCCCCTTCGTCTGCCAAGCCCTAATCCGCCTCTCCGCCGCCGACTCCCCCCTCCTCCGCCACGACCACGACCGCCACGTCCTCGCTCGATTTCTCGTCTCCGCCTACAATCTCGCAATCGCGTCGCCCTCCGATTTCCAGACGCTTCTCTCACTCCAAGGCGAGCCCTCCGTAACCGAAGAGTCCACCTTCCTGCACTCGCTGATCTCATCCGTCGTCCCTGTTTCCCCCAATTTGACACAATTAGGGTTTTCAGTGGAGCTTACATCCGCCCTGCTCGCTAAAGACGAGCTTAACTCGTTCGGGCTGATGGAGCCTTTTAGTCCGGATAACTGTGATAGGTCCGTTCGGGCCTACGGGATTTACCCGCGGGCCTCGCTTTTCAACCACGACTGCCTCCCGAATGCTTGTAGATTCGAGTATGTTGATTCGGCCAATGCTTGTAATACCGACGTTGTCCTCAGGGTTCTGCATGATGTGGCTGCGGGCCGTGAGATTTGTATTAGTTATTTCCCAGTGAATTTCAAGTTCCAGGAGAGGCAGAAGAGGTTGAAGGAGGGTTATGGGTTCACCTGTGATTGCGATCGGTGTAAAGTCGAAGCAAATTGGTCGGATGCTGAGGAGGATGAAATGGATGCTGAGGATGATGATATGGATGAAGATGAAATGGATGCTGAGGAGGATGATGATGGTTTGGAGGATGGGGCTGTTCAAGAGAATGGTGATGATTTTCCCCACGCATATTTTTTCTTGAGGTATATGTGCAATGGGGAGAATTGCGCGGGTACGTTGGCTCCTTTACCGCCAAGTGATGCTCGGGCGGCTAATATTATGTCTTCAATTATGGAGTGCAATGTTTGTGGGAACTTGAGCAAATTTGAAGAGTGACACAAGAGGGATGAAAGTGAGTTCGTTAAGGAATTTTTTTTGACTTGGTGAAATTTTTGATTTTGAGTTTATGTTCTTGAACTCGTTTCAGTTTCATTTTGAACTAATGTATGTGACTTCGCCAACGAGTTTTTGTTTTCGGGTTTAGGGTATGTTGATTTTCTTTTTCATAGTGTCCAGTTATCTTGTGTGCCTGTGGTTTATGTTGAATGTTTATTTCATGAGTTATATAGTATGATTTCTTCGGTGCTAGTGAAGTTGAAGGACAACATGTATGGATTGGCGGGGATTGAATTAGGGTGACACGGGCCGATCATGCTCTGTGGCTCAGTTAACCTGTGTAAGCCCGGTCGGATAGTTCTACTACCTCTATATCATCACAAAAAAAAAATTGTATAAAAAGTCAGTAACTGGAGTATACTAGTAAAAGTGATCTCACTATAAAAGGAAAATGTGATAGATTGGTAGCATCTTTGCTTAGTTCTCATCATGAAAACTTGATGCAAACACTTTTTAGTGGAAAGATGCTTGAAACCAGATAATGATTTGTTCGAATACTACTTTATCTTCATGCACTTGTACAGAACCTCACCAAATTTCTGGAACATGTACTTCTTCAAGTACATCTTCTCCACCTTCTCTCTACCTCTTATTCCCATTTCCTGCCTCGCCGATTGATTCTGGAGTAAGAACTCAAGATTCCTTGCAAGAACTCGCGTCCCCGGGCGGCCTAAAGGATGGAGTAGACCGGTTACATTGTGCTCGACTATCTCCTTCGTGCCTCCAGAATCCGTTCCAAGCACCTGCAACAAACAAACACTAACATGATGAGGATCTCAAGCAACTTCATGATTTATCGGAACCTAACTAAAAAAATGAAACAAATAATTTCATTTTGTACTATATACGGGATAGGGATAATAACACCACTCGGAGAAGGGGGACGGAACTTGGCTGTAGGTTTATCCAAATTACCCGCATAAAGGAAACAAATATCCAAAACTTGAAGTCAAGGTGTTGTACTACTAATGGACTTCTTTTTTGAAACAAGGCCAAAGTACAAGGGTGGTATTTGTAATTATTTATAGGAAAGATGTGATCCTAAATTCCATAGGAACTTACCAACAGAAAAAGAATAAGGTAGTCAGCCAGTAAATCAATTGAGTTGAGAAACAGTTTTTAATCTCAGTGACAAACAGAACAGTTAGTAAGATTCAGGCAAAAATTAGATGGATGGAATGAAAATTCAGAAGAGTCGATAAGTAGATTATGAAGAAAAGAAAAGGAAAAATGAATACTGCCGTACAGGTAGTCCAAATGCCATGGCTTCAATTGTTACTCTTCCAAATGTCTCTCCAAGTCCCTGAAAAAAGAGAATGTACTACTAATTAACAAAGGTTCTCACCGAAATCAAATAAATGATTAAAAAAAATTTTATAAAGTGATTCAAGAGAAGAATTAGTTCTACCTTAAATCTTACCTAGAATGTCATAGATATTTGTAGTGGAAAAATAAATGAATCAGAAGTTCATGTTCTCTCATTGTCTTAATCATGGCCAAGAAAAACTAACAATTATTAATTAAGCTATTAAAAGCATTTTTCTAAAAACAAGCAGTCATCTTTATCTACGATATAAAAGGAATCGCACCTGAGAATTCATGACATAAACATCTGCTGCAGCATAAATCGAGGCAACCCGAGTCGTTGCTGGAGTCCACAAAACGGACCCTGACATATTTGAATGCTCGGATAGAAACCTAAGAAGGGTCTTCACATAAATCCCCTTATTACTCTTCGACCCTACCGAACCAATCAGAATCTTGACACCCTTCAACCCCTTCTCTTCAGGCAAAAGATTACTCGAGGAATAATCATGAAACGTCGAAAGCGAGTCTTTCATTGGTGGGCTAGATTCAATCATCAACCGAGCTGACTCGAGAAGCAACAGCTGACCCTTACCGGGATTTATACTGCTCAGTGTAATAGCAAGCATGTCATTATCACTAAGCCCCATTTCTTTTCTAACTGCCTTTCTCAAAGACTGTCTTTTTTCAAGCATATTCTCTGTTGTGAAAGACGGGGAGTTTAGAGAGGAAGAGATGCCGGCCGAGAAAGCCAGCTCATCATTGACGGAGAGTGGGACCAATGCAGGTTTGGATTTTAACTGGATATTTTCTTCTTCACACCAGGATAACCACTGTTTGGATTGTGACTCGGAGAGAAAGATTAGCTTCTTGACTCGGTTGAGGACAGGCTTGGTTCGATTGAAATACTCTCTTCTGTTTTCCATGATCCACCACATGATTTGGCTGGAACCAAGCACGGTGCGTGACAGGTAATTTTCTGAGATCACAATAAAAAAAAAAGGTCTCAGATGTTGGAACATTATTCTTTACTGTATATAATTGCAATGTTGTTATCTAATAATAATAATAATGATAATGATAATGCTGAAGCAGGATAGGAGATGTGCATGGATGATCTCCTAGAGAATAATATCCTACAATCCTGATTACACAACAATAACAACATAAGAAAGCAAACTAATTTTGCAATAAAAATAGGCTGAATTACAAAAAAAAAACTGCCCTGAAGTTTGGGGTTATTTCAAAAACAACCCAAAGAAGTTTGAAATTACGAAAAACTACATTTCGTGTCAAATGTTATTAGGTTGACTGCAATCTGATTTGTACAAGGAGGATGGTTTGAATGTTTTTTGCTTAAGAAGGTGGTAAGTGCAATACGAAATCTTTATTAATTTTTTTTTTTTTGAAAATTTGTAAACAAACTATACACTAACACAAATGATCATATAAACACAAGAAAACATTATGAAGCAAAAAATTATGGTGTTTGTTTCAGGGTTTAAATTTTTAGTATTAGGTAGTCAATAAGACAATAAGTGCCATCCTCTGGCTACACAAACATCAAAATTTACAATTAATGGCAGTTACATTTTTTATGGTGTGTTTCATTTTTTGCAAATGAAAATCAGTTAAATTCACATTTTCAAACACTGGTTTCACAAGTCTCCATAAAGAAAATGCGGCTATGATCTCCTGGAAAATTATCTCATCACACAATCCTGGTTATGAAGCATAAGAAAACAACATTCATTTTGTAGTTTTTTTTTTTGGTTTTTTTGCAACCAACAAGAATAATCAGTAAAAGTGAAGAACCACATTATTGTACATTCTTACACCACATTTAGCAAGTTATCACAAAGACTAGTTGTTTTAAAAAAAATAATCATTAGAAGGGTTGAGTTTTCTCACCAATCCAGGAAGAACAAACGGCAGACCCCGCAATAATAATATCCGCCTTCATAGCAGTTCTGAAGCTCAAATCTGTCTTGTCCTCCAGCACTTTGATCTTCCTCCTACTAAGCTCTGGCATCAAACCACCCTTCCTACTGAGAACTATCACCGAAATTGTGGCCCCACAGCTCAAGAACTCCGTCGCCAGCTCCATCATCGCCAGTGGGGCTCCTGTCATTGACAGCTCGTGAAATATCAAAACAAACTTCCTTGACCAAACAAGCCGAGCAAACGCGCCCTTCCTGTCGCAAGTCCCCCTCCTCCTTTCCGGGCTCCACTCCAAAACTGAATCCTCCACCGACCCAAATGGACCCACAAGAAGTCCGTAAGTCGTGTTCTGCTTTGGAATCTCCTCAACTTCGGCTTCAACGTCTTCTTCTATTACCACATTTGGTTTGCTCTGGTTTTTTCTACGAGAACTGCGTGTGGATTTCTTACTTCTCTTTTTAGACGCCTTTGACTTGTTTGATGAAATGCCTCCACTCACATTCTTGCTAAAATGCATGTCTGTATTCATGAAACTCGCCCGAGCAGTGATGTTTTTTTGCAAATGATTACCACCAGAGTTGACATTTTCGGTTAGACCCCTCTTGTTATCGGTATTCTCGCCTCCATAGCCGCCACTGAAGAGATTTTCCTTGTTGTCCCCGTGGGCCCATCTTGACTGGATGTAGAACCCGGCATAGGCCCAGAGAGTGATCAAGAGCAACCAAAGGATGACCCGGTTATTTCTGAGACAATGGGAACTGAACCCCAATAAACTCTTGCCATCTCTTCTCGGAGTCCGTCCTGAGTTTAATCTCCTGAAAGAAGGGGAGCCTCTGGGTGATGATGACTTTCCGTAGGAAGGAGACTTTAAGGAACCACCGCCGCTGGGCCTTAACGGCGACATTCTAACCAGACTTCCCTCCTCCATTGTTTGGGGGATTTTTCAGAAAAGCTTCTCCGTAACAATTTCTAGATGCAGTTTACACAAACACATGCCAAAGAAATTCAGTTATACAAAAAAAATCTTGAATATCCAATGCACAAATCCTCGCTTACCTGCACGTGAAAATCAGGAGTTCGCAAACAACATTTTGGAATCAAATCAATCCAAGAAAAACTAACGAGTAAAACAATACGCATTCAAATCTTAAATAATTAACAGCATAACAACTAAAAATTAAACCAAAAAGGGAGATATCGTATATATTGGATCAACTCATGATCTAAGAAATTAAAGAAAAATTGAAGGAGAAATAAAAATAAAATCCCCAAAACACACCAAGATTCACGGCGGTGATTTTGAAAAGATTAGCGGCGAACAACGGCCGAGAGAATCGAGTGCTTTGCGAGCGAGCAGCAGCTAGCAAGTGAATGGCAGAATGGGGATTAGTTTCACACGCGAGTATATAATCAATCGATCTCGACTCGAAGAAGTTTTACTTCAAAAGATCCCACAGTAAAAACTCAATTATTAGTATTTTTTTCCTGTAGGGAGAAATCCGAAATCGGAGTGGATGAACTGCGAGTCCACCGACAAATCCAAGCAAGTAAATGTGTGTGTGTATAATGAGTGTGTGCTTATATAATTACCGAATTGAACTTTTTGACTTGAGTCACTCAGCTGTGACTGTGACTGCAGCTGCGGTAAATTCTAGAGAGAGAACGATGGAGTTGGCACTGTGTGTAAATGGCGGAGAGAGAGAGAGATATAGCACGTGATGAAATCAAATATTTCCCCCCACTTTAATTAGGTGATAGTGTGATAGTAAAAATCTAAGTTGAAGGTAAATTAGTGGGAAAACATTTTTTTTAATGTGACTATATTATTTTAAAAAATGTTATAAGTTGTAGTATAAAAAAATAATTAAAATGGTATAGTTGGGAGATTTATTATTTATTGTCGGGTCAAAATTATAGTCAAAACTTCTTCTTTCAGTTTTCTTGGATACATCATACATGTTTATCTGAAAAGGAGAGAGTTATAACTTTTTTCAAAAAATACAAAAAAGAAGGTATGTTTCTCTAAAACGAAAGAAATATAATACTAGTATTGTGATTGATTTACCGCCTTTATGTGACAATATAATTATCTTGTTATAAAACTCGTAATGGTGTTGTGAAGACTCGTTATTAGATCATTCAAACATATTTATCAAAAATATAATTTACTGATAAGAATGTTGAATAATCGCTTGTCGAGTCCGTTGTGTATCTTTGTTTGCTTCCCCTTTTAATTTGTGTTGTTAGATCGCAAAATAAAATTTATTACTATTTACAGAAAGATGTACCATTCATATAGACATGTGACAATTGATAGGGTTTAGTGATTGATGATAAATATTTCATAGGTTCGGCCATGGTAATTACCTTCATCTGAGTCAGTAGGTTTTTTTTCTGTTCAAAGGACAATAAATCAATTAGGCTTTCTTTTCAAGTTGCACAAGAAGGTGATGCAGAAGCATTGCCTCTAAGTTACTTACCTTCATCTGAGTCAGTAGGTTTTTGTTTCCTTCACCACTTTCTAGCATAACTAGAAGGATTTGCTGACTTATTTTCCACTGTATTTCTTGTAGATAATTAAACTTAACTGATCATACACAGTCATATATAAAACTCCAGCACAGTGGGAAAACAAAACAATCAAAACACGGATCTAAGATTATATCGAATTTGATGATGCCTAATTCAAACATATAAGAATTATATCACATAACCTTTTCTAACTAATGTAATAATAGAACCAAGTTTTGAAATATTTGATAACTTGTGCAAAACGCAAATATTTGTAATATCCATGTATTTGTAAGATGCCAATGTAAATATATAATGGTTACACGTTGCACCTACTTAAAAAGAACAAGTCAAGAAAAATCTATCGAGTAAAGGAAACAAAATAAAAACATTTGTCGGTCACAACAGTCCAATGCCAGAAATCAGAAGCTTATTCTCAAATTTCAAACCCAAATATAACATAAAGACAGAATGGCTGGTAGGTCTCATTAGAAAAAACACCTAAAATATGTTTTAACTCAGACAAGATATGTGAGAAACTGCAAGTTCCTGAAACTCTTTATGAGTGAGAGATAAGAACCAACCAAGAAATCGAACAGGAAAAACTGTAGTTTTAAAAGAGCACAAATATACCTGTTATTCCAATCAACCTATTACAACAGCCTTCTTGCAAACTCCACAACAAAAAAAAAACAAAAAATTCAACAATAACCTGCATACAAAAAATAAATATCACTTCATATGTTCAACGTGAAATAAAGGGTTATTTATATAAGTACCTTTGTGGTTTAGTGTAGTTACAAAAGACCTTATATTTCCACTAAAAAGGGGTATTTGCAATTCTGAAAGATACTGGAGTTTTTACCAGATACTCAAATATCAAGTTTAACGATGGACACACAATAATTTTAGGGTTATGCTTAGATTGAAAGACTTGAGAGAGATTTTTAAAAAGAATAATCAGCTTAAAATATGAGTTTGAAGGAGTTGGAATATATCATATAATGATCTTCCATTCAAATGAAGATTGAAGACCAACATAATTGTCACTAATATAGCCATTTGATATCCTCAGTTCTTCTATATCCGTAAATTCAAATAAAGCATAAGATAATATTTTCTTTGTAGATCAAACCTTTTGGAGAACATAACTATGAGCTCTTTCTTGATTGCTCATCATGATCTCGCCAAGGGTTGAGAGCATCTCTCATTGCTTGAGCTTCAGGCGAACTCTCCCAAGCCCTCTTCTCCGACTCCAAAACGGCTACTTTATCATCTGCAAACAAAACAATCCAGATAAAGAAGCAAGTTTAAGATCAGCATATGGTACTGTAAAATCAAGGTGAGTGAAAACGGGACAACGATCTGGTTTAACAAATTCACATGAAAACACACTATAAAATGCTATCAAACAGTGAAAAAAAATTGGCCAGGATTTCATTGATCAATCGACATTCAAATTAAGGACACGACCCCCACGGGTCTAATTTATAAAAAAAAACGGAATTCAAAGCAAACGTTGGTCACTGTAACTGAGATTCGTCAAGCTACTCCCAGAGTTTTCACAAGTCAAAACCAAATAATGACATCTCGGAAATCTGAAATCTCATATCGTAATACTCCATATTAGTGCCGAAAGGGAAAGACATACACAGCAGAAACGTTTTTCAAGTATTTTAAAAAAGAGTATTCATATTCATCGTTTCCTCTTAGAAGCTGAAAATGGTTCCACCCGCCTAATAGACATAATCAATGCAGTTAAACCTTAGCGCGCACAGAAGAACACATGGTGAATCATCGATGATATCTTAAAAAAAACATGAAAAATAAACCCTAGACAGTTAATTAAATTCCCAATTTTCAGAATTAATTAAAAATTGAAAAATTAAAAAACGATGAGAAGGAAGGGTCTCACACAGAAGCCGGTCTTGATCATGAAATACTCCATTGAACCGCCGATCACAGCTGAAACAGCTGCTATCTTCATGTACCAATTCAGAAACTTCATCGACTACTTTGCGACGAGACTGCCTCCGCCCTCTCCCTCTCCCTCGTAGTCGGTAGTCAAGTGTTTACCCCTCTTCTACTTAGAATACTATTAACACACTTTTTAATAATAATTTTTTATTAAAATATAATTTGGAATTTATTTTTTATTTTTCTTTAAATTCTTTTATGATTACTTTAATTTTGACAAACTTATTTAAAATAGCTTATAAAATTTTACGTTTTATAAGTTGTTTTAAGAGCTGATAAGCTGTTACGTCTTATTTAATAAATAAGTTGTTAAACCGTTTGGATAAAATAGATATTATATAAACTTATAAGATGTTAATTTGTTTGGATCTTATATAAATAAAATTATCAAAAATAAATTGTTATATATGAAAAAAAATATTTAAAAATAATTATATTAACTAAATAATAAATTTGAAATTTTTGTATATATATAAAAAGTAATAATTTGAAGGAAAGTTTGGTCTTTTAATGTTTAAGTTACAAGAGCTTATAAGCTTTTTAAAAAAAGGGAAAATGGCAATAAGGCCAATTTTCAACATTTTTTCGGCAATAAGGCTTTCGAGAAATTACGCGTGCCGATTAGACCACCTAAATTGTGCAAATACACTATTACCCTTTCTTAAATTCCAGATCTCCCGCGAGCTCATTTGATCGATCCAATCTAACCATCCACCCACCCCCTTCTCCCCCAAATTCCAACATCCGAGTGCACAAGTTGTCGATCGGGAAGCTCGATCTGGCCGGCGGCGACAACATGACCCTCCGCGCCGACGTGTGGGTGAGGAACCCGAACTTTGCGAAGACGGTATAGGCAGAGAAAAGGACGGCGGCGACGAGCGGCGCGGAACGAGACGGACCAGATCGAGGCGGCGGAGGCGCGGGCTTGCCATGGGGCTTCTGCTCCTGGAGGTCGCCGACGGTCTCTTCAACGAATGTCGTCCATCGGGGTCGATGTCCGGTGCTGCGGCGTAGATCGGAACAATCAGGGCTTGGCTCGGCTTGAATCGGACTGAACCGACGACAGTGGGTCATGGGCTCGTGGCTTCGCGTCGAAGCTCCGGTGGTTTCCGTTCGCACATCGCTGCCTGAATAATTCCAGGCCTTTCACCGCCGATTCATCGCGGTCCGATTCCGAAATCCCGAGACATTGGTTCGCTCGCATCTCAATTCATCAGGTTCAAAATATCAACGAACTAATCTCTGAAAATCGCTCCTCTTCCCTGGCCTTCGCTAACTCATTTTCTCTTTTTCCGTATTCTGAAATCGGATTCGATCTTTTTCTTAAGTAAATGTTTTTTATATATTATTAATCCAACAGTAATGGTGATTCTATTGGCGTTTGATTTTGTGAACTATTCACAGGTGAGGAGATTAGAGGCGCAAGGCGTGCCGTCGCAGCAAGCGGAGGCGATAACAAGTGCTTTGACTGAAGTCCTCAACGATAGCATAGAAAATGTTTCTCATTCCTTTGTCACCAACTGAAATGCAAAGAGTATGATTACCTTATTTTTCTTGATTATGGAAATATGTTTTCAATTTAAAGTTTTTCCGTGTGTGTGTAGAATGATATCCGTGTTGGAATAGGTGACCAGCGAGCCAATGGTTGGCCGAGCGGTTAACCGTATTCCGTTATATAACGGTTTATTTCGTTAATTAATGAAACCTATATTAATGGCATATACTATATCTGCTCCCAATGTTGAATCATAGATATAGTCCTGTACAGTTACACATGTTGTATGAATTCGGTTTTGTGGAAACCGAGAGATAATTCTGTTAACGCAACGTAACTGGTCAAACTCAGTTCCTAGTCGATGGGTTACGCCAATAACAAGGATACCCGGCCTTTCCCCCTTGAGACTAGCACTTAGTGTATGTGGGCTAATCTCGAGCCTCGGTGTTGGGACATCGACATACTTGAGTGGGTGCTCACTGTTGATGAGTTCACTGAACCCCCTCTCCCTGGAATCTCTAAGTGGTTAACACTGATCGAGTAGAGAATTCCATAATATAGTTGTACACAATTAATCCTTAAGACCCAGACATCACCGTGAATTCATCAGAGGACTAGCTGTATCGTGACGTGTCTCTGATTCCCTGGAAAGGGAGTAAGTCGAAAAAGGAGACAATGTTCGTGCAGTTCGAAATCTGATGTGAAGTCTGTGCATGGTAGTAGGGGATCTGATCACTTGATATAGATCATGGATGTCCTGTGTGTTCTGATGGTTCGTAGTCCCGGAATCTCTGGCCAGAGTTGAATAGTGAGGTGATTAGAGAAATGTGTTTCTCTAAATCAATCACGAATGGATTTTACGAAACCTAGAACGTACGCACAGTTATCAAACTCAACAAGAGATCTCGATTAACCAATATCTCTAGTTTGATCGGGACATATGTATCGGAGGGATCGTACTGTACGCTAACTATATTACAAGGTTCTTGCAGGCACTTCATTTGTATCTAGGGAATTAGTGAAGCGTGGCTGCTAGACGCTCGTCACTGATTCGTTGGGCACCGACTTGTTCGGAGATTAAATAATATGATTATTAATCTAAAACTCTTGGGAGTAGTTGAAATAAGAACAATATGTTGTTCGAATCACAATATGTTGTGAGCCCACGGCTAGTTATACACCTGAACCATTGAGGGTCACATTCTCGTGTAAACCGATCCTTGAATACGATCATGTATTAATTAACTGTTAATTAAGTACATATAGTCGGAGGTCAATATGATTGAATCCGAGATTCATAATTGTGATTATGAGTTGAAAATAATACTGAGCTAAAGAAAACGGACACAATGGTGTACACTTTCTATTTTGGGAAATTTCCCGATTTAGCAGTACCCTTGAAATGGGCTTTCCGATTTTGTGAAATTGGAAATTTTTATTTTTATCTTATATTGATGAGAAAATTAAAACGAGAAAGAAAATATAATCGTTATATTTTTCGGAGATGAAATTGATTGTCAATTTTGGAGAAACGTAATGACGGCTAATGTATTGGGCCGGCTAGGGTTAATGGATCCGATCCATTAGGGTTTGAGCCCAACAAGCTCCTTTCTTCACCTATAAAAGGAGCTCCATAGGCATGAGAAAAAACACACCAAAGTGAAGAGCTCAAAACCCTAGCCTCACTTTCTCTCCTCTCCTTCTCCCTCTCGTCCGCCCCCTCGGCTCCTCCCTCGGAGGACTGCCGATCACCGGAGCCGCCTCCCGCCGCCGCCTAGTGCCGCCGCCGGCAGCCGCCTCCCCTCGCCGGAATCCGATTCCGGCACCGTTTTTCCGGCCCGTTTTTCCCGTCGTATTCTCCCTTACGTGTTTCTAGTGCAATACGTAAGTTGGATTACCTATACGAGGTGAAACCTGATTAGACGAGAGACGCCGAAGGAACGCCCGAGCACAGCCCGAGTCGCGCCCGTGCGCTCCAGCCGTGACACACGAGCCCAGCCGAGAGCCCCGCCACTCGCCCGGCTCTCCCCGCACACGACCCGTGCCGTCCCCGCGTCGCATCCGCACTACTTCCGACGAACCTCGTTTCGTCCGATGAATCCCTGAGGTACTTACGCTTAAATTTAGATTTAATTGTTTGCGTTAAATGTTTGCGCTATGTACTGTTAATGTTTGCGCTATGAGATTTTTAATTGATATAGAAAAATTAATTGTGATTAATTTAAATGTCAATTAAATTCAAATAATATGATTATTTTAATTGTCAATTTGACGCAAACTAATTATGTGCACATGTTTACGTAATTAATTATATATGTGTAATTAATTAATTTGATTAAATTAATTGCACAATTAAGTTGATTAGAATTAAATAATATGATTATGTTAATTGTGAATCTGATGCAAATTAATTATGTCTGTTTACGTAATTAATTGTAATATATTAATATGATTAATATAATTGCGCTAGAAGTAATATATTAATATGATTAATATAGTTGCGAAGTAATTAATTTATATGATAAATTTAATTGCGCTAGATTTAATTTATGTAGTATGTGATGCATTAATTAAATATTTAATTATTTAATAATTAAATTAAATGGTGAATTATTGATTCTAATAGATTTGAATTAAATCAATTAATGCATGTAATATTGAAAATATGATTTTCAATCAAATAAAATAAATATAATGTAAAATGTTTACATTAATGAAAAACGGTTTTTCATAAAATTTTTGTTTTCCGCTGCGTATACATGCACGATCCCCAACAATCCGCCTAGTAAGGATATCGATATTAAGCATCATAAAGAGGCTAGTCGGTAAAAGCTCTTCGTAAACATTTGAACTCATAATGCCGAGTTCTTGTTTTTATGATTTGCTGCAATATTATAGTTTTATGATTTGCTGAAATATTATTTCCTTGGTTTCTGGTAGGCAGCATGTCTTTGATGGATGCTTGCATTCCACTTAGAGACCATGTAGCAGGTTTGTTAAATACACTGATCGAGCCTTTGATTTATTTTTGTTTACCTTACATTGTCCAATACACTAGACTTCATTATTTTTTAAGCTTATTTTCTGTTTTTTTTTTCCTGTCAATCTCCTCATACTTGAGGATTTGTTCTTTGGGTGAAAAAACTTATGTGATTTGTTTAGCTTGCAGTGGTTTGACATTTGCTTTATATAACTCACATACTGATATCATAGTTATGTTACAGGTGGAAGGATTTCAGTGAGTGATGGTTCCCTTACCATAGTGGCAAAAAGTCGATCAGTACTGGATAAATTGCTGGAAAAGGTAATAATTTTGTTGTTCATGAGAGCGCTATTGACTGTCATTAAATTTGAACACTGTTTTTACTACCGATTGATTTCATTTGAAACTGATATTTGTTTGTATTGATTTCATTTGAAACTGATGACGAGCACAAGTATGATGATGAAGAGGACAAGGATGATGATGACGAGCACAAAGAAGCTGATGACGAGCACAAGGATGAAGACGAAAATGAAGTTTTATTGTACACATAATATTAATTATGATCTTGATTATTTGTTTCGAATGAATCATTTTCTGGATTATATTTGTTTTGTAATTGAAATTGTCATGTGATACATTTTGTTAAATATGTTCGAAATGGTCGAAGTATGGATTAACATACTGAATGTCATATTTTAACACTGAATGACCTATTTTAACACTGAACATACTGAATGTCATATTTTAACACTGAATGACATATTTTAACACTGAACATACTGAATGTCATATTTTAACACTGAACACACTGAATGTCATATTTTAACACACTGAATGTCATATTTTAACACTGAATGTCATATTTTAACACTGAACATACTGAATGTCATATTTTAACACTGAATGACCTATTTTAACACTGAACATACTGAATGTCATATTTTAACACTGAACATACTGAATGTCATATTTTAACACTGAATGTCATATTTTAACACTGAACACACTGAATGCCATATTTTAACACACTGAATGTCATATTTTAACACAAAATGTCATAAAAATACACTGAAAATAAAATAAAAATCCAAAAAACACTGAAGCTCATAAAAAACACTGAATCTCATAAAAATGCACTGAATGTAATAAAAATACACTGAAAATAAAATAAAATTCTAAATCTCATGTTCATTAATAAGGTCAAAAAGGAATTTGAGAACATCGATTGTGTGGGTCCCGGAAAGCAGACGATACGATCAGGTTTACGGCTTGTAATGGAGTCATCAACATATACTGGATTGCTACATGCTTGATGTATAGTTTCACTCCACACACTAAAGGCCTGAAATATTTCAAAACAAAAAAGATTTGTTCAGTGCATAAAAATTGTGACAATGCATTCGGTAATTATATGCATCTATTTCTATGGCCTTATACACTTTAGCAAATAATACTACATTTTAATATAAAACGAAGGTCTTGCTCTTTAAATCTTCAAAAGGGACATATAGTTCTACAAAAACATCATCAGTAGTGTTGTATACATTATGTCGAGGAAGCATCCCCAGTAATTGTTTCTGTAACTTTTTTTAGTTAGTACATTTGGAATTTGTATATACATAAAGGATCTGTATATACACATTGCAAGAATTTGAAATTTTCATAAAGTGATTGAGCTAATGTGCATCATTAATTAGAACACATGTTAGAACAGAGAGCATTACCTTGTATATCTTGTGATAGAAAATCCCAAGTAACCTAAGCTCGGCGTTTGAATGAGACAACTCCACCTATTATAATAAGCACAAACATGTGAGACATTATCTCTTATGCCTGCTCTTATCTAATTATCACCGAAACTTTCTTAAAATCGTTAACCGAACTCTGAGAGACGGGACCTTGACTTGGCACAGCTTCCCGAACTCTCTCCACTTCATTGTCGGCCTATTTTGATTTTCCTTTCGCCACTCAGATAATATATCCACGATATCATTGCAAAGCAGATAAACCGAGGGACTCTTTCGAGGATCGTTTTGCTTGTCCTCCGGATGTGATGGCTGAGGCTACACACCGATGCCGATGAACTCGCGTCAACTGTGAATACGGTCGGGTAGAAGTTGATGAATCCCGCACACCTAAAAGAAACACTTAACCATTGGCAAGAATCAAGAAAACCTCACCAACAATGGATATCTAAATCAAATACTACAAACCATAAGCGAGTAAAAACAAATCAACCGGGAATACACAGGGATAGATCAATGACGGGCAATAGGTTAAATACACAAATTCATATTATACTCAGCAATGTCACCAATTAACATTCAGGGCGAATCATCGGTAAAAAGTCAGATCCTCCCCTACGAAACTAAGAATCGTCAATTCGATTGAGGAAATGATGGCAAGAGAACCAAGTCAGATCCGAATCGAGGAACGAGTCACCAAAAACGACACCTCGACGCTCCTCTATTCCTCTGGCTCGACCGGCGCCAAAAGGGCGTCGTCTCCTCGCACGAAAACCTGAATACATTTGGGTGCAAAATTCTATCGAACACCTTGCGGACGTATTGCATCGACCCGCCTTCTTACTTCTGGAACTGCTCGCACTCGTCGAGCCGGTGGAGTCGGGCGGGCATCTGGGTTCCGCCGAGGAGGATGAGGTTTTTCGCATCCTCATCGAATTCCCTCCGTCGTTGTTGATGCTCTGCCACCCGTCGTCAATGATCAGGAACCTCAGCGAGAGCCCCCCGTCGGCGAGATCCTCGACGCCTCGCCACACCCTGGCGAGCTCCACCGTGAAGTAGAAGGCGTCCCACCCCTACTAAACTGAGAATCGTCAATTCGATTGAGGAAATGATCGGACAAATCCGCGTCGTTGTCCTCCTCGCCGCCGTCCCTTACTTCGTTGAAGGCGGCCACGATTCCTCGGCGATTCGGGCTTGCTCGACGTTGACGACGTCCATGATAACGCCGCCGCGGAGCATCTGGGCGAGACCGACCTTGACGGAGAAGGAGTATTGCTTGGTGGGCTCCGTGATCGCGTCGTTCCGAGAATGGGGGCGGGGTAAGGGGTGCGTGGGAGAGTAGAATTGATGAAGGCTATTTTCGTCCTTCCAGATATATTTTTTTGGCCCAATTGACACAAAATGGCCTAATTGACACGAAAATTTGAGATTGGCCTTATTGCCGAAAAAATGTTGAAAAATGGCCTTATTGCCATTTTTCCCGGTCAACTGTTCTCTTGTTTGACCGTCGATTACTTATAATAAAAAATATATAAAAATTATAAAAAAATACTAAAATAAAATTTATCAACTCTATTGTAATAAACTTCGGCATGCTTCTCGATTTCACTATTGTTGCTCGAAGCTCCCGGCGTCAAGCTTTCGTGGCACAGTGTGGCTGTGATTGTTTGTGTTGTTTGTCCTTGTTCGAATCCTCAACAAGTGGGAATAGTTATTTTATTAAATTATACTCCGCCCTTAGCTTGAATCCCCATCCCCCGCCTAATTTCCAATGCACCTTTGATTGGAAGCTACAATTCCGTTAACCTGAAATTTTAGGGCGAAAGTGCTCACACATTTATTTTTATAGGTGTTATTTATTTGTAGTAGTGAATTTAGTATAAATTTTATGAAAATTAAAATTTCCAAGTTAAAATTAGGGCGTGCTATTTTTTTATTTTTTACTTTCAAATACAATTTTAACTCTTATTTATTATTGTTATATTATTTTACTTTTAAATGTAAAAATATATATTTACCATTTATTTTTTGATTGAAAAATTCAAAAAAAATAATATTTTTTAATACAATGTACAATAGGTTTAGGATATATTTGATGAAAAGTAGAATATATAAATAGGTTCAGGATATATTTGATGAAAAGTAGAAAATATATACTACGTATATATCTTATTTTGGTGAAAGAGATATAGAGAGAAACATATATGGATTCTTCAAAGAAGCCAGAAACCCTACCTCTTCATCGTCATCTCCAAAACCTTTGGACCAACTTCAACAATGTCCTCAACCATCGAGTCACCATATTCTCTTTCTCTCTACCTAATCACAACAACAACAACAACATGAACGTTTTTCCTTGGTTTTTCGGAGGAGATGAGAAAAAGAATCGGTCGTTGACCACGTACGAAATCAAGAATCGCATGCTCGGTACGTCCGTTTATAAAATCAGCGACGACGCTAACAATTGCGTCGTTTTGAAATCCAAGTCCGACCGAGAGCCTGATGGAAAAATAGAGTTATACTGCGTGAGCAAGACGGATGCCGAGGGTTTTCTCAAGGACGTGATCGGTGACGACGACGAGATTGTCGTGGATACTCCTCTAGCCCATGTATGCATGGTTAAATTTTATTTTTAATTGTCGTCAATTATTTATATATTGTTATTGATTTCGATTAAATATAGGTTGTTGAGTTTGAGGGACGCGTGCCTCCGATTAGTCTTGTACCGGAGCTCACACAAGTAAAGAATGCCATAGAGGTAGTGACAATATATTTTTTTCATGTTAATTCAATTCTCTTATATAATTAAACCAAATCGAATCGGACCGAAAATTTATTGTTTTTGACAGCTAAAGAACAAAGGCAGAAAGAAGAAATTGGCTGATTTGAGCTTTTCAGGCGTTCCCTTATTTCAGGTTTAATTTTGTACAATCAAAATCAAGATTTGGCTATATATGTTGTACTGTAATTTTCTTATAGTGTTTATATATATATAGTCAGATTGTGTGCTGGCAGAGAATGGGGGAACATATTACAATGCTGCTTTCTTTAGGAAGGTATGTAAACTTAATTAAAGAGTTAGATCATATAATTAGGTAATTTCTTCGTTGCTACATTGTGTGTATTAACATCTAAAATTTGAATTTTCAGGAGGATCTTGAAAAAACTATAGATACAGTAATCACGAGACCCGAAGAAAGAGATGCTGCTACCACTACTATTGAGGTTGGTACATTTTTTATTTTTTTTAATTTGTTGTTTTAAGATTTTTTAGTATTGTGAGTCTGTCACAATTAATTTTATAATTTCATATCTGTTTTTTTCTATAGGTTTCGTCTTTCGAAGATATAATACAAAAAATGAAGGTGATAAACTAATTACTAGTACTACTCCATATTCTTTATACAGTATGTATCTCCGCAGTGATTGTAATATGATGAGTTTTGTTTGTTCATTTTTCTTTTTCTCAGGACAATTCAAGATCCGAATGGAATGATATCATATTTGTAGGGCCTGGTGAGAAGATTAATATGATTCCTGGAGATGATTGGATGGATCATATTAAGAAGAGTTGAAGAGTTTATTAATTTTGATGAAGATGATTTATTTAGCTTTACTGTATTTTAACTTTATTGTTTTTTTAATGATGAATTGCATAAACAAATAAACAATTAAAGGAGACATATATAAGCGAAAACAAACATATACATTATACACCACAAAAACAGAAAACCAACTAATTACATAATGAACATTGAGCCTTCTATTATAAGCATAAAATCCACTGGGGATTGCTCTGTGCTAAACTCTGGTCAATCCGACGACCAGTAAACAATTAAAAAAAAAAAAAACCGTCTCCCAGCCGCCGGTGGATGCAATTTAGTCGGAAAACCGAATCTCTCCAAAATAACCATTTTCCCTCTCTTATATAACGGTTTGTTAGACTCGCAAATCTTCTTCCTCTCTTCATTTAAAACTGTTTCTCCCACTCAGAATCTTCGTCGCCTTCTCTCACAACCGTTTCTTCGACTCAGAAATTTCGTCCTCTCTTCCGCTCCAAAAAACCATGGCTGATGAAAGTTCAGAGAAACCAGAGGAGAAGAACCCTCAGGAGGAGGAGGAGAACAAGCAGCTGAAGAAGAAGAAGAAGAAACAGCTGTGGATGACAAATTTGGGTCAGCATCAGCGTACTCGTCCGCGTCCGCCGGTGCCGGGACTGTCTCCGAAGAATGAGCTCCAAATCGAGCTCGGAAATGTAGCGAAATTTATCATCGGTCTGTGGCTACTCCAAGAGGAGTACGTAATAAATCCTCTCCCCTCTTTTTTTTTCAATTAAAACGAAATTAAATTCTCGAACATTCTGAAATTCGAAACGCTGCAGGGTGGGGAAATGGGGGCGCAATTAATCATCCGCGGCGGTGGAGGCGGCCGGCGACGGGAGGAGGCAGAGTTTCGGAGGACTTGCATGGTACTGTATAGTTTTTTTTTTTTTTTTTTTGGGATGGTTTTAGGTCGGCGTTTGTGATTTTTACTGGTGCGGATGGTGATTTGCGATGATGCGGTTTTTTTACTGGTGCGGATGATTGGGTGATTTTTTTACTGGTGCGAATGGTGATTTACTGGTGCGATTGGTGATTTACTGATTCACTGTGATTGCGGTGATGCGGTTTTTTTACTGGTTCGGATAGTGATTTACTGTGATTGGCATTTACTGTGATTTGATTGGTTTTAGGTATAGTGATTTACTGTGATTTGATTGGTTTTAGGTATATTTTTTGATTACTGTGATTTGATTGTTTTTTGGTACGTTTATTTGATGCTATTTTTTTTTTTTTTTTGGTCTATGTCAATTGTGAATGTCTTGGGATTTGAACCAAGGACTTCAAGTCCTCAATTCAAGTGCTCAACCAACTCAGCTAACAACCCTCGACATTTGATGCTATTCCTGATAATGAACTTGTTAATTAACATTAGTTAGTTTCTAAACTTTCCCAGCCCAGATAATCTTTTTCATCTCCTGTTCAAAAAAGTCGAAGTGTGATTCAAGATCTGCAATGCTATCTATCATTTGTTGGTTCATTGCTATGCATTCTCCATCTCTTCTATTTCAACGCTCTCTCTGACTTCACATGTTTCACATGCTCCCCTAGGTTACATCTGCTCTCATCTCGGCTATTATTTCCTTCATAATCAATATCTGCATCTTGTTCACATAAAGGCTCAAAGAGATTGGCTGGTAGTAGTTCAAAGCCTATAAGTTCTGTTCACCAAAAAGAAGAATTCTCATCAACCTCTAATTTTCAACTGACTAAAGTCAGTTTAGGTGTGTATGTATATTCAACAAAAGTATTAAAAAATACACGCATACCTTGGTGACTGTTCAATTTTTCCCTGAAGTAACAAATACAAGGGCTTGGTTAGTTTCTGATCTTTCGGGCCAAGATTATCATTCATCTCCTGTTGAAAAAACCCAAAGCCGATTCAAGCTAGTGCTATCCTCCCCCTGTTATCAGTCGTTAGTTTCTTATCTTTCGGCTCCACATTATCTTTCATCCCCGATGCCTTGTTTCTTGTTGGTGCAGTATTTTGATTAGAAGAATTTTAGAGTATACTTATGGATATGATCTCTGATTATTGCTCTATGGGTTCTCCATCTCTTGTATATCAATGCCCTCTATGACTTTTACTGGTTTCACATGCTCTCCTAGCTAGGTTACCTCTGCTCTCATCTCGACTAATGTTACCATCAATCAAAATCTTCATCTTGTTTTGGTAGTTGAAAGTTCGTTCACAAAAGGCTCGAGATAAAAGAGATTGGCTGGTAGTAGTTCCGCTTGGATTGGAGCCTATAAGTTCTGTTAATAAAACAGAAGAATCCTCATCAACCTATAATTTTCAACAATGGGCTTTCCACCTTTTAGGCTATGCTGACTAAAATCGCTTTAGGTGTGTGTGCGTGTGTGTATTCACCAAATAGCTGTTTTAAGTAGCTTATAAGCTTACCCAAACAGGCTCTAATTTTTAACATATACTCCGTATTTTTTTTAAACTTCAATACTTCCTTTGTTTTGTTATTGTACCGGTTGTCACACCTCCTGATGTAATTTAAAAATAAAGTGTCACAAATGGTACGAAATGAAAGAAATATAAAATTGGGTTGACACGAATGAAGTATTTACCACATAAAAAATATTAGTACAAAAAAAAAATTTCTTTGTTGAAAATATTCATCAAATAATGCATATTTCATTGGTATGATTTAACTTCAAACTTAACATAGTGATTTAATCGAGAGAGATGTTCGAATAGCAAACAACTATTGGAGAGAGCAAACCGAGTTTTTTCCAACATATTTCAATTAGTTCGGACGTCAATTTTATATTTTCATAAATAATTCATACATTTAATTAGTCACCCACATTAGCATTTAGACATTCATTTGGTGATCAAACAATAAGTTGTCTCGGGTGGTTGCATTCGTCGATCTTACGATTGCATTCGTCGACGCAACTAACAACCTTTTCGATATCTTCGTACTTGAAATCTACAAAATCCAAATATATACATTTCGTCAGAGTAATCAATATTTTCACAAAATCGACAGATCAGAACAAATTTAATGACGTTTACCTTTCGTGATGAGACGAGCGCACCGATCAACTGCGCAAATGTGCTTGCAACGAGCGCTCCCGGATGCTGATGTGTCACATTTGCGAATGCATTTCGTCGCACACATCTTTGGGTCGGATGAACATTTGTTAAAACAACTGGGGAAGCAAACCTTTGAATCTGCAGATGCTTTTGCTGCATATAATAGCCATCAACAACATCGATGCGCTTATTATTGCTTGAGCACTCTTCCTTCGTGTATCCATAACCCCGCACGCGGATTCGTCTCGTGTTTCTTATGTTGTTGGAAGCTAAAATGTGATAGTATCATTTATAGTACAAATTTTAGTTAATTCCATTGTAATCTTTGTAATTTGTATTTGTAATTTTGTAATTTATATATATATTGACTAATATCATTAATATGATTTTTTATTGACTGAAAAAATCATTTCTTTTTTTTATCCCTTCACAATCTTAATTCATCTCTTTCTTATCCCTTCACAACCTTAATTTAATGTCATTAATATGATTTTTATTGAGGGAAAAAATCATTTATTATTTTTTCCCCTACACAATCTTAATTCATCTCTTTCTTATCCCTAATTCAAATAAGTACAATATACTCACACATACTCAGTAATTATATATACTGTATATGATTTTTATTTCACATACTATGATTTTTAAACATAAACTCGATCATTGATATGATTTGGTGTTGTGTTGATTATAGATTGTGATATCATAGCCTTACATTATAAATAAGAAATAAACTAACATAATCGATCACTACTTTCCCCCTATCGTTATACTTCCCCCCCCCCCCCCCCCCCCCCCAAAAAAAAAGATCAATGACAAAGAATTCGAATAATTTTTATTTAGGTACTATAATAATCTTTGTAATTCTTATTGCAGGAGGTGACGCATATCCATTTAAGTGTGTTCTGAAATGTAATTTAGAATGTGCACTTAAAGAAAAATTTATCAGATCCTTGTGCGTAGACAATTGCTTGAAGAAATGCGACATTGACTTATCAGAGTCGCATTTCCAATTTTGCGAGAACGACTGTGCAAATTCTAAGTGCAGAGCTTTTGCATCGGGTAATATATTAACCGATTAATTAATTAATTAATTAATTAATGTTTATTTTGTGTTGATAAGTTAATACTCCGTATTAATCTTTTTGCAAGTATGAAGGATGCCTACTGCTCTGCTCAAAGGACTGCGTCGTCAAGACAAATTATTAATTAGTCTTTTCTGAATAAATAAATGACTGTGTCGACAAGTTTAATTACTAGCTAATTATTTAAATAAATAATGACTGGTTAATTAGTTTCTATTTTCATCGTGAGTATTTATTTGTCGAGGAGTGAGGACAACCCGTGAGAGCTGGAATAATATGGTAACCGACAAAAAGTTGCGTCTTCAATCATCAATTTTTGGTGTAAAAAGTTGTGATGTGAGGTCTTATACTATTTGGACTAGTTTTTTCATTTCGAAATTTGATACTTATGTTGCAATTTTTTTTGATTTTCGAGTATTAAATTTGTATTTTTCAAGTTAATTAACTCTTTTTGATAGTGCAATTGTATCAATAATTCACATTGTGAACTTTTGAATTTATAATTATATCATGATAATTGATACATCAACATTTTGAACAAAACTTAAAATTTTAAAATTTCCTGAAAATGTTTATCTTGCTAAAAGCAAAAATGTCTCGCAATATATATTCTCTATGAAAACTTTGTTCTCTGTTCTTATTTTGTTATTTTGTTTTTGTATTATCTATATCCCTCGTAAAAAAGGGGGTGCCCAGTCCCACCCCCATTCACATGACTTCATTACACATTTCTTAGTAATCAATCAATCATATATACAGTATATATGTATGAGTTCTCATAGGCCAATTGTTTCTTCAACACAAAACATGGAGATGAGAGGATCACCTGTGTTGGCAATATTGTTGGCTGTGGGATTTATACTGACAGGAAATTCAGATGCGACTTTCCAGGACTGCTACACAAAGTGTTTCGTCTTCTGTATGATCGAGCCTTCCGAGACCCTTTGTTCCTGCACAACGCACTGCCTCAAAGAATGCATCTTCCAGGAGATCAAGAATGATCATGTCGACCACGAAGATTCGCTCAACCTCGGCTTCTGCAGGCTCGGCTGCGCCTTCTCCAACTGCTCTGCTTTCAGCTCCAAACACAATCCCAGTAAGTACAACAGATACAACTTCATTCGTCCAATATGTATTAGAATCTTCGATATTTTAATCATTTATAATGCCACTGTGTGTGTGTGTGTGTGTTTGCAGACGGTGGTAGAGTTGATGGGTGTGTGGGATCCTGCTCCAATAAGTGCACCAAGAGCTACTCATCGACTCCGTAGACCGTAATGATGGATGGAGTTTGTTTTGTTATCTTTTATTCTGTGCAAGAAAGTGCGTAATAATTTGATCGATCGCCGAAGGAGTACATGTATCATCTTTCTCAAATTAGTGTTCTTGTGACTCCTCTTTAGATTTCAAGTATGACTTGTTTTTTTTTTATTGTTTCTTGGTAAGATATTCTCGTGACAAGGTTAATCAGGGGAGAAATTATAATTTTAAAAAATAACAGGATTTGATTGCAATGAGGCGAAAACTCAAGGGTGGTTTTTGAAATTTAACCCCAAAGGTCCATCATTTATGTTATAACATTTGAAGTGATTATCTGAATATTTACAATTCATGATAAAATATGAACAAAAGCAAGGAAAAGCATAATGCAAAACGCAGGAAGGTCACTAGCATAGCATCATAACTCCAAAAATCCCAATACATTACAATAACAGTAATGTTTCATAAATAAAAAAAAACTACTATATAACCGTTGAAGACTCTATTATAAACCGTAGGCCTCAAATATTTAAACTCTGGTATCTCCAATATAACACGGCATTACTCAAAACTCTTCGTACAGTCGTAAAGGATAAATGAGGGAAAGAGGAGATAAGAAAATTTTCCAGGTCTACAACAGATTAAACAAGTAGATTACTCACTCGTCAAATTGGAGAATTATCCGGTGTTTTCAAAGAATCGCCACTCTTCCCCTTATTCCCCATTACAGCTGCTTGGAACTCCTCCACAAAAGAAGCATCTCTGAACTTCAATGCAATCGTAGAGAGGCCTTTTACCCCTTCACCCACACTGTTCACGCACGCAAACGTGACCCCTTTCTTCTCCATACCCACTACTTTCATATCCGGAAAGAGGTTCGCATTCAGAAGCAACCTGTAATTCCCCCGGGCCCTCATCACAAGCCTAGCCTTTGAGGTGCCATCAGTCGGGACATTGATCTTGAGCTCTCCCTTCCCCCTTTCCTTCCAACCTCCATCAATGAACTCAAAAAGAGCCGAGTCAGCAGTAAAAACAGCCTTCTCGTTTTCCTCTCCCGTCTCCACAGAAACCTCTTGCATGGGAGGGAATTTACTGCCCTCACTCTTGGTAACAGTGTTCCCCACCGAGCTACTGAAAATTGGAGAGCTTTCACTATTAGAAACACCGAGACCAAAAAGGGAACTGGTAGCCCCACCCTCTTTAGGAAGCAACCCAAATGAGAACGAGTTACTAGAAAATCCAGTTCCGGTAATGCCAGAGAAAGCATTTTGACCGCTTGAGAGCTGTTTAAATGAACTAAAAGGGGCAGCAGTTTCTGTATTTTCCTTTTTCTCATCATTTTCCTCGCCCTTAACATCCTTACTCTCATTGTTATCACCTTCTGTCACATTATTTTCCACAACTGCTGGAATTTTAATTTCACCATCAGTAGGTTCATCCTTCTGAACAGTGGATTCTTCAGTAGCATTATTTTTCACTTCGGACAGAGATTTAACTGCACCATCAGCAATTTCACCCTTCTGATCAGTAGGTTCTTCTGGAACATTGTTTTTCAGCTCGGATGCAGATTTAACGGCACCATCTGAAGTTTCATCCTTTTGAGCAGCTTTTGAGTCATCAGCCGTTTTGCTTTCTGTTTTCACCTCTTCTTCTGCAGTAGATTTGCCTTTCTGCTCATCAACGTTGTTTTTGGATTTGAGTTCATCAGTTTCTGGATTCTGGCCACTGGGGACCAATCGGAGGGCAGCAAATGGATTGGAAGAAGCAGGAGGAACCGGGGCAGACAATGTCGATGGGCGGCGGACTTTCACAATTCTCCGAGTGGCCAAAACCTCTTCGCTGGCTTTTTTGAAAGTTCCTGACTCGTGTTCAGATGTTTCTTCATTGTCATCAAGACCAGGGTTATCGCGGGATAGTTGGACTCCAGCGGCTCTCTTTTTGGAAGGTTGTGAATTGTTCTCTGTGTCCCCCATGGTCAGTATTATGAGTTTTTTTCCCTACAGCCCCACAGGAAAACAACAAGCCTCTTAAAAAAACATATGCAAGCAAATCATTAAGGATTGCGTAGTAGATGATATATATCCTACATGGTGTGGGCGAAGTTTTTTAATTAAAAAATTACTCCTATTAAATATTAATAAGAAACCTTGCCCTCATGTCAAAAGGTACCCAGAACTGTTAAATGTTAACTACATACATAATTGCAGGGGTAGACTGACTAAGTGACAGGGAAGAAATATTAAGGCCTACGCTTATTAAAAAAAGCCCTTATGGGCTAGATGTTTATAAAAATGAAGCGACTCATTGACATGGATGAAAATATTAAGGCTTGTGTTCCTCAAAATATATGGGCTAGATGTTTTAGAAAATTAACCAAGTTGTGTTTTGGAACAAAAGATTCATAGAGTTAAGATACTACTATTAATATGAACACCGTCAAGGATCATAAACTTCCACCAGTAAAGCTTCCATTAAAAGCTTGTAGATAACAATTTTATCTCATATTTTTATTATTATGTCAAAAAGTGGCATCAGATAAAATTTATGATCCACAGGCAACAATGAGTGTATGAAGTCAAGATTACAACGTATAAAGAGAGCATGATATACAATAGAATGATCGGATAACCAAGTACCACCATATTAATCAAACTCATGAAGCCACATAGAAATAGTATAAACATTTTCTTATAAGTAACAAACATTACAAAAAGCATGAACCGAAACCTTCCCAATAAAAGAGACAAAAACAGAAAAGTTACACAATATTGCACAACAAATTTCCAAACCAAATGTGGCCATTTATTTATATATATAATTTTTGTAATAGGTTAAGTAACTGTATCATTCTCGTGTAAATGAATATATTCATCCGGCCTGAACCACATCCATTATCTCTGTTACTTTGAATATTTGTTGCAACATAATGTCTGATAACATCGATTAAACTTTTGTGCAACATATTTTATGGTTTTGCCTCTTAAAAAATATTGATTACCCATAGCATCAACACATCCTGGTCACTATAAGCATTTGTGATTATATGTTAGATAAAATCAGCTCTACTTTAACGCAACATACACTTCCCCACAGTTTGTAATTAAAAACTATTTTAAAGATTCACTTTTTATAGATAAATCCACATTATCAGAAGAGGTAGTCAGAGAGAAACTGAAGAATCTAAATACAACACTAGAACCTCAATCGAAGATTTACGATTAAATTCACGCATTAATTTTATGTATAAAAAAAACACAATCGCACATACTGAAAAATAAAAATATTAAAAAACAGTCGCCAAGATGAATAGATAGAGTAATAGATACCTGCTAAGAATGATACGAAGGAATTTCTCTTCGCTTTAACCTCGGAGCTCGAGAAACTGCTGTAATTTATGAATTTGTCTGGATCTGCAAAAACCCTAACCCTAGCCCTGTAAAAGAGGGAAGAGAACGAGAATAAAAATGACTAAAAGAGAGTGGATTTATATAGCAACAGAGGCCCTTCTATTTCTCTCCTCACTCTCTCTCCCTCTCACGGTATTTTTCTATTTTCGTTTGTTTCTTTTTTGGAATACATTCCTTTTTTTTATTATTATTATTGTCTCTTTTGAGCTCATAGAAATAAAAAAATAAATGCACGGATGCTCAGCTCAGTCAAAGATAGATGGTGGAATATGAGATAGAGTTCTCAAATTGATTTATTCCATTTGAAAAAAAAAACTTTGAAAATGTTATGAATATTATTATATTATAGTGAATGACTTGTTGGCTAAGTCAGAAACCCTAAATTGTATCCTATATAAAGGGGTCTCCCCATATGAATGAATACAACAATTCACAAGAATTCACAACAATTCTATTCTCTCTCCATATTCTCTCTTACTCTAATATATTATTTTCTCTCAATTTACTTTGAGTTTATAACATGTTATCAGCACGAAAGCTCAACCGCGTTTTTCACCGAAGTTCTACCCATCCAAGATTCAAAGTACAAGGCAAGAATTTATATTTTGTTTGTATTTATTAAATAATTATAAATATATCTACTCTTTATCCCTTCTTCACAAAATTAATATGATATGTTTCCGAAGAACATTGTAATCTGATATTCTTGAAGTAATATCAAATTAATTATGCTTAGTAAATCGATTAAATTTTTAATGTTCCTGAAGAACATTGTGATATGATATTTCTGACCAAATATCAAAATTAAATCTTCCTGAAGAAGATCGTGATGTGATATTTTCCTGTAGAAATATCAATATCAAATTGATTATGATTATATACTAATAATCTCGAATATTGGTTGTACTACTAAAACGTGGTATGAATCCGGACTCACAAGTTTGAGTCGGCATTATAATTTGATATCCTGAAGTAATATCAAATCAATTATCCTTAATATATCAAATAAATTGAATGTTCGTGAAGAACATAAACTCCTGGTTTAAATATTATATTGATCGTTTTGGAAGAAAATCATGATTTGATATTATTTGATAAATATCAAATTAAGTTGCTCAATTGCTCCCGTAGTAGCAATAAGTTTTAAACGTTCCCGAAGAACATTATGATATGATATTTATGAATAAATATCAAAATATTTTTAAGATAATATTTTTATTAATGGCTCCCGAAGAAGCATAGTTCAAACATTAAATGTTTTTAATAAAGTTACATCTCATGATACTCATAGTGAAACGCCAAATGTGATTGATCTGAATTATCCCTGAAGGATATGTTTTGAAAATCGAGAACAAATATACTATGTGGGTACTCATGGAATATCGAAAAAGTCGATTCCAATTAAATGTAATTTCTGAGAAAATTATATATGAGATTTATTTTGATCCCCGAAGGATCATTGGTAAAGTTATTGTATCTCCGAAGGATTATTGGTAAAAATATTGTTATGCAAATGATTATATAGTGGGCTCCGGAAGAGCTTTACTAGTTATCCCCACGAGTAATACAAATGTACTGAAAATGATGCATATCATGATTATTATTAAGTGCGTGGAAATTGTTATTTCCCATCTGCGAATTAATTTGAAATATGCAACGTATATTAATATCACCACTAAAGTGTATTATTATGAACGGGCATAATATCTCGAGCCCGCGATCCAGAAGATCGATTTATAGAAATTACGCTGATTTGCATATTTAAGGAAGATCATTTCTCGCCATTAGGGGGAGATAAGAATATAAAAGTTATAAATGCCGAGAAATATTATTGAAAGAAAACGATCTTTAATTCTAGATCCACGCACCAATCAATTGATCCTGAAGTTCATTAAAATAAGTGACTTGCAATATTCAGCAAGTAATCTGCCAAATTAATGAAGGTGTGACAAAATCACATATATTTGTGATAAAATGAACTATAAGAGTTTAAATACCAAAGAGATCAACTCAAATGTTGATTCTAATATACGCCAGAAGCGTAGTAGATCGATCTCAAGATATTAAATAAATCCGCGGTAATAAAATTTAGTCACCCTCAAAATCTCATGAAGAGAGTTTGATGAAAATCCCACTGAAAAAGCATGTGCACATGATAATAGAAAATCGTGGGATTACGGAACAACCAAATTAAATATTTTGGGAAATGATTAAAGATTTGGTTGATATATTGAATTGTCATCAACATGGAAAAAGTCGTCAACGACATATTTGCCTCAAGAGTTGCTCTAGAAAAACTGGATCCAAAACTTAAATCAATGATAGTGTGCCAACAGCACTCAAAGAAATAGAAATGAGCATGACTCGCTATATTTTGACTCTATAATACACACCTCAAAATATTATCCCAGAAGGATATATGTGGGTGTTCGTAAGAAAAACGAGTAATGATGTGGTGAGATATAAAGGCGAGATTAGTTGTTCAAGAGTTTTTCGCAGAAACTCGATGTTAATCAAATATTTTGAAAGATGACATTAAGTTCCACTACTTTATATTTATGGCAGCAACAACGATAGATATATGCATCGAATGTATGATCTAACCATCCAAAAGTCACTAGAAAGATACATACATAAAAATCCTGGATGGATTTTAAAATTTCTGATATGAAAGGAAATGAAAATCATAACATGTAATATATCATATTACATATGGACAAAAATGATATTGAAGACAAGGTCACGAAGACCAGTGATTGGTCCCGAAGACCAGTGATTGCACTCTTTTTCCCTCTACTAAGTTTTTCCCATGGGGTTTTCTTAGTTAAAGGTTTTTAACGAGACAATCACCACAATATAAATGTAAATGTCGTGTACTCTTTTCCTCGAGTATTTTTTCCTACAAGGTTTTATAACGAGGTTTTTAACGAGACATGTACATCACTCGATAATAATTAATGAGAACATCAGAATGTTCCATATGAGTTTATTTTCGAGATAAACTGAGGTATTGAACCTGAAGTTCAAATGATTGTGAATTGAAGTTCACATTATTATTCATTTGTCAAGAAATGTATATTGAACACTAGATGCATTTAATATACTCCAGAAGAGTTACCGGCCGGTTATAGCAATTGCGAATGCTCTAGTCAATATAGATGTCTGGTAAAGGCATGTCCCTGAAGGACGAAAAATATACAATAATACAAATGAATATGAAACTCGACAACTCGAAGGTTGGGTCCTGAAGACCAAAATTTATATTTGAATAACTAAGTTTTTCCTATATGGTTTTATTAGTTATATACAGGTTTTAATGAGACTGATTGATCACCAATAATTTTCAAGAAGTCAAAGATCTTCGGTGATTACAATCAGGGGGAGCAAGCTGTACTCTTTTTCCTTCGCTCAGGTTTTGTCCCACTGGGTTTTCCTGACAAGGTTTTAACGAGGCAGCAATCCTGTAAATAGTCATTCAAGGGGGAGTGTTATGAATATTATTATATTATAGTGAATGACTTGTTGGCTAAGTCAGAAACCCTAGATTGTATCCTATATAAAGGGGTCTCCCCATATGAATGAATACAACAATTCACAAGAATTCACAACAATTCTATTCTCTCTCCATATTCTCTCTTACTCTAATATATTATTTTCTCTCAATTTACTTTGAGTTTATAACAGAAAAAATATTTTCCTTTTTTTTTTTAATTTTGAATACCACAATTACGAAGACATGGTTCTTTTAGATTGAAATTGATTAAACTTAATTAACAAGTTTGAACGGAAGTAAATTTAATAAGTGTGAATTGAACTAAAATTTAATTAAATTTAAATTTAATTTTAAGATATTAAAATAATAATATAAATAAATAAATAAATAATAAATTTAATAACTGAATTTAATTAACATTATCTGAGACTAACACGGATGAAAAATGTTGCTAGTAATTTTTAACTTCCTAACAAAAAAATGAGTAATAAAAATGTACTTCATTTTTTAAGTAAAAAGAAAAAAATACTTTTTAAAGATAAGTATAATTAGTTTTTTTTATTAGTTTTATTAATTACTTTTTTTGATTTATTATTATTTTCATTACTCCATAAGATTAGTTAAATGCTTTGTTTGGAGAGGTCGATGCAATAAGCTGAATATCACAACCACAAATTTACACGAATAATCAACTCATCCTTGATCTAATTTTTATCTTCTTCATCAAATATCCCTCCAACCCAGCAGCTCCAACATCCACTATTTTACTGTCCGGCCTTATCTCCACCTCCAAGACCCGTTTCAGCAAGTCCCCCACATCGTCCGATTCGCAAATTCTAGGCAAGATCTCAACCCAAGTATCCACATGCGGACTATTCTCACGCCTCAAATACTCAGCCAACACTCCACAAGCATCTTCATCTCTCCCGACTTTACAAAAGCCTTTCACCAGCATGTTCACAACCGAAAAATGTGGATCAAACTCCTCCGACACCATCGCCTTAAAATAACCACTCGCCTCGTCGTACATTCCCTGCCCGCACAGCCCCATGACTATATTCTGGTACGACATCAAATTCGGACAGCACCCGCTCGAACGCATGTCCTCCAGGACCTTGCAAGCATCAGCCGCTCGGCCCGCCTTGCAAAAACCAGAAATGACTGTATTGAAATGGAGGATATCAGGATCACATCCTTTCAATCTCATCCGACATAGAAGTTTGTAGGCCTCCTTGAGCTTCCTTTTCCTGCACAAGCTATTCAACAGAGTCGTGTAGCTTAATGTGTCTGGCACGAACCCTTTGTTCAGCATGTCATCGAGAAAATCAACTGCTCTTCCCACTTGACTCTTCCTGCACAACCCTTGCATTAGAATCCGATACGACACAACATTGGGAACAACATCACGCTTGAGCATCTGATTGAATAAAGTGTAAGCGATGCTCAAGTCGCCGCTCAGGCAAAAGGCGCGCATCAGGATGTTATACGAAGTGGTGTCGGGGAAGACTCTGTATTTGTGAGCGGACCTGAAGAGATCGAACGCTGGTCGGAGGAAGTTATTACTAGAGACGAGAATTTCAAGGATGGAATTCAGGTGTTTGGTGGTGGGCTTGATGTTGAATTCTAGGATGGTGTAAAAGGTTTTCAGAGCTTTCTCGGGCTGCTTTGTGTCTCCGTAGATTTGAATTATACGAGAAAATAAAGATGGAGAAAGGGAGTAGTTATGGAACCTGAGGGTGGAAATGAGAGTCTCCATTACTGAGAAGTGATGGGATTTGCCGAGTTTAAGGATGAGGGTGTGGTAGGCAGCGTAAGAATGGCGGAAATTAGGCTGTCGGGAAGCTAAGTCGAATATTTCCTTAGCAAGGAGAGGGTCTGATTGGGAAGCTATTAGCTTCTGGACTCGAGATGGAGAGCAAATGAAAGGTTTCTTATTCCCATTCGATTCCTGATGTTTTTCTACGAGTCTATCATCCTGTTCTTGTTTTTCATGATTAAGAGATGATGAACAGTACGCAAATGAAGCTTTTTGGAATTTTGACGGAAATGACCGACGGAGCATTTTTTTTCTCTGCGGCTGATTTGAGGAAAAATATTTTAGTGTAAAATTGGAAAGACCCTTATAGGATGATCAGAGAGATCAACGGGTTGATTCCTCTTCAGACCTCGAGTACCTGCCATCCAATCACCTGTTTGCAAAGTGAGACGGCTCAAACAAATTAATGTACTAAAAATATAACCAAAGAATAAACCAGCAAGTAAAATATTTCAATAATTTAAACGAAAAATGAAACGATGGATTGTTTGAATGATCTGGAACATTTCAAGTTGTACCGATACAATTTTATACCCTCTTTCGTACAGCCTCTAATTGGATGCAGCTGTTGATACACAAGCTAAGGAGCACAAGGCATCGTAGAATCGATTTTTATACGCGGAATCACAGTATTAGAATCCCTTTCGATTAATTAATGACTATTTCTGGCACAATGTTTTCGATCGAATTCATGACCCAGTCCACAAGAACTAAGCCAAACACTTTCAAAATCAATTGGAATATAACTAAGAGAGAAAACTGAAGAACCTAAATACAACAGGAAAACCTCAATCCAAGATTTACGATTGATTTCACGCATTAAATCAAATTAAAAAATTACAACAATCGCACATACAGATAAATACAAAATGCAGTTCCAGAGAAGAATAGATACCTGCGCGTAGAAGAATACAAAGAAATTTCTCTGCGCGTAGAAGAATACAAAGAAATTTCTCTGCGCTTTAACCTCGGAGCTCGAGATACTACTGCAATTTATGATTTTTTTCTGGAATCTGCAAAAACCTTAACCCTACTAAAGAGGGGAGAGAACGAGGGTAAGAATATGACTGAATGAGTAACAATCAAATTTTAACTGAATTTGGTTAATTAAATTGATTTACGAACTGTAACTTTTTTCACTTCAAATCGTTTATCATAATTTTTTTTTTCAAAATTGTAAAATTAACTAAACTAAGTACCACTGCCCGTGCGATGCACGTGGTAATTTTTTGAAAATTGATACGG
Organism: Euphrasia confusa; assembly: GCA_954870475.1. Taxonomy (NCBI): domain Eukaryota; kingdom Viridiplantae; phylum Streptophyta; class Magnoliopsida; order Lamiales; family Orobanchaceae; genus Euphrasia; species Euphrasia confusa. The sequence continues at coordinate 6,265,231 of OX940968.1, read as the reverse complement.
ATAAAATTTTTATTTTATTTAATAATCGAACTCTCATTCTAATTTGTAGGGGTGGACATGAGACGATATTAGGGGAATCTCGTCTCGTCTCGTCCCGATAATTTATATTCGGGACGGAACGGGATGAGATGGGATTGACGTTTAAAATTTTCTTCTCGCATGTCTTAATTCCGTATGAGTTCGGGTCGAGATCGAGACGGTATCGGGATATCCCGAAATTTGAAATAACATTAACAATAAAATTAAAATTAAATTAAATATTATTGATTTATAAAATAAGCAAAATACAAATAAAATAAAAAAATTAATTTTTTAAGAGAAATAAGTTAAATTATTTAATTTAAAAAACTTTTTACAATTTTTAAAATATAAGTATTTAAGGATTTTCAAAAAAAATTATTTAAAAAAAGTATTATGAGATTTGTGAAAATAAACTAATTAAGTAATAAATTTAATTGAAATTTTGATTAATATTTTCATATTTTATTAATTTATGTGAAAAAATAATATTTATATGTATATTAATAAATTTGGGTGACGGAACGGGATAGAACGGGATCGTCCCGATCCCATCCCGTCACATGCATAATGAAAATAATAAATCGAGACGGAACGGAACAGGATTGCCATTTTTAAAATTGATCATGTTCCATCACGCTAACTTTCGAGATGGGATCGAGATTCCGAGACAAATTGTCCACCCCTACTCATTTGTAAGCTCTTATTGAATCTCATTATCAATCGTTATCTTAAATATAAAATGTTTATTAAAGCTAAAAGGTTATGCATGTTTGAAGTAATATTTAAGTATATAAAGCAAATTATAAAACAAAAAGAGAATTATAAAATCAAATATTCTCATTGCAAATTGCTAAGTATCTCCTAATAAACAACATTTAGGGTTTTATTACTGAGTTATCATTCTCTACCATTCTCGTAAACAACATAAGATTTTCAACAACATTCAGAGTTTTATCCATTATATTAGTATTAAAACTAATACAAAACTCAAAAATATGTTTTAAAATTGTTTTTCAATAATAATTTTCAGTATTTTCTGTAGAAGTGGTAAGACGTACACTGTAGCAAGCTCCAAAGCCATTATAGATTGAGGCCTCAAACTTATATAGAAAAACACAAACATTTTAAAGTGAATTACGGCATATAGAATCATCACCATCGGAACAGTGACTTGTGAGTCTAGCTGCCCATAGCGCTTAATGCTCGGGCTCCTGTATGTTAGAAGGAAATGAGTAGTTGGAAAATTTCCATCCGTCTTTATTAGAAAAATGGAGCAAGTACGCATATATATAAGTATACAATTGTCTTTAAGTCTTGACTGAGACTTGAATGGGAAAATAATTATTATTTGTGGTTAAACTATATCCCATTCGACGATCATATTGATCTAACTTCCAATATAAAATAATTTAAATAATTAATTTATATTTTGAAAATAGTTTAATAATTTATTTTGATAATTTTTTTATTAATTAATACTACGATTAATTATTTACTACTATTAAATATAAATAAATGTAAATTAATTTATTATTATGAATACTACTACCAAATATAAATAAAAATAAATAAATTAATTAAGAATCTTTTATAATTACTAAAAATAAAAAAAAATTAAAATTCAGAATTTATAAGTATTTTTATTATTTTTATTTATAATGTATAGTGTGAACACAATAATATTAAAGCTCTTCTATTGATCCATGTAGAATTTAGAGATTCAAGAATTATATATGTATAGATCAAAATAAAATTAAATATTTTCACCTAAAAAAATATTGAATTTTTTGGCCATTTAAAAAAAAAAATGATACTACAAAATTTGCTTATATTGTAATAACCTTTTTTTTCAGACGATTCAAATGTTTGGTTACAATAAAGAAAAATTAAATTTTGGTGCAAATTTTGGATTCAATAATGTGGAGGACCATATTTTTTTTCTCATGTTTCTATACTCATTACTCACATCGGGTCGAGATAATCTAGAAGGGGGGAAAATGGCTTCAAAGAAATATAACGGGTAAAAGAACAACAAAGATTGCCGCAACTACACTATAGACCTATAATAATCCAAAATCGGGAAGTGTGGGGAAGGAGTCTCGTCGAACTTATCACCCCGCTTGGCCTAAGACACCCAGTTTCCTGATCAACTCTCTCGGGCAGCCTACGAAAACAGATGGAAATTTAATTAAAATCAATATTGAAAATAATAGGACAGCAAAGATAATGACCAATCTCAAAAAGTAAACGACTTCAAAGCATTACTCTGCGAATTGCAATTTCGAACAAGACAACGAGAGGGAAATGATGGAGCGGAAATTCAAAGTTTTCCGCGTTTTTTGACAAAGAAAAAATGTAAATTGGTTGTGGTTCACTGGTTGAAACTTTAAAATAGTAGACCTTTGCGTGGAAATAACATATAGAAACAAAAAATATTATTCAACATAATTCGATGGGATATAAGAGTTTCATAAATTAATAATTCTGAAGCAGGCTCAAAAGAAAAATACCCCGTGAAAAAAAACCAAAAAAAAAAAAAGACTTGTCGTCTGATTTAAAACAGGAAATTAGAGGCACGAAAATATATTTATAATTAGGTAAATATAACAAGACTTCGATTCTTACCATGAGTGAAATAGTCTACAACCGGGGCCGTCTGTCTTGGGTGGACTCAGGGATGTGGTGTAAGCACTGCAAACACAGAAAGGGTGGAAGAAAAAGAAAAATAAGCCCCCATAAGTATTGTATTAATAATGCTGGTAAATGGAGATGCATGATGATCGTGCATAAGTTAATGTCCATTCATTAAATTTTAACTCATGTAAAAAAATCAAAAAAGGCTGAATGTGCCTAGAAATAGGTAAGAAAACTAATGCAGGACGATTTCAGATGAATTGTGAAAAAAATACTAAGCATATGGATAAACACAAAGTGAGTCAACAAACAACTGAAAGAAAATCAATCACCAGATAAAAATTAGGAATTTCACATTAGGCTGACGGTTTCCCTTCATTATTCGTACCTCACTCTTCCTCAACCTCATTTCCATTAACAAGCACGGCACCATCCGTTGAGTCAGCATCAACCACGACACCCTCTTCTTGACTATCATCATGTCCCTCCACTTGGGTGTCAGCATCAACCACTTCTCCGTTTGGTTCTGGGTCCTAAGAGAATTAAAAATAAAAAAATTGTGTAAGGAAAAGATATTCAGCACAAATAACACGAAGGGGATCCAGACACGCAGGACAAGATTTGGGAGTTGTAGGATAAATAGTCCAACTTTTTTTCCATTGTCATCTAGTACAAAGTAAAGATACAAGTCAAATTGCTCTTGAATAATCATGTGAAGATTAAATAATCAGATAAGAGTCGAGTATGATCAGATGATTAATGGTTGTGTTAGACAGAAATTAAAGGTTTAACAAAAAAATCTCCAAGAACTTGAGCATATATGAAACACTCAGGTCTCAATTTACTATGCCAAAAATGTGATGCTCCATACATAAATAAATCAATGACGAATGAGAAGTAAATCCACCTCTACCTCATAATCCAAGTCTCCATTATCCAAAGGTTCCTCTTCATCCAATTGCATGCTCCTAAAAGTCTCTACAAGGCTGGCGGTTGATCTATCACCACGTTGGACGTATTCAACTGCTGGAGGATAGTTACCCCTTCAACAAAAATGGAAAAACATGTCAATGTTCAATCCTTAATATTACTTCATTTAATTTGTGAAGCATGTCATGTTAACCCAACATGAGAAACTCCAGTAATGGATAATGTCAAGATAAATAACATAACCACGAATGAAATTTACAACTATTACATATTCCAAAGATCAGATTTTGGCCTAGTGTATGCAATATGCATTCATAATTAATACTTGAACAACAAGAGATGCTGCTTAAAAACTTAAACACCTTATCTCGGCAGCTTTAGCTTCAACGGCTATTGCAACCTGCCACTCATCAAACAAATTTGGATATTCTTCTGGATCAGCAAGTGATTCTGCAGCTTTCTGATTAATCTGCAAATCGTAATCGGATATGTAAACTTTTTTTCCAATGTTATGTTCGATTGTGAAATCATTTCTGTAATCCTCTCCAGGAAATTACAATGACAAGCTATTCTCAGAAGTCTGCCTGGGTTAACATTTGTTTGGAAATTGTAGGTGAATACAAACTCAAGGGGGTATTAACATTTGTAAACTTTTAAGGGTGTATTTTGTATTTTGGAAAATAACTCGAGTTTTTTAATTTTATTTTTTGTAGTTAGGCTAAATCATAAGGGTTCTTTTTGCAACTACCCTAATCTGTATAAACGGGTATGATAGGATGTTTATGGTTTTGGCATCGACTTGTTAATGTTAAACAGGTTTAAGATTTTGGCAAGGATTCTGGTTTGAATGACTACAGATTATCGTACGCCTGAAAAGTAGAGCATGGCTTAATGAAATGAGTTATAACCTTATTGAGGTCCTTTCTCCAAAGACTGACAATTTCTGACACCTTGCTCGGGAGGTATGACCGAGCCATAAATGCAGCTTCAGGTATCCGGTTGCTGCAATAGACTCATGTTTTACTATTAACAATCAGACACAAATAAAATGGTGAAGCAACAACATTATGATATTGAAAAGAATCAATTTACCTGTCAACCAATAACTGAAGGCAGTCTTCCAATTTACCCAACATAAATAGACAAAGGAATGCGACATTGTTTTTCCCGTGCTCTTTGGCAAGAGAGCCAAGTTGTGTGATTCCTTCAGCGTCGCCTAAAGAAGAATAGAGCAGCAACAAACCACTCAGGTCGTTTGCTTGCTTCAAACACTCTTCTGCCATCTCCAACTGAAAAGAGCATAAGTAAATTTTACAAACTATTTAAATATTAAGAAAAAGAAGAAGAAAAAAAAGGGTACCGTTCCAGAAGACATAGCTATTTCACCCAATTGTTTCCATTTAGACTCACTTTGTGCTTCTGTGGCAATTTCCTGTAGAGGATAACAGGAAGAAGTGAACTCGTGAAATTACATACTACTCCCAGGAAAAAAATCTAGAACACAATTATGAGAGAGAACCTATAAGAGAAAAGTTGTTTAATCAATTATGCAAGTATACGATTTTCACCTTTGCGATTTCAAGTTTGCCTAGATTTATGGCTAACTCAAATCTGTAATCGGGGTCTGTGGCAACTTTAAGTGCATCCTCTATCATTCCTCGTGATTCTAGAAAATGGGCCACACTGTTGATTTGAATCCGAAATCAAGGTAAATAAATGGTTCTAGGCATTAACATGCATAAATAAGACAAGGGGATAAAATATCTTCATCTGATTCCAAAAATATATTTTCCAGCATTAGTCGACCCATTAGAAACTAGGAAATACTCTTGCTGTTGTTTACGAATAGCATTGTATACCAAGAATACAGATTTCTTAGGGTGCAATTGGATACTCTCATTTTGGAAATTCTGTATTGTTCAGAGTTTGTGAAAGAAGAATAAAAAAGTTGAAAGGGCAGATGGAAATGTAATGATTAAGTTTTATTTGATATAAAAATAGTAAAGAATAATGATTGAATGTGACATGTAGTTAAGACTTAAGAGTTAGGACATGTGAAAGTGAAAGAACGCAGTGATCTTACATAATATCATGCACATATTATAATTAGTCAAATAAAAGATTTAAAGGAGCTAAAAAGACCTGTTGTGATGCTCCTTCGGAATCGATGGTAAGATCTCACCAGCCCTTTCCAGGTCACCACGCATCACAAGAGTCTTGTACTCAATTAAGCTAAGCAGCAAAGTGAAACCAATAACACTGCCAAAAAGGAGAGTTAGCAGATATTTATTCAACTACTATTAAAGTACAAAAAGGACCCCAGTAGGAACATTAAGTGTTAATTACTCACTTAAACTCTTTGTCGACTAGATAAACACAGCTCTGACTAGCCAGATATCCAAGCAGGTACATAGGGCGGTCTAAATGAAACATTGTTGTCACCTAAAAATCACATGGGTACAAGAGGAACAGAAAAAAGGAATTTTGCCAATCAGTGTCTACATTGTCAAATCCACAAAAGAGAAAAAGAAAACGAGTTTGACCAATCCAATGTATTAACAACTTTCGTCATATATAAACAACCTGATAGCGTAAGATCTTCTAAGTATAGTTTAGTAATATTAGGACCCAAAATCTTAATTAGTTAAAATAGTTATGAAATCAATATTTTAACAATGGATTAATAATTTAATATATTGACTATGAATTCATGATATATTTTTTTTAAACAGAAATTAAGCATACCTCACCGCCGACGCAGTAATTAAGTCTCCAAGACGAGTTATTGTAAATAAAGCAATCCCCAACCCAAAGTCCAGTCCGTACTCGTTCACTAATTTCATAAATAAGCTCAAAAGCATCTTCCAGACCTTGTTCATCCACTGACCCCCCACTATCTAAATGATCAGAGACCACATTGCGCTGAAATGTGCAGAGAGGCCAATACACAGTTACCATAAATTCGCCAAAAATATTGCACAGCGTAATAAGATTTGATCCATGCTGCTTACATTAAACTTGAGTATGTAAAATGATGTATCACTGGCAATGGCAACCAAATCACCGCTATCGGCCCAATAAACATTCTGGAATGAATTTGATTCCAGTAAAACAGATTAGATAAAGATCATCACTTATATAATCTGTAATAGTACAAAAACAATTAGGTCGACAAATCTTACTTTAACATTGACATCAATTCGTCTTATCAACCTGCAGTCGGCCCAATCATAAAAACAAATGAAATCATTTGAGCACATGGCCAATAAAGTGCCTCCATAGATGTGCTCAGCAGAAAATGTTGGACGGATGCTTTTCTTTTCCTGAAAAAGAGAACAGTCTCTTGTATATCAGGCCCACAATATTGTATCAAAAAGGTGAGAGGTTGGCCCGATGGGCGTTTTGTGAAACTTGGAGAAGTGCAGAAAGAGGAAAGGGACAATTAAATTTGAAGGATATGTTCAAGAACAACATTAATCCAACAAGAACGAGGAATGATTAGAAGGAAGTTTATGAAAGGTAAGAAACCAACCAGGAAGTTTTTACTAAAGATCTTAATCTTTGACGTACTTTCCCTAAGAGCATATTCTCCTTCCGTCGACCAAACAACCTCTAATGCTGAACCGAATGATCTGTTTCTCCAAGCCAATGCAGTATATATGATGTATTCACCATCTCCACACACCACAACAAACCTACCATTAGGGTTGTGGTTCAAGCTCTGTTAAAAAACACAGAGCTGTTAGATAACCAAGAAAAAGAAGAATGACATCAGTAGTTCTTGCGTTCTCACATTTTCAAATTTGGCACTTAGATACACAAGTTAAAACCTTGAAATTTTACTGTAATTGAAACCATACAAAAGTAACATGAAAGCAAAAGTTCAAGATGGAGAACTCAAATATTTTAACACCTGAAGCCTCTTCCCATTGCATAACAAGTTAAAACTAGCTATTTAATTATATGCTTTATCAGGCAAGACGAGCAAAAGGAACAATACAATTCATATTGTAATAAGAACAATAAATATTCTAGCAGAAATGTAGTCAGAGAAATTGGATATAAATCTCTAGCTCGGAAGCATCTCTTCAGCTTGAGAGTTCCGCACACTCTATCCAGCCATAACAAAATCTTCTGCTCGGTAACAGAGCCAGCTAAACTAAAAGACTTTAAAAAGTAAGCCAAAATCAAATCTTACAACAACCTCTGCAGTTAATAATAAACTCATATACAATAGATAGATACATCATACATCATGACCATGCTCATCGATAAGCGATACAAATAAATATAATGAAGATAAGTATTATAGCATTAAGAACTTTTCAACAAATTAACTCTAAAATGATCCAGATACTTAATGATACATACATATTAAATAAGTTGTGCGATAAATGAAGTAAACAAAAAGAAAGTGGATAAAAAATATTGCAATGAAGTTTATATACACAACGTGTTTGATTTAAACTAGAACTGGACAAACATATGAATTCATCATATGAATATATGATTCAAGTAAATTACGGAAAAATAACCTGTGGGTAAAGGTCACAGGTCCCCAATTCCTTAACAGCCAAAGGCAATCTCTCTCCATCAGCAACCTGAGAATATATGAATTACAGTGAGCAATGGGCCAGTAGGATTATAAAATCCAAACAAATTCATACCTCATAATCTGCTCCGATGCTCTTAATGTTGACAGTCTGAATTTCATTATGCTTAGCCCAAATAATTTTCCCACTATTGTCCATACTAGCAACTGGTACCTCTCGACCAAGCTTTACCATGATGGTTCCTTCATCATAACCAATTACAACCCTACAGATTTAAGTCACTTAACCCATCAAATTAAGATGCAGCCCCATTTATAAGATGCATGCATACATGAATATAAACTTTACACGCATCCTAATTTGTAAGAACGATGAAATTTACGACTTTGGGGCACCAACAATTGAAACTTTAAGTGAATACTAAGTTACTAACTGCACTATTAAGAACAGAACTACATGAATGATGTAATCCCTCAACCAGTACATGAAATCAACTGTGGTTTACTTACCGTCTTGAACCTTTCAGGTAACCAACTGCCCAAACTCTTTCAAGGCCATAATTCAGAGTGTTCTCCAGTCTGCAAGATGACATCACTTGTGAGATATCATACGACTGGACACATCCAACTGAAACTAAACTTTGATGTAAGATAGGGATAATAAGATTAATGATAGATACTTGATGGTTTAGGCCATTAAGAATGATCTCATATACAAGCCATCACCTATCCTGAAACATACCTGTAAGTAGTTGAATGCCATATGCGAACTGTACCATCCTCAGAACCTGTAATTATAATGGGAAGTTCAGGATGGAAACAAACTGCAGAAACATTGTGTGTGTGGCCTTCTAGTGTTTGGACGCAGCTCTTTGTCTGATAATCCCAAACCTGTTTTACAAACCCTCTAGATAGTTTTAGTAATGTTCATAGAAACTCATAACACCAGAATTATAAAGGTAAACGAGGGACAACCTTAGCAGTGTGATCATCAGAACCAGTAATTAAAAAAGGTTTATCACCGCCGGTAAAATACTCAACACAATTGACCCCTTTCAGGTGCGCATCTAGGGTAAAGTTTGGGTCAGGGGAACTGAGGTTCCAAATCTACAAAACGAAACATTCTCATTCAATACCCCATCAAGTTTACTAAAAAAACTTTGTAACATTTAAGAATTGAATAATTCCACTCATACCTTAATAGTACGATCAAGTGATGCACTCGCAAAAGTATTGGTGTCCTTAGGATTAAACGTCACTTGCATTACATAATGGGAGTGACCCTCAAATATTTGAGTGCATAACCATCCCTTGCCCCAGTCCCAGAGCTTTATGAGCATGTCATCTGAGGATGACAACACGTATGGCAGGGTCGGATGAACGGCCACACACCTAATATAATCTGTATGGGCCTCGAAAACTTTGACCTTATCCATGGTATTGTAATTGTACACGCGAATAAACATGTCATCAGCACCAGCAACCACCCACTGTTGTCGTGCTATAAACTTCGCAGACCTAACTGGAATACACATGATATGTATTAGTGATAAGTCATCCTTACCACGATAAATAATTCCACTGAAGCTTACCTGGTAGGTCTGTAGCCTCAAAAGATTTTACCATTGTCTGCAGCAGTAGAATCAAGCATTAGATGTTTTTGCCGAACATATAATTTGATATGTGGCAAACTAGTGCACTACTGAATACGAATTATAGGATAAAATAATCCATTTCAATGATTTGTACGTATGGCCAAGGAGAGAAGTTCAAAAATTAATAAAATATAAAAGTTTGTTTGAACAGAAGTTCAAAAATTAACAGAATCACTTTATAAGATGATATGATCAAACGGCTACACCCTCATACAATATATTTATATCTCACTTTACAAAAAGCAATCTATCTAAATTTAAATTATTGAACATGATGAGATTCAAATGATCGGCTAGTTTTTTGACCTTAAATGACAGAACTCAAAATTTACACGGACAACATAGATACGCACATGTGATTGATGAACACAATGAGAGAAAATAAAATACGTATGTCAGCTGCATTTTACACACCTGTGTCTGATAATTCCAAATCCCAATAGTCCCTGAATACAAACTTGTCAATATCCTGTGGATATACCAAGCGTGGAGGAATCAATTAGGTTTGTAGAAAAATAGACTAAGGAGGAAGACATATAAAACTGTGATTTATCTCCCATACATCACAAGTCAAGCAAACATATAAAAGGGCATAGTACATGAAACAACAAAAAAAAATGTAGTCTTTCCTTCTGCTATTAATTTTGAATCGGCCCAGAATCCATAACTGCTACTCCCAATAGAATGTAAAATGTGACTACTAATAAGATGAAAAAGGGCATTATAGTCTATTGTGTTCCAACATACCATGGCTCAGTTGGATGTAGATCCACAGATTTAACTCTTTCTGACCTTTGTGCAAGTTTCCTCTGACGAAATTCATTGAAAATTCAAAATCGAACAATCACTACTTAAACACACACACGCCAAAATTAAAAAATTTAAATGCTCTCAATACCTTGATGTCAAGTCTGAGAGGCTGCAGCAGAACAATTCAATGCCAAAAACAAACAATAAAAAATTGAGTTAGCAGAAGATTAATAACAGCTCGAGATCTCAAACAGAAATCCAATGGACATAATGTGGAGTCACGAAATCAATCCAATCCCACGGGAACCAAAATCTGATGATACCCAATCGCATAATCAGACAACAAAAGGACTCACCATTTTTTACAGCAATCGAGAAATCCGAGAAGAAGATCGACCGCGATTTGAATCGAGCAGAATCGCACGCACTCGAATGCTTAGATCAAGAGAGAGAAAGAGCGCGTATTAAGAGCGAGAGTGTAAAAGCTTCGACAGACGAAAGAGTGAAGGAAATGTCATTTTTTTTCTCGTTTTATTATTACTATTATTATTGTCTTCCTGTAAATAATTTCTATTTTAGAATGCACAAAAAAAATACTTTAAAAAATACATCATCTTAAGAATTAATGATTCCATTAAATAATTTCTATTTTAGAATGCACAAAAAAAATACTTTAAAAAATACATCATCTTAAGAATTAATGATTCCATTGTTTTTTTATTCGGTATTGAGTTAAGATCGATTTACATGAAAGTTTTTTTATTCAGTATTGAGTTAAGATGATTTACATGAAGAAGATTAAAAAAGAAAAATACTCATTAACAATTACTAAGTACTACACTAGATAAAAAGGCATGAGGCCCATAATAGTGGCCCACTTTTATTTGGGCTCTGACCTTAACTTTGGGTCCAAAGTTTCAACTGTTGACACAACCTTTATACCGGGCCCTAACAGTTCTCGTAATAAATTTTGTGAACTTTAATTGACTAAGAGTAAAAAAAATGTTTCTCCAAAAACAAATGTTTGATGTGTTGAGCAACACGTTATAATTAAAGTTCACACCGACGTCTAATTTAAAATTGGTGCAAACGGGAAAAATTGCGAATGTCCGTCCTCTCTTCATAGATGTTAAAAGAGATTATCAACAAAACTTTTGAAGTGAAATTATGATCAACTTAATACTTGAACAAAATCAATTTGAATTATTGTTCAAAGAAGAGTGTAGGCATGTATCTACTTAAAAACAAATACCATGGAAAAAAGGAAGAATGCTTATTGATTATTCACAATTATCAAAAAATTTGTAATTTAGAGCTACTATCTCTAACTGTATCTTGTATACAAGAACATATTTAAATATTTTTAGATTTACATGTATAATCACACTTCACTACTCATAAAATATAATTATTTTTAATTTCGCGATCAAGCAATTCATCGTCTTATCTTCGGTGGGACGGAGGGAGTACATGTTTATTGCAAATGATTTGTACTTTATTTATGTGAGTCATATTGCAATGATTTAGTCCAAGTGATTACGCACCAAAATCTCCATTACCATCTCATAATCTTTAAATTGGATCCACACATACATATATAAAGATCGAGAAATTAAAAGTTCAAAAGTTGGGCCGTGCGCAGTGGAGTTTGGTTCCGACAAAGGCTGACTTCACTTTTTTATGATCGAGCTGAGCTAAGCTATATACAGTAGGTAGGTTGTTGAGGAGATAGTCAATTACCGTATAATGATTACAAGAGAATTTAAGCATGATATTAATGGTATATTCCATGGAATAAACTTGTCCACTATATTGTAAACTTCAAAATAAAATGCTCAAAAAATTGGGCTCCAATCTTTTCCGTTGGATGGTTGGTTGGTTGAATCATGATCATGGAACTAGCTACCTACCTATATACCTATGTACTATTACAATCTAAATTATGCGTTCCACAATTTTGTTTTTAAAATTTCCAAGAAAAAAGCAACTTAACAATGTTTCTTCTATTCAATTTAAAATGTTTCACTTTATCTATTGAACAACTTATATAAACGTTCAATTAAAAATTCGTCACGTCATTTTTATTACATTTGAAAAAAGGTTAAATAATTATTATAATTAATTATGCACTTTTTATTTGTTATTTAAAAAAATATGCATAATTAATTGTGAAAAAAGTACTCCCTCTGACCTAGAGCAATTTTATTTTAGTTATTTTTTTTAATAATTTTTGTATATCGTTTATCATACGTATTGGACGGTAAAAAAAAGTCAGCGTTGACCACTTGTGACTATAGCTCTGGAACAGAGAGAGTAGTACTCAATGTGTCTCATAACATATGATTCATTTATTACGTATTGTTTCAAGATACTTCGGTTTAGTGGGAGTCTATATAAGGTGTTTTATGGCTTTGTATTTGGACACATTATTGTGTATTTGGGATAATTATGTGCGCAAATAAGGTTTCAGTTTATTTACACTCTGTTAAGATTTATGTTGATCTCACTTTGGAATTAAGGAGGACCAGTTGGAAATAGACATGTACGATCACATTACATGTAATTTTCATGCTACACACCATGATTGATCTGTCATTGATTGTATTGATATATGTGATTACTGTTGGGTCTAGTTACGCTTAAAGTGACGAAAGCCTCTTTAGTCCTTTATTAGTGCCGTCGATGATAAGATTGTATTAAGGATACTTATATATATTGTATGACAACACTTTTGAGCTCATTTTGGTAATACACATTTGTTCGGTATCACATGTTTGCCCTAGTGGGAGATTGTTGGATAAATTCAACATATTGGGCTTCCATGTGTTAAATTAAATGTGTATGGTTGTCTTTAAAGAAGCTCATTGTAAAGTGATTAACTAAAGATTAAAGTTGGGCTTATATAAGTATAAAATAATTATGGGCCTTATGTGTGGATACCATTAAGTGGGCTTTGATTTGTTGAGGGACCAAATCAATACCCTAGATCTATAAATTAGGTTATGGTCCCCAAGCATCAGTAATCTCTAATCTCACGTATTCTCTCTACGCTGTGAATCCAAAGGAGTACTGATAGTTTGGGAAACCATCAATCTCATAATCTCGTTCATCTCGTTCATCTATGGATTCAGGTACGCTTCCGCCTTTAGTAATTATATTCTCATATGTTTCGGTTAATCGTCATAGAATCAATTAGGGTAATTGTTGAAGCATGCTTTATGTGATTAAATTATGCTTATTCGGTATTTAATTTCTAACAAGTTTGACTCTGGTGCGCTGGACCTTCAGCCATAGCAGCTTTCTCAACATATTTTTCTTTCATGCCCTTTCCTTTATCTTTGGAACCAGTGGCCAGTTGAGCAACCTCACTTATTTCATGCTTCAACCTTTCTTCTTGCACACAATGAGAAATGAGCTCATTAAGAGTCCATTTCTCCCTTTGACAGTTGTAACTGACCTTAAAATGACTGTATTGTGCAGGAAAAGACAATAACACTAAATGCACGAGCAAGTCCTCAGACACCTCGAGCTTTAGCACACTTAATTTTGAAGCATAATGAGACATCTCCATGATGAACTCCCTTATATTCCCTTGCCCCATATACTTCATTGAGATCATGTTTGCTAAAAGCGTACTTGCTCTCAGCCTTATCGTTTTTGACAAAACGTTGTTCAATATGGGCAAGGAACTTACTGGCCACAGTGATATCCTCAGATGATGTGCCTCGAAAGGCTTCCGGAATGCTGCGCTTAATGATCATTAGACTTACACGATTTGAGCGTTCCCACTTCTCAAAATTCCTTTTGTCATCCGAAGAACTTTTATCCGTAAGAGAAGCGGGTTGCTCAAACCTTATTGCATAGTCAAGATCTATGCAGCCCAAAGTGATTAGAATATTATCTTTCCAATCCTTAAAGTTTGACCCATTAAGCATAGGTATGTTGTTAATGTTGGTAGATACTGAAGTAGCAGACATAGCTGAACAGAGAATATCAAAATAAAATGATTATCATGCTCACAACAATTAACTTTGTCATATTGAGAATGTCTCACGTACTTTTTATATTGAATATTTAATTTCACTAAAAATGTCTTATTTGTTTTATATTAATTACTTTTAAAAAATATTAAATAATTATTATCACACAATCTCAATACACACATAAAATACATTGTTACTAAATATTATATACCTCTCAATGAAATATGATAACATCATTTGTAAATTATAAGAAATCCTATTTTTTTTAGAGAAGTGGATATATTATAAGAATTTTATTTAATTGATTGCTCAAAAACTAATTTATAAAAACCGAAAGATTTACTACGTAAATCCCCCGAGTCGATCTCTCGAGGAGCAATGCTATCGGCTTGTGAATATCAATTTGTATATGTTAAGTACAAGTTCCAAGAGGGGAAAGAAAATCATTAAACTAAAGGGGGTTGCAATGAGTGATTGATTAACAACTACGAACGAGAATTAAAAGCGAGTAATTAACGATCAAGTTTAAGTAAATGAGTTGGAAAGCAAGGGTGTTCCGATTACTCTTCCTAACGAACTAGAGTTGAATTAGATTTATAAATTCCCAATTAACTATTAATCGGACTAAAGAGATCACGGTGTTGTCACGGGCTCCCTCACCAATGATCGTCTAATTACACATCGACCGTATGGTCCACTAGCGATATACTACGAAGTTGTTCGACACGAGACCACAAATCGAGAGGTGTAATCGTCCAATTAATAGAAATCGAGCTACTTAGAAGATCAACTATAATTCATTGAGGAATTTCATCAAACACCCTCACACAAGTTTAGCTAGCCATTATCAAGCACTCAAAATCACAATCCACAATCGAGTAAGCCATAATCGAGAGGAAACGACGAGAATCTCACCACGGTGGTTATGGAATCGATGGATGAAGAAATAGATCGAGAAAAGCTTCCAAAATCGGGACCGAGCTTCAACTTGTCACACGAAGAAAATAATCCGATGGAAACGTCCGTCTCGGTGAGGTGAACAACGTTTGTGAATGAGATTTTGTCGGATTCTCGACGTACGGAATTTAGATCGTGAATTTGTGTAGAGGAATTGAAGAACAAAAATGGATTATGGAAAGCTTGGAGAAGAAGCTAAATGCAATCTTATAAAATTGGGGAAATGAAAGTTAGTTACAATTCTCAAGCCAAAATGCTATTTATACCCTTAAAATCGAGGGTCAAACAAAGTCAAACCGAAATGGAGATAAAAAGGTCTACTCAGCAAAAGATGTCGGACGACATCGAAATCATGTCGTCCGACAAACGTCTTGTCGTACGACATAAATTCATGTCGTACGACAAATTTCCGTCGATCGCAGGTCGAACCTGCGTTACCCCTCTGTCCATTTCTTCCCAAAATGCCTTTTTGTCGTACGACAGACAATTAGGTCGTCCGACAGGCTTGTCGTCCTCCATCTTTCTCTCTTGGTCAACTGTCGTCCTCCAGGGGGATGTCGTCCGACATGGTCGTAGTTGAAACTTTGTGTCGTCCGACAGGCAGTCAACGGTCACCTGAAAAGTCAACTTTCACTCGTTTTCCTCCCGTTTCGCCTACAAAACACGGAATATGCCTCGATCACACTATTCTGACCATAAATCATCAAAGGCTATGTAAACGAGGGAAAAGAGAGTCGAAAGATAGGGAAGAGGACCAAAAACCGACCCGAATTACGCACCAAAAACGGACCAATCAACCCCCCCCCCCCCACACTTAGTCTATTGCTCGTCCTCGAGCAAACAAAAACACCAAAGGAACAACGAAAACAAGGCGAGTTTTCCACAAAAGAGTTTAGAAATTCATTCCGGCTATCGATCAAAGCAAGTACTACCGAGAAAAATCAAACACGACTAAGATCATATCAAGTGAGTTCATAAGCAATCGGGTTACCTCAACAAACCGTCTTTTTCCTCTCAAAGGGATGCACTCGTTTCTTATAACTCTCGAAGCAAAGGTCCACTCAAAATGTTATGCAAGCGAATAGAGGCAAATCAAGAGATACTTGCATTTAAAGAACAACCGGGAACAAAGAGTGAATAATCACGGAGAGACATCATGTAATAACTCAAATGCGCAAAGGATAACAACCATAGGCAAGCATATACGGAAGACTCTACTCATCAAGTTTATCAATCTCAAGAATCAAGGAACTCTAATCAACACAAGGTTGTAATGGGGCTAGGCTCGGGTAGATTCGGGAAATTTTTAGGAATAGTAACTCATTGACCATTGTGGTCCCAACCTCATATCTCCTATCCTCACCCTCATCTCCACACTCAACTCTCAAAACACTCAAGGATCATTTTATACAATGAAATTCCTAACCCTTTTTTCGGGTTATCAAGGAATAATATTATCAAGTACTCACGCTTTATGGATTTATAATGATGCTCACAATAAACAAGAACTCTCTCATATAAGTAGGTATTTCACTTCTTTTTCATTCTTCTTCTTTTATAGAGAGGTAATATAGCAAAGAGCAAAATTTTGGGAGTACATGTGGTTAAAACACCCACATAATAATGAATCAATAGAAGCAACGGTGGCTACTAGCAAACACCTCAAGGTACGAATGTCCTCATCACTCACACGGAGCTTTACTCTCAAATAAACATATACGCACAAACACTCCATCATCGGCTTAGGGGTGATGAACAAAAGGGCATAACGTAGTCTCAAGGGGTTAACTAGGGTGTCCCACGACGGGCTCGGGGGTTATGAAATTCTCCTTGAAAGGCTAGATCCTAAGTGATTAGTTCCCGTCATTTTCAAGATCATGAATGTTATGATAAAGAGCTTTGAAATCCAAAATACACGAGTTCTAGTTATCTCATATCCTTAAACACACCAAGTTATAGAGCAAGAAAGCATGAGTCTCAAAGAAGCAACGAGATTTAAGAATTATCGCTCAAGAAAGACGTTATTCGGCTCAAACCTCACAATTGGGTTTTGAAAAATTCGAATTTGTTTAAAGCAACCAAATTACTTACTTACTCATCCAACAATCAACTTAGAAATGTCCAACCTTTTCTCAAAAATTTTGTTATGCCGGAAAGAACCTCAATTTTCGATCGCTTCAAACTTCCCGAGGTTTCGGAACCCCCCCCCCCCCCCCCCACACTCTTAGTAATAGAGCATGCCCTCATGCGACAAACAACATGCATATGCAATGAAAAATCGGACATGACCTCGACGTATATGATGAAGCCGGGGGAAACAACCAAAACCACACAACACAACAATAACAAAATACTAAAGCACAAATACATAACACGAATAAAAGCAAACCAAAGTCTAATATCCACCAAATAACAATCAACGGGAACATCCCCACAAACCAAGTTTAAACAATCAACCACCAAAGCACACAAATAAAATAGAATCCAAATCACACACAACTAGAAAGGCAAGTCTCAAAACAAGCTCAAAAGAGTACGAGCAAATGAAAAGATAGGGTAAGATGCAACCATCGGTAAAGGGCGATCAAAGTACTCGTACGCCCGGGTCTTATACTCCTTCCACTCGGCATCCCAAGCAGTCTCCCGGGCAGCGACACGAGCAGCCTCGTCCCTCTCTCTCGTCCTCCTCTCCGTCTCGGCAGTCTCTAGCAAGCCGACCCTCGTGCCGAGTGCTCCAATCTGCAGGTCAAGGTGAGTGCGGAGCTCGGTGAAATGAACGCCCCAATCCTGGCTAGCACCGGAAGAAGAAGCTCCCGCGGCATCAATGACTGGGCGAAGAGTAAGCTTCTGAGCTTTAGCCCGCTGGTGGATAGGCCAGAAGTGCGTCGGATCCTTCATGTAGGACCCTCGAGTGAGCTCGTCGCAAGAGATGGGCTTCGTCTCCGTCGGGGCAATATCGCCAACGTAGGCCGCGATGTCAACCTGCAAATGAACAGCGAGCATAGAAACGAGAGTACCTAGGCACAACTTCTGAGGCGGGCGCTTCACGAGCGTCTCCAGCATCGAGAATACGGCACCGACAAGGGAAATCTGGATGCCGTTGTGAGCACGGTGAATGGCCCACAGCTCCGGAGCACTGATCTTGTTTGCCTCTAGCTTGCCGAAGATCGTCGTCGCAAGAAACTTGTGAAGGAGCACAAGTTCGGGATCCGCCAATGAGCTAGTGTTGACCCCGGAGGTCCAAGTGCCGTAAGGAGTCAAAGAGCACCAAGCCTCGCTCGCATCCCAATCGGAAGGAATACCCAACTCTCCGTGTTCGTTAAAGCCCCAAGCCTCGTGCATCATCTTCGGATCGAGAATGTGCTCGACCCCTCCAAGACGGAAAGAAGCCATTTGACGCCTCGGGACCTTCTTGAAGCTCAAAAGGAACTCGAAAGTGAGCTTCGGGTGATGCGGAAGAGTAGACCGGGCAGCCTTGAGGATACCGAGATCCTTGCATATCTCGTTCATACGAGCATAGAGTCCGAGGCTTCGGATAAAAGTCCAGTCGAACGGGCGAGAGGGAGCCACCTTTCCGGCACGGAGACGTCGATATTGGGCTGCCTCGTCGGCTGCCGGAATCAAATCGTACACTAGGTCCCCTTCATCCACCAAATCGAAATGGGCAGCCTCGGCCATAGCTTCCTCGTGATCCATGAATGCAAAGCTCGGGGAGTCGGGCTAGAATCTGCTAAGAACTGACTGCCTGAATGAACTGCAGAAGATGTCGCACGACACTGATGTCGGACGACAGGTTGAAATCCCCAATCTGAAACCCTAATGTGTAGATGTCGGAAGACAGATGAATATCAAAGCAGTGATGTCGCACGACAGAGAGAAATTCCCAAATTGAAATCCTGATCAGCTGATGTCGGACGATTCACAGATACACTGCCGGGGTGTCGTACGACACAATTCAAACTCAACTGCACTTCCGGCGAACTCGACTTAAAACGAATGGGGAGGAGATTAGGGCAAGCCGGAAACCTGATTTCGAGGCGGTGGTGGTCGTGCGGCGGTGCGAGCGGATGTTCGGAGTGGCGACTGTGGTGACGGTAGCTCGGACGGCGGCTGAGCGGAGGCGTGTGGCGGTTCGGCTTCGGGGAACGGGGCACAATCGGTGACGGTTCGTTCGGGCGGGTGGTTGAGCAACGGTGGGCGAGGGAGATGGGACCGGAGTCGACGGTGAACGACGGTTGGTGCTCGGGCGGTGATGGCGGCGGGTTTGGTGTCGGACGAGGAAAGTTTTTTTTTACGGGGGCGATTTTTTACAAGATGGTGAAAATGAGAGTGGAGGCGAAAATTAGGGTTGTGCGTTCAGGTTTTACCCCCGCTCACTTTGTCGGACGACACAGATATCCTGTCGTCCGACACACCACGTCAGCAGTCGCACGACCCAAGCTAAAGATGTCGTTCGACATCAGAAATACAAAGGGACCCTGTCGTCCAACATCCTGGCAAATTCAGAAATAAAAATCCTCGTCTCAGCTCCGTTTTCGCCCGTCCCGATCCGCACTACAATATCCAAGATGTGAGTAGGCTCTCACAAGCACCTTTTTACGTCATAGGCACGACGTTCGTGGGTAAGCCCCCACGGGGCGCTCGTCTACGTCCCGAGCTCGGACATTCCTCCTTCACAACTTAATCGTTACGGGCATTCGCCCGTGCCAACTCATCAAATCGGGTCTCAACATACCGACGTAGATCCTCGATTTGTTCCTTCCTCGCATCATCCCTCGTGTGCAACTCGGCCATTTGATCCGTAATGAATTCACGGAGCCTATCGTAATCCGAACCCGGGAGATTCCCCGAATCCAAAGTACTTGGCCCGGCATTGTTTCCTCGGTCGACCTTCAACTTATCAAGATACTTCGCAATAGTCCCTCGTTCATGAAATGGGCGAAATATGATCTCATCTGCCATAAACTCGCCCAAAGCTAGCTCTCTATATCCAAGTGAGATCGGTGGAAACGTCTTCACATGAGCCGGGAGATTATACGCATTCATCACCTTATAGAATGAGATCAAATACGTCACCAAAAATCCCCAACAAGGATGCAATCTCTTCCGCTTTACTAATTCACCGAGATGATCAAACATGAGCTCCGCTAAATTCACTTGAATCTTCTTATAAGCACAATGGAGGAGCCAAAGTTCCGTCGAATTCACCTTATTTCCTTCTCGTTTGGCCAACACATTATATGATATGAACTTATGCAAAACAACAAGTGCCGGCTCCTCCAAGAACGCATTACTAATCCCTTCCCCGGACCAATTATTATAAGGGGTAAGCTCTCTCCAAGCGGCTTTCGCTTCCCAATCACTCGGTTTCGCGGTTACTCCCGTTGAATGAAGTTTCCAAACCATCCGGATCAACCCCGGAGTCACTTCATACTCCTTATCTAACATCCGAAATGTAGCTCTCCTTCGAACATAATCAAAGCAAAGAGTCGAGAAGAATTCCGTCGTGAGAGGCTCGTACAAACATACTTCGATAGAACCAATCTCCTCAAGCCCAAGCGGAATTAGCAACTCCGCAACACGCTCGTCAATTCCCACCTTCTCCAAGAAATCCCAATCGAAGGATAGTGAAGCCCAAGGCTTGTTCCCACCCAACTTTCGATACATAGCCATCTCCGACTCATTTTGAACGGTGAACGGAATTTTTGCCGGCTCGACAATAGGAGGTGGAGCACCCGTACGAGTTGAAACAACCTCTTCCCTATCATCCTCCTCCGTCACACGGGCTAGAACCGGGCCTTTCTCTACTTTCTTCGGTTGCGGCTTTTTCCCCCGATTAGTAGTAGCTCGAGTGGCACGTGACGAGGACGGGCTCGGGTCAAGGATACGAGGGCGTTTAACCGTTCTTTTAGAGGAAGAAGACATAGTGTGGGTGAAAATTTGGGTGAAAATTGAGAGTTTTCGAGAGTAAAGATAAGAAAAATGGAAAAGGGGGCGAATTTTAGGGTAGAAATCGAATTCTGCCCCCCCCCCCCCCCCCCCAGGTCTCCGTGTCGTACGACAGTAAAGCGTGTCGTACGACTGAGGACTTGTCGTCCGACAGAGATTCCTGTCGTACGACAAAATTCCGTTGATCGCAGGGTAAACCTGCGAGACTCGTCTGCCAAAAATCACCCAATTCTGAAGGATGTCGTCCGACATGTCATCAGGGCAATTCAGGTGTCGGACGACAGGGGCCCAAAAATTCCGTCTTTTGTCGTTTCATGGTGAGAAGGCCCTCACCAAGCACTCTTTAACGTCGGGAGCTTGACGTTCGTGGTTAAGCCCCCACGAGGCGCTAGTTTAACGTCGTTAGCTCGACTTAGAAAATCTCGAGCTAAGGATTCCAACCAACGGCCTCATAATCGGCCTCCTCCAACAAACTCACCTCGACATTCTCCTTCGGTTTTTCGATCCCATAATACGGCTTAACCCTATGTCCATTAACTTGAAAGGCACATTTAGTCCGAGGATCAAATAGCTTCACTACTCCGTAAGGAAATACCTCTAGCACCTCATAAGGCCCACTCCAACGGGATTTCAACTTTCCGGGAAATAAACGGAGTCTAGAATTAAAGAGTAGAACTTGCATTCCGGCTACTAACTCTTTAGGCACTATGTGTTTGTCGTGGAACTTTTTCACCTTCTCCTTAGTAATCTTATTGTTCTCATAGGCCTCGTCTCGTAACTCCTCCAACTCCGAAATTTCCAAGAATCGATGCTCGCCTCCGTTCTCCACATCAAAATTCGTTGCCTTTATGGCCCAAAATGCTCGGTGTTCGATCTCGACCGGCAAGTGGCACGCTTTTCCATAGACAAGGCGGAATGGGCTCATACCAACTACGGTCTTGTAGGCCGTTCTATACGCCCACAAAGCATCCACAAGTCTTTCCGACCAATCCTTCCAAGAAGGTTTCACGGTTTTCTCAATAATCCCCTTGATTTGTCGATTGCTCGTTTCCGCTTGCCCGGATGTTTGAGGGTGGTAGGCTGTGGCTACCTTGTGACTCACCCCATTCTTCTTCATAAGCTTTTCGAAGATCTTGTTACAAAAGTGCGTACCTCCATCACTTATGATTGCCTTCGGGAAACCAAATCGAGAGAAAATATACTCTTGAATAAAGTTGATCACCGTATTCGCATCACATCGTCGAGTCGGGATGGCTTCCACCCATTTAGAAAGATAGTCAACCGCTAGGAGAATGTACTCGTAGCCACGAGAACTCGGGAAAGGTCCCATGAAGTCAATCCCCCACACGTCGAACACCTCGACTACAAGATTGATTTGCAACGGCATCTCTTGTCTCGATCCAATATTCCCAAATCTTTGACACCGATCACAAGTAGCACAAAAGGCTTGGGCATCTTTGAACAATGTGGGCCAATACAACCCCGATTGGAGAACTTTGTAAGCCGTCTTCTTTCCACCAAAGTGTCCACCATACGAGTCCGAATGGCAACACATCAATACGTCACGTTGCTCATTCTCCGGTAGACACCTCCTAATCACATCATCCTTCCCCACCTTGTATAAGTATGGGTCGGCCCAAAAGTAATACTTGCAATCATTCTCGAACCTTTTCCGGGCTTGAGATGTCAAGTCCTTTCTTAGAGCTCCGGCGGCAATAAAATTCACGATGTCCGCATACCAAGGACTTGGATCTACTAGCATCAAGTCTTCAAAAGGAAAGGCCTCGGAAATTCCTTCATAGGCATGAGTCTTCAAGAAGTCACCAACCGGCTCTAGACGAGAGAGATGATCGGCAACCACATTTTCACTTCCCTTTCTATCACGAATTTCCAAGTCAAATTCTTGAAGCAAGAGCACCCAACGGATCAATCTTGGTTTAGAATGTGGCTTCGTAAGAAGATATCGTAGAGCCGCGTGATCACTATAAACGACTACCTTGGATCCAATGATATAAGGGCGAAACTTCTCAAGAGAAAACATAACCGCCAATAATTCCTTCTCCGTAGTCGTATAGTTCAATTGGGCACCGGATAGAGTCAAGCTAGCATAGTAGATAACATGAGAAAGCTTGTCGACTCTTTGGCTAAGAACCGCTCCCACGGCCGAGTTAGAAGCATCACACATAATTTCGAACGGGGCGCTCCAATCCGGTGCACACACAACCGGGGCTGTGGTAAGCTTCTTCTTCAATATCTCAAATGCCTCCGTGCACTTATCATCTAACTTGAATTCCACGTCTTGGCTCAATAGGTGGCAAAGAGGTTGGCTTATTTTAGAAAAATCCTTGATAAACCGCCTATAGAATCCGGCATGCCCCAAGAAACTCCGAACTCCCTTAACATTCACCGGAGACGGAAGCTTAGAAATAACGGCAATCTTGGCCGGATCAACCTCAATACCTTTCTCGGACCCCACATGTCCCAAGACGATCCCACTTCGCACCATAAAGTGACTCTTCTCCCAACTTAGAGTCAAACTCGAATCAATACACCTTTGGAGAACTCTATCAAGCTTAGCAAGGCAATCATCAAACGAACTCCCAAATAGAGAAAAGTCATCCATAAATACCTCCAAGAAATCTCCAATAAATTCCGCAAAGATAGACAGCATGCATCGTTGGAAAGTTCCGGGGGCATTACAAAGGCCAAAGGGCATTCGTCGCCAAGCAAACGTACCGAAGGGTGTAGTGAAAGTTGTTTTCTCTTGGTCTTCCGGGGAGATAGTGATTTGGTAATACCCGGAAAGTCCATCAAGAAAGCAAAAGAACATATGTCCCGCGAGTTTGTCGAGCATTTGATCAATGAATGGCAAAGGAAAGTGATCCTTTCTAGTAGCCGCATTAAGCTTCCTATAGTCGATGCAAATTCTCCAACCCGTTGTCATACGAGTCGGGATCAACTCCTTCTTTTCATTCTCAACAACCGTGATACCACCCTTCTTTGGTACCACGTGCACCGGACTAACCCATTTGCTATCCGAAATGGCATAGATTAGCCCTTCATCAAGAAGTTTCAAGATCTCCTTCTTCACAACTTCCAATAGTACCGGGTTCAACCTTCGTTGACCATCTCTCTTAGGCAAGGCCCCATCCTCGAGAATAATTCGATGAGTACAATGGGCCGGGTTAATACCCTTTAGATCCGAGAGACTCCAACCAAAGGCTCGTACATTTCGCTTTAAGACCTCAAATAAAGCCTTCTCTTCGTGCTCATCCAAGGTTGAACTTATGATCACCGGTTTCAACTCACCCTCTTCCAAGAAAATATACTTCAAGTGTTGAGGTAGTTCTTTCAACTCGGCTTTACTCCCCGGGGGCAAGATATTCCCCCTCACCGCAAATTTTGGAAGCTTGTCCTCAAGCTTCTCTTCCAATAAAGCTTCGGGAAGTGCATCACCCTCGGTTTTACCACCAAAACTCTCTCCAAACTCCACATCCCCTTCAATCACAAATACATCATCTATAGATAAGAAAGTTCCCTCATCCATTAACTCATCTTCTTCCGGAATGTCCTCATGAATCGTGTCAATACTCTCTACCGGGACATGCTCACAATCATCCAAGAAATTCATCTCGGAAAGGTGATCAATAGAATCTAGAAACGAGCATTCTTCCACAAAACTTGTAGAGGGAATGGAAATACCATCCTTAGCCGAGAACGAAACTGTTTCTCCCAAGACCGTCATTTGAAGGGAACCGTTCTTGACATCAATTAAAGTATTTGTAGTGGCCATAAAAGGTCGACCAAGGAGAATAGCATGATCTTTCCCATCTTCCTTTACCTCACCGACATCAAGAACTACAAAGTCAACCGGGACAATTAAGCCCCCCACCTTCACAAGAACGTCCTCGATTATGCCCTTAGGATATCGTACGGACCGGTCGGCCAATTGTAGACACATCCTAGTAGCCTTGAGGTCTCCCAAATCCAATCGGTCAAACACGGAGAAAGGCATCAAGTTTATCCCGGCACCAAGATCTAGCATTCCCATTACCCAAAGCAATTTTTATGTTAAAGCTTCCGGGGTCACTTTGCTTTTCCGGGAGTTTGTGTTGGAGAATTGCACTAGCCACCTCGGAGACAACCACTTTCTCATCATCAACAAACTTCCTCTTCTTAGAAGCCAAGTCTTTGAAGAATTTCACGTAGGCCGGAACCGTACGGATCACATCAAGTAGAGGAAGGTTAATATTAACCTTAGATAGAAGCTTGTAGATGTCTTGGAATTGTTGATCTTGCTTGTCATGAAGAAGACGCGCCGGAAAAGGTGGACGGTAAGAGTTAGCCGTCTTATGAAGGATTTGAACCTTAGGCGGGGTCTCGTCTTCCAATGGTGGCCCATTGGCATGGTTAGGAACCGGAATAGATTGTTCCTTGCTCACCTCCTCGTCATCCGAAATTACTTCACCAACCTTGTTATCCACAATCTTTCCACTCCTCAACATAGTCACCGCCTTTAGATGAGATGGTTGACTCAGGAATGTACCCTTTTGGAGTTGTTGGTGAATCTCACCAAGACTCGTAGCATGTTGGCCCAATTGCGTCTCTAGATGTTTGTATGCGGCCTCAAGGGTAGCAATCTTCTTGTCTTGTTCAATTCGGTGATTAGTAGAGGTTTGAACATAAGCATGAAACTCTTGCATCAAAGTCGGTCTCGGTGGTTGATTCGGACCTTGATATGGAGGTCGTTGTCCCGAGCTTTGTCCGGGTGGTTGTTGATAATTGTTTCCGGACCAAGAGAAATTCAGATGATTCTTCCAACCATTGTTGTAAGTCGGGGAAAATGGATCATTCTTAGAGTGTACCCCTTGAATAGCGTTAACCTCAAAGTCTTGAGGTGGCGCGGTTTGTGGGCAATTATCACCTCCATGGTCCGGTGACCCACACACACAACATGAATCCCTTCTCACTTCCGGTTGTGCATCTCTTTTCATCAATGTATGCATGCACTTGGTAAGCTCGTTCATTTGACTAGCCATTCCCACATTCACCTCATTGGCATTCACCTTGTGCGTCCCTCCCGTATGCACAATGGCTTGAAGAGAATTTTCCGCCAACGTCTCGCACATCATATTGATCTCCTCCCGATCCAAATTACTATAATTACCTCCGGAGGCATGGTCGACCGTCATCCTAGACTCTCGGTCCAATCCATTGTAGAAGAATTGCCTCAATAGCTCCGTAGGAAAATTATGATGTGGGCATGCTCTCTCCAAAGCTTTATACCATTCCCACGCTTCATGAAACGGTTCATCGTCCCCTTGTCGATAGGCAACAATTTGTTCACGCAAGGCTTGAGTCTTATATTGAGGGAAATACCTTCCCGTGAACTTATCGATCACCTCTTCCCATGTCCGTAAAGAATTTGGTGGCAATGTAAGAAACCAAGACCGGGCCTTCTCCTTAAGACAATGCGGGAAGCACTTCATCCACAATTGTTCTTCCGGAATTCCATTTAGAGGGAAGTCCTTAAGAGTAGAATAGAATTCCCGGATAAAGTCTAACACGTCTTCCTTAGAAAACCCATGGTACGCCGGCAATTGATTAAGAAGATGAGGCTTGAGCTCATAATTCCGGGCTCCCGGGCCAAGGACGATGCAAGAAGAATCGGCATGAACCCTCGGTTTAGAAAAGTCACCTATTCTCGGGCGTTGAGGCTCAAAATTACCGGCCGGAGGACGTTGGTAAGCATACCGATTTCGTGGACGCTCTTGCTCATGGTGACGCTCATGATTACGCTCGTAATCTCTATAATGTTCACGGTCACGATTTTGGCGAGGTGGAGGTTGGTAATATCCCCTTCCATGATAGTACTCGTCATCCGTCTCTTGAGGTTGACCCCTATAACCCTCACGGTCTTCGTCGGAATAACGATGACTCCTCCGGTTAGAACCCCTATCATCCTCGGAATGGCGGTTGTGTTGATGAGGTGCACGCTCTCTATTATCATTCATACGAGGGGAACGGTTTTCTCTTCCGGAATTAGAATGATGGGACCCTCCGTCATGAGCATTGTTGTCGTGGTTCTCCATAGTGATAGCAAGAAAAGGTGTAGTAGGAATGGATATTGGTAGATATGTGAGTAGAGGCGGATGCTCGGATGTAGAGGCTAGATTTCGTAGAGCCTTGGATTAGTTGACGTTGTCTATGTATGGCAAGAGTAAAGGTTGAAGACTCCTTCGACCTTGCATACACAACAACAAACAAAAAGATCAAAAGGAAACAAGAACTTAACTAACACAAACTTCAATTCACAACGCCTAAATTGCTCCCCGGCAACGGCGCCATTTTGATTGCTCAAAAACTAATTTATAAAAACCGAAAGATTTACTACGTAAATCCCCCGAGTCGATCTCTCGAGGAGCAATGCTATCGGCTTGTGAATATCAATTTGTATATGTTAAGTACAAGTTCCAAGAGGGGAAAGAAAATCATTAAACTAAAGGGGGTTGCAATGAGTGATTGATTAACAACTACGAACGAGAATTAAAAGCGAGTAATTAACGATCAAGTTTAAGCAAATGAGTTGGAAAGCAAGGGTGTTCCGATTACTCTTCCTAACGAACTAGAGTTGAATTAGATTTATAAATTCCCAATTAACTATTAATCGGACTAAAGAGATCACGGTGTTGTCACGGGCTCCCTCACCAATGATCGTCTAATTACACATCGACCGTATGGTCCACTAGCGATATACTACGAAGTTGTTCGACACGAGACCACAAATCGAGAGGTGTAATCGTCCAATTAATAGAAATCGAGCTACTTAGAAGATCAACTATAATTCATTGAGGAATTTCATCAAACACCCTCACACAAGTTTAGCTAGCCATTATCAAGCACTCAAAATCACAATCCACAATCGAGTAAGCCATAATCGAGAGGAAACGACGAGAATCTCACCACGGTGGTTATGGAATCGATGGATGAAGAAATAGATCGAGAAAAGCTTCCAAAATCGGGACCGAGCTTCAACTTGTCACACGAAGAAAATAATCCGATGGAAACGTCCGTCTCGGTGAGGTGAACAACGTTTGTGAATGAGATTTTGTCGGATTCTCGACGTACGGAATTTAGATCGTGAATTTGTGTAGAGGAATTGAAGAACAAAAATGGATTATGGAAAGCTTGGAGAAGAAGCTAAATGCAATCTTATAAAATTGGGGAAATGAAAGTTAGTTACAATTCTCAAGCCAAAATGCTATTTATACCCTTAAAATCGAGGGTCAAACAAAGTCAAACCGAAATGGAGATAAAAAGGTCTACTCAGCAAAAGATGTCGGACGACATCGAAATCATGTCGTCCGACAAACGTCTTGTCGTACGACATAAATTCATGTCGTACGACAAATTTCCGTCGATCGCAGGTCGAACCTGCGTTACCCCTCTGTCCATTTCTTCCCAAAATGCCTTTTTGTCGTACGACAGACAATTAGGTCGTCCGACAGGCTTGTCGTCCTCCATCTTTCTCTCTTGGTCAACTGTCGTCCTCCAGGGGGATGTCGTCCGACATGGTCGTAGTTGAAACTTTGTGTCGTCCGACAGGCAGTCAACGGTCACCTGAAAAGTCAACTTTCACTCGTTTTCCTCCCGTTTCGCCTACAAAACACGGAATATGCCTCGATCACACTATTCTGACCATAAATCATCAAAGGCTATGTAAACGAGGGAAAAGAGAGTCGAAAGATAGGGAAGAGGACCAAAAACCGACCCGAATTACGCACCAAAAACGGACCAATCATTAATATACATAAAAAATATAATAAGAAGAAAAACAATTTTAGGCATATTTAATAGTAATTTTTTTTTAATGTCTCAACTTAATATACACAATACTGTATATAGTATTTCATTGGTTCCAAAAAAATATTTACACTTTTTTTAATGTCTCAACTCAATATTGAACACAATTAAAAATGAAATATATTTTACTTTTTCAATTCATTTTTAATAAATACAGCTTCACTCCTACATTATATTTTTAAAATACTTTTTTTTAAAGTTTATTCAAAAGACACAACTAATTTACTTTTTAATTTTAAAATATATTTTTACTTTCTTTTTTTTAGTAAAAAAGTAGTAACATTTTTAAAAAATACTTATCAACGTCATATGCATTAAATAACACATTACACATACGAGAACTTGAGAAGTGAATTGAAGCAAGCATTCTAGTCTCTTAATTAACTTAATTACTAGTTTTTAAACATCCATTATTGAACACATGACTAACCACTCTCCAAATTAAAGTAGATCGATGTGGTCCGAATTGAAGTTAATTCAGGGCTAAGAGGTTGCCAGCACAAAATGCTAATTTGCCAAAAGTAGAATCAATTCTTACAGCTTTTCAAGAACAACATTTACGTACACAAATGAGTATTAAACTCAACCCAATGTTAATTATTGTCCAAATTAATCCACTCTTAGTAATGGACGCCACGTAATTAAAATTTTCAAATTTACAAGAATTTTTTTCATCTAGGGAATAAAATAAATAATAAATAATTGTTGAAAGACATAAAGCTAATTAAATGGATGTTCTTATTCATGCACTAGAAGCCTTTTGACTACTCTCTCCTTTTTCAATTTTTGTTTTTTCGGTATTTAAATTTGATCCATCCATGGTGATGGTGGTGTACAAAATTCAATTCAGATCTCATGAAACGATGACATGACATACTATTTTCTTTTCATCGATCTTCAATTATATGAATCCACCACTCTATCGCCGCATATATGAATCTTGTATTACAACCATACATACACACATACATATATATATATATGTTAAAGTTCATGAACAAGCTGTGCAACACACTGTGGAGATGAAAATAGAAGTGCGCGTATTGTCTTTCAAGTGTTGTTTGTTTTCTTATTGAATAAGGGTATTATGGTCATTTCATAATTGGAGTAGTATAAAACATTTGTAATGCGCATTTTCTGAGTTAATGAATTTAGAATCCAATTTCCAGCTCACATTCTTCTTCCCTCTTTCATTCACCTCACGTTTTTCACCATCCACATATACCATGATCTGAGTACTATCGCCGGCGATATTCCGGTCAGTTTCAGGTTTTATAATTCTACATGGTATCAGAGCGAGCTCTTGTTGAGCTGTGTTTGGCTTTCTTCGTTTGAGCTGTGTTTGGATTTTTTTGGATTTTCTGTTGTGATTTTCTGGATCTGGAATTGTGTTTGGATCTCTGTTTTGGCTTTTGATTCTCGGTGCTGATATGTCGTCGTCAAGTCGATTGACTATTGAGGAAGTTGGAGAGCTGTACTTTATGCATCCGAGTGAAAGTGCGAACACTGTGCTCGTATCTCCTCTGTTGGATGGAAGCAACTATTACTCCTGGCGTAGATCAATGGAGTTGGCTCTTGGATCTAAGAACAAGCTGGAATTCGTTGAAGGCAGTGTTCCACAACCTGCAATTGGAGATCCGAATTATTCTCACTGGAGAAAGTGTAATATGCTGATTCATTCGTGGATTGTCAATTCGTGTCAGAAACAAATTGCTCAGTGTGTCATCTATCAGAAGAGTGCAGCTGAAGCATGGAAAACATTGGCTACGAGGTATGCTCAAGGAAATACTCCTAGAATTTTTGAATTGCAGCAGAAGATATATGCATTATATCAAGGCTCACTTTCGGTTACTGATTATTACAATCAGCTTGATGTATTGTGGAGTGAATTTGAGCAGTTTTGTTCATTGTCTCCTTGCACTTGTGGCTCTGGTGCTTATGAATTACACCACAAAAACAAAATCATTAAGTTTCTTATGGGGTTAAATGAGAATTACTTAAGTGTTAGAGGTCAGATTTTGTTGATGAAGCCTTTACCTGTCTTGGATGAGTGTTTTAGTTTTGTGGTGCAAGAAGAGAAACAGAGATCTGTGTTCTATGGACAAGGTGGTACTGGAGTAGGTTCTGTAGCTATGCAGGCTAATAGAGGGCAGGTTATGAACACAGGAGGTACTAATGTTGGTGATAACAGTGGAACAAAGGATAGTTCTGCTAATTATGCTGGCAATAAAGGGAATTCTTCTCAACACAAATGGACTGCAGCTGGCAGACCAATTTGCAGTCATTGTGGAAAGGAGAATCACATCAAATCAAAGTGTTATTCACTACATGGTTTTCCTCCTGGCAAGGCTAGACCAAAACCAAATGATTCTTCTGCAAACATGAGTAGTACTCAATCTGAAACACCTATCTCTGCTTCTGTTTCTAATAGTGCACCTGCCTCTGCCTTCACTCCTGAGCAGATGACTCAGTTGGTTCAGATGATGAGAGCATTTCCAGGGTCTGGTTTTCAGTCACCTTCTGAGTCTTCTCAGTCTTCCAGCAATTATTCATTTGCAGGGACAACTAGTGCTTTTACTTCTTTGACTGGTGAGCATCAAGCTAATAGTTGGATCATTGATACTGGGGCTACAGATCATATGGTGTGCTCTCCAAGATGGTTTACACAAGATGTGGTTCCTTATGCTATTGAGGTTCATTTACCTAATGGACATAAGTTGCTATCCACTCATAAAGGTTCTATTCAAGTGACACCTACCTTGTTATTGCAAGAAGTGTTATGTGTACCTGCTTTTAATGTGAATCTGATCTCTGTCAGTGCCCTTCTCAGATCACAACATTGTTCAGTGTTGTTTTCTAGAGATGCATGTTACATTAAGCATGAGGGTGATTCTACAGTTCTTGGAATAGGACATAAGAATCATGGTCTGTTTTTGCTTGATTCTGATCAGAGATTGTCAACTGCTTACAACCTTACCACTTGTAAAAATGTCTGGCATAGCAGACTTGGCCACATTTCTCATTCTAGAATGGTGTTGCTTCAAGCCAGTATACCAGAAGTTTTCAAAGGTTATGATAACCTATGTGAGATATGTCCATTAGCCAAACAACATAGGTTGGCATTTCCAGACAGCATCACTAAGTCTCTTCAGCCATTTGACTTAATTCATTGTGACCTTTGTGGACCATTTCCTGAGGCTACTGTGGAAGGTTTTTTGTACTTTCTCACTATAGTGGATGACTACTCCAGGTTTACTTGGGTAAGTTTACTCAAGCAGAAATCAGAGACAATGCAGCAACTGGAGAATTTTTGGGCTATGGTTAATACACAGTTCAGTGCCAAAATCAAAGTGATAAGGACTGACAATGGATCAGAATTTATGAGTTCTACCTTCTATGCTAGAAATGGGATTTTACACCAAACCAGTTGTGTCTATACTCCACAACAAAATGGTGTAGTGGAAAGAAGACACCAAACATTGCTAAATATGGCAAGGGCTCTCAAGTTTCAGTCAGGAGTTCCCTTAAATCTGTGGGGATTTTGTATTATGACAGCTGCTTATCTTCTCAACAGAATTCCAGTTCCTACATTGCAGAATCATTCCCCATATGAGCTTCTTCACAAGTCTGTTCCAATCTATGGTCAACTCAAGGTTTTTGGATGTTTATGCTATGCTACTGATACACATCCTCACAAATCCAAGTTTGCTGCTAGGGCCATAAAAGGAGTCTTTCTTGGTTATTCCCCATATTCCAAAGGTTATTTCATTTACAGCTTGGACACACATTTAATTTTTACATCCAGGGATGTGCAATTTGCTGAAGAAGTATTTCCTTTCTTGAATCAATCTTCTGATACCTCTGATAAGTTCCACTTGTCAGTTTTTGATACATCTCCAACCTTGGATTCTCATCAGGGAATTTCTGATAGAGGTTGTAATGTCAATCCAGTTGCTGATCCAGTTATCACTCCAGTGGTTGATTCTCAGAACATTAATAAAAGGGCCAGGAAATTACCTTCTTATCTTAATGATTATTATTGTCATTCTGCCATGATACCTTCTGATTATCTCATTGAGCCTAAAACCTATGCTGAGGCAGCTCCTCATTCTCATTGGCAAGAGGCTATGGCTAAAGAAATTGCTGCTTTAGAAGCCAATCATACTTGGCTCATAACTGATCTACCTCCTCATAAGGTCCCTATTGGATGCAAGTGGGTATTCAAGGTCAAGTACAAATCAGATGGAACCTTGGAACGGTTCAAAGCCAGGTTAGTGGCTAAAGGATTCAACCAGAGAGAAGGTTTGGACTATGAAGAAACTTTTGCACCTGTAGTTAAGATGACTACAATCAGAACTTTACTTGCTGTGGCTGCAGTCAAGCATTGGTATCTTGAGCAGTGTGATGTAAACAACGCTTTCCTCCATGGTGACTTGATTGAGGATGTTTACATGACTCTGCCTCCAGGGTTTGCAAAACAGGGGGAGAGTAAGGTTTGTAAGCTGCTCAAGAGTTTGTATGGGCTGAAACAGGCCAGTAGACAGTGGTTTTGCAAACTCACTAGTGCCTTGATGGAGTATGGATTTACTCAGTCTCAAGTGGATCATTCTATGTTTACTTTGATCACTACTGAGATCAGTATGATATTGTTGATTTATGTGGATGACCTTATCATTGCTAGTGATCAAGCAACACAGATTAAGAGGGTTAAAATGTTTCTGGATAACAAGTTCCTTATTAAAGACCTTGGAGAATTGAAGTATTGCCTTGGCTTGGAAATTGGTAGAACAGCAGGTTATATTACCTTGTGTCAGAAGAGATATGTGTTGGAGTTACTTAAAGAATATGGTTATAGTGAATGCAATTCAACCACATTTCCTATGGACACAAAAGCTAGATTCAGCAGTGATGATGAGAATTACATCACAGATCCCACTGTGTATAGAAGGTTGGTTGGCAAGCTGCTTTATTTGACAATTACAAGGCCTGACATTTCTTATGCAGTGCATGTGTTGAGTCAATTCATGCACAAGCCCTGTCAGTCACATTTAGGAGCAGCTCACAGAGTTTTAAGATATCTGAAGGGAACATCAACACAATATCTTATTTACTCAGCTGGTAGTGAGTTAAAAATCAATGGATTTTGTGATGCTGATTGGGGGACATGTGTGGATACCAGGAGGTCAGTGACAGGATATGCAGTGTTTCTTGGAGAATCTTTGGTGAGTTGGAGGTCAAAGAAACAGTCTGTGGTTTCTAGAAGTTCAGCCGAGTCTGAGTACAGGGCAATGGCAATAACAATTTGTGAACTTGTGTGGCTAAAACAAATTCTGAAGGATCTTGGAGTTAAAGTTCCAGTCATTAACTTGTTTAGTGACAGCAAAGCAGCTTTGGCAATGGCTGCTAATCCAGTGCTTCATGATAGAACAAAGCATGTGGAAATAGACTGCCATTTTGTGAGGGAGAAGGTGCTTGAAGGAGTTGTACATATGCTTTATGTTTCAACCAAAATGCAGGTAGCAGACATCTTCACTAAGGCATTGGGATGTGATCAATTTCATCAGCTGGTGCACAGGTTGGGGCTCAGGAGTGTGTTGCCAACTTGAGGGGGAGTGTTAAAGTTCATGAACAAGCTGTGCAACACACTGTGGAGATGAAAATAGAAGTGCGCGTATTGTCTTTCAAGTGTTGTTTGTTTTCTTATTGAATAAGGGTATTATGGTCATTTCATAATTGGAGTAGTATAAAACATTTGTAATGCGCATTTTCTGAGTTAATGAATTTAGAATCCAATTTCCAGCTCACATTCTTCTTCCCTCTTTCATTCACCTCACGTTTTTCACCATCCACATATACCATGATCTGAGTACTATCGCCGGCGATATTCCGGTCAGTTTCAGGTTTTATAATTCTACAATATATATATATATATATATATATATATATATATAACAGTTGAATTGATTGATACGTGTAGAAGTTGACAATGTATATTGAGCTATTGCTTCTTTTTGGATTAATCTTTGTGGAGATAGCTAGCTATAAGATTAGTGTTGCTTTCTTATGACTTGCTTCGTATTCGATTTCCGATGATTAATTATTCAAAGACCATAAGCTCAAACACTTTCAGCCTAGCTCATGATGTTGAAAATGTGCAATTTTGATCGAAATTTAACTTTGTTATGATTTATTGAATGTATCGCTTGTCATGCATGATTGTTGAATTGTACACAAAATTTGAATATCATGGGCAAAATGAACGTACATTTCTCTAAAAGTCGTATCACCTAACAACTCGAACTATTTAAAAAGTTGGTCAACCTGACATTTATATTAGTGAGTCGAATATATTCTCCAATACATTTTACAAAAAAAATTGTCAATCGTTGCCAACACTAAAACGGCATTTTTTTGTCGATACGACCCCGTTTTGTTTAATTTTTCAGTACAATCGAGGTTTGATCATTGATTCATGATTACGTGTTTCTCAACTAATTTATTTATTATACCTGTTTTAGATTTCTTAACAGCTCATGCACAACATGGAGTGGTCAAATTTTACAAATTGATCAAAAGATTGTGAAATGCCAATCTCAGATTATCAGTAGGGTTCATCTTGAGCTAAAATTTGAGTATTATATATATGTGTGTGTGTGTGATGTAAAGTGTTGATTTCTTACTACTTAACGCTTTTTTCATACATGTAATGTGAGAAATGTGAGAATTATCAGACCACCTTCTCCCTACTGTCAGTCCTGTGCAAGTAATTTTGTTATTTTATGCAATTTCAATTCCATTATAATTTGTTTCTTAGATATCGATACTTTTAGGATCAATCAATTAGAATTGAATTCGATGTTGAAATCGAAATCCGGCATTGTTATAGTTTGAAGTGGGATTTTGAGCTTAATTTTTTGCGATCATTTATTGATGATCTCTTTGAATCTTCAACAATGATAATAATTAGATTTTCACTTCTTAATACACATTATATCACTGCAACCCTTACAAATCTTTCATAAGTATATATAACAACAATTAATCAAACGTTTGTCAGCTGATTTTTCTTCTTAATTCAACTCCCTTTTTAGGCTGCTGCATGCGGTGCACTTGGAAAGCGAAGACCCAAATTTTCGTGTGTTGTTTCGATACCCTACCATGATTTTGTGTTGCGTTCTTTGTATCTATTAATACATTTATTTTATTCATTATAACAATTTATATACAACTCTTATACATAGTGGCTATGCCACTTAACGCAAATTAAATTAAATTAAATTAAATTATACAGTAGTAAATATATTACACGAAATTTCTCAGTTCGTGCATATTGCATGGTTGCCACAATTGACATATATAATTGCATGTAAGAAATTAATTTTATAATACAAAATCGAGGTTTTCGCCTAATTGCACCAAAAATCAAACTTTCCGAATTACAAAACCCACTCCTAGTCATTTATATTAATTTTGACAAGTTAAACAATTTACTATATTATAAATCATTTTGTGAATGAATTCTTCCTGACGTTATAATTTTTTTATTATAAAATACGATAAAAGTTCAGGGCCTCCTTTGTAATTTCCGAAGTTCGCTGAATTTACGCCATTCGTTGTTTGAAACAAGTAGCATATATCATATCAGCATATGTAAAATGTGGAATATCTTCATCATGTACAAACACACACTAATTTAGAATCAAATTACAATTGATAACTTGTTTGATGAAAAGTGAGTAGTTACTATTACAGTATTACTACATTACATTACATTGCATTGCACACTTTTTGAAAATATAATAATTTTATTCAATCCAATTGTATCAAGAAATATTGTAGTACCTACGTACACACAAATAAAATATAAACATGCAAATTCCTCGCGCCTATAAATAGCCTCAACATTTCTTTCCCAAGCTATCAAAACACAAACATCAAATAAAACAACACATAACAAAAATAAAAAAGAATGGGCATAAACTCAAAGAGAGTTGAACACTATCTTTCGAGCCCCGAACCGACAGCACCCGGCATCGGCGTGACAATTCCGGCAGAGGCCCCGCGATTCGAGGTGCACAAAGTGTGCCTGCCTCCGGCCACAACCACCGGCCAGAAACTCCGGCAGCGGCTCTCGGAAATCTTCTTCCCCGACGACCCGCTTCACAGGTTCAAGGATCAATCCTGGCTCCGAAAGCTGGTATTAGGGTTACAGTTCTTGTTTCCGGTTTTCCAGTGGGGCCCCAACTACAGTCTCCACCTGCTCAAATCCGATGTCGTCTCCGGTCTCACTATTGCTAGCCTTGCTATTCCACAGGTCCAATAATAATTCAAAAATTGAACTGAACTGAACTTAACTGAATTATTGTATCTGTTTTTTTTATTTATTAAATTCCTCTAAACTGAACTGAATTAATTTATAATAATTCTGCAGGGCATTAGTTATGCAAAGCTTGCGAATCTGCCACCCATAATTGGCTTGTGTAAGCTTGCCAACTGAAATGAACTGAATTGTTTTATATTGTAATACTATTACGTATAAATGTTTAAAACTTTTTTTTTTTGTTATTGGCAGACTCGAGTTTCGTACCGCCTTTGATCTATTCGGTTCTGGGGAGTTCGAAGCATCTAGCCGTGGGGCCCGTCTCCATAGCGTCTCTCGTGATGGGAACCATGCTAAGCGAAACTGTGTCTTATGCGGACGAACCGATTCTTTACCTTAAACTGGCTTTTACAGCGACATTCTTCGCCGGAGTATTTCAAGCGTCTCTTGGCTTTCTAAGGTAAATATGCACTTGCCACCATTTTTTTTTTGTTTTGTTTTCGTTCCGGTTTTGATAATTACAAAAACTACCCTGAGGTTTGGATTATTTACATACAAAAACAGAGAAAACAGAGGTTTTGAATACTTTTACACGTGGTTCGATTGTATTCTTTACATCGGACTATTTGTAATATCTAGAAAAATCGAGGGGCGTAAATGTAAATTTAAGACAAATAATTGGGGCTGTTTGTTAATTTTTCCACTTAAATCCACTAACAAAAAAAATGTACAGTACTAACAAAAGTCAAACTTTGCAAAAAAGGAACATCTTTTTAACAGAATTACTAATATTCCCCAACAATCTTTCTTTATTAATTAGTAGTCTGTTTAATTAATTGATAAACAGAGAACTAAATAAAGTACATGCACTAATGTAAAAATATGCAATAACATTTTTTTGTTCCTTTTTTAAAAAACATTGCAAAACAGCATAAATTTCTATCAACAACAAATTATATGCTGATTTGATTTGCTTAATTATAATTAATATAATATTCCTCAGGTTAGGGTTCATCATCGATTTCCTGTCGAAGGCGACTCTAGTCGGGTTCATGGCCGGTGCAGCCGTCATAGTTTCGCTGCAGCAGCTAAAAGGGTTACTTGGGATTGTCCATTTCACAACCAAAATGCAACTCATACCAGTACTCTCCTCTGTCTTGCATCAAAAAAACGAGGCACGTATAATTATAATTATACGTTATAAATCTAACAAACATCGATTAATTATAATTCGACTAATGAATCAAGTTCCGTGCAGTGGTCCTGGCAAACCATCGTTATGGGAGTCGGTTTTTTGGTCTTGTTACTCACAACCCGACAAATCGTACGTGCTCTTTAAAATCCGACTATATATATAATTAATTAAGATTAATTTTTGATTTTCGTCACACGAACTAATAAACATTGCGCCACATGCAGAGCATGAGAAAACCGAAGCTTTTTTGGGTTTCAGCAGCCGCGCCGTTAGCATCTGTTGTTTTATCGACTGTACTAGTTGTCTGCCTTAAATCCAAACTCCCGGGAATTAAAACCGTAAGATATATACTTATATACATATTGTCGCGTTTTTTGTTTTATAGATTCATGATATATGTCTAATAGGAATTAAAAAATCTTAATTATATCTATATATAGATTGGACACTTGCCGAAGGGTCTAAATCCACCCTCGTCGAACATGCTGTATTTCAACGGCCCTCACCTGGCTCTAGCCATCAAGACCGGTATCATAACCGGAATACTCTCACTCACTGTGAGTTCAATTTCTCGACTCTGCCCCCTCTTTAATTATAAATCCTAAAGCCGAAAATCGCTTATTTTAATCGTCACGCGTGCAGGAAGGAATCGCAGTTGGGAGGACGTTTGCAGGCCTAAAGAACTATCAAGTTGATGGTAACAAAGAAATGATGGCCATCGGCCTCATGAACATGGCTGGCTCGTGTTCTTCGTGCTACGTCACCACTGGTAAATTAATACTCAATGTCTCAATCTATTTCATAATAACATGATCACTTTTTTAAATAGATGTTTCAGAATTTATTTTTTATTTTTATATTTTTAGGATCGTTTTCGCGGTCGGCTGTGAATTACAACGCGGGGGCAAAAACGGTAGTGTCGAACGTGATAATGGCGTCGACAGTTCTTATTACTCTCCTGTTTCTGATGCCGCTTTTTCACTACACGCCCAATCTGATACTGGCGGCCATTATCATAACCGCCGTGATTGGGCTGATCGACTATCAGGCGGCTTGTAAGCTGTGGAAAGTCGACAAGCTCGATTTCGTGGCTTGCGTGTGTTCGTTTCTTGGCGTTCTCTTCATCTCCGTTCCACTTGGTCTAGCTATAGCAGTAAGCTCTATTTCTCACAACACATCTTTTCGATAACTACAAAGCTACCTCTATTTGTTTAAGATTTTTATCAAAAATACCCTAAAACAAAAATAATTCAAGGGTGTTTTTCATAAATACCCCTAACCTTAGGGGTAGTTTTGTAATTATCACATTTATTTTCTGTGAGAAGAATAACAGACATTTGATGATAAAAATGTGATCTTGGTAAAATTTCAGGTGGGAGTTTCTGTTTTCAAGATTCTGTTACATGTGACAAGGCCAAACACCGTGGTGTTGGGGAATATTCCGGGGACTCAAATATACCGGAACGTCGGCCGATACAAAGAAGCTATCAGGGTTCCGAATTTTCTGATCATGGCCATTGAGTCTCCGATTTACTTTGCGAATTCTACTTACATACAAGAAAGGTGAGAAAGAAATTTATAAAAAAAAATGTCGATTTTTCCAAAAGTTTTATTTCATTTCATTTCATTGAAAATGTGAGTCTAACTGAGTTTCGAAATGTAGAGTGTTACGATGGATCAGAGAAGAGGAAGAATGGCTTGCGACGAATAAACGAGGCAGCATAAAATGTGTTATACTGGATATGACAGGTAATTCAGTCTAATTACAGAACAACCCCTAAAGTTTGTAATTATCCGAAAATATTGTTTTTTGTCTAACAAAGTAATGCTTTTAATTTGTTCTGTTCAGCTGTGACAGCAATAGACACAAGCGGTCTCGACACGATTACTGAACTA
Source organism: Euphrasia confusa (assembly GCA_954870475.1). Classification (NCBI taxonomy): domain Eukaryota; kingdom Viridiplantae; phylum Streptophyta; class Magnoliopsida; order Lamiales; family Orobanchaceae; genus Euphrasia; species Euphrasia confusa. Next base: position 6,224,526 of record OX940968.1, on the reverse strand, counting down.
AGGAAAATGCTCGACAGACAATCGCTTAAGGTGATAAACCTTAACACACAAACACGTTTCAAATAAAATTCGAAAAGATTCTCAACAAATTTCTTTTATATAATAATGCAGCTTGTATTGGCAAATCCCGTTGCGAGTGTTACGGAAAAGCTGCATCAATCGAACATATTGGAGTTGTTTGGTATAGAAGGGCTTTATGTGAGCGTTGGAGAAGCCGTAGATGATATTTCCTCGTCGTGGAAAGCTCAACCATGAAAGCAAATAAATGTTTTAAGGTGGATCGATGATGAGGGACTTTATAAAATTGGAGCTTAAGATAGAAGTTGTCGATTTTTATGTAGTAGTATTAAATGTATGAACTGTTTGAGGAAGAGATTTCGTTACCTCCTCATGATGTGTATGGTATAGCTTTTGTTGTACCTCGACCGAAAATCTTTGTCGAAGGTTTGATGAATGTGAGTTGATAAATGAGTTATCAAATGATTCAGTTATATGAAGCTAACAAGTAACAAAGGGTTAATTCCTTACAAATAATACCAATGGGGTTTGCAGTAATTACAGAAAAACCCCCCACACTGTTATTAGTTTTATTTGATCAAAAAATAATTAAATTGGACCTTTTAATAAAAATTGTGACCACAGTGGGAGTCGAACCCACGACCTTTTGATCCGAAGTCAAACGCGCTAATCCACTGCGCTATGCGGCCAGTATAACAGAACTTTATTTTTATTATTACATGTTCTTTAAATTAGATGCTATAAATCAATAAATGTTTCAATTCTATTCATATTTTATGAAACAATGATGAATATATATGATGCACAAATTATAGGGAGAAAAAAGTTGAAAAATGAAATACCTAATTACCAATTGATTGATCCTCGTCTAGCCCGACCAGTAATAGCATTCGACTGCCGCGGTCTTTAGGTATGAGCGAGTGAGAATGAAATCTTTTCGTATTTAGAGCCGAACGAAATTTAGTAAGAATAATAGTCACGCCATGTGGGACAAGAAACACTTAATTTTAATACAGTATTATACTCGTGTCCGGCTACTAAATTGTAAGAATTATCACATTAATTCTTTATGTGGACCTAATTACTGACATTAGTCACCCTACTAGATAATAGTTAAATATGATGTTTCGGGTTTTTAGTCGGAGTAATAGACTAAGTGGATTACGGTTAATGTTTACAGGCCATTAACATATTAGGCCCACTTATCTAATTATGCCCCTCCTGCCACCTATATAATAAAAAGCTACACCTGTTTGTGCTTTTAACCTAATTCATATTCATTAAGAAAAACACACGAGAGAAAGAGAATTAGAGAATAAGGAAGGCAGTAGAAGGAAAAAGATTGGAGTTTATCTTCTTGTGATTTCAAGGAATCTCCTTATCAGATCTAATGACTACTTCAGGTATGTACTCATCTGTAATTATCACTGCAATCAAGATCCTCTAATTTTATGTTAATATGTGGTATCAGAGCAAGATTGTGATTGCAGTTATAGTTCTGATTAATGCTTAATTATGATGTTATTATTTTCGTTCATGGTTGATTGTTTACTCGTTTGATTATAATTGTTCCGCTGCCCTAATTGGATTATTTCAATTCTTATGCTGCCCTAATTGAATTATTTCAATTCGTATGATATTTGTATTTTATTGTTTATGGTTCTTGATCGAACATCTACATTGTTCACCGACACCACCATTCACGAGCACTGTTTACAAAGAAAGTTACTGTTCATCAGTTTTGAGTGTTGGATTTTGATGTTATAATAATGTTTTTTTTAGTGTAATATGATACCTTATGTTTGATTATGTATGCTCGTGTGATATTTATATTATTAAGTACATAAATTAATATAATTATCATATTATTGTTGTAAGGCTACGTGTTATTTCTAAAATATATATCATTTGATATCGATACTTTAGAGACTTTCGCATTATGACAAGTTGAAATTCACCACAGTGATTTCATCTCGTACGCGATCAAATCTCATAATGGAATCATATAGGACATTCACATTAGGTTGAAGTTCGCCACAGTGGACTCAAATTATGTAGTGAATTTCCGACTAAGCAACTATTGGGGTAAAGTAACTTGTATTAAGGTTTTGCCCACAGGTAACCTGATATTAAAGTAAAACATCCATTAAGGAGAGTAAAGTAACTTGTATTAAGGTTTTACCCACAGGTAACCTGACATTAAAGTAAAATACTCATTAAGGGGAGTATACTCTATTATGTAATTAAGCATGTGTAGGTTGTCCACAGATACTATACTTGCCTGATGAATGGTTATGAGTTACTCATTTAAGGTTCAAGTCTTAGTCATAATTGCTATTGTGTGTTAAACTCAAAGCCTAATGTTTTGAGCATTGTTCGTAATGCAGTACCGTTGCAAAGCTCTCTCAATAACTGTGTCCAAGCTGTACCACAACTTGATGGTACTAATTACTCAGAATGGAAAGAGCATCTCGAGTTCTATTTAGGGATCCTTGAACTCGATCAAGTGCTTACTGGGTTAGCTCCAGCTGAACCAGCTTCTGACGCGAGTAAAGAAGTACTTGAAGAGTATAACTGGTGGAAGAAATCTGATAGTCTTTGCCTAAAGTTTTTGCGTCTTACCACTGCACCAAACATTAAGTCCTCCATTTCGGAGATAGGCTGTAACACAGCCAGTAAGTACATGGAAATTATTAAGGAACGCTTTCAGACTACCGATAAAGCGGTAGCTGGAAGGCTTATGTCCGAACTTACCACTGCTAAGTATAATGAGAGTGTAACCACCATGCAGCAGCATGTGTTACACATGAAAAATATGGCAGCTAAGTTGGGAAAACTGGGCATGAAAGTTGAGGATCCGTTCCTTGCCCAGTTTATCATCAACTCTTTGCCTGATAAGTTTGATGCTTTCCATCTTCATTATAACACTGTTAAGGAAATTTGGAGTGTTAATGAATTAACCAATAAACTGGTTCAGGAAGCAGCAAGAATCAAACAGAAAGATGAGGCTGATGCCTCAAGTAAGAGTACTGGCTTATCCCAGGCACATCATGTGCATCATGTAAGCGGGAAATCTAAGGGTAAGTTTGGAAACAAAAGGGGCATAAAGTCTGGCCCTTCAGATAAGTTGTCTGGATCTGGCATAAAGAAAGATATTAAGAAGCAGGAAAGTTGTTTTTTCTGTAAGAAACCTGGGCACCTTCAGAATGACTGCATAAAGCGTAAGAATTGGTTCGAAAAGAAAGGTAAGCCTTTGGCTTTAGTATATTTCGAATCAAATTATGTTGAAGTTCCTTCTAATACATGGTGGCTAGATTCAGGCTCTAATGTACATGTTTCAAATTCCTTACAGGGATTCCTTACGACAAGAACCATAAATCCAAATGAGGCCTCCTTATACATGGGGAATAAAGATAAAGCCTCCGTAGAAGCCATTGGAAGGTTTAGCTTGGAATTAAGCACTGGATTTAAGTTGAAGTTGGAGGATACCCTTTATGTTCCCTCCTTCGGACGCAATTTAATTTCAGTTTCTAAGTTAGATAATGATGGTTTTAAATTCAGTTTTGGACAAGGTTGTTTTAGTATGTTTCGAGACAATTTTTTGTTGGTTCTGGAATTTTGGAAAACGGATTGTATCGAATTTATTTAGATAAATTGTTTTCAGAATCTCTTTGTCTTTCTCATAATGTTTCCCTGCATAATAATATTAGTTCGAAACGTGGAAGGTCTAACGAAAGTTCCTCCTTCTTGTGGCATAAACGTTTGGCCCATATTTCAAGAGAAAGAATGAGCATATTGGTTAAAGACAATATACTGCCTTCTCTTGATTTCACGGATTTTGGGACATGTGTGGAATGCATTAAGGGTAAGCAAACCAAACACACCAAGAAAGGGTCCACAAGAAGCACCGCTCTTTTAGAAATAATACATACAGACATATGTGGTCCATTTGATGTTCCCTCCATGAACGGAGAGAAATATTTCATCACCTTTATTGATGATTATTCACGTTACTGTTATCTTTACCTTTTGCATGAAAAATCTCAATCAGTAAACGCTTTAGAGGTTTATATTAAGGAGGTGGAAAGGCAATTGGGAAAGAAAGTGAAAATCGTAAGGTCAGATAGGGGTGGTGAATATTATGGCAAATATGATGAATCAGGACAACATCCTGGCCCTTTCGCAAAACTCCTTGAAAGTTTGGGTATTGTCCCTCAGTATACAACTCCTGGTTCTCCATGGATGAATGGTGTTGCTGAGAGGCGTAATCGAACCCTATTAGAGGCTGTGAGGACAATGATGAGTAATACCAATCTACCCATGAAGTTGTGGATGCATGCCCTTATGACTGCTGTGTATGTTGGAAATCGGGTTCCAAGTAAAGCAGTTTCAAAGACACCATTTGAACTGTGGAAAGGATGGAAACCGAGTCTTCAACACTTACATGTATGGGGATGCCCAGCAGAGGCACGCATTTATAATCCACATGAAAGGAAGCTTGATCCCAGAACCATTAGTGGTTTCTTTATCGGCTATCCAGAAAAGTCCAAAGGGTATAGGTTTTACTGTCCTACACACAAGACAAGAATTGTTGAAACCGGAAATGCCAAATTCCTTGAGAATGGCGAAGTTAGTAGGAGTGATCAAGTAAGGGATGTCGTCGTCAATGAAGTTAAGGTGGCAATTCCAGTTCCTTTGCCCCTGATTTCTATTGATGAAGTTCCACATAATGATAATGTTGACTCAGTCAATATTGTGGAACCTAATGTTGATGATCCTCCACTCCCGAATGACAACATCGCCACTGAGGTTGTTGATACAACACCTGAAATAACAAAAAGAAAGTCCACAAGACTTAGAAGGCCAGCTATTTCAGATGATTATGAAGTATATCAATGTGAATTTGACATTAGTGTGGATAATGATCCGGTTACGTTTTCACAAGCTATGAATTGTGATGATTCCGATAAATGGATTAATGCCATGAAAGAAGAGATGGAGTCTATGGTTAAGAATGAGGTCTGGAAGTTAGTCAGTTTACCGGTAGGTCATAAGGCTGACGGCTGCAAGTGGGTCTTTAAGACCAAGCGCGACTCCTTAGGTAATATTGAACGACATAAAGCCAGACTAGTAGCTAAAGGCTTTAATCAGAAAGAAGGCATTGATTATAATGAAACCTTTTCTCCAGTTTCTAAGAAGGATTCTTTACGGATCATTTTAGCTTTAGTAGCTCATTTTGACTTAGAGCTACATCAAATGGATGTAAAAACGGCATTCTTGAATGGGAGTTTGGAAGAAGAAGTCTATATGGCTCAGCCTGAAGGCTTCATTATTGGTAGCAAAGAGGACAAAGTCTGCATGTTAAAGAAGTCCATTTATGGGCTTAAGCAAGCTTCTCGGCAGTGGTATATTAAGTTCCATAATACCATCACCTCCTTTGGGTTTCAAGAAAACACTGTTGATCAGTGCATATACCTGAAGATCAGTGGGAGTAAGTTTGCATTTTTGGTCTTATATGTCGATGATATACTCATCGCGAGTAGTGATTTGGGACTATTATTTCAAACTAAAGATTTCCTATCAAACAACTTTGAGATGAAAGATATGGGAGAGGCTGCCTATGTGATCGGGGTGGAAATATCTCGAGACAGATCACAAAGGATATTAGGGTTGTCTCAGAAAGCCTATATCATGAAGGTCTTAGAAAGATTTAACATGGTAAAATGCAATCCCAATGATGTTCCTATTCAGAAAGGGGATAAGTTCAACTCAAGTATGTGTCCTGAGACTGAACTAGAACGAAATGCCATGAAAAACTATCCTTATGCATCTCTAGTTGGAAGTTTACTGTATGCGCAGGTTTGTACAAGACCTGAGATAAGTTTTGCAGTGGGTATGTTGGGTCGATATCAGTCCAATCCTGGAAGGGTTCATTGGAGTGCGGCTAAGAAAGTTTTAAGGTACTTAAAGGGAACAAGGGACAAAATGCTTACTTATAGACATACTGATCAGCTTGAGGTTATTGGATATGCTGACTCAGATTTTGGAGGATGTGTGGACTCAAGGAAAAGCACCTTTGGTTATGTGTTTGCTTTAGCTGGGGGGGCAATCTCCTGGAAGAGTGCTAAACAGACAATTATTGCCTCATCCACTATGGAAGCTGAATTTGTAGCGTGCTTTGAGGCTACTATTCAAGCCTTATGGTTGCGGAACTTTCTTTCAGGGATTAGCATTATGAATTTTGTTGCAAGGCCGCTGAAAATTTACTGTGATAATGCCGCAGCTGTCTTCTTTTCGAAGAATGATAGGTATTCTAAAGGTATAAAACACATGGAAATGAAATACCTATCAGTTAAGGAGGAAGTTCGGAAAAACACTGTGTCAATTGAGCACATCACAACTAGTGCCAATATAGCAGATCCTTTAACTAAGGGGTTACCTCCAAAGACATTTTTAAAGCATGCTACTGATATGGGTCTGGAGGATAATTTTTAAAGCTTTTCGTTTATGTTTGGATCATGCTAATGTTTTGTAATGATGACACTTATGTTTTGATTAATCAACTTATGTTTTCTTATGATGATGGTTTCCGAACGATTTTCTGTATCGTATTATTGTTATTGTATACATTATTGTTGCACGATTAACGGGATCGGTTCTTTTCCTCAAGGACATTATTAGGGATTATGTTTGCTCCTTGTACAGACTGATTATTCTAAAAGAATTGGTCTGTAGTACATGGAAGGACCACTTCTCTTTTATAGTAGTGTTTCCGCCATGACTCAACCAATTGTTCAGAGTGATCAGGGTAATTAAGATAAACCCATTATGTATTCATTTAGTTTCTGCGCGACTTATGACTCTGTTTGCACGTGACATTATGTTTAAGTTAGTAATATGGTCCAAGTGGGAGAATGTAAGAATTATCACATTAATTCTTTATGTGGACCTAATTACTGACATTAGTCACCCTACTAGATAATAGTTAAATATGATGTTTCGGGTTTTTAGTCGGAGTAATAGACTAAGTGGATTACGGTTAATGTTTACAGGCCATTAACATATTAGGCCCACTTATCTAATTATGCCCCTCCTGCCACCTATATAATAAAAAGCTACACCTGTTTGTGCTTTTAACCTAATTCATATTCATTAAGAAAAACACACGAGAGAAAGAGAATTAGAGAATAAGGAAGGCAGTAGAAGGAAAAAGATTGGAGTTTATCTTCTTGTGATTTCAAGGAATCTCCTTATCAGATCTAATGACTACTTCAGGTATGTACTCATCTGTAATTATCACTGCAATCAAGATCCTCTAATTATATGTTAATATAAATATCATCACAAAATATATTTGTCATGTTTGATCGAGACTTGATCATTGTCGTTCCAAATTAATATAGAACATTAGGCAACTCGTTCAATTCTAATTCGCAGTCTTCGATCAAATTGAGTCGTGCAAGGAAAAACAAATTGTCCATACATGTATTACAGTGTATTACAATATTTTAGAGCACCTTCTTCTGCTATATATAACAGACGCCTTTCGCCTAGTATGACTTTGGCAATACAAGGTTTAGGGGTTGATCGAACTCTCTAAGATCACTAGTTTGAAATCGAATGTTGGAATTTTTACTTTTGATCAAATTTCAGGTAGCTTGAATTCGTCCAAAACATGGCTGTGTTTAGAGTTGTTGTGTTTACACTAAGAAGACATTCAAACTAAAATAATTTTTAGCTATATAAAATATACAAAAAAAATACCATATATGAGTATATATTTAACATTAAATTATCCAAAAATATAATACTACTTATATTTATTAAATTCTCAACTGATACTCATAAATAATCATTAAATTCTTGAAGAAATACATATAATAGTTCAAATCAATGCTTAACAATCCCCAACAAATATATTAAAGATAATGAGAGCTTCAAGAAACTACACACATCAATTCACTAATACACAAATGCTATTTTGAGTTTCCGATGGGCCGGTGAGCATTAGGATACTCAAAAATACAATCTTCAAAAATGTGAGTCACTCTGAAGACGGGATATTTTTGTGTTACGCGAGTGTACTCGGGCAACTCGCTCACATAGTCCAACGGTAAAAATCCAATAATCCCATGCTTAGAACACTTTGTCAATCGAAGTGTTTCTAAATTAGTAGTCACCTGTGAATGACTGATGTCTTGATTCTATAGGCTAGCGAGAAAAGTTTCACGTAACTTATACTTGTGTTGCAAAATGCAAGGTTCGATCTTGTACTTGGGTTCCACATATTTCGAGTTTGCTTCGATCATGATTTTTGTTAGGTCCATGGTGTTGAAAACAACACGAGCTTGCTCCCATGGATTGTCATGAACGATTGATAATCCAGTTCTACTATATATTTTTTTTGCAATTGAGGATTTATTGGACCTGAGATATATATAAAAAAATTGTGTATATATACGTATTCGTCAAATAATTATAAATGATAATAGTACATTGTGCTTAATTGTAAATTGTAAATCCTTGAAAAATTAATAAAAAATGATTAATTCAAATGGTGACAAGTTCAAATTGTTATTGGATCAAATGGATCCATTTGAATACCCTGAATCTAAAATTATATTTTGTGAACAAATATAATTAATTAAGTTAATTAATTTTAAGGTTTGTAAATATTTTATAAATATGTTTGAATGTTAAATGTTAAAGTTATCAATACTACTGTAAAATATCCAGAGATAATTGAAACATCTCAAACTCAAATGGCATTGTTTTTTGTTCACGAAAGTTACATATATAAACAAATTAGTAAAAGGTAAACATATAGATTAGATTAGATAACAAAAAACAAGATAAAAAAATAAAATTAAAAGCCTTGCATATATTTAATCTCGAAAAAAAAATTAGAACAAGTGAGAATATTCGTACCTGGTCGGGTGTATGAGCTCCAAAACAATATACAAAATTACTTTCGGTAGGGACGAAATATATATGATTTGCGACTTTGAGAAGTACTCCATTAATGAGAGCTTCATTTTTTTGTTCTATAATCTTATGAATTATAGCTATGAACAATGTTCTGTTATATATATATATTAGCACTACAGAAAACAAAAATAGAATAAAAATAAATATGATCCAACTAAGACTCTCAGTAAAATAGGATAAACACTACTGTTCCAAATTTATATTTTGTCCCATTAATTAATAATATGCGGAGGTGTCAAAGTATTAATTAAGATCCCAACCGTATAGTAGTCGTTAGTTTCTCTTGTTTTTATCCTTTGCCGTTCACGATAAAAGTGTGAAAAAACCAACGGAAACAAAAACAGAATATTAAGTGTGGTTATTAACACTAATTAATCAACATTTTTGAAATTACGTCTTCGACGTAGGATACCAACTTTTCGTGAAGTCGGTCTTAAACACTGTCACTTCAGCAACTTCGTTCGCACACACTCAGCTCTGCTTGCTATGTATGTTGTATGGTGTATGTGGTGTGTTCGAACTCAACAAGAGTAAAGCAAAGTGCTGAAGACAAGGTTGTATAATAGTTTCATTTCATTGATAAACAAAACTAACTATTACACTTGTGGAGAAAGGTAGACGGTATGATCAAGAGTCGTATCCCAAGTGACGCAGCACTCCAACGAACTAATGATCTAGTACTATATCACCTAGAGCTAAATCGCATAACTCTACTATCGGTGCACAGCACAAAACAACTACCAAAACTCTTAAAGCTATAAGCCGTAAACAACGAACGTTGATACTCAGATATCGGATCTCGTTCTCTCAAAATCATCGAAGGATGTCATCCAACTCCATGGGTATATATAGTAGTCTCGCACATGTGAAGCTTTGAGATAGTGCAATCTGATTGGTCACATGCTTGGCCTACATCACAATTCCATGGATGACATCACTTTCGGAATCTTTGATTCTTGAATCTTGGAATCTTGAATCTTCGATTCTTGAATCTTCGAATCTTGAATCTTCGATTCTTGAACTTCAGACTTCAACACATCTTGACTCCGTCGATCTCAATACTTCATCTTCAACTTCACCGTGGTGAACACTCGTCGTTGAACATTTCATATTTCATCGTCTTCATTGTCGTCAATAGAGTTGAAGTAGTAAACAACACTTCATGCATCAGGTGATACACGAAGTCAAAAGAGGCACGGCGTGCGACTCCAGTCGCACGGAATGAAGACAACATGTCATGCGACTCCTGTCGCACAACATAGACGTGCGACGCCAGTCGCACGGTTTGGCAGGGAGTTCATGCGACTCCTGTCGCACATGTTGGACTGCGCTGGACGTGCGACTCCTGTCGCATGCGATGCCAGTCGCACGAATTGGAGAAACAAAGTCATGCGACGCCTGTCGCATGAATTGGAGATACAGCAGCGTGCGACTCCTGTCGCATGGGATGAAGAGGTGGTGTCATGCGACTCCAGTCGCATGAGATGAACACACGGAACGTGCGACTCCTGTCGCACGCACTGGCAGGTGTACTGTGTGCGACTCCTGTCGCATGGATTGAAGATGCAAAATCGTGCGACTCAAGTCGCATGATCTTGAGGATGGACATCATGTTGGACATACTGTATTCGCTCATCCTACACCTGAAATCAAGAACAAAAACAACAAACACATGTTGTCGCCAAAACTAACATCTACAATCTCCCCCTTTTTGGCACAACTCGTGTGACCAAAGGTTAGAAACAGAGATATACATAACTCCCCCTCGAACAAGGCATATCGAAACAACTAAGTAAAATAAACATCAAACAATCATTCAATAACAAACATCATCAAAGGTTAGATATGAAAAACAAGAACTTAGTACGAATCAATCATAAAAAAAACATCCAACCATCAAAACCAAAAGATTCATCAAACTGATTAAAAAAATGCATGATGGGAAATATCAAGTCTTATGCATGCAATAGATAGAATGAAAACCAAAAACATAAATTGTTCAAGAGTTATTAAAAACTTAATGCAGCAGCCTCAAGACTTCGGCGAACCAGTAGGAGATGGTGAACGCACTGGAGTGGTATGTGGTGAAGCTTCACCAGACTTCATCTCTTCATCATCGACTCCAGCTTCATCACCTAAGTCTTGCTCAGCTTCATCTCCATCAGTTTCGAAGTCATCATCACGGTTGCCGTAGACTTCATACTCTCCGAACTCATCTTCACCCAGTTTGATTCTCTCTTCATCATCATCATCATCATGACCAAGATCTTCAATATCAATATCTTCATCCCTCAAACCGTCAGACGGCATCGCACGCGACGCCTCTGGATGTGTAGTATCATCTCCATCAGAACCATCAACTTTTCCTTTACCTTTTCTCAACATCTCGAAAACCTCCCCTGCCATCATCTCACGAACACCCTCATCTCCTTCGTCCTCGCTCTCAACTACCACATGCTTTGACTTGGCTAGATCAGCCATTGCTTCCTTGATACCGTCTTTGATCAGCTGAAAGATGAAGGTATCGCTTAAGCCTTGGCCAGATGACCCAGCACGAGATACTCCACCCAATCCTCCCCCTTGATGGGTTAGCTGGTGAAGGTAAGTGAAAGCTGCTTTCTGGTCCTTCTGAGCATCCAACATCTCAGCAAGGGCAATGGCATGAGCGGCTTGTTTACGCTCAAGGCGCTTAGTAGTAGTGTAGCAGTGATGTATAGCAGCCGAAGGAACAACCGACCTGTAGTTATGCATAGGGTGATGGGGGTTCTCATGCGGAGGAATAGCAGATCGAGGACCATATTTTTGGGGCACAACCTTCTCGCGCTTCAATTCCTTAACATCATCATCATCCTTCTCAACCTCTTCAATGTTTGAAATTTTGATCACCTCTGGCTTGCGACGCTTAGGTGTCGACGATTCAAGCTTCGCAGCAGCAGATCGTTTCTTAGTCTTCACCGGCGACGGAGGTGGAGTGATAGGATCCTCGACATCTTCCCTCTTCGTGAACTTCGTCCACGGCAAATCATACACACGATTCTTAAGGAATGTAGGGGTGATGTTGACATGAGAATTCTTTTTCAACTTCTTCTCAGTCTCCGTCATCGGAGAGAACTTCTGTTCGATCAACATCCCGTAAATCAGACAGGGATGAGTTAAGTGCATACGTCGATTCTCCTCAACCTCCGATTGTTGAATAAGTAATGAGTTAGGAGCCTTGGCTATCCTGCAGATATCAGCGAAGATGATTTCGCCGAGGTCAACCTGTTCACCACATCCGAAGCGGAAGATGGTATGCATCAGTTTGGGAGATAAATACTCCTCATCAGGATGAGCAGCCCAGTTTGTCACTCCCAACCTATGCAGTGTGCCGTAGAAGGCAGATAGCTTGACAGGAGGAGGTAGAGGTGACTTAACCTTCCCTTGGGTTAAGAATGAACCAACCTTTGTTGCGTTCATTCGATCATCATCAGATGGAGTAGTCCAAGTACTATCAACTTCGACCCTCTTAAGGAAGATGTTAATGTTCAAAGGTCGGAGGGTGTACAGCTTACTACGAAACACGAAACGCCCATACATCGGGCTTGAAGGATCAGCGAACTCAGGTGTCAGATTAGCATAGAATTTTTGAACGATCGGAATAGAGTAGCGATAGGTGGCCGTGACCGATTCCAACAACTTCATATCATCCAGAAACTTAGTAATGCCGTACTCTGCATAGTCCTGAGGACGAATAGTACGATCAGCAAGTATAGGCAAATTTTCAATCAGACCAAGACGACGCTCGGCCGCAGGATAGAAGAAATCGGGTTTGTAGTGCTTCCCGCACTCTTCAACAGTCTGATAATACACAACTTCAGCAGTGGCTCCAGTTGAGCCAGAAGTGGTAGGAGCACGAGGCGGCTTCCTCGAATCGTGAGATAACGTCTTCTCTCCCTCACCGGAGCCAGAAGACTTCTTCTTAGACCCACCAGCGGAGTCAGTAGGTGTTGAAAGTTTAACTTTCGTAGGATCAGTGAGAGTAGCAGAAGCAGAAGGTACAACCTTCTTAGGAACATTGGTTGCAGAGACAGATGGTTTCAACCTTTTTGGATCAACAACAGCAGTGGTAATAGCAGTAGGTTTAGTCTTCTTCTGTTCAGCAGTAACGTCAGATGACGTTTTCTTTGATGAGGTACCAGGGCCAGAAATCGTTTTCTTCGCATCAGTAATAACAGCAGCAGGAGAGGGAAGTTTAAGAATTTTCTTTCCATCATCAGTCATAACACCCTCATCAACGAGTTTCTTGTATTCAGAAGGGGACACGAGTCCCTTGTAGCAACGAAGAAAGTTTGAAGGATACTTCTTCGGTTGTTGTTCAGGTTTATCAGTCTGACCACCACTCTTCGACACGGAGTGAGCGGGTTTAGCAGGTTTCGCCAGATCAACTGACGGGGACTTACCACCGCGGGAGTCCATCTTGTCCATATGTTTTTGAAGGGCATGGAGTGCCTTCTTCTTCGAGTTTGGCGAGGCTTCTCTCCACGCTGTTGTCAGTTCAGTGAGGACCTCTTTGTCAACCTCCTCAAACATGTTCCCAGAAGATGAAGTCATAGTGATAGTAAGCAAGAGTTAGCTAGATCGAGGATCTAAGAACCTAAGGAATCACTGGTGCCTGATGCACGAAGCTAGCGAAGGAAGAGATAACGTCGATCGTCGAACGCCGGGTGCGTGAAGCTAGAGAACAACACTCAATCACGAGAGCAAGACGCAAGCACAGGGAGTCGGATACTTAGGATTTCGATTTGCAGGTAACCCTAAATCTTGATTTCGATGGCCTATATATAGGAAAAAATTTGGGCCTGCTCGTCTTGGACAAAAAGACCTGCGAAAAAGCCCACTTAACAGTACAAAATTGGCCCATCAGTATAAAAATCGAATAAAATAAAATAAAATAATAATCCGAAAACTGTGAAAAATTTTCTAAGTAAAAAAAAATTTCAAAAATTTCAAAAATTTTCGGAAATTTTCGTCGACGAGCATGATGTAGCAATGACGTTCATCGTCGGATATCAGGTTGGCGGAGATGAAGTGTTGTGACATATCAGCTGGCAGTGGAGAGAGAGATCGAGCCATGCGACTCCTGTCGCATGCGACTGGCGTCGCACACCGGCGTGCGACCAGCGTCGCATGACCCAGCGTGCGACCAGCGTCGCATGAAGGCTTGTGCGACTAGCGTCGCATGATGAGGTGTGCGACCAGCGATGTATGAATCTTGCATGATCAACTTCGCATGAGGAGTTATGCACTGGAAGCTGCTACACTCATCTTCCGCCTTAAGGGTTGTACTCCACGAGATGCTGAACATGAGTTATAAGAATATCAAAACAACACATCCCGAGTTAGTATTCAAGCGTTCAACACACTGCAAACATTCAAAAACATTTTAGTGGAGATTCAATCGGTGATACCAGGCAGTGAAGAGCAAATATTTTCCCAAAAAAATTTTACTTTTCATCAATCTCCAAATCAAAAAATATCACACAAGGTGAATAAAAACTTTGAGGTATAGTGAAATATCTCTTGAAATCAAAACCGGTGAAATGGACCGAAGTATGTGATAGACATGTTTACTTGTCCTTCGTCTCAGTCACAAGGAAGCAGTCGTGTTTCGTCGAAACATATCGACAGAGTTAGCACCGCACAAGAGACTTTAATTCATAAATGCAAGGTGAACACTTAAGGCACTCCGATCAGGAACTAGCATTACTACAATCAGAGGGGAGCCGGGGTAACCGGCGTCCTCCAGACGAGTTTTTTGCTTTAAATGAAATGCAACAGACACTCATTACAGCAGTCAGAGGGGAGCAAGGTTCACTTGCGTCCTCCAAAGTGTGATGGGAGAGTGTCTTAAAGATCAGCGTCCATGTACAACCGTTCGAAGAGGGGAGCCGGGGTAACCGGCGTCCTCCGTTACTTGGCTTTATGGATCTATGCAAATGAAGCGAGGAGTTTTAAGCCATGTTCACATGTTTGCACTCAGAGGAATAAGTACTCTTGGGTCCGAAGACTAAAACGGCCTCGAATCCATGTTTGTTCTGACTAGACTAATCCACGACGATTCCGAGTGCGTATTCAGAAGTAAAGAAACTACTCTTTCAGACTTCAAAAAATTTCGTGAACTCTTAGAGAGAACACATGCAGAGAGAATTTCTTAATTTTTTAAATCTCTCAAAGTCAAGAGGTTTGGTGAAGATGTCAGCAATTTGTTTTTCTGTTGAAATATGCTGTAGACTGACTATATCACGATCAACCAAATCTCTAATGAAATGATGTCGAATGTCGATGTGTTTAGTGCGAGAATGCTGAACAGGATTTTCGCTGATTTTGATAGCACTTTGGTTATCACAGTACAGCACCAAAGGAGCACTCTCGATAAGATAATCATCCAACATCTGCTTTAGCCAAAGCAATTGAGTGCAGCAACTCCCGGCTGCAACATACTCTGACTCAGCTGTCGATAGAGCGATGCAATTTTGCTTCCGACTATGCCATGACACTATGTTATTGCCAAGGAAGCAGCAGCATCCAGACGTGCTCTTTCGTTCATCATTGTCACTCGCCCAATCTGCGTCGGAGAAACCGACAAGATTTGCTGTAGTGTCACACGCATACCAAAGACCGAGGTCAGAAGTTCCAGAGATGTAGCGGAGTATCCGTTTCACAGCTCGTAGATGGTCCTCCTTAGGATCAGCTTGGTACCTGGCACACATACAAACACTAAACATTATATCAGGGCGAGTAGCAGTTAAATAAAGTAAACTCCCAATCATAGAGCGATAGAGAGTTTGATCAACACTTCGACTCTTAGTCGACATAGATAGCCGATCAGTTGTCGCCATGGGAGTGTTGGCAGGCTTGGCATGGTGCATCTCAAACTTCTCAACCATATTTTTCGCATATTTGCTTTGTGAGACGAAAATCCCATTCGGTCGTTGAGATATCTGAAGACCCAAAAATTGATGTAGCTCTCCTTCAAGACTCATCTGAAATGTTGAAGACATAGAGTCCGTGAAAGCTTTCACGAGCTTGGGGCACGTAGCACCAAATACAATATCATCAACGTAAATCTGGGCAACCATCATGTGTTTGCCATCACGCTTCAGGAATAGAGTCTTGTCGACTGAGCCACGTACAAACCCAAACTTGAGTAGATAATCAGTCAGACAACCATACCACGCCCTCGGAGCTTGCTTCAACCCGTATAAAGCTTTGTGAAGTTTGTAAACATGATTTGGCTTTTTAGGGTCCTCGAAGCCTTTCGGTTGAGCAACATACACTTCTTCTTCTAGTACTCCATTTAGGAATGCAGCTTTGACATCCATTTGTCTAAGTTTGATGCCGAGATGGCATGCAATAGCAATCAGAAGACGAATAGACTCAATGCGAGCAACTGGAGCAAAGGTTTCATCAAAATCTATCCCTTCCACCTGGGCATAGCCTTGTGCAACGAGACGAGCTTTGTTTCGCACAACTTGGTTATGCTCATCCGTTTTGTTTTTGAAAATCCATTTGGTCCCAACAACATTGATGTTCGAGGTACGGGGAACCAAGGACCAAACATTGTTTCTCGTGAACTCGTTAAGTTCTTCTTGCATAGCCATTATCCAGAAGTCATCCTTCATCGCTTCCTTGTAATTTTTCGGTTCCGTTTCAGATAGGAAGCAAGAGACACCGATTTCATGGCACACAGCAGAAGTGCAAATGTTATAGAGTTCATCAGGAGAAGGAATTTGTTTCTTCGAGCGTGTAGTTCGCTCGTTCATGTTTCCAATCATCTGAGTCGGAGGATGGCGTTTTTGAATGTACCCAGGTGCTTCTCTTGGAGCATCAGCTGGGTTGTCAACTTGTTCATTTTCTTCACCATCAGACGATGAAGTATCATCGTTCCGCCGACTAGTCTCTCCAACTTCAGGAGATGTGTTAGGAGTAGGAATATCTGGTATCTCAGTAGTCGGTGTAGAAGGAAATGTACGATACTCCAGAATCCCTTCCTTAACCCAATCTTCGTTGGCATCCTTCCCGAGGAAGTCTTGTTCATCAAAGTTAATGTTAACAGTTTCAAGAACTTTCTTAGTTCGGAGGTTGTAAGCACGGTAGGCATGACTATTCTGACTATAGCCAACGAAGATACCACGATCAGCTTTGGCTTCAAACTTCTTTAGAGGATCACGATCCTTCAAGATATAGCACGTGCAGCCAAAGACACGAAAGTGAGATACAGATGGCTTCTTGCCATTCACAAGTTCATAGGCGGTTGCCGTTGTGCCGGATCGAATGCTTATACAATTAAGGATATATCCAGCGGTAGAGACGGCTTCTGCCCAAAAGGTACGAGCAAGATTTTTCGAAATTAGCATGACACGAGCCATCTCTTGCAACGTACGGTTCTTCCGTTCGGCTATCCCATTCTGTTGGGGCGTTTTCGGAGCCGAGTATTCATGATGAATCCCCTTCATCAGACAATATTCATTGAAGCTAGAATTTTCGAATTCAGTTCCGTGATCACTCCTGATCCTTTTCACCTTAGCTTCATGATTCGTTCTAATCCATTTCACAATACCTTTGAAGGCATTGAAAGTCTCATCCTTTGTGGCAAGAAATCTCGTCCAAGTATAGCGAGAGAAATCATCGACTACCACCAGTACATACTCCTTCTTAGCAATACTCTTCACTTCCATTGGACCCATGAGATCCATGTGGAGTAGTTCAAAGGGAGCAGAAGTGCTCATCAGTGTTGGTAGTGCAGGATGAGGAGTTCTCGTCAGCTTACCCTTCTGACAGTCACCACACACTCTTTTCTCAATTTTGGGGAGTTGAGAGATTCCTCTAACTATCTCCCCCTTAACCAGTTTGCTCAGGTTTCGAGTGCTAGTGTGTCCAAGCCGTTGATGCCACAAGTCGACTTCATCAGGAACGGTCACAGAGAAACAACTATACTCAGTTGTATAACAATTATTCTTCGCACGTGGACCTTCCATGATGCACTTTCCTTCAACATCAAAGACCTTGCAAGAGTCTCTATCAAAACTAACATTCAGCCCTTCATCACAGAGTTGGCTGATGCTAATAAGATTTGCCACGAGTCCCTTCACATGCACAACATTTCGGATTGGTGGCAATCCTTTGATATGTAGTGTTCCCTTCCCCATAACGACGCCTTTAGCTCCCCCTCCGAACACCACGGGAGAACCAGTCATAGGCTCGTATTCCTTCAGAAATTTCTTGGTTCCGGTCATATGACGGGAACAACCACTATCAAAATACCAAATGCCTTTGTTTCCGGAATCGGAGGCGTTTAGTGCAACATTGCAAAATATGAGTTCTCTTGGTCTCCAGGCTGTTGAAGTGGTAGCGTTAAGTTTCACTTCACTCTTTTGGGACTTAGGTACCCATTTCTTCTTCATACCAATATGTCGTGACTTAGTCTCAGTTACAGGTTTCACATTCTTCTCAGCTTTCACCACTGGAGACGTGTGTCTCTTCACACCTTTGACAACAACACTCTTCTTCACAGTCACCAGATCCCGATTGATGTCATCTCTCAGCTTAAAGCAGAAAGGTCTAATATGTCCGGGCTCATTGCAGTAGTGACACACATATTTTCTCTTTTGACGAGGTTCAGCATTCGTCGAAGTCTTAACCATGACAGGTTTAGAGCGAGAGAATTTTATATTTGGTTTTACGTTCTGACGCTTACTCAATTTCTTCAGCAACGTCTTCTCGTATGGCAAGATACCACGAGGATGTTTCACAATGGATTTAGGAAATTGATATGTCTCCGCCTTCAAACTAGTAGTCGAGATTGACTTTTGAGTTTCAGCTTTCGGAGACGTTGCAACCTTCTTTCCATCAGCAATTTCCTTGCGTTTCAGTTTATCAGAATCATCTTTGATCATACTCTCAGTAGAGTCAGTAGAAGCTTTGACAAAGGTCACTTCTTTCTTCTCAGGTGCAGTATAGATAGATTCAAAAACTTTTTGGAAACCAAGTCCAACACGACCTGGGTTCATGTACGATGCGGCATTGTCAAACACTGAAGAGTTAGTATTCATCTTTCTCAACAGTTCATCAGTCATCTGAAGCTTCTCCTTTAGAACATAACGTTCCTTGTCACACATAGCTAGATCAGTTTGAGCTTTCATCAAGGATGACTTCAGCTCATCATTCTCAGCGTCGGTGTTCTTGAAGAGAGTTTGGAGTTTCTTCACTTCTGATGTTTCCTTCTTCAGTGATGCCTTTAGTCTCGAGTTTTCAGAACTCGACTTCTCAAATGATTCTCTCAGTTCGACAACTTCTTTGTAGTATTTGTGTTTCTCTTCAAAGAGAGTATCAAATTTGTTTTTCAGTATTGTCAGAGAATTATTCAACCTCTTCTTCTCATCTTCCGTCTTCTCAACCGAGTTTCTCAAACCAACGACCTCATCACTCATCTTGTGTTTCTCATTCGAGAGTTCAGTAATAGATTCTGTCAGAACCTTCAAAGACACTTCGAGTGTGTTATTCTCAGTGATAGCTAAGTCATGTAGACTCATCAATTCAGCATGATTCTCTCTCAGAGTGAGAAGTTCATCACACGCAACTTCAGCTTGACACACTTCATGAGTCATGTCTATCTCTTCAGCTTCAGACTCAGATTCATCATCTGAGAAAATATCGTCATCACAAAAATTTCGATTTTCTGAGGCCAGACGGAAAATGTTGTCTGCAGTAGCAGTATCCTTCAGAAAGGCATCAAGTTGAAAGTTTTCAACTTCAAAATTAGCAAGGTCAAAACCTTCATCAAACGTGACAACGAGAGCGTTGTCCTCATCTTCATCCGAGTTATTATCATCAGACCCATCATTCTCAGAGATCACATCTTCATCATCAATCACCACGTAACTCACTGGTAGCTTCTTCTTTCGATGCAGGTTAGGACATTCATTCTTGACGTGTCCATATCCCTTGCACTCATAGCATTGCATTTTCGATACATCTTTGTTATTGGAAGTGTATGGTGATAGCTTAGTGCCTTTAAACTTCTTGTCAGATGAAGACCCCTGATTTCGATTGTCTGGAGTGTTTGGATATGAGTTAGAACTTTTCTGAAATTTTCGGAAATTTCGAGCTCGGTTCTTTCTCTTAAAATCTTGTTTCACAAGATATGTTACTATATCAGTCAAAACAGCAAGCTTGTCCGGGTTGTTAGAATTCATCAATCGTTCAATGTCCTCTGCTTCCTCATCGTCGGACTCATTCAAATCAGCTGAGAAACTACTTTCAGACTTCTCATTTTTCAACCGAGGTTGTTGAGATTTCGTGCTTCGCGAACTCTTTCCTTTCTCAGATATCTTAAGAGCAGTCATCGGCTCATAGACAAGAGACATATCTGGGTTGCTTCGAACCTTGAGAGTTAAGTCGTAGTTTCTCAAGTCAGCCATTAGATCAGCATAGTCCCAGTTTTGATTTCCATCATTTCGAGCTTCGATGGTCAACACCTTGCTCTCAAATCTCGAGCTAACACTGGATAGAACCTTCTCGTATACCATGATGGCAGGGAAGACTTCTCCCAGTTCAAATGCCTCATTAACATATCTCATAACCTTGTCCAGGTAGTCATTTATGTCTTCATCTTCTCTCATACGGAGTTGATGAAATTGAGCGGTTATAGTTCTGATCTTTGAGCGCTTGACCGCGTGACTACCCTCACACGTTCTCTGTAATGTCTCCCATGCATCTCTGGCAGATGTGCAATTCTTGACCAACTGATACATGCTGAGATCCAGCCATTCACATATAAGTAGAAGAGCTTTGCTATTTGCAGTAGACAAATCATGCTCTTCTCTAGTCCAACTACGTTCAGGCTTAGGGGTTCTAAGTCCATCAGCATCTTCAGTGTAAGGACGCTCCCATCCTTCCAACACGGCCATCCAAGCTCTGGAGTCAAAGCCTTTGATTCTAGCAGATACTTTTGCTTTCCAGTTCGAGTAGTTCTGATGAGTAAGCATAATTGGTTTCTGAACAAACATAGACGACTCCATTGTAGCGGAATTATGGAGTCAAGTAACGGATCACGTCTTATACGTATGACGTCCCTCTCTGATACCAATTGAAATTACGTCTTCGACGTAGGATACCAACTTTTCGTGAAGTCGGTCTTAAACACTGTCACTTCAGCAACTTCGTTCGCACACACTCAGCTCTGCTTGCTATGTATGTTGTATGGTGTATGTGGTGTGTTCGAACTCAACAAGAGTAAAGCAAAGTGCTGAAGACAAGGTTGTATAATAGTTTCATTTCATTGATAAACAAAACTAACTATTACACTTGTGGAGAAAGGTAGACGGTATGATCAAGAGTCGTATCCCAAGTGACGCAGCACTCCAACGAACTAATGATCTAGTACTATATCACCTAGAGCTAAATCGCATAACTCTACTATCGGTGCACAGCACAAAACAACTACCAAAACTCTTAAAGCTATAAGCCGTAAACAACGAACGTTGATACTCAGATATCGGATCTCGTTCTCTCAAAATCATCGAAGGATGTCATCCAACTCCATGGGTATATATAGTAGTCTCGCACATGTGAAGCTTTGAGATAGTGCAATCTGATTGGTCACATGCTTGGCCTACATCACAATTCCATGGATGACATCACTTTCGGAATCTTTGATTCTTGAATCTTGGAATCTTGAATCTTCGATTCTTGAATCTTCGAATCTTGAATCTTCGATTCTTGAACTTCAGACTTCAACACATCTTGACTCCGTCGATCTCAATACTTCATCTTCAACTTCACCGTGGTGAACACTCGTCGTTGAACATTTCATATTTCATCGTCTTCATTGTCGTCAATAGAGTTGAAGTAGTAAACAACACTTCATGCATCAGGTGATACACGAAGTCAAAAGAGGCACGGCGTGCGACTCCAGTCGCACGGAATGAAGACAACATGTCATGCGACTCCTGTCGCACAACATAGACGTGCGACGCCAGTCGCACGGTTTGGCAGGGAGTTCATGCGACTCCTGTCGCACATGTTGGACTGCGCTGGACGTGCGACTCCTGTCGCATGCGATGCCAGTCGCACGAATTGGAGAAACAAAGTCATGCGACGCCTGTCGCATGAATTGGAGATACAGCAGCGTGCGACTCCTGTCGCATGGGATGAAGAGGTGGTGTCATGCGACTCCAGTCGCATGAGATGAACACACGGAACGTGCGACTCCTGTCGCACGCACTGGCAGGTGTACTGTGTGCGACTCCTGTCGCATGGATTGAAGATGCAAAATCGTGCGACTCAAGTCGCATGATCTTGAGGATGGACATCATGTTGGACATACTGTATTCGCTCATCCTACACCTGAAATCAAGAACAAAAACAACAAACACATGTTGTCGCCAAAACTAACATCTACAATTTTGTTTGAACACTCCCTTCCCTTGTCAAAATATACTTGTGTAGTTATTAACAATTTTTAGTGGAATTTTAAACATTAGTTGAATTTAAATTGTACTTGATAGTTTACTCTAACGTTTTGTCTTGTGTAAAGTAAATTCAATTGAGCAATTGCCACAAAAATATTATTTTAAAAATAAAATACATTCAATCTTTGATATTTGTGCTTAGTTTCAAATATGATAAAACAATAGAGTAAACAGTCACGTAAGCTGTAGACCTAGTGTGCAAAATTTTTAAAAAATTAAATAAGAAGAATTTTGATTTTTCATAAACTTGAAGAATTAAATGTCTAAATATAAAATCAACATATGTTACAAGACATTTTGTGATATTATATCATATAAATTATAATTAATTACCCGAGTACACTCGTACTTTCGCAAACACCCAAAATAATTTGTGAACAAAAGTAAATTTGAACAAATGTAAATGATTATGATTTTGGTTATAACAATGGTTATTTTAGTTTTTGAGAAATGTTGATTACATTAAAAATTCAAATCCAAAATTAAGATCAAAATAAAAATAAAAATTGATGGAAGAGATGAAAAAGCTTTCCTAATAAACAAATTAACAACCCTAGACAATTTCAAGTTAATTAAAAAACAAAATGAAAAAAAAAACTTACCAAATAATGATTGACTCTTCTTGAATAGGCCGACCAATGGACTCTTCTCGGATAGGCCGACCAACCAAACGTCTACGACTCCTCCGATCCCCAAAATAGGGGCGGAGGAGTGTTTACTATACTGATGGTGTTTGTAGAGCATAAAATCGTTTGGTATTTAAAGTCGAACGAAGTTAGTAAGAAATATAGTCGACCGGTGTGGGATATTATAAACTTTTAATTTCTCTAGTAAATGTCGTCGTCAGTAATATTTTGCCATATTTAAAACTCGATCGTTATTCTCGCAAATTAATAAAAACTAGGGAAGTCACACTTAATTATGCGAACATATTCAAAATACAAGTTCAATTAAACTCCATAGTTTATTAAACTAAGCCGTGCTCCATGAAAAAATCATCAAATTTCAATATTTGACAATGTTTTTCGGTCGAGCACATTTAGCTATAAGCCTATACAAACTATTACAAAGACACCTACTTAATCTTTAATGACTAATACTATTTATGTCACAAAGATTTTATCACAATTATCTTGTAAATAAAAAAAAAAAAATTGTGATCATTTTTATGGAATCATCTAAACAAAGAATTTACTAACATCTAAAATTTATTTTTAAATGTTTCAAAAAATGAATTTAATAATATCAGTAACATATGTGCATGTTCCAATTTCGGCTATTTGTTTTCTTAAGACCAATCTTAAGGTGTATGGCCCAAGTCATATTTTATTTATCTAATGGGCCCGGCCCACCCCACCCCTATCCAATTAACTTCGACTCACGCGGCCGTCACAATGGTTATACTCGAAGTCGGATCGTCTGTACTGTAACTCAGAGCAGGCAAAAATGGCGGGAAGATAATAGAAACATACTGTATAAAATAGGCTGTTAGGGTTTCAAACCACTCAGTCGTCGTCTTCTTCAATTCTACCGGGAATGCCGAGGTACAAAATCAGGGGAATCGATGTCGATTTCCCTTACGAGGCGTACGATTGTCAGCTCGTTTATATGGAAAAAGTCATCCAATCTCTTCAAAATGTATGACCGTTTTTTCCCCCTTCTCCCAGCTACTCAGAAGTTTCTCCGCTTGTAATATCAATCATATGTGGAGATTATAGTGTACTGTGTAGAAATCACTGCCTTAATTTAACTGCGGGATAAAAAAAATTGTTTCTTTGCAATGTTTGAAGTTGATTTGGATTTCTGCAATTTGAATGTGTGCTTTGAGCTTCAATACTAACTCAGAAAGTGTCCTCGTAACCGTTGAGTTTTTCTTTGAGGGTTGGGTTGAAAATGCCTGTTAATTTTGGATGTTGACAACAATGGTGAAGCCACATTCTTGGTGGGTTGTTGTCACCTTATGGAGATATTGCTACTGTCACTCTCTGAAAACGTTTTAATTCCGTGCTGTGCATACTACCAAGTACCAACACCAACAAAAGATTAATTTTGGATAGTTCGGTTTACTATTCTTTGATATCACAACCATTGTAATCTATTTAAACCCTGCACTAATGTTTTTATGATGTCAGAAATGCAACGCTCTATTGGAGAGCCCAACTGGAACTGGGAAAACATTATGTCTTTTATGTGCCACATTAGCGTGGAGGAAAAGCTTGGGAGAATTCTCGAGAGGTCGGAGTGAAAGAAGTAATGTCCGAGGAAGTCAGGGTTTGGATGATGATATGCCGCAATCCCAAGCTCCTTCATTTCCGGCTATAATTTACACATCACGCACCCACAGTCAGATTAGGCAGGTGGTTCAAGAGTTGAAGAGGTCTAATTACAGGTCAGGTCTGTTCCATATGCACAGCTTCAAATGCTTATTAGTATGCATGTAGTGGTACTATGGTTCGATTTCTGTATTACTTTATGAGTTTTGTCTCATGAATGTCGATGTTTGATGTTGGGTTTGCTAGTTCTCATCACACTTGTGTTCCATTACATTTATCAATATATGGGTCCTGATACTTATTATTGTTTTACTGAATTTACGAACTAAATATGATGATATTCAGGCCTAAGATGGTGGTTTTGGGATCTCGAGAGCAGTTGTGCATTCATGAGGAAGTAAGTTTACTTCATGGAAAGGCACAGACAAATGCTTGTCACGCTCTATGCAAAAAGCGCACCAAGAGATATTGTTCCCATTTTTCAAGTGTTACAGGTATGTGCAGTAGGTTTGCCACTATTAAAAGGTGTTGATAACTGTATATGAGTATCTAATATGATCTAATGTTCTTCAACGTGAGATACTCCAATTATCTAGGTGATATTTTGTGGTTCATTTATTTCCCTTTTCAAATTATTTGGAATGTATCTTTGGAACTTTCTGAGAGAGGTACTGAGGGAGAGCGATAGAGTGGGTAGACTCGAAGAAAACTATCCAATACATATGGTGAACTATTTCTCTCTTTTTATATACAAATTTATGGGTTTATTTGTTTGTACTTAGGTCACTCCAATATTGTAGATTCCAGTGGTATGTGCAAATGAATAAATAATTATACTATTAGTTTATTACCTACTGAAGGACATTGTTTATGATAATGGATTTGATGATATCTTTGAGAAGAAAAATAAATAGTACTCACCAGTCACCACTTTCTTGTCTAATACAGAATTTGTGAAGAAAAATCCTGGTATTGGAGATGACCCAATTGATATAGAGGATTTGGTCAATATCGGAAAAGGCTCTGGACCGTAAGTTTTCTTGGTACATTTGTCATCTATACCAGAAAGTTGACAACTTTGAACTTGAAAATGATATATTTTCCATCTTTAGGTGCCCATATTATCTGTCGCGGGAGATCCATAAGGGTGTTGACATCTTATTTGCGCCTTACAACTATCTTATAGATCCTAGAAATCGAAAATCTCTGAAAACCGACTGGAATAACAGCATTCTCATTTTTGACGAAGCTCACAACTTGGTACATGTGCACATGTTGGCTTGATCAATATCTCAGATTTTGCACTTGTCTTTATATTATGTCAATCGAGCAGCTTATCACAAGCAATCCCCCTTGATCAAGCTTTATTGCTGACATTGTTTTTTACAATGCAGGAAGGGTTATGTGCTGATGCAGCCTCTTTTGACCTGCCTTCAAGCCTTTTAACTGCTTGCATATCAGAAGCAAAAAAATGTGTTGATGTTTCAATTACTAGGAGAGATGTATCAAGTGACAAATCTTGTAACCCAGATGATTTTGCTATTCTCAGTGGTAAATAGACTTTTCGTGTAATGATTTTATTTTTATTTTTAAATAGTAGGTGAATAAAATATCTTGATGCTGCCGTCCTGAACATGTATTTATCTCTCTTTTTCATTTTACTTGCCACCTCTCTTATGGTTTAATTGAACTATATGCAATGGGCTCGAGATACTAACCTTGATCTTTCTGTTGAATCTTTCTTGTACTTTTATATTCATCAATCATGGTTTCCTGCAGCACTTCTATTGAAGCTTGAGAAGACAATAGCTGAGGTACCCATTGGATCTAAAGAGTCAGGTTTTACAAAGCCCGGCCCTTATATTTATGAGCTACTATCTGAGCTACATATAACTCAGGACACTGCAAACATGCTCACTGATACAATTGAGAAAGGATGCACTCTTCTTGAAGAAGGTATGCCATGGTACCTTGTCTCAATCTATTTTCACATTCATGAATTTCAAGTTTATGGCTATATTCCCAATGTTGGTTTGTTGGATGTAGTTGGAATATCACAGTAATGCTTAAGTATCATTTGTATATGTAATGCTTAAGTACTTAAGGGAACAAAAATCTTATTGCGAGTACTATTATCACCAAACACATTCATTTTGGGACATGTATAGTGTATACAGTACACTGGACCTTTGGGAAACAGTACCCCAAACGCAACCCTTCGCTGATCCAATGCCAAACTATGCTATTTTTTCTGCTTCATTTCCCATGACATTACATATGACCCTTTTTTCTGTTTTATTTTATTTTATCCAAATAAAAAATTAAAATTCTCAAACTCAGTTTAAAAAATATTTTATTGAACATGTGAAAGAACTATTATTTGGACAGAAGTCACACAACCATGCATCACCATAGTTTATTGACATATACCTCTCTTTTGCTTTTGTGCTTTTATCAATCAAGATAGACTTTTAGTCTTGTCAATTCATTTATTCAAATATCTTACATTCCTTCTTACCAATCTTCTCTTTTGCTTTAGATGCAAACTCAAGTGAAAGTGGAGGATCACATAAAAAAACTGGAACTATTTTCAGGCTAGAAAGCATGGGTGATATTCTTAGACTGATTTTCAGGGATAATAGCAATGCCCATGCCCAATATTATCGTGTAAGCTGTTAATCATTTGTTTTTATATTTTCCCTTCTCAAGTTAAGGAAACTCCATTTTATTATGCCATGCTTTGTTGGAAACTCCATTGTAAGCTGTTAACACATGTGATTTGTTGGACTTGGCAATTGACAGGTTCATGTCCAGGATGTTGAAGCTACTGCTACAGATTTCTTTAAAGGTAGCCTAGGACCTTCTTTTGCATCTATAAGATGGACATCATTTTAGAGCTTCATATGATCATATCTCCCATATTTCTGATTCTGTGATTGTTTGGTTAAGGAGTTTTGTGTTCTGATTTTCCTTTTTAAAATCTTATAAATTGTAGATAAGTACTCACCAGGGGTTTTGTTTTCTGATTTTCATTTTTAAATCTCAAAATGGAAAGGGAAAATGTGATCAGCTCATATGCATCTGTGTAAGTACAAAGCATTGTATTTGATGCATTCGAATTTTCCACAATGCTTAAAATTAGGAAAAAATTCAAGAACCCTAAGCTGGTGGTGTTTTAATCCTGGAATTGCTATGGAAGAGTTCTCCAGGCTGGGTGTTGGATCGATCATTTTGACATCTGGCACATTATCACCAATGGAGTCATTTGCAGAAGAATTGAAGTTGTGAGTAATATTAGTCAATCCAGTAATCACTCGGACCAGACTTTTCATCACATTTAACTAATGATATATTCATTGATCTTTTCCTGTTCTAGAGATTTTCCTATCCGTTTAGAGAATCCTCACGTGATATCAGATAATCAGATATGGGCTGGAGTTGCACCGGTTGGACCATCTGGTTATTCTTTCAATTCTTCATATCGGAGTCGTGGTTCTATAGAGTACAAGATGGAACTGGGCAATGCCATTGGTATGCACAACACTTGTGAACTAATTAGACCAAAGTATGCGATGTTGTAAATATCTGTATAGACCATCTTCAATCTAGAACTTTTTAATAACAAGATAAGTTTTGTAGTTGTTATTATTTGAAAATATATCACTAAATTAAATCTCCTTTTCAGTCAATTTTGCAAGAATTGTACCAGATGGGTTGCTTGTATTTTTCCCTTCGTACTACCTTTTGGAACAATGCGTCAGCTGCTGGAAAGCTACGGTATAAATGCATCATATTATGATAAATAAATGCTCCTTATCTATTCTCCTTTTATTAATCTAGCCTTTTTTTTCTACAGGGTCAACCAAATTCAACAACTTCGACAACAATTTGGGAAAGAATCTGCAAGCACAAGTTACCTGTCGTGGAACCTAGGCAATCCTCACTTTTCCCTATGGCAATTGAAGTAAGTTAATCAAGTGCAGAATATTCAATTGTTTTCGTATTAAGCTTCATTCCTAGGACTTATAATTGGTTAATTCTTCTTAATCAGGACTATATGACGAAGTTGAAGCAAACAGGCTCTTCTGGTGCAGTGTTTTTTGCAGTATGTCGTGGAAAGGTATAGGCATATGTGTCATATTCTCTATGAACAAACATATACTACATAATCTGTTCGGTTGGAAGTTAAAATGTTCACTCGTATGTAATTGCCTCATATATACAGGTGAGTGAAGGATTAGATTTTGCTGACCATGCTGGCAGGGCCGTGGTCGTTACTGGGTTGCCATTTGCCACTATGACTGATCCTAAGGTCTCCCTTTATTCTGCCTTTGGCCTTATAGTTTATGCATATTGCCTTTTGAAATTCATTGTTTTCCATTAAGTACATAAAGAACCTATCCATGTTAATTGCTGGTGACAGGTTCGCCTGAAACGTGAATACCTGGATCTACAATCACAGTCGCAAAAGTCTGGTTTAAAGGTAGATTGCATGATAATTATGTTAACAGAGTGAAGCAATGCAATTTCTTATATTCTCAATTCTTTTTCATGCTTGAATATCATGAACTTGTACCCTAATGGTACCATGGTCCATGAATTAATAGGGTCTAACTGGCGAAGAGTGGTACACACAACAAGCATCACGAGCCGTTAATCAGGCTGTTGGTCGTGTAATTCGTCATCAGCATGATTATGGAGCAATTATATTTTGCGATGAAAGGTGTTATAAATTTATAATATGCTTAGTCCTGAAACTATTCTGATAATCTGAGAATCTTCTGCCATTTTTATGTTTTGGTCCTGCGCTATCTCTTAAAAAAATAGTCACTTCACTTGGTGAAGTTTTTAATTTAGTATCTGATTCATCCACCAATATGATTAGATTTGTGCTCTTTCTTGAGATTTTGTTTCAGTCATAATTGAAAACATAGAAATTATGATTCTTTCCATTCCACATAAGGTGGCGGAATAACACCAATTTTATTTATTATAAGAACATGCTGCTGTCAGTTATATATTTGATGGCTATATTATCACAATTAGGTGATATGTGTCGTAGATGATGAGTAATTGTTTCTCATTTTTTTATGACTAGGTTCACAAATTCAAACCGCCAGGCGCAAATATCATTGTGGATACAACCTCATGTCAAAGTACGTCTCTTTTTGGTGAGGCGTGTGCGCCCTATGTTTTTCAGTTTTTCTCTATTATTTAAGTCCTGGAAATCTGCATGTGCAGTGCTACTCAAAATTTGGTGATGTAGCATACACATTAACTCGTTTTTTCCGAGATGCTGGAACGCGTGCTCCTCGAAAACTTGAATTGACACGATATGCAGAAAAGTCTGCTTCCCAGAAGCGGGAACTGGCACTAAATGAAGAGCAGGGTAAGTTCTTGATGTTTGGAACCATATTAATATTATATTTACCGTCTTATGCTTGTTTTAAGTGTTCTATGTTTGGTCAATCTTGATTCCTTTAATTTACAACTCGGACTGAACCACTTCTTAGCCTACTCTAAGTATGATAAAATACTTCTACATTGTAGAAAATCTGCCGTCTAAGCTAGGTCACACAGGAGACTGTCCAATTCCAAGTGTGATTGCTTCCTCTAGGCTCTAGTTAGCTGCTTAATCCTACCTTTCAGCAAGTTCCTATATCTCAACACCAAAATTTAAATGAGTATAAGACTAAGGGAATGTTTTAGATGCGGATGGACTTGCGACGATGTAGGTCAAGGTGTTGGAAGGGGGGGTGTTGGCGGCATCTACTTTAACTCGTAGTCGTAGACTGTTGCTTGGGCGGTCGCAAAAATCGGCTGAGTCAACTTATTTTAGTTTTTACAGAAAATCATCACTCCAGTATATACCAGTCGACTCCGCCGCTGGAGTCTCACTGCTTGCCTGGAAGATAAATGTCTGTATTTCTGGAGGAGAAAAAAGAGTAGAGGAGTAAGAGACTATCTGCGGGCTGCAAATAAATTAGGTTTAAGTTTTTTTTATTCCCCCAACAAAGTTCTTGAAACTTACAAATTACCTGTGTTCCTCCTTAGCTCAAATTGACCTCAAGTTTCATCCTATCCCAGATTTCACCCATAAAGTTTTCCAAACTCTCCAATCAGCTCCAGACTCCAATTATTTTATATTATTAATTGTCTTTTCTGATTAATAATAAATAATGGAGTATTTTATTTTCTGAAAGCATTAATTATGGTTAATTTATTTATATAGGACATGAATCACATAATATATATGATTTAGAACGTTTTACAAGTATTTATTTACACGACTAGTCATCTTTTATATTTACGGTCATTTTATTTTAATATGGTATTACTAGTACTATTTAATATTTTATTTGGACTAGTATTGTTTATTTTTACGAGCTGTAGCCTGTATGTTTGTATGTGTATATATATATTTATATATTTCCAAGAACTTTAGTGGTGTACACGAGCAAAACACTTCAAATACGAGTCTTGTATTTTTAAAAATGGTTGTACCTGCATCATTGCAGAAAGCGTTGGAGTTTCACAAAGCTCCCATCCAGTCGATAAGTTTCACCTTAACAAGCTCTTTGTTCCCCAGGTGATTCTAAGTTGCTCTCCACAAATTATTCCCTCCCTCCTTTTTCCCTTTATCCCCTCTTCCTTCTTTCTAAATAGTCACTTTCTCGTTGGGATACATCTCAGACTAGTGCCACAGATCAAAGTGGCTTCGTGGACTCATCATCTTCAACCAAACAAGTAAAAAAATGTGATATTTCTAGCCGTTTGATGGAAATACTCCCCGCCAATCGTTCATATCTGACACAAGACAAGATGTTGCGTGATTCTATTTTTAAATGTACAAATGATTCAACAACACAGAATAGGAAAGAACCTCTGATCACTAGAAATAACAGTGTACAAGATCTGGATGCTGAAACTGGTGGCGTGTCTACATCTCATACACTGGGGAAGCATAGATTGCTGATAACCGGTCCCAATCAGCCTAAACACGATGAAAACTCCGAACACAACAATTTCTTAAAGAAAAAGAAATTACAGTTAACCGAGAATGTCGGCACCCAGAATCTTCAAGAAAAAGAACGTTCGGTCATTAATGAGATTATTACGCAAAAGAAAACTCTTACGCATAATATTCATGAACCCAAGAATGTTGGGCCTCAGGCTGTACCACAAAATAATGAGGAGACTAAGGGATCAGCTTTTCTCATCCAGGTATTGTTTGCAATTTCCTTGTCTTCCCCACTACATGGCATTCATTATCTGTTTGGCATTTGGTTTGCTGCCCATTACGAGCAAGTTTGGTTTTATGGCATGTTAACTCCTAAGATATTTTTTTTGGCAGTACCTCTTTTCCATATATTACTTCAGTTGATTGTGTATTAAACATGCAGGTTCGGGAAAAGCTTACTGACGCAGAGTATAAAGAGTTTGTAGGCTTAATGAAGGCTCTGAAGTCCAAATCAATGAAGATAGGCCATGTTCTGCAATCAATCACGAGATTATTCTCATCCCCGGACAGGCTCTCTCTTCTGCATGGGTATCATGATTTTTGCTATATTGTTTCTTGCTTTAATCGTCATCATCATTATTGTTCGTATCATTATCACAAGAGTGAGTGGGAATGCCTTTCCATGAGCAAAATACTTCGTGGAGGAAGCAAAGATAGTGAGACCACATGGCTTCTTGTGTTGATGTAGTTGAAAGAAATGTGTAAAGTTTTCAAACAAACGTGTTTTGTTTGGGTCAGAGTAGAAAAAGTGATGGTGAAGTTGGAAGGCAACGAATGTCTGAGTGTGGTATGATGACTTGGCGTTGACGATTACCAGGGAGAGAGTTAGGACGTACCTTCTATGATTAGGCTACACACTTTTGACCACATAGGAACTTATAAAAGTATACGTTTGAATACAGCCCAGATCTAAAGTTTATTTTCTCTCTAGCAAGTTCCACGAAGATATAGAATTTCCCAACTAAATTAAAATCCCAAGGTATTCCTTCTTCAACAGAAGTTCAATTATCAAGCTCAAATGATTTTTAGCCTTTTTCCGTGCTTTCATCAGCATTCTCCAGTCTTCCTTTTAGAATCGTGTAGGCCATGTTAGAAGATAACTATTACCCTTGGTTATTTGTCCTTGGAATAAATCAGTTGCTAACCATATTCTCTTTGAATCCTCTTATTTTGTATTGTTGTGGGTGATAATAATGAACCCGTTTGATTTTGACAGCTTCAAGGAGTATGTTCCTGCGAAATATCATTCTTTGTACGAGCATATTTTGTGCGCTAATAGCAGTTCAGCTGGTGGTGTTTAAAGTAAGTACCAAATCTTCCGTTTGTGCTTATCATGTACTCTTTTGCTGGAGAAAATTGTTCCTGTTAAGAAAACTACTAAACTACCCCTGAAGATTAACTTAATTACAGAGAAAAGAAAAACATGGTTCACTTTCAAAATACTACCTTTACATTTATTTTATGTTTTTACAATTTACACCCTCAACAAGATTTTGAAGTGTTACTTTATTTTCTTGTAGTTTACATTAAATCTGAGGATAGCTTATGTAATTGTTGCTTATTATCTAATATTTTTTTCCATTTGCAGAAGACGTAGGAGACACTTGATGATACAACACCCCTTGTTCTTGCTGCTGTTGGACCGGATCAAAATGTTCTTGGTCTCTGTTGTAAATTTTGTATTGAATATTTTTTCTTACTAATTGAGAAGGGAAAAAACGATTCTAAAATTGTGGAGTAATTGCTCTTTGATTCATCTTAAATTTAACAGAAAACAGAAATAAATGAAATGATTATTACATGAGAATAAAAATCAAATAAGGAGTCAAAATTGCAAAATGAAAAGATAGATGGGGATTCTTTGTAATTTTCAAGTTTATTCTTATTTAGAATACTATATGAAGTGTATATACTATATAGATGGGGTCTCTCAAATCCCAATAATACACTCGTTTTAATTGATGGCAACTGCTCTACCTACTGTTGTTGTGTCAAATTAAATTTCATTTAATCTATAATATATATTATTGACTCATTAATTCAATATGTAATATAATATAGCATAAAATAATATAATATAATACTCATTTATATATTTGTGAACTCCTTTATCTATTCTATTGAATGGAGGTACAAAGTAACTAAAATTTGTCAGGACCTAAATTGAACTGAATGAGTTCAAAATGAATTAATGTGCCTTTGTACTTTTTTTTTTTGTAAAAATAATGATAATAATTTGTATACATAGTTATATATTTTAAAAAAAATATAAATAATATTTTAACATTAAATAGATTTTATTCTTAAAATTATTATTAATGTATTAATTATTTTTTATTTTATTTTATTTGCGTATAAAAACGAATTATTGAAATTATTTTTAAATCACTAAAATTTTAAAATTATATCTAATTACTTATTGCATCCAAAGTGATTTTTTTTTCCTTAAAATTTCATTGATCGTTGCGTTGTTATTTTAAATATATATTTTTTTTCAAATTAATATTTATTAAACATATTTTTTCCTTTTAATTTATTTTTATATAATTTTCTTAAAGTTTATTATTTTTTTAAATAATTTAATTTATTAAAGAGAAATCTAATAATTATGAGAGATTTTGGAGAGTGAAATTTCTTTATATTTGTTGAAAAGAATCTTTTAAAATCTATTGATTTTTAAAATTTTTTAAAATCACTATTTCTATAAATTTTTTAAGACTTTTTAAAATCAATTTTGAATACGATTTTAATGAACTTTTTAAAATTCGGATTTAATACCCCAAAATTTAAAAGTAAGTTTAAAAAAATTTAATGAAATCAAAATCAATAGAACCTCCTTAATTCGAGTCCAATTCAAATCCATTTATTTCAAATCACTTAAATTTAGTTGAGTTCCAAAAATAAAAAATAATTATTATCAATAATTTCAAATAAAAAATAATTATTATCAATAATTTCAAGTATGAAGTATACAATCTACTCAATTTTAGAATAATATTCAATTTAAAACAAAATATTTAACAGTGTATAAAAATTATTATTATTTTATAAAAAAAATACATTACCTTTCATTTCAAACAAATTAATTCAGATTCCACTGATTTCATTCCAAAATAACATGTACTAAATCTATTGATACAAATTTATTTTTATTTTGTAATATGGTTCACTCGTGTAGAGTATAGACACATACAAAAACACTTGAAAGTAATATCATATGAACTTTTATTGTAATTAACAACACAAAAATATGGATAATTTTGTAGAAAAAAAAAAAAAGATTTTATATTTATTTATATTTTTGAGCTAATAATAATCCATGCATGCATAATGCATTAGTCTTTGAATCGACTATTGTGCTTCCTCCAGGCGAGGCCGCCCACCGGCGGACGTATCGGCGGAGGAGCCTTGCCGGAATTCTCTCTCATAACAACAATGAGATCAACGTAGGCTCTGAGTATATACCTATACGACTTCTTATTATTCAGATCCAAATAACAGAACAAAAGCTCTTCCAGAAACTTCCAGTCCACCTTCCCGTTGTGCTCCGCCCGCGCGTCCACCATCTCCTGCATCGACCGCCGGAAATCCTCGTACGGATTCGGCGAGTAAGTCAGAAGCGCGATGAAATCGTCCGGCGCCGTCCTCTCCCCGCCCTCCTCCGACGCCGTCGCCGGATATCCGCCCTCCTCCGACGCCGTCGCCGGATCTCCGCCGTACTCCGACGCGGAGGAAGACGACGCCCCTATCCGAGAGCTCGACGATCCGGAGGCGACGAAGAACCTCGCCGACCTGCAGAGATTCTCCGGCGGCGGATCGTCGTACTGAAACGACGCCGTTTTAGCTCCGAATCCGCGCCTCGAGATCCCCTCTTCTTCCGATCCGCTCTCTTCGCCGTAGTCGTCTTCCTCTCGGTACAGAGATCTGAAATTCTCGAACAGGAATTCGTCGATGTCGGAGAGCGTTACGGTTTCGACGTCGTTTTCCTTCTCCTTTCCCGGGGCGGCGAACGACGGCGTTTTGGGGCGGCGGCAGCTGCGGATTGGGAATTGGATTTGCTTGTGGGAGATTTTCATTTTGGAGAGGCATTCGTGAAGTGATTTCTGAATTTGTTTTGACATTTTTTTAATAAATAATAATTAAAAATATGTGGGTTTAATTTTATTTTAATTGAGACGGTTATGCAAGCACGGGGTGTTGTATTTATAGAGAAATTCAAAATATAAAAAAAATATATATATAAAAAACTTTGGGAGTGTGACATAAATTTGTGAATTTAATAGCGTGAACGTTATTTTTTTATTCACCATAAATAAAGATAGGTAAGTAATTTTAATGAGATTATTTAGTGTGCATAAAAGAGAAAACAACAACTATGACTTACTAAATGATTATAAATTTCTATAATATTTTTCAATAATTACTCAAAAACAGTACAGCTTTATTGTGAGTTTTTTTTAAATGAGTATTATATATATATTATTGGTTTTTGTTATATATAGTACATACGTATCTAGTCAATGGATTTTCAAATCAATGCTTAATTTTTTATATTTATATTTTAATTCCTTTATTAAATAATCTGATTAGCGTGCATTAACTATTAAATAGTGTTTTTTTTTTAAATATTTGTAATTTTCCAACCTTATTAATTTGTGGAGTAATGGGTATGTAATATATCAATCAAATTTCTAATACTGTACTGCTAATTGGTATTATTTGACTACAAAGTTTGAGGAATGTTGACTACAAAATTATTCATCACAACTTTCAAAAAAATTTAAAATGTAATTATAGGAATTACATATTTTCACAATCTCTAATTTCTCTTGACCGATTGCACTTTTAAATACTCCAAATCATGACATTATATATTGTATAAATTCATTTTAATTAATTAATATAGGTGTTCAATAAAAATGTGATTATATTTTTAATTAATTTTAAATTGCAATCTTGTATTAATCGGTCACAATTCACACTTTTATTTAATTAATCATATATATATATATATATATATATATATATATATATATATATATATATATATATATATATATATATATATATATTTGTAAGATACTCCATCCTATAGAAAATTATGTGGAAGAAGTCCAAATATAAAATCATATTTATATAATTTTTCTTGCATCATATAATTATTAAATAATTAATATTAATGTTTAAATTATTAAAAATACAATTAGAGTTATTAAAAATGCAATTAGAGTTGTCTTGTCTTTCGGTTTAAATTTTTTGGAGTTAATTTGGGTTAGTCCATACATAAATTTTGTTTGTGTTAGGTTGACATGCTTACTCATATAGTACTAATGGGCTTCTTTGATAGCTGGAATGGGCAGTTGAAGCCCAATATATGGTGGACTACTGAATGTGGTGGTCCAATTCGTATCCTTTGCTCTAGAGAAGTGATGTTTTGATGATATATCAAACAAGTTTTTGTGATGATTTTTGTCTCTCTCGCCGAAGGTCGTGATCGTCGATCACATGTTTTCCATCAGAGCTCGTAGCTTGATCAAAGCTTCGCTGATCGAGGGCAGTTCATCAGTACTTTCGACACCAACAAACTAACGATCAATCAAAAACATACATTTTTGTTATCTATGTATATGAAAACCTGATTAAATTAGTAATTCTATATATAATACACATTACATATATACATCAATTTTAACTTCATCAATTATCTGCCAAGGCATCATGTGAGATGTGACTATGTGAGTGAAGAAAAAAAGCATCTAACTTTAATCAGAACAAAATTGCCATCGCTTCTTTAAGCTCTTAAATATTAATTACAATATAATAAAAAAACATAATATAAATAACATAATATCACAAGTAAGCATTCCTACTTTTCATAACCTGATCAAGTCAAACCATCAATCTATGCTGCTCGAAGATTCTCGATGGGTCCGCGAAACGGGCTGAAAACGAACGGGAGAGATCATCCTGATCAGCGGACCAAACAAAGCCCGAATCGAAATTCTGCGAGTAAGAGCACTCGTCGTAAGCAAACGTCATCGAACTCGACCCACGAGACAATACTCTTTTTTTCTCCCTCTTCAACTTCCGCCATAGCTGTGTCCAGATGGAATCACCCTTTGATCCTCTCACCGGCATGTTGTTATACGACACCAACACGTTGTATTTTCGACTCGAGTAGCTTCTTGGCCAGCAGACGACATTATTGTCACTGCTCAAGTTGTGCCATGTTTCTTGATCATCCATCTAAAAAATAGATTTTTGTTGACCCTTTTTGTGTGTGAGAATAAGAGTGAAAATGGCGTGCAGTGGTGTGTGTACTTATACAAGAGATACAGTAAGATATACTAGTAATTAATTTCTAATTAATAGGCATATTGCATTTAGGGGGTGATGCGAGAACATGGTCCACAACACAAGGGTGTCATGTGTCAATTTGCAAGGGCATTTTAGTCATTTTGATAATTATCAAACTGTTGAAGAACCTTCGAATCTTTTTCTTAATACTGTATTAATCTATATTTAATACTCCCTAAGGATAAAGCCAAAAAATGAATCTGGGAGGTGGGATTCATTTTTTCTTTTACATCATATTTTTGTAGGGGGTTTTATAATATGTAATAATCACATATATAAATCATAAAGTATATTTTAATTATAAGTTATTAACCATAATAAGTCAATAATTAACTTGAAGCCTTGAAAGTTATACAACAGCTGCTCGTGTCATTGATGCCGTGGGAATTTGATATCAACATTCAATTTTCTTTTCTTTTTTTTTTCAAATTTTTATTACTATTAGAAATATTTTAGATATTGTTTAAATAAATAAAATACTTGGAATGGAAATATGTCACAAATATTATTATGATTCGTCTAGATGGGTTGGTAAGGGTAAATAAAAGATAGGATAAGAGTTGGTAAAGAGCAAATTGATTGACGCTTCTCTAATTCTCTTTTTTCTTTTATTTACTTTATCTACTTCTTGTCCTTTTCTTCTTAAAATTAAAATTAAAACAACTTTTTATTGAAAATATTATTTTTGTTTATACTTAATATTTTGGGTGTTCTAGAACTAAGGATACAAAGAGAGATACGGCAACAAACAAGTCTCCTTGTAATATGAGATGTGGACCTTGAGCAATTAATTATAGCTTTTATAATTACTACTCTACCAAACTTACCAACCTGTGAGCCCATTGTAGTAACTCTACCAAAAACAATACTGTACCAGCCCAAGTCATAATATAATGACTTTAAAAAGAATGCACTTATCATCCCTGGGTGATGTACTGCCATGGGGTAACTAAGAATCAACTCGAGTTAAGTCATAGTAGGAACGAAAGGACTAATATTTAATCTGATATTGGTTCCAAACTTTCAATTCCAAGGATGAATGCAGGTTGGTGTGATTTGTGTTATAGTTTGAACAACTAATTTGGCCTCCTTCCTCCGTGAACCATGTTATTGTGAAGTTTCAAAACAAAAATTGATTAACCAGCCAAATATTTTACTTCAGTTTAAGGTATAAATTTGATCATGTTATCACTATATTTTACAAATTCAAAGTTAGTCAATTGGTTGACAATTGGATCAACTCAATTGATCAAAGTGACTGAAGCACAACCCTAGGCAAGAGTGGTGGCTTTGTTATTTAGGTCTGGAATGAGTACACAAAGATCAATTTAGAGAAGTGTATTTTGTTTGGGATTATGACTGAATGAGTACACAAAGATCAATTTAGATAAGTGTATTTTGTTTGGGATTATGACTGAACGAACAGAGTAAAGCTGACCCATTGAACTAATTATTGAGTTCAGGTCAAGGCGATCTTTTACTGTTATATACTCGAGCTCAACTTGTTAAGTTCACAAGTTTGAATTCAAAACTTAAAGGCTTAGGGAGAGTCTAAATGAGCTAAAGCTCATTTATTTAAGTATAAGGTAACTTTAAACTCATATATGTATACATAATTAATATAATATATACAGTTAAGAGTCTCTTAATAAGCCCAAACATATGGCAAAGCTCAACTAGTGCAAATAAACTAACTCTATTATAAGCAGCTTTATAGCAAGTTAACTATATGGGCTCATTTACAGTCGATTACCCTACATTGGGTAAGCCCGATTTTAGGATGATAGTACCACAAGTCCATGCACTCTGTACTTCACAGAGAGGGCCCATTATATTGTGAAATACCCGGGATTAAAAGGCATGGCTTAACAAGTACTGTAAAAACTAAAAAGGATCAATACAGATACTTTCCTACGTTTGTGTTGTGTATGTCATATGATGAAGCATATTGTAGAACACTAACGAGATTCATCAAACTAAACACAAATTACATTTCTCACTAACTAAACACAACTTTTCATTATTGTTGTACTAAACTCCTATTTTAATTATTCGAGATCCTCCCAAGTCCCACCAAATTTCCCCCTCATTTGTCACGTCACACCACAGCCAAAACTTAGGTGATAATAGTAAATAAATTACTACTATTATTTTGTCCATTTCCTTTTCTGGGAAGACAAAAAACCTTTTCAGGATAAGTTTTGCATGGGAAAATAATACTAGCAGTTTGCAAAAAAGCATGAAGCTGAAAGCAAGAATCCCTTTCTGTAAAAACAAAAATACCCCACGCCTTTTTCTTTCTCCTCATCCCAACCTTTATTGCTTTTCTTCCTTTATAATCCTATTATATCCCTATTCTCAATCTGAAAAATAATCCCATCAAATAAATAGCAATAATAATAATTCTGATTTCCAGTGACACTAGAAGATGTGCTACCCAGGTTCTTATGATCAGCAAGAAGCTTACCATAGGCGATTGGCAACACCGGCCAGACCGGAGGGTGCAAGACATCAAGGAGGAGTTATTACAAGCAGTAGCCGGTTGGAAGCGGATGGGGGTGCGAGTAAAAGGATGTGTGTCTGTTCACCCACGAGCCATCCAGGTTCGTTCAGGTGTAGGCACCATCGTGTTGGATATCAGTGGGTTTGTCGGCTGGGGGCGAAGCCTATCGAGTAAGAACATATATAGTCTTGTACATCTGTACAAGGAGAGCTAAAGTGCAATGCAACTGTATGTATCCCTTCTATATGTTATGCTAATAAAAATGGATAATTGCAAAAAAAGGGAAAGTTTGAGAATTACAAAAACTATCATTTAGATTACATCGATCTTATTTTATGCACCTGCCATTAGTGGAGCTAACGCTAACTTCTGACGCCATCAAATGTTATTATATGATTATATCTAATAGTATAACTTTCTTTTCTAACATTTTACACTACATCAAATTGTCAGCCAACAATTTGGGGCTATTTAGAATATTTCTAAGAGCTATGGGGTGTAATCGTAATATTGTTGATGACTAGCAAATTACATCTAATGATTTCTTCAAAATGACAAATATGAATATTTGTCCTATGCCAAATATCTTCGGTTCCTTACTCACCAAGAGCAAGCAAAATATATAAGAAGGGATGATATTTTGTGTATTCGTGTAGATGTACATATGGCAAATGAATGATCAAGCGAAATTGATAAATCTATACAAATATTTCAATGAAGTAAAATAATAAATACACAGAGGGCAGGGGACCTGTAGCAGATCACTTTGCTTTATATCCGGGAGTGTCAAAGTTGCACATCCTATCTCACTTCGGAAACCTGTAGACGATAAGGAAAGTAGAGAAGCTTATCATGTACCATATAAATCAGAATAATTGATTTGAACAATCATCAAATGGCTAAGAACAGCTTCTACCTCAGGGTAGCAACTCTGACGAACAATCGTTTGATTCTTAGTATTTACAATCACAGCACATTTCATCTTCGTCTGCAGAGATCATAAAGACAAATAATGATGCTGAGCATATCTGAATCAGATATTTATAATGAGAATAAGAGGAGAATCACTGAATTAATTTGCAAGTATAAAAATAGCTCCTATATGCGGATTAGAAGCGAGATTTGGTTTACCTTAAGGGGCAAGTCAACGAAGAAGACCGCGAGCACGCCGCCGATCTCCGACACCGTATCAAACGTAACGGCGCCTTTGGCCAGGTCCTCGAGCAACAAAATCACATCGGTCAGTATCTCAACCCGATCGAGCTGGAGCGTGGCGTTCACGTACGAGGAGCCACGCGCCTCGATTCGACCACCGCCTGAGGTCACGTGGCCCAGCGTCCTCCCCCTGTATCCAATCGCGACGAGCAAGGAGTCATAGTCCATGGAGTAGAAATCCTTGTTGACAACCCTAACTGTTAGGTCCATGGTGACATCGACCGAGATTTTGGGGCGGGTGTGGAAATGGAGGCGATCGAGGCGGAGTCGGACGACGGATAGGTCGGGATCGGAGGGCCAGAGGAGATAGGCGGCGGCGACGAGGAAGAGGAGGATAGTGGCGGAGCAGAAAATGCAGCGGCGCCATGCTTTGCGGAGGAGACGATGGCGATGAGGGGAAGGGTAGGGAGGTAAAACGATGACGTATTGTGGTGGGTGGGGTTGAGGGGGTATGTGGGGTTCGGAGAGGAGGGGTTGCTGAAACGATGACGTATCGGAATTTTTTGTGTTAGTCATTGCGATTTGCGACTGTTTTACATACTCACGGTTTGTACGCCACAAGCCGAATTTATACGGAGTAGTAAATGACATTTGAATCAGATGATGGAAATGGGCCGGGCCTGGGTTGCCGCCTTGAAATATAGTAAAATATAAGGCATCGCACGTTTAGATTTTCAAGTTAATAAAGAGACTCAATGCATTAATATAAATCATTTTGAAAAAGAGTTACAAAGTTAAATCGTACAATATCATACTAATGTGACGTGGTAGAAGTGGCGGCAGACCCTAGTTGTTGTATCAATTCAGAGTTCGATTGGGTTTAATGTGGATAGACAACAGATTATCATTCAGGGTGAGCCAAAAAACCAGCTCCAGTGAGACGTAAATACACGGGCTTGGCCCGGCCTAACACATGGCCGCTCCGCCCAACCCGCCATTGTTGGGAAATAAAATAAGACGTAGACTTTTCTGAAGATAGACATTAAAAAAATATGTTATTTTTGAATTTTTTTTATTATAAAAAAGTAAGTTTAAAAGTTAAAATGTAATTTTATGATAAAATGTAAAATAATTGTAAATAAATTTTAAAATTAATTAATTAAATTACAAGTAAAACTTTTTAATTTTATATTTTAAAGTGAAAAAAAATTAAAATATTTTTTTTATTTTTTTTTAAATGTGTCAACTATTGTGAAAGATAAAAAAATTGTACAATAAATAATAAAAATATATATACATATATTTTTCAAAACTTATTTCGCTAAAAACTAATTTAAAAATGAAAATTAAACTATTTCAAATTATACATAAAAATTTACAAAATAATTATTTATATTTATTTTTTAACTTAAGCAAAATTAGTACCACTTCCCATGCACGTGATTTATTTGTTTGAAATAATCTAAAATTTTATTTAATTTCCAACGTATTTTGCCAAAAATTTATTAATGGACTAAAAAATTCTTTTATTTAATAAACGAATTTACTTAAATTTGTAAACTCGTATTAATCTCATTATTAACCGTTATCTTAATTATGAAAATTTTATTATTTTTAAGGATTTCACCTGTTTGATGAATTTATAGTATGTAAGTTTTTTGGTGTATAGTCGAGTGGTAAGATTTGTGGTAATGTTGGTAAATTCTCCGTCGACTTAAAGTTCGAATCTCGACAAATTTTCATTGAAATATTATGAAGTTAGTCCTGGGATTAGACCTGTTGGCTCTCTCCCACATGTGTCTGCTACTCGGGCACATCTTTCGATTTACATCATACCCGACTGAGGAGCCTCTGGTCTGGTGGGAGAGGAGTTTCTCGTCTCTGCATTCCGTTTATCGTCTCTGCATTTCTCGAGTGTCAAACGCACCCAACAAATACCTAAAATCGGTGGGAGAAAAATAAAAAATAAATAGAAAATAAAAATTATAAAGATAGAAAATAAATAAAAATATAAAAAAAATTAATTTACTTGGTGAATATGAAGAGGATGAGATGACATAAATGTAATTATATTAATATAACATATGTTAATATACCTAAAAAGTTTGATGAATTTTTTTTAACTCCGGTGGATTAGAGAATAGGCGAAGATCGATTTTTATGAAATACGATTAATTGAAATTAAATTAATATTAATGAAGTAAAAAAGAATTTTGAGAAAAGAAATAAAAACTTATATATATATATATATATATATATATATATATATATATATATATATATATATATATATATATATATATATATATATATATATATATAATTTAAATATGTTTAATAATATTCCTATTTAGAATTTATAATTTTTTTATTTATAATTTATAGTGTGAACACAATATTATTATTGATTTTCTATTGGTTCACGTGTATCCTGAAATTATATATGTATAGAAAATAAACGTGTATCCTGAAATTATATATGTATAGATAGACAAAGAGACATTTCAAGTGGTGCGGTAAGCCTAACAAACAAATTTCGTTTTATTTTTAATTAAATATAGTAAAAACGAGAGAGAAACATGTGTAATGTGTACTTGGAATTAAAAAATGCTACTTTCTTTTTGTTTTGTTTACTCAGGGTGGGCCTCAGCCCACTCGCATCCAAAGCTCCGTCCCATTACAGGTATAAATCCCTTTTTTTTTTTTTTTTCAGGGTGGGCCAAGGCCCACCCTGGTCCTAATCTATGGTTGGAATTTGGAAACCTCACTCATGGTTGGAAACTATATATACCCAAGAAACATGATTTTATCTTAAAAGAAAAAAACCATTCAAAAACTTAGGAAATATAGAAGTGGTCTAAAAGTGTCTATATATAAATGACGCTTCTCTAGCCAATATCCAACACATGATACAGTAGCTAACAACTAGCAAAATAAACCAAATCAAACCAACGTACGCTTCTCTAGCCAATATCCAACACATGATACAGGTGCAAAACGATAGCTAATTAACAACTAGCAAACTAAACCAAATCAAACCAAACAATTACCGCTTATTAATCATGATATCACGATGAATATATAAATTTTGAATTACAAGGCCGCCATTTCTTCTCTAGTCTGATCATCGTCAACGACTTT
This sequence comes from Euphrasia confusa, assembly GCA_954870475.1. NCBI lineage: Eukaryota > Viridiplantae > Streptophyta > Magnoliopsida > Lamiales > Orobanchaceae > Euphrasia > Euphrasia confusa. The sequence continues at coordinate 6,179,559 of OX940968.1, read as the reverse complement.
AATCTCTTCATCCTCTCGGTTGTTGCTTACGTATTCACCATAAAAATACGAAACAAATCCCCAAAGGCATAGGAAAAGAGAGATTCCCTTCTCCGCTTGGAACTTTTCGTGGTAAAAAATAACTGCTAATACTTCGGTCAGCGGAAGCGAGACGGCTATGATGATGCCCGATACAAGTGACGACGAGTAGAATATAACCCCGATCATCCCCATGAAAAAACACTGATTCGTTATCGCACCACAAACAACCACCAAGTAGTATTTCGTCGCCCCAAGTTCATATGCCTTGGCTTCTCCTGATATTGCCTACAAAAACAAGCACTCATGACCATCCAATTGAACAACTCGATATCATAAATATATATTTCATTCGTTCCAACTAATTATATACGTTTTTAATATTTTTGATTATTTACACACTTAAAAAAAGAAAATAAATACATTGTACTCTAATTTTTTCAACAACTTTTTAAATTTTAATTATTCTCACATATTTTAGTTTTTAACTTAAAAATACATTTTTACTCATAATTATTTAGTCAAAAAACAATTTTTTTTAATAATTAAATTTAATGTTAGTCAAGCAGTACATAAATAGTTGAGAAATGTCACCTGAAAATCATGGTTGATTAGCATCCCCACGGTGGAGAGAACGGTCGCGGCAAAGCAAACCACCAACTGAATCTCCATAGCCAAATCGAAGGTCAAGGCTCTCCTCGCCATCTTATAGGTCAGCTCGATCAACGGCAGGGTGAAGCCAAAGACGGCGGCCGCGGCCAGCGTGACGAGAAACCCGAGCAGGTACTCCCTCTTGGACTCCCCTTCCGGCCGGTCCTTGCCGGCGTGGACCCCGAGGACGGCGGACCCCACGGTGAGGAGGACGACGGCGTTGACCAGGTGCGGCGTGAACCTCTGCCTGACGATGAGGAAGGCGAAGGCGGCAGTGAAGGCCAGCTGGGAGGCGAGGATGAGGGAGGAGGTGGAGACAGGAAGCCTGGAGATGTCGTACGCGTAGGAGTAGTCAGCCAGGCCGATCAGGGCTCCGACGGCCGATGCTGCCGCCAGGATGCCCGGAGACCTCGAGATGAGGAGGAGCGTGGTGGTTCCGCGGCGGCGCCGGGAGAGGAGGGGGAGGAGGAGTATCGGCCATGCGGCGGTTTGGAGCCAAGTGGAGAACCAGATGCGTTGGCCGCCGTGGATGAAGTAAAGCCGCATGATCAAGGGGGCCCCGCAGCCTCCAGCGACGAGTAAGAGAATGTTGACGATCAAATATGCTCTTTTCTTGGCCGATGCGGCGGTTGTGGCGCCGGTTGCGGTGGTTTGAACAATATCCATTTTATATATATATATATATATATATAGAGAGAGAGAGAGAGAGAGATGATTTCTTATGTACAAATAAATGAATAATAATATTACTCCTTTGTATTAAATTAGATTATGAATTCGATAATTCAGAAAAAGATATGAAATGTAGTGTTGAGATTTACGTACGTGTTATTAAGTGTGCGGAGCCCCTGCTCAACTACCCAGTACCCACACGTCACTACCAACGTATATTGTGAATGAGTTAATCACACAAAACAAAACAATTATTTTTTATTCTTTGAAATATAGGGCCTATTCAATTCTTTGGATAATTAATTCGCGTAGAGTAGCACATAGCGTGAGTCGAACCCAGTATGTCGGGAGTCGAACTCCAGCATGTCGGGAGTCGAACTCAGGATCTGGCACAAGGCTAAGCTCTCATACTATGTTGGAAACCGCTTCATCTAAAATCTCAAACTGTTAGAAAAATTGAACAACTAAACATTTATAGTGGATCGAATATATTCTTCATGCAGTATATATATTTCAATATATATATATATATATATATATACTTGCACACGAAATTTTACGGACCAGAAATGGGTACGTTAATTAGTACGTAGGGTGGCCTGGGTGGGACCGAATTTTTGCTAATATGAAATCATATGTTTCTCTTAGGAAAAGTAGTTATCATTTATCAATCCAATTGTTTAATACTGAAAGAAAGAAAAATGGTTTGTTAAAAACAAATGGTACCTTGTCCTTGACAGCTCGCAATTTTTTGTAGTGTTCTATCCCGAGTGGCCGAGTGGCCTTCATTATATTCTTAAGTCTTTGTCACTTGACAACGATTTTTAACTATATCTTTAATAGTGTTATATAAGAGAAAAGTAAACAAAAATATGGTAAACATTTCCTTAATTTTTCTCTAGATAATTATACTATATATGTATCTGTCTAAAAAAAGAAACACACTTCTTTTGTGATCAAAAGAAGTGTACAAGTATTTGTTAGAAAATATAGAGATCGAATAGAACTCCGATTCGGTATCTCATTCGCTCAAATCGAAATAAAAATAAATGAGAAATTAATGGTTAAAATATAACTAAAATTTGAAGAAAAAAAAAAGAATTTTAAAGAGGAATAAGAAATACAACATTAAAAAAAAACTAAAAGTCAAGTGAGTATATATAAATTGTTTATCAAGCTTATTGATGAATTACTATAGTATTGTTCAGCTTCATATTTGCCCACAAGAGTGCAAGACTTGGTCGGAAAGACTTTCGAACCTCGAATAATTTGTGTGCGTGTATGATCTGCGTACAAGAATACCCCAATAATTTGGGGGCGGACGACAATTCAAACGAAACCATTAAGATTTCTTTAATGCCTCAGCAATAGGACCAGTAAAGACTGTTAAGAAATAAATTTGTAATGAAGTTTGAGAATTGAAAAGTCTAAGCACATGAAAAGTTTGACTAAATTTAGCATAACAATGTTGTTTAACCTATAAATTAGGGTATTCAGCGAGAGCAAATTATCAAATAAAAAATAAATATTTAGCCTCTTTTATTGTATATTTTTCTACAAATTAGTAAAAAAACTCTATCAGAGCATGGTGCAAAATTCAAGGAAGATATATATGATGAGAGAATTTCAAATGAACATTCAGCTTTCATTTTCGGATTATAAATTCAAGTTCTTGTTTGTGGAAATGTACAGAATTAAATCACTCGGGCAATTTAATTGGTCCTCTTCATCTTTTGTGGAAATGTACATAAACCACTTAGGCAATCTGCTATCCTTTTCATCTTTGTTTTTGATAATTTTTTTGGCCTTTTGGTGAAATATTTCAGGTAATTTTTCGATTCAACGCGCAACTTAGTTGCTTTAAAGGTTGTATTTTGAGAAACAAATATTTGATAGATTACGAATTTTATTATAAGAAAATCGTTCGAATTTTTTGCCTCTAAAACTAGCGTAATACATTATTCTGGGAGAGGGTGAGTATTAATCAATTAATATTGATTTAATTTATTCTTTGTCCCTAATAATTCTTATGTTTGCTTCTGTTCAAATATGTAAACATGACGATACATTTATTATAATAAAGACACACTTTTAATTTATTCTTTGTCCCTAATTAATGGTTCTTATGTCAAGCTCTTATATACTCTATACTTTTAAAGGACCAAAGGACTAAATTATTTCTATATAAAAATTAGAAACAATTAAGAAAATCATATATTTTTTTTTCGAACAATTTAACAACTTTATTTATTCAAATGTCACGACTCATGAAGAGATGTAACAACTTTAGTTAAGCCCTTACATAGTTTTTGCGTTACAAGGCCGCCGCCGGATCTTCTCTAGTCTGATCATTGTCTTTAATCTCGTCGTCATCATCACGTTTGCCGCTTATGAATTCCCCATAAAAGTAGGAAACAAATCCCCAAAGGCACAGGAAAAGAGAGATGCCCTTCTCCGCTTGGAACTTCTCGTGGTAAAAAATAACGGCTAACACTTCCGTCAGCGGAAGCGCGACGGCCATGATAATACCCGACACGAGCGACGACGAGTAGAAAATAACCCCGATCATCCCCATGAAAAAACACTGGTTCATCACCGCACCACAAACAACCACCAAGTAGTATTTCGTCACCCCAAGTTCATATGCCTTGGCTTCTCTTGATATTGCCTAATTGTGGTAAAAAAGTCAAAAAATAACATTTTTCATAATTTAAATAATATTATTGTAAATATTTTATCACCTGAAAATCACGGTTGATTAGCATCCCCACGGTGGAGAGAAGCGTGGCGGAAAAGCAAACCACCAACTGAATCTCCATGGCCAAATCGAAGGTCAATGCTCGCCTCGCCATCTTGTAGGTCAGCTCGACCAGCGGCAGGACGAAGCCGAAGACGGCGGCCGCCGCCAGCGTGACGAGGAACCCGAGGAGGTACTCCCTCTTGGACACCCCCTCCGGCCGGTCGTTGCCGGCGTGGACGCCGAGGACGGCGGACCCCACGGTGAGGAGGACGATGGCGTTGACCAGTGGCGGCGTGAACTTCTGCCGGACGAGGAGGAAGGCGAAGGCGGCGGTGAAGGCCAGCTGGGAGGCGAGGATGAGGGAGGAGGTGGAGACGGGAAGACGGGAGATGCCGTACGCGTACGAGTAGTCGGCCAGCCCGATCAGGGCTCCGATGGCCGACGCCGCCAAGAGGACGCCGGGAGACCTCGAGATGAGGAGGAGCGTGGTGGTTCCGCGGCGGCGCCGGGAGAGGAGGGGGAGGAGGAGTATCGGCCATGCGGCGGTTTGGAGCCACGTGGAGAACCAGATGCGTCGGCCGCCGTGGATGAAGTAGAGCCGCATGATCAAGGGGGCCCCGCAGCCTCCAGCGACGAGTAAGAGAATGTTGACCATCAAATAAGCTCTTTTCTTGGCCGAGGCGGCGGGAGTGGTGGTGGTGGTGGTGGTTTCAACAATATCCATTGTATTAGAAAGAGAGAGAAGATTTCTTATGTACAACAAATCTATATATGATTGTGAATTCAAAATATATAATTCAGAAACAGATAACAAATGTAGAGTTGAGAATCAGTATCTTCTTAAGTGGGCGGAGCCCCCTACTGCTCAACTACCCACATTATAGCTAGCTACTAGGCTTATATTGTGAATATGACACAACACAAAACTCTTTATTTTTAATTAATTATGTTTCTTCAATTCGCAGTATATATCAATATCAATCCAGTTGTTTAATAGGCGAAGCTGTGGAAGAAATTTTTGTAGTGTTGTATTCGGAGTGGCTAGCTAACTCGTTATATTCTTATAGTCTTTCTCACTGAGATAACGATTTGTAACTACCTGCAGGTTTTATATTCTTTAATAGTGTCGTAAAAGACAAAAAGTAAACAAAAAATGAAGTAATTAAATCTTTTCTTTTTCTCTATTTCAAGTTGGCATACTTTTATAATTTACACACCAAATGTGTCAAATGCATGTGTATATGAGCATTTTATAATTCAAACATGACATTATTTAGATACCTTGAATTAGAACATGCTCTTATATATACTTTGGAAAAAATACTTTAGACTCAAATATAAATTGAACATTAATATCACTTTTTTGTTATTTTTCGACTTACCCAAAGATCGATACCGAAGACTCTATAGTAGTGACGACAAAAATCATCAAACGAACTCCTTGTACTTTTAAGAAACAAAAAGGAAGAGTAGCTTTACCTAGCTATGAGTAGTCTTCATTGAACAAATTAAAACACTGATCATTATATTCCGAGTGGCTAATTCATTATATTCTTAATAGTCTTGGTTATTGGACAACGATTTGTGAGTATAGATATCTTTAATAGTGTTATATAAGACAAAGTAAACAAAAATATGGTAACAAATGCTTGATAGATGACAGAATTTTGGTATAAGGAAATTGTTTTGAACACGAGACTCTTAATTCTTTTTTTCTGTCATCTCTTATAATGGTTCTTAACTAATTCACAATATAATGGCCAATTTTAAGAACACACTGTCGTAATAATGGTTCTTAACTAATTCACAATATAATGGCCAATTTTAAGAACACACTGTCGTTAAATATCAATCTTGAAAGAAGAAATTTGAACTCAAATATAAGTTGAACAATGTTATCACTACATTTAAGAAACAAATAGGAATTAAGAGTAGCTCTACCATATTCTTCATTGAACAAATTAATTAAATTCACTGATCATAGGAATCTACAATTACTCCCATCCTATCCGTAAGGATCAAAATCAACACATTAAACTGTTAAAATGAATCATGAATTAACTAAGGATCAACAATAGTTTGAACAGGTAACTGATCATCAGTTTCTTCTCCATTAATCTGATTTCGATGCTTGTTGACATCATCTTCTTTGTGTCTCATCTCACCATAAAAGTATGAAACAAACCCCCAAATCGAAAGAAAGAGAGACAGCCCCTTTTCCGCCTGGAACTTTTCGTGGTAGAAAACAACCGCCAATACTTCCGTCACCGGCAGCAAGAGCGTAATGATGACCCCCGACAGAAGAGACGACGAGTAGTATATGATTCCGGCAGCTCCCAAGAAAAACCCCTGAAAGAATATCGCAGTCCACACCACCACCACATAATATATAGTCTCCCCAAGTCCAAATGCCTTCGCCTCTCTTCCAATTGCCTACAAATAATCAAATCAACGTTTCAATTAAATTAATACTTATTGAAATCAATAAAAATTTCACAAATCCCCAAATTATTAATTTTACCTGAAAGTCGTTGTTGATTAGCATCCCGATTGTGCAGAAAACGGTGGCGGTGAAGCCGATGAGCAGCTCCATCTCGAGGACCAGAGTGTAGGTGACGGCTTGCTTGGCCTTCTTGTAGGCGAGCTCGATTAGCGGGAGGACGAGCCCGAAGACAACGGCCGTGGACACCATCATGAGGAAGCCGATGAGGTACTCTTTTTTGGACTCCCCCTTGGGGCGGTCGCTGTTGGTGTGGAGGCCGAGGACGGCGGCGCCGAGGGTCAGCAGGACGACGGCGTTGAGCGAGTAGGCGGTGAAGCGCTGGCGGACGAGGAAGAAGGCGAAGACGGCGGTGAAGGCCAGCTGGGAGGAGATGATGAGGGAGGAGGTGGAGACGGGGAGGCGGGCGAAGCTGCTCGAGTAGAGGAAGTTCGCCAGGCCGGTCAGGGCGCCGATCGCCGCCGCGGAGGCGAGGGCGCGGGGGCGGATGTAGAAGAGCTTCGTTTGGGCGGAGGCGGATCGGCGGCGGATGTAGGCGACGAGGAGGGGGATGAGGATGATGGGGAAGCCGGCGGTCTGGAGCCAGCTGGAGAACCAGATCCGCTTGCCGCCGTGGAGGAAGTAGAGGCGGGTGAGCAGAGGGCCGCCGCAATTGCCGACGGCGAGGATGATGCAGTTGAGGATTAGGAAAGCCCTTTTGGTGGTGGCGTTTGAGGCGGTGGCGGTTTCGACGTCCATTGGGGAAACAGTAATTGCGAATATATTCCTTATATTGTTACACGGATCTATATATAGGGGCACAAATATACTTGGCAATCACGTAAATTTCAAACCTACTTTCATTTGGGGAAGAACTTATCAATTAAAATAAAATAAAATAAAATAGGGTATTAATAATTAATATTCACATTAAACTAATTATATATACCAACTTATTAATTATATACAACAAATGTTTTTTTTTTAGTTTTTTTTTCTTGTTAATTAATTATTATTATTATTACTTTTTATTTTTCATCAAAATTAATTTTTTTGTTTTTAAAGGTTCACACATCATAAATGAAAAGTTTTTCATAATTTTATTTTTCAAATAATCTTTTATTTATATTAATATCATCATTTTTTTCACATAATTCATTTATTACTTAAAAAAAGAATTCTTAAAATTTGTGCTATGTTCTCTATAAAATCTGTTAAAATACGGAGGAAATATTATTATTATTATTATTATTATTATTATTATTATTATTATTGTTGTTGTTGTTGTTGTTGTTTTTTTCTTTTACTTTGAAAAATATATACTATAATTTTAGAAAATATTTATTCAAATTATTTAAACTAGTACCACTTCCCGTGCTGTGATTTATTTGTTTGAAATAATCTAAAATTTTATTAAATCTTAAACGTATTTCGCCAAAAAATTATTAATGAACTAAGAAATTATTTTATTTAATAATCGAACTCTCACTTAAATTTGTAATTCGTATTAATCTCATTATTAACATCAAAAAATTTATTATTTTCAAGGATTACGCCTGATTGATATAATTTATAGTATGTAAGCTTATTGGTGCATAGTCGAATGGTAAGGTTTGTGGTGATGTTGGTGAAATTCCCCGGAGACGCACAGTTCGAATCTCGGATATGACAAATTGACTCCCACATGTGTCTGCTACTCGAGCACATCCCTCGATTTACATCATACCCGATTGAATAGTCTCTGGTCTAGTGAAAGAGGAATTTCTCGTCTATGCATTCCGTTTATCGTCTCTGCATTTCTCGAGTGTCAAACGCATTCAACAAATATCAAAAACCGGTGGGAAAAATCAAAATAAATGAAAAATAAAAATTATAAAGATGGAAAATAAATAAAAATATAAAAAAAATTGAATTTACCTGGTGAAAATGAAAGGGATGAGGTGTATATTAATATAACGTACGTTAATATATCTAAATAATATACCTAAAAATTTGATCATAATATTAATATTAATGGAATAAAAAAGAATTTTGAGAAAAAAAATAGAAACTTATATATATAAGATGATTATTAATTAGAAAATGTTAATTTATTTCTCTTCCGATCGATTAACATTGCAATTAGCAAATAGAAATGCAAACCTTTCCATAGTCGTCTTTTGTCAAAACTTGTATCAATTCTACTCCTACTGAAAAGAACTTCATTCCAAACGGACTGTAGGTTACAATTCCAATTCAATTTATGAGATATTGAAAAAAAACAAATTCTACTAATAAATTATACCTTAATTTGATTATGCAAAAAAAATCCAAATTTGAATTAGAGAAAAACGAAAAAAAAAATGTATAATGAAATAATTAAAGAGTAAATGAAATTCTAGAAAAAATAAGAAAAATTCGACGAATATATATACGCAGAAATATTGAAGCATAAGAACATTAAATACCTGAGCGAATTGATCTCGATATGTTCTATGAAACGCGACCGATTTTTTCTTGGGAAGATGAAGGAATCGGTTGAAATTTGGAAATAGAAGGAGGATGAGTTTGATAAGAATAAAAAAATATTTTTGCAAATGGAAAAAAATAAAAAAAAAAGTATCATTAATTAAAATTACATATTCCTAAATTGTACAAATTTACTGTATATAAAAACCTACCAAATAATTATATTAATGTACAAATTTTAACTTAATAATTATATTATTATTTTTATTTATAATTTATATTTAATATTATTGTTTTTATTTATAATTTATAGTGTAAACACAATAATATTAAACCTTTCTTATTGGTCCACGTGGCATTAGATTGAGTTGAAAATGTGGAAGCAAGTTCCAAAAGTCGGCTTGGCTCGTACCGAGAGACACAAATTTTGGGACCAGTAGTCTCGAATTTTTTGGGCTGAGCCGGGCTCGTGTCCACCCTTATTTGTCAATATAACAAATAAAATACGAATAAATTGATAAATGTTTATGTCAATCTACATAATTCAGGTAACAATGAGATATTCCCCAAACACTCAATTTTGGACCATTAACTTCACTTAAAGAAACAGTAATAGTTATGAGCAAGCTCTTTTCGAACTCAGATTTTCACAAACGTAATCAAACACAAGTTATAAATCAGTTATCTTAAGGATCATCAGGACATTATTGAACTTACCAAATTAGTACCAAAGGTAAGTAACTCCGCACAATGACAAACAACACAAGGTACATATGTGTACGCACACAATTAAGGAGCATTAATATCAGTAGTTTGATGAGCCAATTCAGTTTCTCCGAGAGTGTTGGTATCTTTGTTGCTTTTGTTGTTACGGTTGATATCACCGTAAAAGTAAGACGTAAATCCCCATATAGAGAGGAAAAGAGAGATGCCTTTTTCGACTTTGAATTTTTCATGAAAGAAAATGACCGCCAACACTTCAGTTATCGGGAGCAAGACAGCGATGAGAACGCCCGATAGAAGAGAGGATGCGCAGAATATAATTCCGACAGATCCCAAGAAATAACACTGCCACATAATTGCACTCAACGCTACAATTATATAGTATGTGGCCTTCCCGAGCCCATATGCATTTGCTTCTCTTGCGATGGCCTACAAAAAACCAAATTACGTACAAAACCCGTAAGATCGATTAGTCAAAATACCTATTTAAAATTAGTTCAAAAATAAAATACAGGAATACATATTATGCTTATTTTTTTCATTTTAAAATATACTCACACTTTTCCAATTGTTCACATCTCATTTAAAAAAATAATTACTTTCACATTTGAAAAGACATATATATATATATATATATATATATATATATATATATATATATAAACTTATTTTTTCACTACTTTTTTAAACACTTCACTCCACTACTTAATTTGTTAATTTAAAAATATCATCTTCAACTTTTTGGCCAAAAAGTTGATAATTATATGTTTTCTTAATCTTTGTGTTCAGTCACACATCACCATTGTTGCAAAAATGAGGAAGTAATGAAAAAACTCCGGAGTACATAGTATTGTTACCTTTTTCATAACTAAGGAGTATTTCATAAATATATATAGTAACTATTTATTCGTATTTTTGTTTTTTAATTTCCCAATAAATTATGTATATTCTTAAAAAAGAAATAATTATATTAATTTTTCACTTTAAAATAATATTTCCACTCCTTACTTTTTAGTCAAAAAATCAAAAATTAATATTTTGTTTTTGAAATAAGTAGAAATCAACCGGACGCATGTACTCCTAGTAACATTATTTGATAATTAAATGACCTGAAAATCATTGTTGACGATCATCCCTAGGGCGCAAAACGCGGTGGCGAAAAGGCACATGACGAGCTGAATCTCGAGCACGAGCGTGAACGTGATCGGCTGCCTCGCCTTCTTGTACGTGAGCTCGATCAGCGGCAGTATCAGCCCGTACAGCGCGGCCGCCGCCATCGTCATCACGAACCCCGCCATGTACGCCCGTCTCGTCTCCCCCTCCGGCCGGTCCCCGCCGGTGTGGAGGCCCAGCACCGCCGCCGCCAGCGTCAGCAGCACCACCGCGTTGACCGAGTACGACGTGAAGCCCTGCCTCACCAGGAAGAACGCGAACACGGCCGTGAACACCAGCTGCGACGCGATGATCAGCGACGACGTCGACACCGGCAGCCGGGAGACGCCGTACGCGTACAGGTAGTTGTCGACTCCGACCAGCGTCCCCACCGCCGCTGACGTGGCGAAGACGCGGGGACGCATGAGGAAGACCCCGTCGTCGTTTTTTCCGCGGCGGCGCGTGTAGGAGACGGCGAGGGGGATGAGGATGAGGGGCAAGCCGGCCGTCTGGAGAAAGCTGGAGAACCAGATCCGGTTGCCGCCGTGGATGAAGTACAGGCGCATTATCAGTGGGGCGCCGCAGACGCCGATGGCCAGAATGAAGCAGTTGATGATCAGGACGATTTTGTTCTTCGCCGCGGCTGTCGGCTGGATATCCATTGGGTTTCAATTGCCTTCTTAATTAGTACAACTGTTTTTTTTTTTTCTGTGTTACCTCTCTTTTATTTGTGACTTTTGCTATTGCACATTAAAGAATTAAACTATATATATATATATATATATATATATATATATATATATATATATATATATATATATATATATATATCACGTATCACGCGTGTCTATTAATAGTTGAAGATTTTATTTTTAAACACGTGTCAAATATTTTTAATATCAGAATTTTTTTGATATAATTGATTAGAGCATGTACAATGGTGAGTTCAGTTTATACCAACCCACCACAAATTAATAATTTATTAATTTATTTTCAATCACTTTTCTTATTAACTGAACTACATAATCTATACTTGCATTGGTTTTTTGGTTTGAACCGAACTAGTGTAACACCCATGCGATGCACGGGATATGACGTTCCGTCATATCATTCAGGTAGGTTTCTTCTAGTCCTTTTGCCCGTGCGATGCACGTGATACGACGTTTCACTTGATGGAAAAATGTGCTCTTGATCTTGCGGTGCTCGTGATTTTACGCACATAACTCTCTACAATATCGTTTAAAATAATTTGTTTTCGTTTAAAACATAAATTACAATCGTAAAGTACATGTTTGAACTTCATTTATATTCTCTAAAGGAAACATTAAAAGGCAAAAATTTAAACTTTTATTACAAATTTTGAAAGACCTCCTTAAAAACCACATTAATTGTTTTGTTTGTAAGTTTATCATTCTAGTCACAACACAAAATTTTTAACCCACTTCTATTCGTCACCCTTGAAACAGCAACGTACGGTTGCCCATGAGTGAAAACCGGCTTCTTAAAAAATACACCAACATCTGTCAACGATTGACCTTGGCTTTTATTGATCGTCATTGCATAAGATATCATCAACGGGAATTGTCTTCGTTTAAATCTAAATGGAATCCTCGAATCAGAAGGACTAAGCGTCATCCTGGGAATATACACAATTTCATTCGCGTTTTTGCCTCCCAAGACTCGCGCCTCTATAACATAAGTCCCAAGTTTGGTTACCACCAATCGAGTTCCATTACACAGTCCTGCCGAGTGATCCATGTTTCGTATCAACATCACCGGAACACCAACCTAAACAAAGAAATAAACAGTAAACATCAATAACTAAACATCATGTTCATATGCATCAAGCATAAACAATAAATAAAATAATTTACATTTTCATTTTATGAAGAAAATACCATTTAATATAAACATTAAGCAGCATAACATTCATTTATATTTTATATTACGAACAAACATAAAAACTTTACAAATAAGATAGAAATAACCTTTAACTTCAACTCATGATTCGGCAACCCTGAGCATTTGATGGTATTCAAGAATTCAACGGAGTGCATGTTTGCAAACATATTCTCTGCACCCTCAGACTTTTCAATCGAATCAGCACTAAGATATATTCTTTCATCCGTAGAGTGAATCGAAACCATATAATCGTTAATAGAATTAACTTCTTCCAAAGTCGGGGTCAAAATGGCCCTACCTTGTAAGAATTCCACATCTCCAATATGATTTGAGAAATCCGGATATATTGCACGATCCATTGAACCGATGAAATCATCGGAAGAGGTTATGAGAAGATCATTGAGAATTTATAGAACCGCAACCTCATCATTGTCGTCTCCTATAGTTCCATCCCCAATCGAAGAAATCCAATTAGAGAATTTTCTTAAAGTAATTAAATCATTTTCGTCCACAAAATTCTGCAATCTCACATTAGTCGTCAACCTCAAGACTTTGCATTCTCTCCAAATGTTGGAGGAATTAATCGTCGCATGAACAATATCATGTCTCGTACCTTTAGCAATTACCGGCAAAATTTGACGGAAATCCCCTCCAAATACAATAACCTTTTCCCCAAAGGGCCTTTCATCAGCTCGCGGATCAGAACTTCGCATAATATCACGCATTGTTCGATCAAGTGCTTCAAAACAATGCCTACAAAATTATACAAAGTCAACTTCAGTTAGATAATTTCCAGCAAAAGAAAATACAAACACTGTGAAATATAAAACCTGAGAATGAGATGCGTTTTATTACCTATGCGTCATGGGAGCTTCGTCCCATATAATCATTTTAGCTTGCTGAATCAACTGTGCGAGTTCGGTTCTCTTGTTTATATTGCAGATTGACTCATCGCCCAAGTTCAAAGGAATTGCAAATTTTGAATGAGTTGTCCTGCCTCCGGGTAACAGAAGAGAAGCTATATATATACACTGACTTAATAAAGTTAAATTGTTGAATAATTAGTTTGTTTGTATTTCAACTATCTCAATTCTCAATAGATTTGTTTTATAGTAATTATTTATATGATTGGAGATAAATAATAAGTGGTAGTTTGGGCGAGTAATGTAAAAGAAAAGTGAGAAGTTGGGGTTTGGATCTTTCTCGGTATCTCCTACCTCTGCCAGTTATTAGGTTCAGAATTGGACTTTGTTTGATTTTACTATTAATATTGTTGAATCAAAAATAACTTTGGCAATGATGAAAATTTGTTTTTTTAATATATGACATTTTATTAAATAAAAGTAAAATAATTGTGGTCGTTGGAGTCATTAGTTGTTATGTAAAAAATAGTGTGTAAAGGAAAGTACATGTATTAAATTATTTTTAGAATGAATACAGATATTGAGTGGATCCAAAAATGTTGAATAACAATTATGAAACCATTATTTTACTTTTAGTATTTGGTATCATGACCGATGATCTTTGATTTTGTTCAACAATACCCTCGGGTAGCAATATGGTTATCAATTTATGCACTTCAGCGTATGGCGTTAGAAATCGTAAATGAACCTCCGCCGTGTGAGAAGCAAAAGTGTTGGTCGAATGCATGTCATGAGAAGGATGGCTTGCTTCCGAACATTCTGACTCGGATTAAAATCACTCTCCGAGTAGATAATAATTAATAAAATTAATTAGTTATACGCAATTAACAGTCGAGAATGAAAACAATAAGTGCACGAATTTGTACCATGGCTCAATATATACGTGCTCTTGATAACCTGATTTATGACTCAATAGCATGAATAAATGAACCTTAAAAAAATGCAAATAATAAAAACAAAGAGGTCAAACAAAACTAACATAAAATTCAAAAACGGAAAACACATAATTTATGGAGACAATGCTGAATTATATAAAAAATCTAAAATATAAAAAAAAATTAGAAAATAAATTAAGATACCTAAAATTTAGGCTGCAAAAAGAATTCTTCGACACAACAGCGTGGTTAGATGATCCCTAGCACTTAAGTGCCCCTACTGCACCATTTGGTAAGTGCAATATAATTATTACTCCAAATAAAGTTGTAGAAGAAGCTTAAATAATCGATAAATGGGCATTTCTTAAATGATTTTTCGTAGAACAAAGAGATGAAAGTATCTGCCAAAAACGGTCACAAAAATTATATTATTATAAAATACATAAAAACAAAATCATAAACAATAAAGTAAAGTAACCTGCAAAAATAGAAGTCAAATAATAATAATAATATTACATAAAACTTCATAAGTAAATCATTAAACTCATATTAATGACTACTCTGATCAATAAATATTGTGAATTGAATTTTTATGAAAGCCATAAAAAGTTAAGAATGATAAATTAAAATTTTTATAACTAAATCAATTCTTAATAATAAAAAAAAATTACAGCAAGATCACAAAAGATAATTTGTGATGAAGGCAACAAACAATACACTAAAAAAAGAAGTAAAATGAATAAAAATGAATATTAAATCCAGTTATAGAGATTTGAAAAAACTTACAAAGGGAAACCTGCAAAAAAAAAGTGAATCCAAGAAATGAAAGGGGTTAAAATTGAGAATGTTAAACCCAACCATATAAGAAAATAAATAATACAGTAGCATATAACATTCAAACTATAAAAAACACTGAGATATGAAGTTAGTTATAAATGGAAAAAAGCAACAACAAAAAAAAATGTCAAAAATCATACCTAAATCATACAATTCAATTGTAACGTCATGGAACTGTTTGGACATCAAGATCGTACCTAGTCTATATATAATGTAACGTCAACTTAATTTGATATTTTCTTGGTGCTAGAACACATACTGTGATACACAGGCTAAACACTTGTTTCAGTCATTTGTCATTCACAAATTTATGGTAGAATACTCTTTATTAATGAATAAAGTATATCCAACGAAAAATGGTTGTACATTTTATGTAATTGTCGAGTATGCAACATCAGAAATTATTCTTAGAGAAGATTTGGAGTATGGCTGACAGTATTTATCTTTTGGAGACTCAATACCTGGAAACGGAGAACAAATTACATAAACAAATATCTATGTGTCGTGCAAAAGCACAGGCTTGCACAATTTTGTTTTCTTAAATAGTCATCATCATTTGTGATCACAACGCAAATAATGATGATAATCCTGTACACATGATCACACAAAAATGGTCTCTCATAACGTGTATAAAAAATAGTAGTAAATAGAGCCGAATGTGTAGTCACTCTCATATTATAGAAAACTATCTTAACAAAGGCATGCAAATACTGATTACTGAGCATTGAGCAACTTAAAAAAAAGTGTTGGGTCATTTCATTTCAGTTTTGAGATTTTGGTAAGCAGTTTGTGGTAGGGAGAAAAACAATGTTCTGCCTATATTTAAATCAAACCTATAGGATTTTACTTATTATTATCTCAATATAATAATTAAAACTCAAATCTATTAAAAAATGTTAAGCATCCAGTCAGCACAACACCATCGACTTAAGCATGAAAGCAACCTAATTTATCATATCAAAACGTGGATGATAATTATTAGCTCCTCTAGCATAAATGTGTATGATCAGTGATCACTACTATCCAAACAATGAAGTGTATAATTTATAATTTTAAGTACCTTGGGATTTTCAATATCAGTTGTCTGGCATAAGACCTCGATATCCCTCAACGTCGCAAAGTAGAAGTCACCGATGACCTTCTGATGGACTGAGATCAGTGTAGTAGAATTGACACATTTTACATCATAATATACTGCTTAGAAAAATACTTATTACACATATATAATCATTTATCTATAAAAATCCAATCTTTCAAAATTGAAGTACAGAGCTTAAAGCAGGATTTAAGAATTCGAACCATCTAGCGGGTTAATACCAAAGTTGACATAGCCATATCCAAGCGAGGGTCGGGTAGTTAAATCCCTACAACACTAATCGAGACCAAATCCCCCACCTGAAAGAACAGGTCGTAGAGATGTGAGTCTGTAACTTGTAAACTTGGAATCAATTAATGGATGAGATGAAAAGTCGTGAAATGTACCACTGACCTCTGAACCATCAAAAACAGCACATTCATCATCCAAATCAACGTCTTCGGTTTCAAGAAGCCTGATAGGATCATAGGTTTTTTGAAACCACTCGTCACTTCTAATCTCTTCCATCCTTTTGCGCTGAAAAAAAATAACAGTGACATGAATGGCCACATTCAATTGCCTAAAATCACATCAACCATAGTCACAAAAGCTAAGTTGTATATCAAATTATTTTAAAAATAAGGCAAGATACATACTACTGTTAAACAACCATGATTTCTTTTCAAGACACAGATGCATTTTAATGGTACTCTAAAGCACTGGGCCGATGCCCGTGATCCTACGTTGCCCGTGATCTCGCAGTGCCCTTGATCTTGCGGTGCCCGTAATCTTACGTACATAGATCTCTACAATATCGTTTAAAATAATTTGTGTTCGTTTAAAACATAAATTACAATAGTACAGTATATGTTTGAAATTCATTAATATTCTATAAAAGAAATATTAAAAGACAAAATTCTAAACTTTTATTACAAAATTTGAAAGACCTCCTTAAAAACCATATTATTTGGTTTGTTTGTAAATTTTCCATTCTCGTCACAACACAAAATAGTTTTCCCAGTCTGTTATCTCTTGCCATATCGACAATTTCAATAATTTCCGTTGAAAACGGTTCGGAATATAAGAACTCAATTAAACCAAAAGTGTTTATCAACATGAAATAATTATTGTATGTAATACATATATTTTTATGGTATAATAAAACTTCGATTATTGCATGAATAAATATTTTGAACGGACACGTTTTTTGAATGAAATGATACATCTTCTGAACCGACACATCTTTTGAAAATAATATTTAAAGATATATCATCTAATTACATATTAAGTAAGTATAACAAAAATAATTTGTAAAATATTAATTATTGTGTATATATTTGATAAATATATTATTTATTAAAGTATTCAACAAAAATTGAGAATATTTTTTAAGGTAATGGTAAAAATAAATATATTAATATACTATAAATATGTTTTTAGTAGTTATAATTTATTTAATGTTTAGAATTTAAAAAAATGTAATAAAAATACAAACACTTTAAGTAATTAACAATCGTATTTTATATATATATATATTAATTTGTGACAAATGTGAAGAATAATAGAAGATTAAATAAGGTAATAAGTAATATTATATTTTATTAGTAATTGTTGCTAATGATTATAAATAATATTAGAAAAATGAATTAGATAATTAAATATAATATTTTAAAATTATTAATTACTTGTTAAAAAAAATATATAATTAAGGAAACAATAATT
Organism: Euphrasia confusa; assembly: GCA_954870475.1. NCBI lineage: Eukaryota > Viridiplantae > Streptophyta > Magnoliopsida > Lamiales > Orobanchaceae > Euphrasia > Euphrasia confusa. The sequence continues at coordinate 6,161,342 of OX940968.1, read as the reverse complement.
AGAAATATAAAGTTCCTAAAATTTGATTCGTTTGCAAAATACAACTAATTATTACAATAAAAACTTAAAATAATAATAATAAAATGAAATATAAATAATGCAAAAGAAATAAATAAATTATAGATAAAAAGAAAAGCATAAGTCGAAAATAAAGTACATGATACAGCAATCTTTATAGAAATTTTATGAAAGATACAAAACAAAAACAAAAGGTAAAATAATTAAAGTAGTTTAGAACTGGTTATTCAAAAAACAAAAGCAACATAATTTGAATAATGCTAAAACTCAATCAATTTTTTCAGTCTTGATAAACTTCACTGAAGATGAAAGTTCAACATCATGTAGAGAACAATCAAAAACACTTTTTCCATTATTATCATTCACCGGAGCATTTAAGAAAAAATTTGGAGATTCAGAAGATATGTCATCAGTTAAGATTGTGTTGCCAAAAATACACTTGCTAGTAGTCACAGACTTGTTCCAAATTTGATCTTATATTTTCTTGTGCATTAGAATTATATTAGCATTTTCAGAGTACCTATCAACTGTGTAAATAGAATCGAAACCTTGTGAATATTTTTTTTCAGCAAAAACCCTGAACATAAATTCTTTTCCAATCAAACCGTCAATCTCTTGTGGATTTTGGTCTTTAGAAACATCTTTCAGTTTCAATTCAACATGATGATCAGCTCGAGAGAACTAACGGAAAATATAACAAAAATTATAAACACAAATTAATTCATAATGTTGCATAATAATATACAAATAATAATGAAAATGTATAAACACAAAGATAATAAAACCTGAATCAAATTTTGTCACACGTGCGAAGCTTTTATTCCAATTATGGATTGGGCAACATCATTCCACAACATAAAAATTACATTGGAAGAGACATCAACAACATTAATGGTTATTTTAAACCGTTCATCCCCAAAGACGTTAGCCTTGCAATATTTACACCAGAATCTGGAAGAATCGTGTTTCACTTTATGTTTGAATTTGCTACAACTTGTATAAGACCATCCTCTATCATACATAATCTCTGAAATAAAAACAACTACCCAAGCCTTCACCCGCTAAAATTTGTAGTTTTTTAAAAAGTGATTAAAAGTAAGAAAAAGTGTTAGATTAATATATTAATAAAAAGAAAATAATTACAAACATATGTCAAATAAAAATAAAACTTTAGAGACAGATTTCAATTTATTGAGACTCAAGAAAATAGTATTTGGGTTTAGTAGTTCATCTTTCACAGTGACAATAGAAGATGTTGCAATGTTAGAACCATAGTAGGAAATACAAAGTGCATGAGTTGACATTTTGCAAAGTAAATCCGTTGCACAAAATAAGAAAATGTTACATATATAGCATAAAGTCATTTGTTAATTTTTTATGTATAATCAAGGAAACAACTAACCTGCTCTTAAACTCAACAATTTCATCAAGATTCTGATAAAAAATAACTTTAGTGGCATTTCATGTATTGGATATTCCTGCTTCGCCTATAAATATAAGCATGATTTTTAAGAATCTTATATATGCGCATGATTTTAATATATCTACGCATGATTTTAAAATTCATTCACATAACAAAAAAAAAGTTCAAAATATCACAAAATTAAAAAATTACAAAAAATACATAATTGATACAAATAGAAATGTACATATTTGTTAATTAAAATATAAAAACAAACAAATAAGTTTGTCCATATATTTATAATATTGACATTATATCTCACATTACCTTAAATTTGAGAATAAAATTACAACTTTAATTAAATACCTATCATAACTTTATTTTTCTAAAAAAAAGTCATCATTACATTATTTGTAAATTCTTGAAACTACTTCGCATCTCGCTAGAATGATAATTTGATACAAATCATTTCTACCTTAATATATTTCTCCATAGCTGAAACATGACTCATGTTTCTCTTATTGCAACAAAATTTACAATTCCAACCGAAAACAGAACATAGTAAATAATCTTTTGAGAATAATAAAAAGGCAAATAGTACTTAGAAGCATAGATAGATCACCGAACTATTGTAACATCTAAATTAGCCTAGCTAGGCGAAGCTAAAAAAAAACCTACAATCATTCAAAACTGAAAATATAAAATTGTTTTGAACTATTAATGTGGGCGTGCATACATGTGTTTGTGATGACACTTGCTCTCTTTTCATGTAGGTCAATTTCTCAATAACTTCATAGGCTTGACATTCAAATGATATTTCAATGGCTCTATTTATACCGGCATAGCTCATCAAGAGAATTAAGGGGACAAAAACTGAATTAAACAGTATGAACAACAATGAATAAATATAAAGAAAAACATGATTTGAGTTGTAAAAAATATAAATAAAATGAATTAGACATGAAGAAAATAAAAAATATAAAATAATAATTAGAGAAATATAAAAAAAACAAAATAGAACTGATATGGTAGTGATTTAAAATCATATAAGTAGTTAGATTATTTATAACATCGTTGCAATTAACTTTTCCAAAACGTCAAACTATTACCAACTTACCATTGATGAACTAATCCAGCAAATCTACAAAAATGATTCTCTAATTTTTATCACTTATTTTTCTTTTAAATCCAAATTATAGGTTCTCTCGTAGATTAAAGTTCAAGCAATGTTTATATATCATGTCAAAAACAACATAATGTAAACATTAATAGATTTATGCATGACGAAATCTAGAAATACTAACCTCAATGTAACCACTAACCGTTAGTCTGATGATATTCTAAAAAGGTATCATGTCCAAAACAACATACGAAAGCATAATACAAATAAACAATCCTGAACAAATAATTAAAACATACATAGATATACATTATAAGAAGTACTACCCATCGAATGATATAAACTAAGGTAAATTAAAAGAGATAAATTGAAGAGAAAATTATCCAAGAAATCACCAATAAAATGAAGTGATACTATGGATGAGTCTCTATCGCCAATTTGCATACAAACCTGCAAAAATTTAAATATTTATTACATTAATTACTTGAACATATTTAAAAAACCATTAATCTGAAATTAAAATATAATTGACGAAATATACATTATGAAGATTGAAGTACTTTAAGTTATTTGACTCAACCGCTGGATCAGGTCCTGCAAGTTCGGGAAGTTTAGGCTCGCGAACTCCCCGCAGAGCTTGTACACGATCATGTCGAAGGAGTACGCACCAGCCTCGACCGTCTCATACGTCCCCAGCCTTTAACTCATTATAAAGATAAAACATTACATGTAAAAAAAACAAATAATTCAAAATACTTGTTTCAAGTATCGATTATTCTGTGAGATTTCATACAATCAGATTTCTCTAAGATGAGATGTACTTTCTATATCGCCATGGTCAAAGAAATTTTAGTACTTATAATTATATTAGAGTGATATGTTAAAAGACTAAAGTGAATGAGTCATATAGCCCATGATAAATTGTGTAAACTATAAGAATTTGGTTACAACATTTTGTATAAAGAATGTTATTTGAATAAAGAAATGAATTAGATTTCTTGAAATTGGATACAAATAAATGGACTAAATGGAGTGATAATATTTTTTTTATCAAAAATATTTACAGAAAATCATTTAAAATAGAAGTTCTAAATTAAATAAATTGTGTAAATAATAATATTATGATAAATAAATGTTCTACATTAAGGTTGTTTAAAATTTGAAAGAATTGAAGATATAGAAAGTAGTGACAATGTATATATTTTGGTAGTGGCAATATATAGATTTTACGATTGAATTTTTTGTCACAATATTATTATTGATATTTGATCGAAATTACATAAGTAAAATATGTACATAATTATGTTTAAAAAAAAGTTGATTGAAAAAATAAGTTCATAACAATACTTTTGGACAATTTAAAATATTTTAAAAAATTTAAGCCCAAAAATATCATGGAAATAAATTGATTAATTGTGTTATCCATATAAATAATTTTAAATTAAATGAAAATAAATCAGTAAAATACAAAGTCTTAAAAATAATAATACGATTATTAAATTAAACTGTACAAAACTTAAAAAAAAATGCAAAATTAAATTTAAAACAATCACTAAAATAAATCTTTTAAAAATAAAAATAATTACAATAAATTATTAAAGTAATACTAACAATAATTTCTGAAAAAAATAAATCATAAAAATAATATATACAATAATTTCTGGAAATAACATAAATAAAATATGATTTAATAATTAAGTAAAATAAAAATAATAACTATAAATTAATAAATATAAAAAATAACTCAACAAAGAGTATAAGAAAAAAATTAAAATTAAAGAATAACTATAAAAAATTAAAATTAAAAAATTAAAAATTAAAATAACTCAATAAAAAAAATGCCAAAAAAAAATTAAATATAAAGAATAACTAAATAAAAAATACTCAAATTCTAACAAAATTTGCGCAAAAACAATATGTAAAAATTGTAAGAGTATAAGAAATTATTAAAATTATTTTTTAATTTAAATTTACAAACCTGCAAAAAACAAACAAATTATAAATAACAAATTAGATTAATAAATAAAATAAAAAATACTTATAATTCAATTTGCAAAACAAATATCAAAACAAAGTATAAGAAATCATTAAAAAAAAATTATTAATAATAATATTTATTAAAAATTAAACTTAGAAACCTACACAAAAATTTATACTATGCCAAAAATAATTAAATATAAAGAATAACAAAATAAAAAATACTCACGTTTAAAAAAAATTTCGCAAAAACAATTTGTAAAAAATAGTAAGAATAAAAAATCATTAAAATAATTTTTAATTAATACTAATATTTATTAAAAATTAAAAGTATAAACATGCAATAAAACAAATTATACATAATAAATTTATAAAAAAAATATAAAATAATTTTACAATTAAATCTGCAAAACAAAATGTGAAGTATAAGAAATAATTAAAATTATTTTTTATTAATAATAATATTTATTAAAAATTAAACGTTCAAAAAAACAAATTATATATAACAAATTAAATTAATAAATAAAATTAAAAATACTTACAATTAAACAAAACAAAATGGAAAACAAAATATAAGAAATCATTAAAATTATTTATAATTAATAATAATATTTATTAAAAATTAAACGTAAATTTTTAATAAATTTAAACGCAAAAAAACAAAAATTATACTATGCCCAAAAAATAATAAAATATAAAGAATAAGTAAATTTAACAATATATATAATGAGTAAATAATTACTTCTTAAATATAAAAACATAATTAATTCATACAGTTAGTTAATGCTTCAAAACCTTAAACTATATGTTAATTGTTGAAACATATGTAATCAAAAGTACAACATTAATGGTTCACAAATACTACTCATAAACAAACATTATACAATTATTCATACTAATCAAAAAGTTAATAATTGAAAATCATTTCTTCTGGGCTTATTAGAAAACATCATGTCACACTCCATCGCATAGTCTGAGTTCAACCTTTTTTTTAACACAAAATAAAATCTTTTTAATTATTGAGTCTACAAAACTGATATTTTAACATGATTATAAATGTATTCGTATAAAAAAGAAATAAAATCAAAAATCTTACATGTGTCGGTATTGAACGGCTTTAGCGTAGTCGTAAGAAACATTCTGGTGTACATGTAAGTGTCACGAAAAACAAATTCACCTGACAAACAGAAATTCAATGTTATTGTCTAAAGAAGTGACCTTAATTACTAAAGAAATTAATATATAAAGATTCAGTAGACAAAATACCCTGAAATTTAATCTGTTATACTTATTCATGTCAAGATATCCTTTACTTTATTCGTAGACAACCGGCATATTATTATAGCTGGTCAAAAGTAAAATTATTTTCAAATATTACTTCCAAGTTATAGCTGGTCAAAAGAGAAATTATTTTCAAATATTACTCCCAGCAGTAATGATTAAAATTGTAACCAAAAATTTGAATGAGTACACGTAATAAAATACTCTCAAAATACTCTCAGGACTAACACACTTAAGTTATAGTTAAAGTTTAATTACTATACCTGAAAGGATTTAAAATCCATTGATGATGGCAAATGCTGATAAGCTGATGTAGTCCAAGGAAATCAACAGGCTATCGCGGTCTATTTTCGTTGGCAAGCAATCAAAGAATCTTGGAAAAATCAATGAGGTTCAAATGATACTTCACCGGAAAAATCGCATTTTTAGATGATGATTCTAACACACAAACACCTATAAAAATCAAAACAACAAAAAGACAATTAAACAACAAATAATACAAACATATTTCAATGATTTAATCATGAACCAAAATATAAATACAAATAACAAATTAGTACTTAATGTTCTGAAAAAAGACACATTAACATATTAAACGTAAATAGCTGGTTCATGTGATTATATTCAAACAAAGGAAAAATGTACTTTATAAATTACTACTCTAATCAAGGGAACAATAGTTAACATACATTAATGTGACAACGACGCAAGGTGAGTTCCCAATATCAATGAGAGCAGTTGAAAAGAAGTGAACATCATTGTCTTCACTGTACTGAAAGAGCTGAAAGAGACTGTCGAAACAAAATTTACAGTGCAAAGAGGAAAATTATTTTCAAATATACATCCAACAGTAATAGAAAAGCTGTAACAAAAAATTTGAATAAGTATACGTAATAAAATACTCTCAGGCTCTCAGAACTAACACACTTAAGTTATAGTAGATGTTTAATTACTATACCTGAAAGGAATTAAAAGCGATTGATGATGGGAAATGTTGAAAATTTGTTGTAGCACAGTGAAATCAACAGGCTATCACGGTCTATTTTCTTTGGAAAGCAATCAAGGAATCTTGGAAAAATCAATGAGGTTCAAATGATTCTTCACCTGGAAAAATCACATTTTTAGATGATGATTCTAACACAAACACCTATAAAAATCGAAATAACAAAAAGACAATTAAACAACAAAAAAACCTGTTCCAGAGGCAATAGAAAGTTGTACCAATAGTATAATGTATAGTATAAACTAAAGAATCAAAATCGGACTCACAATATGAGATGGACAATCCTCAAGACCATTGAAAATATGGGTTGCATAAATAATTGTAGCCCCTTGTTCTGATGATCACTTCTTAAGAAACCCTAGTAGGTCAGCCCTAGCAAAAATATCTAAATCAACTAACCTGATCATTTAGAAGAACCTGAAAAGGGAGCGAGTCGTAATATCAGTGAAAATAAGCAAACACTACAGCAAATACAAATTTATAACAGAGAAAGACACCTTGAATGGCTTTAGAGTTTCAATACAAATTTGAACTTGTCTTCACCCGTCGTTGCATATATAATTTTTTCAGCAGAAATGCCCATCTGGAATCAGAACCTCAAACCCGACAAAATCAACTTCGAGCCTCCACTGGAAAATCAGACGATTATAAAAGAAGGATTATAAAAGAAGGGGATAAAAGTATACCTAACAAATTACTATATCTATACAAAGAGTCTAGATAATCCAAAAACAAACTAATGGATTTCTGACATAGAAATCACCATAATATAGAAAGTTAGAACAATATAATATCAATGTAGATAGATGATAATTTTTACTCAAACACAATAGAGAAAGTTAGAATTATAGTACACCGCAACAAATTTGTAGTTAATGTGCAACAATTATCTCTTATTTTATTTTATTATTATGCTCCTAATGATGACACTCAGTAATGATGGTTTAGTAAAGTGCGAACCTAGTAATGTATGAATCTAGGTTCATACATTACTAACCTCACACTTTACTAACTAAGCCATCATTACTAAGTGTTAACTAAACCATCATTACTAAGTGTCGTCAATAGAAGCATAGTAAAAAACAAATTTTAAAAATAATTACTGCACATTAACTACTAATTGGTGCACTAAGAATCTAACTTTCACTATTATGTCTGAGTGTCATTGTTTGACAATAAAGTTCTGGGTTGACAGACAACATCGTTGAAGAACAATCGTAGTAGAACTGAAAACAGTAAAAGAGTTTGTATATGCACTTAAAACTAATGTACCGAAACCCAGAGATTGCAAAAATGAGAAGAAAAATTACTGAAACCCAGAGATTGCAAAAAATTACAGGATTGACAAATAAACAAACAGCCTTACAAAATGTATTAACTAAGATGAAAAGGAAAAAAAAACAACGTACCTGAATCTGCACATTGAAAAAATAACATACAACCTGAATCAGTTTACAAATGATCTGTTAACTGAGATTGAATATTCGATGAAACCGACTTCAATCTGCACAATGAAAATAAAATAAAATTAATACATTACAAAATGTATTTAAGAACATGAAAAAGGAAAATTTGCTGAACACGTTACTCAATTATTTCAATTACTTATTTTTTAAGAACAAAAAGATAATATACGTACCTTTAACCTGAAAAATTAACACATGAACACAAAATGGGTAAAAATATTTAAACGATTTATAATTTATAAAATAAAGAGAAATATAGTAAAAATTGAAAATAGTAGAAATATATACAAAACACATACATACTTATAAGAAAAAAAAACACATACTTATAATTGAGAGTCGACCTTAATTATTCTCGGCATCGGTACAACGTCGATAGAGAGCTCGGATAGGTGTTCATTGACGCTAGGGCACATCCAGAGATGCTAATTACATTACAAATTTGAAGTAATTCTCTATAGATCTAGAATAAAAAAAACATTGGAGGTAAGAAGCTATTATTAGCCTATTACACACCAAACTTAGAAAAATAGCAAGACCATATAAAGTTGTTAGAATAATTTATTAAAAACAATAAAATAATTAAATACAATTACAACAAAGAAAACAAATTAAAAAAATCTAAATAAACTTACATTGAGCTGCAAACAAAAAAAATGATTATAAAATTATACAATAAATTAATTTAAAGAAATACGATTATAAAGAGATACTTACCTTTTAAACATGTGAACAAATCAAACAAAAAACTTGATTGTAAATGAAATTATAATAGAGAAAAAACATTAAAATAATTGCAGAAGAAATTAATAAACGGAGATACTATTGACATCTTCAAAACAAAAAAAAAATAATAAATTAATTCAACAATTATAAAAATACTCACCTTTAACAAAAAAACTTAGTTGTAAATTAAATTATAATAGAGAGAACAATAAATAAAAACTTACAATGCAAACCAAAAAAATAAATGAATTAGAAATTAAGAAAAAACATTAAAATAATTGCAAGAAATTAATAAACGAAGATTACTAACGTTGACATCTGCAAAACAAAAAAAATAAATTAATTCAACTATTATAAAGAGATACTTACCTTTAGCTGTAAACAAATCAAAACAAAATAAATAAATAAATTCAACTACTTACCTTTAGCTGTAAACAAATCAAACAAAAAACTTGGTCGTAGAGAACAATAAATAAAAACTTACAATGCATCTTCAAACCAAAAAAATAAACAATCAAATTAGAAATTAAGAAAAAACATTAAAATAATTGCAAGAAATTAATAAACGCAAGAAACTTTGACATCTGCAAAACAAAACAAAAAAAATCTTATATAATTAGAAATAAAAAAAACATTAAAATAATTGCAAAAGAAATTAACACTGGGGCAAAATAAAATAAAACATCAATTAAGATAGCTTTAAGACATTAGAATGATTTATGAAGAACAATAAAATAATTAAAAACAATTAAGAAATTAAAAAAATGCATATAAAGTTCATAAAGATAGAAACTTACGCTGCAAACCTAAAAATAACAATACCATATAATAAAATAATTAAATACATTACAACAAAAGAAAATAAATTAAAAAAAATACATATGAAGTTCAGACAGACATCAATTAAGATAACTTTAAGACATTAGAATGATTTAGGAAGAACAATAAAATAATTAAAAACAATTAACAAATTAAAAAAAATTGTTACCATATAATAAAATAATTAAATACATTACAACAAAAGAAAATAAATTAAAAAAAATACATATGAAGTTCAGACAGACATCAATTAAGATAACTTTAAGACATTAGAATGATTTAGGAAGAACAATAAAATAATTAAAAACAATTAACAAATTAAAAAAATTTGTTCATAAAGACAGAAACTTACTCTGCAAACCTAAAAATAACAATACCATATAATAAAATAATTAAATACATTACAACAAAAGAAAACAAATTAAAAAAAATACATATGAAGTTCAGACAGAAACTTACATTGATAGCTGCAAACAAATAAAAAAACAGTGATCATAAAATTATACAATAAATTAATTCAAAGAAATACGATTATAAAGAGAGATACTTACCTTTAAAGCTGTGAACATATAAAACAAAAAATTTTGTTATAAATGAAATTATAATAGAACAACAATAAATAAAAACAACAAATAAAAAAAACAGTGATCATAAAATTGGCAAAAAACTATTATTAGCTTATTACACTACAAACCTAGAAAAATAGCCAGACCATATAAAGTTGTTAGAATTATTTATAATAAAGAACAATAAAATAATTAAATACATTAGAACAAAGAAAACAAATTTAAAAAATGCATATAAAATTCATAAAGACAGAAACTTACATTCAGAGCTGCAAACAAATAAAAAAAATCATAAAATTATACAATAAATTAATTCAAAGACATACGATTATAAAGAGATACTTAAAGTGAACAAATCAAACAAAAAAACTTGGTTGTAAATGAAATTATAATAGAACATAGAGAACAATAAATAAGAACTTACCATGCATCTGCAAACCAAAAAAAATAAACAATCAAATTAGAAATTAAGAAAAAATATTAAAATAATAACAGAAGAAATTAATAAAGAGATCTGCAAAACAAAAAAAACAAAAAAAATAAATTAATAACGATTATAAAGAGATACTTCCCTTTAGAGCTGTGAACAAATCAAACAACAAACTTGATCTGCAAACCAAAAAAAATAAACAATCAAATTAGAAATTAAGAAAAAATATTAAAATAATTGTAGAACAAATTAATAAATGCAAGATACTAACATTGATATCTGCAAAACAAAAAAAATTCTCATATAATTAGAAATTAAAAAAAATTAAAATAATTGCAAAAAAAATTAACACAATTAAATCATCCAGCTTTAAAAATATTGAATTGCAGAGAAATAGAAAAAAAATCATCAAAAAATGTTGAATTACAGAAAAAAAAGATTTAATAATATTGAATTGCAGATAAAAAAATTAATAACTCACCAATGAAATTTTAATGATGATGAAAAGAATTTTAAATAGAATTAATTCAGTTTAATATGAAAAAAAAATTGGAGAAAAAATTGGAGGCTTGGAAGAGTTTCTCCGCATCAGATTTGAGGGAGCGAAATTTGCAGGAAAAAAAACACGAAATATGCATACCTCAATTGGAATAGGAGGAAGGCGAGCGGCGGAGTAGTCGGAATTCGGGATGGAAGAGTCCTTCGATCGATCGTCAAGATCTGAAAAATATGAAAAAAGAAAACATGCAAATTCATATATATACCTAACGATCTCGAATTTGCGATGGAAGCCTCCTCGGAGAACAGGGAATTCGATCGCTTGGATGAACAGATCGGAACAAATCGGGGGCTTGGATGAGTTTCTCCGCCTCTGATTGGAGGCAGCGAAATTTGAAAGAAAAAAAAAATATGGATACCTCAATCTGAATACGAAGAAGAAGATCGGAGGAGTAGTCGGAGTGCGGCGGAGAGCAATCGGTCTGCACATGATGATCGAGGGATAAAGGGGGAAGACGATTCAGAAAAGAGAGAGAGAAAAAAGTTATGTATCGGAAATATGAAAAGAATTTTGAGGAGAGAATTTTTGTTGCAGCGGTGAAAAAGGTGAAGAGAAAGACAGCTGTGTTTTGTACTGTTTGTCCATTGCGTTACGCAAAAGCCATAAAAACTGATATTTAATATCTGAAGTTAATACTTTTTGAAGAATAAAAAATTAATAAAAATTGTAGTGTGAACGCATCTTTGGTATGACATTGGTCCCCTTGGGAGGCTACGCTTCTCGTTTTATATATGTATAGATTAGGTGGGTCATACAAACTTTTACTTTTTTAATTATATGGAGTATATTTTTATTAAATAAAATATACATTTGAATTACAAATATTTATTATTCATTATTATGTATAAAAATAATAAATTATATTTGATTTTGTTAATAATTTAAAATTATGTGTAAAATAATTTAAATTAAAAAAATAATTATATTTTAATTTAATTAACAAATAATTTAAATTATTTAAGTTTTCATAAATAAATAAAAAAACAGTAAAAAAACTAAAAATAAATTAAAATTCATAAATTAATAATTTATAAATTTGACTGGATTGGGTTGCTTTTGCTTTGATTTGTGCAAATAGAATTTTACGCAAATAATTTTAATTTAACACAATTAAAATTAACAATTATGATTATAGTTTAACGCAAATAATTTTAATTTAACACAATTAAAATTAAAAACTATAATTATAGTTTAACGCAAATAATTTTAATTTAATAATTTTAATTTAACTCAATTAAAATTAAAAATTATGATTATAGCTTAAATTGCGCATTTGAGGCGTGTCTTCCACGCAGCATTTCTGTCCATTTATTTGGGAATAATTGTGTACTCTGACAGAAAAAAAAAAAAACCTCAGTTCATACCTTTGAATCGAGTTCACTTTGGTGGGGTGGGATAAGTAGGGTGAGTATAATGAACTGGAACTTCCAATAGTACGAGTTCACTTTCATGAGTTCAAAGTCAAAAAAATTGGTACCATTGTACATGCTCTTAGTACTCCCCTCCATTCTATACTTAGAGGTCAAAGGGGTTTTGTAGTCTTTTATTAAGAGATAAACTTTAATTTAGTAGGTACGTAAATGTGATGTTTTAGAAATTTTAGAAATATTGTGTTGTTTTAAAAGTATAGAGTGTAAAAATAATTTTTTTTCGAAGTATAACAATTAGTATAGAATGATTCAAAAAAGAAATTGTTGCAACTTTTATTGGATGACGGGAGTACATATTTAACTTAATTATCAAACTATAAAAAAAAAAAATATATATATATATATATATATATAAGGTAATTATCAAAAAAAACTTGAGCCCGCGCGACGACATGCAGTTTGGAAGTTGTTCAGGCGCGAGAAGAGAGACTGGTCTCGCAACCACGACCAGAGGTCATGCATGGAGACAGAAGCCGGGCTCCGGCGCCCGGGCTGATCATTTAAGAAGTAATAATCTTGACTAGCTAGACTTTAATGAGGGTTATGTGACTTGCACGTGCATGTGCTGCTTAATTAGCCCTATAAATACCAGACACACACGAACCTAAAAGGGCGGCCAAGAATAAATAATATAGTTGATAATAAATAAATAAAACCTGGAAATAATATGCTCAAATCTGCATCCTTTTACTGTTGTTAAAAAGTCAAAAAATAATATTTTTCTTAATTTACATATTAATGCACAAATTCATAAACTTGGGGTGAAGTAGTATTTTTGAATAATGGATCCATTGAAAATTGACTAACTAATTGGAATAGAGGATGACATTTAAAAAAAATGATAGGAGTATAATTGATGCGTGTCAAGATAGTTATGCACCGACAGCACGTACATGCATATATTCTGGATGCCATGATTAGTACTATAAGTCAGGCAAATATACGCAAGCAGAGATAGCTAGGCCACTGAAAGTGTTTTAGACTTTTAGTATACAGTGTTGGGCACTGTGGATCTTGGCAGTAAGACTAAGATGACAAAGATACGCGGGGAGAACTCTATGCCACAGTGTTGGGCACTCGTGGATTTAGTTGGTGAAATATATTTTCGAATACTAGGCTTTTTTTTTATTAGTAGGTCGAATATATTTTTAAAGATTTGAGTTTATTTACATTTCTAATTTTACTAAAGTCATCACTTTAGATTAATTCACCAACCCCACTTGTTAATTTAATAATTACATTTTTCATTTTAGAATTAATTCAAAAACTCTAACGGTTTAGAACAATTGATCAACTTAGCATTTATATTAATAGCTCCAATATATTGTTCAAGAATTTTTTTTCTTTGTTCCAATCTATTGAAAAAAAAAATACTATAATTAATACTGTTGTAAGATCGGACGATGTATAGTATGATAATATCAATAATATCGAAGAAAGAAATCAACGAAAAATAGAGAAGACAAGAATTTACGTGGAAACCCAACTGGGAAAAACCACGGGAGGAACGACGAACAATTCATTATAATATTGCTTCACGATTACAAGGATGATATACGCTCTAAACCCTCAAATCTCACGCAATAGCTATAGAATTATAATCGGTGTGATTATGCCTATGGAGAAGCTCTCTTTATATAGGGAGAGTCCATAATAATATATGGAAATAATATATTACCCCAAAAAGAGTCCTAAAAGGAGTAGAAATCAATTTCCATCAATTTGGAAGACTTTCCAAAAAAATTCCCGCAGGTAGAAAGCTGGCGCAAACGCGCCAGAACCTGGCGCGAACGCGCTGGAGTCTCTGAAGGCTGGCGCGAACTCGCTGGAATGCTACTTTGCTCGTTTTAACTCCGTTTCGACCGAAACTTTCACGGCATCGACTCCACGCGGTTTTGAGTCACATTCCAACAAATCTCCACCTTGACACCAAACCGCGAACATCCTTCGCCTATCGTCTTCCTCCAAAAGCCCCTAAGGGCTTAATCCCTCGATCGAAGTCCAACCAAGCTATAGCAAAGCTCAAACTTGGTTGCGGGTAAACTCTTCGTCAACATGTCCGCCGGATTGTCGTGAGTACTAATCTTACTCACCTTAATATCGCCTCGAGCGATCACCTCACGGACAAAGTGATAACGAATATCAATGTGCTTTGTTCTCTCATGGAACACTTGATCTTTTGTGAGGCAAATAGCACTTTGACTATCACAAAAGATGGACGTCGTCTTTGAACCCTTCGAGAGTTCTCGAAACCAACCTCTCAACCATAACGCCTCTTTGCAAGCCTCGGTGACCGCCATATACTCCGTCTCGGTAGTTGATAAGGCCACCATACTTTGCAAAATAGCTTTCCAACTTATGGCACACCCACCAATGGTAAAAACATACCCGGTAAAAGATCTTCTTTTATCTAGATCACCGCCATAGTCGGAATCCACGAACCCTCGAACATCTTCTTGATTCCTCCCGAACACTAGCTTCTTGTTAGATGTACCTCTCAAATAGCGCAACACCCATTGCACCGCCTTCCAATGCTCTCTTCCGGGATTCGCCATATACCGACTCACGGCACTCACGGCGTGGGCCAAATCCGGACGAGTACACACCATGACATACATCAAGGACCCAACGGCATTGGAATAAGGGACTCGAGCCATATCCTCGATGTCCTTCTCCGTAGTCGGAGAGTAAGCAGAGGTAAGTCTAAATTGTGTTCCAAGGGGAGTACTTACCGGGTTCGCATTCTCAAGGTTGAACCGACGTAGCACCTTCTCTATATACCCCTTTTGGCCAAGATACAACTTGCCATCTCTTCGATATCTTGTGATTTCCATTCCTAGGATCTTCTTTGCCGCACCAAGATCCTTCATCTCGAACTCCTTACTAAGTTGTGCCTTGACTTTCTCCACCTCCGACTTATCCTTAGCCGCTATCAACATATCGTCGACGTAGAGGAGAAGATATACTAAATACCCATCACGACCTTTCCGGAAATACACACAACTATCATACGAGCTTCTTCGGAAACCATTCTTAATCATAAACGTGTCGAAACGTTTATACCACTGTCTAGGAGACTGTTTCAAACCATATAAAGACTTCTTGAGAAAACACACCTTGTTCTCTTGGTTTGAACCCTCGAACCCCTCGGGTTGGACCATGTAGATATCTTCATCGAGTTCCCCATGTAGAAAGGCCGTCTTCACATCCATTTTCTCAAGCTCCAAATCATGCATTGCCACAATGCCTAAAATCGCTCGAATCGAGCTATGCTTGACCACCGGTGAAAACACATCATTGAAATCTACTCCGGGAATTTGGCTAAAACCCTTAGCCACCAATCTCGCCTTGTATCTCTCGTCCTCAACCCCAGGGATGCCCTCCTTCTTCTTGAAGATCCACTTGCACTTGATGGCCTTCTTGCCTTTAGGGAGATCAACCAACTCGCAAGTGCCATTCTTATGAAGAGATTCCATCTCTTCTTGCATAGCCAAGACCCATTTACTCGAGTCATCACACGTAACCGCCTCGGCATACGAGGAAGGTTCCTCATACGAATCAACTTCATCGGCTACGTTTAGAGCATAGGCCACTAACTCATACTCGGCTAACCTTTTAGGTGGTCGAGACTCACGCCTTGGCCTATCTCGCGCTATGCATTGCGGCTCCTTCTCTTTTGGATCTTCCGGAGTAGTCGAACTACTCGTCTTATCGGTCGGGTAACTTGACCCATCATCTTCCTCTTGCACCCTGTCCGGCTCCACCTCAATAGGAGTACTTGGAACCTCGAGATTCCCTTTAGACGACCGATCACCCATCATAGAAGCCTCATCGAAGACTACATCACGGCTTAGTATGATCTTTCTCGTCTCTGGACACCAAAGCTTGTATCCTTTAACTCCTTCCTTAAAGCCAACGAATATGCACTTCTTAGATCGTGCACTCAATTTCCCGTCGTTGACATGCATGTAGGCCGGACACCCAAACACCCTTAAGTCCTCATAATTCGCCGGAGATCCCTTCCACAACTCTTGTGGAGTCTTCCTATTAATCGCCATGGACGGGGAACGGTTGATAAGGTAACATGCTAAAGAAGCCGCTTCAGCCCAAAAACATTTACTCAACCCAGAAGTCGCTAACAAGCAATGTACCTTGTCCATAATCGTGCGATTCATTCTCTCGGCTACTCCATTTTGCTGAGGGGTGTATCTCACAGTGTGGTGCCTCACAATCCCCGAACTCTTGCAGAATTGGTTGAATTCTTCGGACACAAATTCTAGGTCGTTGTCCGTACGTAGGTTCTTCACGACTTTCCCGGTTTGTTTCTCTATCATCACCTTCCAATCTCTGAAGGTAGAAAACACGTCGCTCTTGTGTTTCAAGAAGAACGACCAAACCTTTCGGGAATAGTCATCGATGATGGTAAGCATGTAGTAAGAACCTCCAGTGGAGGGGACCGGGGATGGTCCCCATAGATCGGAATGGACATACCCGAGTATCTCTTTAGTCGTGTGAGCGCCGGTAGTGAACTTCACTCTCGTTTGCTTCCCATAGACGCACTTCTCACAGAACTCCAACTTCGACAAGCCCTTATCCCCAAGAAGCCCTTGTCTACTTAACTCGGCCATTCCGGAATCACTCATATGCCCTAGACGCATATGCCAAAGTCTCGTTGTATCGACATCCGGGACTTTGGAATCACCTACGGCTACTTCACCTTTCACCGTGGTGCCTTCAAGAACATAAAGCCTATTCGACTTACGTTCACCTTTCATAACCACCAACGAACCACTGGCAACCTTCACGACTCCACCTTTCCCAGTGAACGAGTAACCCTTAAGCTCCAAAGTACTAAGGGAAATCAAATTCCGCTTTAAGCCGGGAACGTATCTAACCTCGCTTTGATTGCGCCGTCAAACATCTTGATCCGGATGCTTCCTATCCCTTCGATCTTGCATGACGCGTTGTTGCCCATAGTCACCGCACCTTGCTCCACCTTTTCAAAAGTATCGAACCACTCACGATTCGGACACATGTGGAACGTACATCCCGAGTCTAGAATCCATTCCTCGCTTGATTTGGAGACCTCACCCAAAGCCATGAGAAGATCACAATAATTCTCGGCTACACCAACTTCACCGGAACTCTTACCGGAATTATTGTTGTTGTTGTTGCCGCCTTCTCTTTCCTTCCTATTCTTCAAGGAATAACAATCGGCTTTGATGTGACCCTTCTTCTTGCAATAGTTGCAAACTTTGTTACTATGTCGTGACTTCGATCGAGACCTATCTTGCCCCGTCGATCTTTGGTTGGTCCGTCCACGGACATTCAATCCTTCACTTGGCGTCTCTCCCGAATTAGGACTCTCCATCATCAAAATATTCTCTCTAGATGAGAGAGCCGAGGTTACGTCTTTAAACGTGAGGCTATCTCGAGAATATAGGAGAGTATCACGGAAACTTGCCATAGAAGGAGGTAGCGAAATTAGGAGCCAAAACGCGAGGTCGTCATCTTCGAGCTTCACGCCAATATTGTCGAGGTCGGCGACTTTCTCCTTGAATTTCGCTACGTGCGCTTGGATCGAAGATCCCTCCGCCATCTTGAGAAAATATAAACTTCTCTTCAAATTGTGCTTACTTGACACCGTCTTGGTGATGCACATTTCTTCAAGCATCTCCCACAATTCTTTTGCTGTCTTCGCTTTCATGATGTCCTCCGCCAAAGCGTTCGAAACATGGAGCCCTATGGTCGCCATAGCCATCTGATCGAGCTCTTCCCACTCTTCATGCTTCATGTCCGTCGGCTTGTTTTCAATACCTTTGAGGGCGCCCTCTTGCTTCAGGGATCGTAGAACTAACCTCATCTTGTATTGCCACGTCGGGAACCTTGTGTTGAGATCTAGCAACGGTATGTCATACCTCACGCTTGTCATCCTTAGCTCTGATACCACTTGTTGTAAGATCGGACGATGTATAGTATGATAATATCAATAATACCGAAGAAAGAAATCAATGAAAAATAGAGAAGACAAGAATTTACGTGGAAACCCAACTGGGAAAAACCACGGGAGGAACGACGAACAATTCACTATAATATTGCTTCACGATTACAAGGATGATATACGCTCTAAACCCTCAAATCTCACGCAATAGCTATAGAATTATAATCGGTGTGTTTATGCCTATGGAGAAGCTCTCTTTATATAGGGAGAGTCCATAATAATATATGGAAATAATATATTACCTCAAAAAGAGTCCTAAAAGGAGTAGAAATCAATTTCCATCAATTTGGAAGACTTTCCAAAAAAATTCCCGCAGGTAGAAAGCTGGCGCAAACGCGCCAGAACCTGGCGCGAACGCGCTGGAGCCTCTGAAGGCTGGCGCGAACGCGCTGGAGTCTCTAAAGGCTGGCGCGAATGCGCCACCCTGGCGCGAACTCGCTGGAATGCTACTTTGCTCGTTTTAACTCCGTTTCGACCGAAACTTTCACGGTATCGACTCCACGCGGTTTGAGTCACATTCCAACAAATACTCTAAATAATAAATTTAATTTTGAATTTTAAATATTCCTCTCTGTTGCAAGGAAAGGGACATAAAAGACGAATCTGATTCCAGTCCAAATACTACGTACCTAGAAATTAAAGCTGTGAAAATGCGAAAAATAAAGACTTGCATGAATCTAATTCCCCATCACCGTACACACATATAGCTGTCGAAACTGTGCATGGTAATTGGCCCGGTTTCCGGTGTGGATTATTCCCAGCTGGTGTTAATCGGCGACGGTGGTGGGAACGCGCCGGCAGTGCCGCCTCCTCGCTTGCAAAGCTGCGGGCTCTTGATTGATAAACTAATTTCAATTTAATATTTCATATAGATCGATAGTGTATTTCTTTAGGTCCCTTTTCCAATTTAACAAAAATATATACGAGTACTTGAATAATTTGATTAATTATATACTAATACTATAAAGCATGAATTTAATTCATGTGGTATATGAAATTAAATTGTGAATATTAATTATTTGATAATTAAATTGAATACTTTTAATCTGAAAATAATCATTTTTTTAACTAAAACATGCCATGCACGTCCTATAATTCTGAAGTTGGACCCTTTTGAAATAATTAAAATTTCATAAAATTAAACTTTATATATGTTTCATAACTATTATTAAATTATTTAAAAATACAAAATTGTATTCGTTAATTTTAATTTATCATTGAATTCACAATATTCTATAAACAAAAAATTTACAATAAAACTTTTCTAAATATTTCAAGTAATAATATTAAAAGTCTATCTTAATAAGAATTGTATTTAAGAATGTTTACAATTTCTAAGAGTATAATTTAGTATTTTATTTTCATATTAAGATTTATATATCATTCATCATGCATTTATTTTAATTTCATATTGAGTTTTTTTAGCCAAGCCCATTATTGTTGAAACTTGAATATATGTTTCATTCACATTTATGAATAAATTTTAAGTGAAATGAATTAATGTAAACATGCCTGTTTAATTAATTTTAATAAAAATATATATTCATGCAATTGAAATACATATTCATATATTGATTCATGAATATATATATTTGTTAATTATATACCATTAGTAAATAATATGTAATATATTATATAAGAATATATTTAATTAGCTATATATAAAAAAATATAACTAATGCATAAATAATGCAACATATATGAATTCATTTATATTAAATACATATATACTTGACGAATTTAAAATAATTATGAATTAATAAAATATTAATTGATCGATGTAATAATACTTATTTAAATTAATAAACTATCATAATTATAAGGTTATTGAGTTATATATATTAGACCGTACATGCCTAATAAAACTATAAATTTACTAAATAGATTATAAACATTTATAGCAAAATTTAACATAAATTCGAGACATAAACTACTCATAATAATCACTGTAAATATATACAAACTGACAGGGGTGAGAATGAACCGAGTTGAGTCGGTTTTTGCTTAAATAGACTTGAGCCTAGCGTGCAATTTGTAAGCTCTAGACTTGGTTATTACTTATCATAAGCTTTTTTAAGAAGCTCGGTCGGAGCATTTTTAGTAAATAAGTCAGACCTAAAAGCTTTTTATAAGTATTTTTAAACACAAATTAAATTTCAACTAGTTTCAATGATAAGTCAAAAATCCAATTAAAAAAATGTTTAAAAAATATTTTTTAATCAATATTAGAAAATCACATTTCACTCTTCAGTTATATTATTTCTTTTCTAGGAATTGTGGGATATCATATTGATTAATAAATACTTAAAAAAATCATTACAACTTAAAACATTTTATTTTTTTCATGAGTTGAGATAAACACCTTTTTAATATATTCATATATTATAATTTATAAGCTTATTAAAAACTCAAATAATTATATACAAAAAAATTTAAAATTCATTCTCAAATAATTAGCATAATCACATTATAAATTATTAAAATTAAAAAATAATCAATATTTTAATAAAAATAACATAATTATATATCGAGAAATAAAAACTCATGTCTGATGATCAAAGTACGATTATGATTTAAAAATTGTGTGAAATCTCTAAAAATCTTCTTCTTCTATTTCTCATCCTCTTTGATTTTTTTCTCTTTTTATCGTTAACTTCAAACTCTATTATTTATTTATTTTAATATAATTTTCCATGTGTTATTATTTTTAATAATAATTTAACTAATTAAAAAAACTTTATTTTTGTTATAATTTTTCAAGTTTTATTATTTTTATTAATTTAGCTCATTAGAAGAGAAAGAAAAATAAGTATAGTAGTATTGTTTTATATAATTTTCTATGTTTTATTATTTTTATTAATGTTTTAGTACAAATTCATAGAAATCTCTAAATTTAAAAGTCCAATAAAATCTTATAAACTATTATTTGAATACACCCTCCAAAATTTAGGCCATAAACAAAACGTAGAGAGAAATTGTTTTTTTTTTCTTTTTTTATCTCATAAATAATTGAACTTGCAAAAGAAACTGATTCCACATAACCCTACCGTATGTCATTTTTGAATTTAATAGAAAAAAAATGTTGAGCGCCTATGGGCTAAGAATTAATTTTGAATTTAATAGAAAAAAAAATGTTGAGCGCCTATGGGCTAAAAAGTAAGATCTGGTATATGTATACTTTTGGAATTTGTTTGGGCCTGGGCCCCGGAGGAAAACACTTCAATCTCTTTAACCGTACTAGCTGAGAAAGATTCTCTGCCAAATATATAATTATTTATTTTTGATAAAAAGAAGAGATATCATATGGTCCCTTTATAAATAAATTAATATTGATGCCATCATCTCACGCTTGTTTATGTTGACAATGCTTATTGTATTAATTAGTACATGGAAGAGTAATTAACGTACTGCCAAACAAAACACATGCATAGACTACATATATATATAATTAAGGAGCAACAATATTAACACTAGTTTGACGACCCAACTCCGTTTCTCCGGCCACAGTCTTGCTATCATCGTTGTTGCTTTTGTTGTTGTTGGTGTTGTGCTTGATCTCTCCGTAAAAATAAGAGATAAAACCCCATATAGAGAGGAAAAGAGAGATGCCCTTTTCCGCTTGGAACTTTTCTTTGAAGAAAATGACGGCTAACACTTCGGTTATCGGGAGCAACACAGCAATGACGATGCCCGATAGCAGAGAAGACGAGTAGAATATGACCCCGATAGCTCCCAGAAAAAAACACTGCCAAATTACTGCACTCCACGTTACCACCACATAGTATACTGTCTCTCCGAGCCCATATGCCTTTGCCTCTCTTCCAATGGCCTACAAAACCAATTTCATGTACATTATTATTATTAAAAAAATAAAAGTGTGAATAAATAAGTCATGTGTTTTGGAATACTAGTAATTGGTAACATAAAGTCAAAATTAAATATAAGTCCCTAGTTCACATACATGTAATAATGCAGTATATTTGTAATTAATTAAATTACCTGGAAATCATTGTTGATGATCATGCCGACGGTGCAAAACGCGGTGGCGAAAAAGCACATGACGAACTGAATCTCGAGAACGAGCGTGAACGTGAGCGCCTGCCTCGCCTTCTTGTACGTGAGCTCGATGAGCGGCAGGATCAGCCCGTACAGCGCCGCCGCCGCCATCGTCATGAGGAACCCCATCAGGTACGCCCGGCTCGTCTCCCCCTCCGGCCGGTCCCCGCTGGTGTGGAGGCCCAGCACCGCCGCCGCCAGCGTCAGCAGCACCACCGAGTTCACCGAGTACGCCGTGAACCTCTGCCTCACCAGGAAGTACGCGAACACCGCCGTGAACGCCAGCTGCGACGCGATGATCAGCGACGACGTCGACACCGGCAGCTTCGCCACGCCGTACGCGTACAGGTAGTCGTCGAGTCCCGTCAGCGTCCCGATCGCCGCCGCCGCGGCGAACACGCGCGGCTTCATCAGGACGAGCTCCGCGGTTGCGTTTTTTCGGCGGCGGCGCGCGTAGGCGACGGCGAGGGGGGCGAGGATGATGGGCCAGCCGGCGGTCTCGAGCCAGCTGGAGAACCAGATCCGCTCGCCGCCGTGGACGAAGTAGAGGCGCATGATCAGAGGCCCGCCGCAGTTCCCGACGGCGAGGATCAGGCAGTTGATGAACAGGAAAATTCTGTTTTTCGTGACGGCGGCGGCGGCGGCCGCGGCGGTGGGCTGGATGTCCATGGGCGGGAGGTTTCGTTCCTGATTTTTTGGGGGTGGTTCGATCTGTTTTGAGTCGTAGCCATTTTCGTCTCTTATTTGTAATTAATTAATTAGATTATTCACATGTATAATTATAATTTAATCCAATTACAAAGTTAAAATTTGACTTTCTTCTGCAATTTGTTGACCTCAACCTCAACCACAACCATCTACTATATCTATATGGCACGCAAATTAAAAAAAAATACAGTATATAATAATATATTATAAATTTAGAAAAGGAAATTAATTGTAAATAAAAATTTAAAAATAATTAAATACTCCATAAAATAGAAACACATATTGTATTTTAAATTCAGAAAAGTTAGATATTTTTTTTGAGTCAACTATTGAAATATGAAAAGAGAGAGTAGGTACAAAATTATGGCACCAATGTTTGAATGTTTTCATTTGGTTTTTAATTTATTTGAACTTTTTCCTAAATTAATTTTTAAAACCAAAAAATGTTGAAAAAAGTTGGCCGAATATACATATATGGATAGTTTAAATAAATATTTGAATGGATGAAGTATATCTAGTTGAATAAACAGCAAATATACACTACTTGTGTGATGGAATAAGACACGCATATCTACATACGCACACAAGTCACCAAGAAATAGGACAACGACAAATCATTATTTATTCCGTGTGAAAATTTGAAACCTCTACTTTTTTTAAATTCCAACACTGAAATCAGTAAAGCAACGGTTGGTCGGACGACCGGGTCACGGATTCGGAGAAAGATAGCTAGGCTGGACTCTAATCGAGATAGACCAACAATCGAGTCGAGTTGTTTTTGTGTCACTGCTGCAAAAATAAAATGTCTTTGATATGAGTTTAAAAGAAGCACTTACAACGATTTTAGAAACACCATATGTTTATATATTCACACATTATGTATTTCGATTCTTTAACTCATGTAAATTGAATGCTGTTAAAAACTCTTTTTTTTTTTAAGTGTGACATGTAACAAAATTTTACTTTTTCCATGAAATATAGCTTAAATTTCTTGTGATTATTATATATTATTATGTATAAAGTTCATTTCAGTATTACTAAGTCAAACTTTGAAATATTCATGTTTTTTTTTTCTTTTTAAATTTAAATACTCCATTTTTCAATAATTAGAATTATTTATAAATATCTGCGATCACACTAAGGGTGGACCATCCATCCTCGAACACGTTTGAATTTGATCGCCCAGAATCAGTAGTAAGTAAAATGAATTATATAAAATGTAAATTAAATAATGTACGTAATACTTTAATGTTAGTCTTCAGCAACGGTTGGGCTGTTGACTAAATAGTGTCAAACTTATCAGAGTAACAAATTAAAAATGTTCTCTCACAATCATACCCATAGTTTCAATTTTTTTATTATTCCATTCTCTACATTTAAAATATAATTACATATATAATAAAAAAATAATTACTACAATCATTTAAATGTTATGAATATTATTATATTATAGTGAATGACTTGTTGGCTAAGTCAGAAACCCTAGATTGTATAAAGGGGTCTCCCCATATGAATGAATACAACAATTCACAAGAATTCACAAGAATTCATAACAATTTTATTCTCCTCTTATGTTGTCTCTCTTTCGGATCTATTATTCTCTCTCAATTCCTTTTCAATTCCTTTTGAGTTTATAACACGTTATCAGCACGAAAAGCTCAACCGCGTTATTCATCGAAGTTTTACTCATCCAAGATCCGAACTCAAAGGCAAGAATTTATATGTTTGTTTATATTTATTAATAATTATAAATATATCTGCTTCTCCTCCCTTCTTCTTAAATTCATATGTTCTCGAAGAACATTATAACCTGATATTCCTGAAGTAATATCATATGTTCCCGAATAACATTATAATTTAATATTCTTGAAGTAATATCAAATTAATTATGTTTAATAAATCAATTAAAGTTTTTAATGTTCCTGAAGAACATTGTGGTATGATGTTCCCGAAAAATATCAAAATTAAAGGTTCCTGAAGAACATGATATGATATTCCTGACGAAATATCAAAATTAAATGTTCCTGAAGAACATCGTGATATGATATTCCTGTAGAAATATCAATATCAAATTGATTATGATTATATACTACTAATCTCGAATAATATCTTTGAAAATTCACCATAAAAGAAATATATGATCACCCGAAGTTGGTCGTACTACCAAAAACGTGGTATGATTGACTCCACATTCGATTACAAGATTTTAAATTTGTGGAGGCATATAATAAAGCTATCATAAAAGTAACATCTCACAAGTTTGAGTCGCATTATAATTTGATATCCTGAAGTTATATCAAATCAATTATTCTTAATTATCAATTAAATTGAATGTTCCTGAAAAACATATATTTCTTGTTTAAATATTATATTGATCGTTTTGGAAGAACATCATGATTTGATATTATTAGATAATTATTTAAATTGCTCCCGTAGTAGCAAATAAGTTTGGAAATATCAAATTAAATTGCTCTCGTAGTAGCAATAAGTTTTAAATGTTCACGAAGAACATTATGATATGATATGATATTCTCGCAGAAATATCAAATCAATGGCTTCTGATGTAACAATTATTTTTATTAATTGCTCCCGAAGAAGCAAAGTTCAAACATTAAATGTTTTTAATAAAGTCACAACATGATACTCATAATAGCCAAATTCGATTGTTCTCGTCATATGAATTATCCCTGAAGGATATATTTTGGAAATCGAGAACAAATGTAGCTTATTATGTGAGTACTCATGGAATATCGAAAAAGTCGATTCCAATTAAATGTAACTTATGAGAAAATTATATATTGAGATTATGTAAAAGATATATTTTGATCCCCGAAGGATCATTAATAAAACCTAATATTTTGATCCCCGAAGGATCATTGGTAAAGATACTGTATCCTCGAAGGATCATTGGTAAATATATTGTCATGCAAATGATGACATATTAAAAGTGGCTCCCGAAGAGCTTTACTAATTATCTCCGTAGAATTTTACTAATTATCCCCACGAGTAATACAAATGTACTTAAAAATTAAGATGCATATCATGATTATTATTAAGTGCGTGGAAATTGTTATTTCTCATCTGCGAATTAATTTGAAATATGCAAGTTATATTTATATCACCACTAAAGTGTATTATTATGAACGGGCATAATATCTCGAGCCCGCGATCCAGAAGATCGGTTTATAGCAATTACGATGGTTTGCATATTTAAGGAAGATTATTTCCCGGCATTAGGGGGAGATAAGAATATAAAATATATTAATGCCGAGAAATTTCATTTAATGAAAACGATCTTCAATTTTTGATCCACGCATCAATCAATTGAACCCGAAGTTCATGAAAATGAGTGACTTGCAATATTCAGCAAGTAATCTGCCAAATTAATGAAGGTGTGACAAAATCACATATATTTGTGATAAATGAACTATAAGAGTTCAAATACCAAAGAGATCAACTCAAATGTTGTACTAAATATACGCCTGAAGCGTAATAGATCGATCTTAAGATATAAAATAAATCCGCGGTAATAAAATATAGTCACCCTTAAAATCTCCTGAAGAGAGTTAGATGGAAATCCCATTGAAAAAGCACGTGCACATGATAATAGAAAATCGTGGGATTGCGGAACAACCAAATTAAATATTTTGGGAAATGATGAAAGATTTGGTTGATAGAATGAATTGTCATCAACATGGAAAAAGTCGTCAACGACATATTTTCCTAAACAGTTGCTCTAGAAAATTTGGATCCAAAACTTAAATCAATGATAGTGTGCCAGCAGCACTCAAATAAATGAAAACGAGCAATTGAGGCTGAGCATGACTCGCTAAATAAAAGAGATATTTTGACTCTATAATACACACCTCAAAATATTATCCCAGAAGGATATACGTAGGTGTTCGTAAGAAAAACGAGTAATGATGTGGTGAGATATAAAAGCGAGATTAGTTGCTCAAGAGTTTTTCGCAGAAACTCGATATTTTTAAGGATGACATTAAGTTTCGCTGCTTAATATTTATGGCAGCAACAATGATAAATATATGCATCGAATGTGTGGTTTGACCATGTAGAAGTCATAGATGAAAATTCTGGATGGATTTTAATACTTCGTGAAATGAAATGAAATGAAAATCAGAACATGTACAATATCATATTACATATGTCATTATGGACAAAAATGATATTAAATACAAGGTCCCGAAGACCATAGATTGAACTCTTTTTCCCTCTACTAAGTTTTTCCCATTGGGTTTCTTAGTTGAAGGTTTTTAACGAGACAATCACCACAATATAAATGTGAATGTCATGTACTCTTTTCCTCGAGTATTTTTTCCTACAAGGTTTTATAACGAGGTTTTTTAACGAGGCATGTACATCACTCGATATGTGTTTGTTTTTCGAGATAGTCTGAGATATAGAACCTGAAGTTCAAATGATTGTAAATTGAAGTTCACATTATTCATTTGTCAAGGATTGTATATTCGACATTAGACGCATCTAGTATACTCCTGAAGAGTTACCGGCCGGTTATAGCAATTGCGAATGCTCTAGTCAATATAGATGTCTGGTAAAGGCATGTCCCTGAAGGACGAAAAATATACAATAATACAAATGAATATGAAACTCGATAACTCGAAGGTTGGGTCCTGAAGACCAAAATGTATATTTGAATAACTAAGTTTTTCCTATATGGTTTTATTAGTTACAGGTTTTAATGAGACTGATTGCTCACGAAGTCAAAGATCTTCGGTGATTACAATCAGGGGGAGTAAGCTGTACTCTTTTTCCTTCGTCGAGGTTTTATCCCACTGGGTTTTCCTGACAAGGTTTTAACGAGGCAGCAATCTTGTAAATAGTCATTCAAGGGGGAGTGTTATGAATATTATTATATTATAGTGAATGACTTGTTGGCTAAGTCAGAAACCCTAGATTGTATCCTATATAAAGGGGTCTCCACATATGAATGAATACAACAATTCACAAGAATTCACAAGAATTCATAACAATTTTATTCTCCTCTTATGTTGTCTCTCTTTCGGATCTATTATTCTCTCTCAATTCCTTTTCAATTCCTTTTGAATTTATAACATTAAATTTATAATACAGAATATTAAACAATAAAGTACATTATTTTTTAATTCTCTTATCGTTTAATTAAGGGGAATACTTTAATGTTAGTCTTCAGCAGCGGTTGGGCTGTCGAGTGTTCACTAAGTAGTAGTATCAAACTTATTAGAGTAACAAATTAAAAATGTTCTGTCACAATCAAGTTTCATTTTTTTATTTTATTATTCCATCCTTACATTTAAAATATAATTAAAAAAAATAATTACAATCATTTAAACTTCTGCAAAATATTTTTTCATAATATTATATTTATATATTTAAATTAAATTAATTAAAGTAGACCCCACTAATAATTTTAAATTTAAACATGCCACAATAACTTAACAAATACAGTAACAACTAACAAGAAAAAGAAAAACGTTTAATTTTAAATAATTTTAACCATAAATAAAATTAATTTGGGAAGCATTTAAAAATAAAAAAGTTGTGATTATGCAACACAAGGTTGCAAACGAGGTGGTCAAGAGCCGAACAAGGCGAACATCGTATTGCTCGACTAGCGAGCTCATCGAAAGGTAAGACAAATTAAATTATGATAATAATTTTTATTATTTTAACTTAAACGGAGTAATTGATTAATAAAAACAATTACTATCTCCTCCTACCGTCCCATAACTGTTCTCTTGTTTGATACTTATGATAAAAAATATATAAAAATTATAAAAAAATATTTAAATAAAATTTATATTATAAATATTATTTTAATATTTTTTTATAATTTTAATATATTTTTTATTATAAGTAATCACGGTCAAACAATTCTACGAATAGTCATGGAACGGAGCTAGTAATATTTAGAAGTCAGAGTCTGAGCTCCAACCTAACTACTATGAGTCAACTCAGCACAGTTTAAACTTTTATCAAAGCGTTTTTCAACAAATTTGAGTCAACTCTCATTTGGGACCAAATCCAATCCAATCCATCAATTTGAGATATTGAATTCAACTGCCCAAATTCAAAGCTATACAGATCGATGGATGGGCCGTATTGTCAATGGGATATTTGAAGCCCATAAATACAAGTCTACTTCAAAAGCCCTTATTTTAAGGAAATTGTGATTTGTGACCTTTTCAGCCATTCATTCAGTATGCAATGTGACAAGTAGGTGCATAATAAATTACTAATAAATTCATACTTTAGTATTTTATTACTAATAAGTGATAAATACTGTATAAAATATAAATTACTAATCAATACATACTGTAGTATTTTATTATGCACATACTTGTACAAAAGAAGTGTGACTATTAGAACGCAGATAATACAATTCTTTTGTATCTTATACTAAAAAAAGTAAGGCTTGTTTTCTATACAAGAGAAAGTGGAAGGAGGACATATCAGTTAGAAAAGTAGATAAGCAAATGTGTACGTACCAAACAACGGAACAGAAGCACAAGCAGGAACTCGATCGATCTCCACAAAAGCCCCATTGGAGCTTCTGGACCTTAACTTGTCTTGCCAAGCCTTGGATCACTCTGGATTTGTAACTTTGTGTTTGTGGCAAAATAGTCTCAAATATTTTTTCTCTTCTGTTTTATAAGAGGCAGACACCAACAAACACTCATGCATGCCAAATAGAGATATATATCAACCCGCAACAAACAAACTAGGAAAAAAATAAAAATTATGACCCAATATTCGAATTGAACAATTCTATGACGGCAGATGACTCGATCTAAGCAACTGACTGAATTGAAATACAAAAATAATTTAACTAGCATGAAATGTAAATGATCTCTAACAAGTCTTCACAGAAGCAATCCACTTGCATTTTTTACGAAAAACAGAGGGAAGTACGTATAAAAATAAATGGATATGCCTAACAAATATGCTCTAAAATCATAAATAACACCAGAATTCGCAAATTTCCCAAGTTAAGAAAGAGGCCTACTTATTATACCAATCACCAATTTGAGCATCAAAATTCTGATTACCTCTTTGCTAGGAAACGATTTGCTTGAAGAATAAAAAAGTTTTGAGAGCAGAATTACAACTTCATTCAGTCAGGTATTATAACTCTCATCTGAGCTTTTGGTGTTAACAAATCAAGTCAATGTCGTCAATTTTTAACAGATTATTTCAATTACAACTAAAACCTTCAAAAGATACCAGCATGAAAATAGCAGCATCAGTAAGCTAGCAAATTAAAAGAATGCAGACTTCAAGAACTCACATCATATCAATCCTAGATTTTTCTAAATATATGGACACATAAGCAACACCTTATATGGTACGACAAACTAAATTATGATAACACTTTTTATTATTTCAAATTAAATAATACTACAGTACTTGATTAATAAAAACAATTATCTAATATTAAAAACCGAGTCGAGCTTTTACCAAATTTGAGTCATCTCAGCAAAGTTTAAATTTTTATCAAAGTATTTTTCAACAAATTTGAGTCAGCTCGTTTGGGACTCAATCCAATCCAACCCATCAATTTAGATATTGAATTCAACTACCCAAATTCAAAGCTATACAAATGGATGGATGGTCCGAATTTCGAAGCCCATAAATACAAGTCTACTTCAAAAGCCCTGTTTTTAAAGGACATTGAGACTTTTTCAGCCATTCAGTAGGATTTAGGCAATGTGATATATATATAATTAGATTTGCTTATTATTATACTCTCTTCCTTCCATAATAAAATAACTTTTATTTAGTTATAAAGAAAGTGCGCCGGTTTCTGTAGCTCCTACAAGTGTATGAAGTATAGAAAGAGCGTGTGGAAGGACAAATCAGTAAGAAAAGTAGAGCATCAAATGTGTACGTACCAACTGAGTATAAGTAGCCCAAGGAGGAACTCGATCGATCTCCCCAAAAGCCCCATTGAAGCTTTTCTCCTCTGTTTTATAAGAGACACACAACAACAAACACTCTGATGCATGCCAAGTATATATCAATCCGCAACAAACAAACTAGGAAAAAATAAAAAAATATGACCCATATTTCAACTGAACAATTCTATGACCGCATACGACTCAATCTAAGCAACCAAATGAATACCCCAATCACCGTTCCTAACATTTTAGAAAAACAAATACGACAATAATATAACAAGCATGAAATGTTAATGATCTCTAACAAGTCCTCACAGAAGCAGTCCACTTGCATTTTTTACGAAACTTATTTACTTATGAATTCCATTTCCTACTTGTGATGCATATGATATGAGGGCATTATCACAATGCTGTCATGAAACAAAGTCCAATGACAAGTCAGACTAAGAGGGCATTTGTCTGTTTGTCTTCATCATATAGTGCCGAACACTCAAACCCTCAACATACATGAAGATAAAGGGAGGGAAGTACATATAAAAAAAAATGGATACGTCCAACGAATATGCTCTAAAATCACCAATAAGAACAGAATTCGCAAATTTTCCAAGTTAAGAGGCTTATTATACCAATCACAAATTTCAGCATCAAAATTCTGATTACCTCTGCTAGGAAATGTGCTGCTTGAAGAATAAAAAAGGTTAAAGAGCAGAATTACAACAACTTCTTCATTCAGTTTCAAGTATTTTAACTCTCCTCCAAGCTTTCAATGTTAACAAATCAACTCAATGTTGTCAATTACAACTAAAATCTTCAAAGATACCAGCATGAAAATAGCAGAATCAGTAAGCTAGCAAATTAAAAGATTGCCGACTTCAAAAACTCACATGATCAAACCTAGATTTTTCTAAATATATGGACACGTAAGCAAACACTGCATCCAACAAAAACTTATAGGTCAACATACTAGTTCAATCCAGCAACTCATAGTATGTTTGACCTGAATTTCCACTCGTACAGAGCATAGGAAAAGTGCAGACTTGGAGTACATACCTATAGGTCAACTTACCTACTTGAATCCAAATAAACGGAATGACATATATCAATCCTAATCACTGGAAGTCAACAGTACCCCTAGACAAGTAATCAAGAAAACCAAAGTAAGGTTAAACATAAAAAGCTCGACACGTAGAGAGATTAAACACAAGAACAGTGAGCACAAGAAAAGTAAGTTACATATATACACATCATGCATTTGATGAAGGACGAGAATATCCACCAAAGCAAGCAAACTAAACCCCTTAAGCAAATAATAGAATTAATTGTTTGTAAGAAAAAAGTCTAGTTAAATGCAACCTAGTATGAAGCGTTATGGAGACTCTAATGTTAATGGAAAAGAAAAAAAACGAAAAAAAACAAAAAAAAATGCTTCCACCCGTTTTTAAGGAGTTCCCGTATTGGAAACGTTTCCAAAACGGATACACCACCTTCACAGTGGTTTACGTGCTTCTTAGTGTATGATTAACTCAATACATTCAGAGAAGCCATGACATGATTGCAAGCATATTTAATTTCTTCCCCAGGTGTAGTGAAGTTCATCGATTTCTTCACAAGGACATCAGTGTTGAACCAACACTTACAAGAACCAATACAAGCGCAATGTGAAACAAATGAAAAAATCACAAACAAATGATTTTGCAATGGTAAGTGAAGTATATACTAACATAATCATTAATCAGGCCAAGGGATATAACAGAATCACATCACATGGGGTGTAAACAACATATCTTCTGGAACCCGATCAGAATCCAATAGCAAAAATATAATAATACAAGGATGGCAGAACATAAAATATATCATGACAAACTAGTTTATATAATACTAGTCAACAATTAAAGCAAATCTTTTTTTTCGATCAATACATTTCTGCAGTCAAAATCAAATACATTAAATACTTTATGGTTACTGTGAGCTGCAAACTAGAACTACATTATTTCCAATACAAGAATTGAAAAAAATTTAAAAATAATAAAAGTAAAATTGAAAATAATAATAATAAATAAAATAAATAAATAATAAGACTCAAAAACTATAAAATAGTAAATAAATAAATCAAATATAACTTGAAAAAACTCATTAATTAAATATTAAATCAGCATTCAATAAAACAAAAAATAATGAGAAAACAAATAAAAACTAAAGCAAATGTAAGAAAATAATAATGCTACTATTCAGAATCAAAAATTATAAAACCAAATAGATAAAATGATAAAATCATTACGAAATTAATGACTAATAGAAAAAAAAAGACTAAAATTTTTATATATATAAAAATAAAAGTGAATAATTTACAAATTGTTACTGTATTTAATAAACTAAAAAATAAACAACAACAATATATTAATATAAATTATACAAAATAATAATAAGATCAAAAAATATAGTAATTTATAAAAATAATAGAAACAATATTATAAAATAATACTATATAATAAGACTAAAAAAATAATAATTGAAGATTAAAAATAAATTAACAAAACAAATAAACAATAGAAAAAATATTAAAAAGTATAGAATAAGATTAAAAACATATAAGATCATACATGATATAAAAATAAAAGTGAAAAATTACTTTACAAATTGTTATTTAATAAAATAAAAAATAAACATATACAAAATATTCTAATATATATTATACACAAAAATTAATAAGATAATAAAATATAGTTTTAAAAAATTATAGAAACAACTTTAAAAATATTATATAATAAGACTAAAAAAATAATGGCACCAAAAATAATAACAAAATAATAAATATTTATAAAAAGTACAAAAAAATATAGAAAAAATATTATAAAATATAGAATAAGATTAAAAAAATAAATAAAATCGTATATAATAAAATTAAAAAAAATCAAATCAATAAAATTCATTTATAATAGGCAATCATTATTTTATATTACCAAAAATAATAAAATAAAATATTAAATAACATAAAATATATTATAAAATAATATAGAATAAGACTCCAAATTGATAAATCAGATAATTTTTTTAATAATTATTTAAGAAAAAACAGTTTCTTTATTAAAATAAAAATGATATTATAAAATAATATTTAATGAATTTAAAAATTAAATATTTAGATAGAGAAATTTTAAAAAATAAAATAAATTATACTTTATTATTTTAATAAACAAAATAAAATAATACTATTAGACATAAAAGCATTAAAAAATCATAACTAAGTCTCTGGTTAATGTAGTAATTAATAAAATATAACCACTAATATAAAAAACACTTAAAAAATAATAACTTCAGAAAAAAATAAAAAATAAAACATTATTCAGAAAAATGAAACAGTATTATTAAAATAGTAAAAATAAAATAAAAATATTAATAATTAAAGTATAAATCACACAGTGAAAAAGTGCAGGTTTGTTTAGCTATATGAATAATTCGTTTTACATATAATCAATAAAATCAAAGAAAGGTTACATATTTACTGTAACATTTAACAAAGAATTGGCAGAAATCAAGAATCCAGAATGAAACACAAATACACAATACAGTATGTAGGATTAGGGAAAATCGAAGAATTAACACATGATAATCAATAAAATCAAAGAAAGGTTAAATATTTGCTGTAACATTTAACGAAGAATTCGGCAGAAATCAAGAATCCAGAAAGAAACCCAATATGTAGGATTAGGGCAAATCAAGAAATTAACACATCCGCAAAATCAATCAGAAAAGACAAAAATCGAATTAGAATAGACAAATCGAAATCCAAAATTAGGTTAAATCAATAAATTAAGTAACATATTTGAACACGAATTGAACACATAATAATTTCTTGATTTAACCTAATTTCCCCAATTGAACATATAATAATTTCTTAATTTAACCTAATTTTGAATTTCCTCCTTAACTGATCAATCAGAGAATAGAAAAATAGGTTAAATCGAAATACGATATAATCAGAGAAGAAAAAATCGAATTAAAATCGAAAGATATTCGCAAACCCGATCGGACGAAAGTTTAATCGAAATATTACACCAATCCCAGTACGATTATTATTAAGATCAATATTGAGGGGTACTTTAGTAAATACAATAAAATTCGAGGGCCTCAGAAAAATTCGCGTTCAAATAGTCCGCTCTAAATTAGTGGGCAAAATCGTCATTTACCACTCTATTCTATTCCGATGTGGAGTATATAATCCTTCTGAAAGCAATCATCCATATAAAGTTTCGTGCTATTTTGGGTTAGGGGGCATCGTCCTTTTTTTTTTCTCCTTTGTTCGAAGCTCAAATTTGCGATCTCGCGAACCCTAACCCTAGAAGTTCACCATGTCTGGCGGCAAGCAAGGTAAAAAACAAGAACTACTCTCGATGTATTTTGTCACCTGTTACTGTTAGTCTGTTTCCCCTGTTTTTGCTGGTAAAGAGAGGTGAAAATTTCCTCGGGTTTTCGTTTGATCCTTTATTTTGCGTTGAATCAGGTGGAAAGGCTAAGCCTTTGAAGCAGCCCAAATCCGTCCAGAAAGAGTACGACGAGGTATCAGTTTTTCGCCAATTGATTCGTTTGAATTTCAGAAATTTGTCTGTGAAAATTTGATCTTTTGTGTTTATTTCTAATATGTGACCGTACGTAGTTGCAATGTGCTTTGTGGGCGTGTGTTTTTGTATCTCTGTAGCTCCTCTTCTTTTCTAAAACCTCTAATATTTGTGAAATTGGTTGATACCCAACCGTTGTCCAAGTTGATTCCCCACTCGAGTTAGGGGGCGAAAACGACGAATTCTAATGAGACAAATTGAAAGATAATAGTAGTACAATATTATTGCATAATTTAAGCCACGGGCTATATTTCTCGTGCTGCTTACATCTTTCAAATCCAAGGAAAAGAATTTAAAAGGATGGTCTGTATTTTGATCTGACTGCCTCTGATTTTGTATAGGTCGACTTGGCTAATATTCAGAAGAAGAAGGACGAAGAGAAGGTAAAACTGTTTTTCAGCAATTGGTTTAGTTATTTTGCATTGTATAGGATGTATATATTGATACGGTTTTCTTGTTCTCTCAGGCTCTTAAGGAGCTCAAGGCGAAAGCTCAGCAGAAGGGGTCATTTGGTGGCTCTGGTCTGAAGAAAAGTGGCAAAAAATGAGCCTAAGCTAAAAAGCGCTTATTCCCACACATTATTTTCACATTATTTTTCTCTTCTTATTATTATGCTATTGCTTTCTTCATTTTCCGTCGTATTCAATTTGAACAATGTTATGCCATCATGGATGAACATATGTTAACTTAGATTCTTACTATATGAATCATATTCTTCTCATCTGCTTATATGCTAGTAGTTTTGATCAACCATTTTTTTTTGAAATATTTTAATCAGTTATTTCCCTGTTGTTACATGCGCCATTAGCTCAATTATTTCCAACACGAGCCTGTAAAATTTGTGTCAACAGCCTCATGGGTGCTTATTCCGAAATCGAACAATACAAATAGAGGCTATTGTTATCGAAGTAGTATCTCCAACAGAGTCTTGTTAAAACCCAAAACTGGAATTCATTGACAATGATTTCTCATTGGTAATTATTCTATCATTTCTGCAGTGTTTTAATCATAGCTGTATGATTTCATTGATTTGCAAATAAAAATGTTACTAAATAGTAGTATATTACCTAACTTACTAAAATACCGAAATCAACTTCACAAATAGGAAACCCATGGCACATTTTATGTTGAAACAAAAATACTTCTACAAATTAACCCAGATTCTGCAAAAAAAAAAAAGAAAAAAAATAAAAGAACAAACATGTAAACTACAAAAACCCAAACCGAACATTAGACATGACCCCGGATTGATTTGCCTTATGCCATTTGTATCATATAAAAAAGCAATCAAAGATCACGCGTCACAACCTCTCTTCAAAAGCAAACTATAGTTCTGGCTTAGGCTTCTCTGGATTCGGCTGCTCTGGATCTTTCCCATCTTCCTCTTCCTCTTCTTCTTCCTCTTTATTTTCTTCTTCCTCCTCATCGTCTTCTTCTTCTGGATCAGCTGGCATCGGTGGTGGTAATGGAGTTTTCATTGGGCTGAACTGAGGGAAAATGTCAGGTCTCCTTGCCGGCTTTGGTCTGTCCCATTCCTGAAACGATAAAATATTCATTATGTTGTTATATGCATTCTTCGATTACCTAAGGAGCTTTTCTGGTTATGTTTATGAGACTTGGGTTGGAAATTAAACATCCAAAGTCAATTTAAACAAACCCAGTTTATATAATTAAAAATATAACATTATTTTGTTTTTATCCATATAACGTGTTATGTGGATCTCAAATTGTAGATGCCTTAAAAGATATTCGAAAGCCTACTACTAAGCTCTGACCTTTCTCACGTCGAACATGGGAAAAAGGAGCATGCTTGGGGTGATATGCAACAGATATGAACTTCATATGACAATCTTGTGAAACCAAATATCAACTATAGCACCAAAGAAAATTAGTTTCCATGCTGTTATACCACCCATATCGCGAAGATTACATTCTGTATGGTAAGAAAAAGGTTCAGTACCTATCTGCCTGACGACCTTCGATTAAAAAAGGTTCGACAGCAGAGACATTGTTCTTCTGATAGTGCAAGCATTCTGTCGTGATTTACAAATCAAACTAATATGCAGTCATAATTATTGATACGACTATCCAAGCACATTTTAAGCAGAGTCACAATTTTTGATCCGACTATCCAAGCTCATTTTAAGCTACCCAAAATCTTTAGGTTCAAATTCTCAGTTGAGATGAGGTCCAAGTTATTTTTAGACATAATCAGATTAAAACCAATAAATCAGCAAGCAAAGTTCATAAGATGTTCGATGAAATTCAAAACCCTAAATGGCTAAAAGAATCCGACAAAAATGTTCGACGAAAGGTCACTCAGAGAAAAGGGGGCAAACAGAACAAAAACTTACGATGGGAAAATCAAGAGGTGAACGGCGAGTCATCTTTTCTTCTTCCGGAGCCATACGCACAATCCCTGAGCTCCGGCGGCCTCGCGTCAACTTTGCGGAGCGGTTTCTCTGAAAGCAATTCAAAGGCGGCAGAAGAGTAAGGGTTTCTAAAGGAGAGCTCACAAATATTGCGGATGGGGTTGAAGGAGGAGATGGGGAAATAAACAGCGCCGCCTTAGGAGCAGGAGTTGACAGAGAAATGGAGAGAGATAGAAACGCCATCTGCGGCGGCGCGTGAAAGTGCGTCTTTCGTTTTGCCGTGGATTGATTTTGGCTTCCGCACTCCGAATGTCCACCAAATATATCCACTCGACCACGAGGAGAGAGGAGAGTACCATTTTTGTCCAATCGTAGTTTCGAGATTCCGGGTCGGATCTATGATTATTAATGGGTTTATCTTAATGGGCCTATTTAAAGCCCACAAGATTTGGCCCAAATCTATCTTATACTCGGCTATAAGTTCGTAATTTTGAAACAATTTGTGGCTCAAACGCAAAACATTGTTCAACCAAACAAGCCCTAAGTAACGTTCTTTGATTGCTCTCCCTCGTCGTGTTTGCGTAGGACAAGGATGGCGGGAAATCAAGTCGCCGGCGACGGAATGCACCCGAGCCTTGCCGGGATGTCGAAAAACCAGCTATACGAAATTATGTCTCAGATGAAGGTTTTGAATTTTCCGTTCTAATCACTGTAATTACATTCGTATATAATTGATACTTTTTTTAATTGAAAAATTGGGTCTTGAGCTTGATTTTGTGCGTGCAGACATTGATAGAGCAGAATAAACAGCAAGCGAGGCAAATTCTTATTCAGAACCCAGTTTTGACTAGGGCTCTTTTTCAGGTTTGATTTAATTTAGGGTTTTATTCTCTAAATTTTTTGAATGTCAGATTTAGATTAGAATTTTATGTCATGTTTTTTTTTTCCTGTTTTTTTGGGAATAGATTAGGGGTTTCCATGGGTGGTAAACTCATTTAAATTAAAATTTTATTTATAGGTCTCTATATTTGAAATAAAGTTGTCATTAATAATTAAGTTAGCCTAAATAAATAAATAAAAAAAGCTTATGATTTGTGATGATTTTTGAATTCTTAAACTGAGAAATTAGTTTTTAGCTAATATGACGAAAAAATGATGTTTGATAATCCTGATTTTGGGTGGTGTTTAGCTGTAAGAAGAAAAAGGGGTTGATTTGTGCATTTTATGAGGATGGTGTGTGGTTCTACTTTGATGGGTGCTCTTTGTAATATTAAAGTTCTTGACAGGTAATTTGCTGATTGTAGCTGTAAGGAGTAAGGACTAACGAGATTTACAACTCGTTAATCTCTTTTTTCCTATTGGGTATAGGGAATACTCTTTTACACTATGCAGCATCATTTTGCTGCAAAATGCCTTTTTTAATTCCTGGCTCTTTTTTTAACCTATCCTTTCTTCCTTTAGGCACAAATTATGCTTGGGATGGTGCAGTCTCCACAAGCGGTATGCTCATTTTCTCACTCGTACTTTTCTAGTACCTTTTTATTTCCATCCCCCTAAAAATATTTCTGTTTTTTTTAGTCTACAGCAATTTCCTCAACACCATCACAGATTTCAAATCCACAGTCATCACAGCCCAATATTCAGCCCGGAAAGCCATTACCTACAATAAATCAGTCTGCATCATCATTTCCGGGTCAGACCCAAATTAGGAAGCAGCAGCAACCGAACCAAGCTACTATGGTGTCCAACCCTCATTTCCAACCAATTCCACCAAACCCTCAACCCCAGCCCACTATATCACGCGGCCCATTACAGACTTTACAGCAACCCAAGACCCAAACGGCACAAATGTCTACTCAAGTTCCTAATATTACACAATTACCACATCATAGTGTTTCTCAGCCGCAGCCTTCACTTCACCAGCCCTCTATGCCTTCTCTGCCTACACAGTCACAGCAAGCAATGCAGAATAGTGGTAATCAGTATATGCCTCTACAACAGCCTCTGCCACAACAGTCGAGACCTCCAATGTCGGGTTTCCCTAGTCAGGGCCATGCTCAAATGGGACAGAATATGGGCTTTCAGCACTCTAGTGGGTCACAGATTCATCCTTCACAGCATATGTTTCATGTGAGCTAAACTCCTTTTTTAAGACTTCGGTGGATTTATGGTAACTATCAATCCAGGGACTGAATGATATAAGAACCTGCTCGTGAAATAAAAAAATTGTCAATTTAAGATCCACAAATATTAGGCTTCATTTGGAATTGGCACCTTGTCATTATAACCTTACTATATATCACTAATTCTTTTCATACAAGAGATTCACTTATCATATTTTAGGACAATGATTTAAATAATATATGTAGATAACTACGCATGGAAAGATGCTAAAGAAGATCTTAGATTTGTGGGTCTTTAATTCGTACATTTATCATTCAAGCCTTGTATTGACATTTTTGCTTTTTGTCCCAAAATGACGATGCACCTTCTTTTAAGCCTCAAATGTCAAAAAAATACTAGTTTTTTTCTTTATTAAAAGAGAAATCACAAAATACTTGCCTTATTGTGCTTTTCGGAAATTCTAAAATAATGTAAATACAGTCAGGTGCAAAACATCAGGGTGGTATGGGGCCTTCATTTCAGCAAGGACAGATGCCGCATCATAATCAGCCTATGGCCCCTCCACTTTATCAGGTTTGCTCTTTTTATATTTTAACTGGCTCAATGCAAATATGACTATCAATCTTCAAATCCTGCTTGTGCTGTACTATATACTTCTGAATATAGAGAGGGAGGTTGTATTTTTAATTATGAACTTCAATTTTTTTTTAAGTTTTCAGTATATTGCTCTGTGTAAGAATATAAAGCTGACCACTCCATCTATTGGTTATTTGCATTGTAATTTTTTATTTAATTTTATGAACAATTGAGAATACTTTTAGCCAGTTACAACACCAAATTAGATCTTCCTTATATTGGCCCGACAATGAAAATGCTCATTTTTTTGTGGCTCCAGGGTGGAAACTCTCAAATGGGAATAGATTTCAATCAACTTGGAAACTCCAGGCAACCTGATAGAGGAGGAGCCAATTGGGCACCTTCCCCGCAAGAAAACACAATCGGTCAACTTTCTGGACAGCCAGCGTTCCCTGGTCAAGTGGGTCCCAGCAACCAGCCTAGACCAGCTCTGGTAATGTTTTCTTTGTAATGTGGGGAAGCAAGGGCATCTCTACTTGATTCCTTGGATTTTGTTCGTTAATATTATTATTAATACTTTGTAATCGTTCGCAGTTGGCTCCTGATATGGAAAAGCAATTACTGCAGCAAGTTATGAGTCT
This sequence comes from Euphrasia confusa, assembly GCA_954870475.1. Lineage (NCBI taxonomy): Eukaryota > Viridiplantae > Streptophyta > Magnoliopsida > Lamiales > Orobanchaceae > Euphrasia > Euphrasia confusa. The sequence goes on along the minus strand of OX940968.1, from coordinate 6,119,538 downwards.
CACTCCGGAACAGATTAATCAGCTGCCACCCGAACAAAGAAATCAAGTTCTCCAGTTGCAACAGATGCTTCGACAATAAAAAAACGCAATTTTAGATGCACTTGATTCCCTACTTTCAGTGTCTTCATGTTGTTGGAAATACTTTTTAAATCAATTTGTAATTCTCCTAAGCTTATGTTGTGCTCGCAATCTGTCTTTTATGTTTGCTTTTCATTTACATACATTTAAGCTTGAGAGTTAACTATGGTCTTAGTATTGGTACTCACTCACATTGATGTTTATTTCATTTTACGTTTTAAACCCGTAGTAATCAATGAAATTAAAGAAGTGATTGTTCAGTAAAGGGATTAAATTCTAGTGTTTTCAAATGGGGACTGCACATTCTACAAATTTAATGACTAAATAATTTAAAATAGTTGCATACAATGAATGAAGAAAATCAGTTACTAAACATTACAAGAAAATTTGTCCCGCGATACTGTGGTTTCTTAGTGTCAAGTAATTTACATGATGCCTCCCATTTGAAAAATATACAACGTAAGATCTGGGCCCTAAAAGTCTTGCTCCAATTCATCTTCATCTTTTAGAACAGGCCATTGTGCAAATAGCCTCTTTGGCAATAATTGATATTGTAAGAGCATTGGGGCAGACTTTTGGTTAACCGACTTGTTGGGATGAAAAATCGGAGTTTTCATGACTTGGAGGATTCAAAATCGTCATCGTTCTCCCACTCTGAGTCATCCTCGTCTTCATCACCAAGGGCTTCATCTTCACTCTGCACAGATTAGCATTATTTTTAGTACAAAACATGACAACAGTCTTTTAGGTCACTGGTGCATATGAACAGTAGCTTACTTCATCCAATTCGGAAACATCATTAAGCTGGGCACGGTCCTCTGAGTTCCGAAGCTTGTCCTTCTCCAGCTTTTTAGGTTTTCCCTAAAAGAGTAGTATACCCACATTTATCTCAAACAGGGTTTTTTGATGATTAATAATAAACTTAATGTTCAATATATTATGTTTCTAGAAATTATAAATAAATAAAAAACATTAAGCAGGCAGAGAAGTAACTTACAATATCTTTTTTTGTCTGCTCAATGTTTTTCTCCAGTTCAGAGATGTGTTGACTGAGAGCCTACATAACAATGTCAGGAACATAAATTATTAACAAAATCATTCAAATAACGACAGCCGACTGTAGGATTTTGTAAATTGAAATAAGTCATTAATTAAATTTAATATTAGAACTGCAGTGTAAAGGATGAATGAACCTCGTATCGCTGTAAGGCCACCCTGCGCTTAAGTGCTTTAGCCTTAGTCAAAAGGTTTCTTGGTCTCAGAGTGAGAGGCCGGCGGTAATTCTTGCCACGGTAGTAAATCAAGGCATGGCCTTTTGGAACTCTCTCGATTGCTACTAATATTCCATCACTCTCGTATTCCAAAAGCCTAGCTGTTTCTTCCACGAAAGAAAGTGTTTTTTCTTTTGATATTAACTTAACAAGTTCCCTATGTTTCCAATGCAGATGCATGTTCTCAATAACACCGTCAAAAACACCACGAATACCTAAGAGATTGGAATAAATAGAAAAGGAAAATCGTGAATTAGAATATATAAACCAGGACAAAACAATTTCTCTTTAATAAAACTTAAGACTTTATAGTGAAGAAAAACTCACCAAGTGGCAAATACGCTTTCATCCTCAGCCCAACCTTACGATACATGACTCTTTCTTCATCTGTGATTGTCTCTTGATCATCCGAAGGGTTTACAGGAACCCAAGAATCCACAATTTTAGATAGCAACTTCTCTGCTTTGAGCTTCTTGGCCTGGGACTGCAAGCACATTTCAATAAATTGCCTTAATGATTGATTATAAATTATCTGTTTTCACCCAAAGATAAAAAACAAAGCCACTGAAATGCTTGACCAAGTCCACAAAACTAAATCCAAGAATAAATTAAATGCAAAACCGAAGAAAAAACCTAATTCCCCTAAAGAACTAAAAATTGAAAGAAACCTAACGACTGAGAAACTACAAAAAAAAGTATATGAAAAATACTAGAAAAAAGTTGAAAGAAACTAAAAATAATAATCATAACTAAATAAATATAAATAGTTTTGGGCTCCATCTGATGAAAATTAGATCCGTCTAACACGTTTTTGTTACTAGTTTGTAATTCTTGTAAATTTGTGGGTGCATCTGCATATTTTTTTTAGTTTGCCATTCACATTATGCAAGATCAGGTCTGAAAAAAGACACTCAAGACCAAACATATCTAACAAAGCAGCAAAGTTTTTAATGCTGCAGAAATTTACCCTAAATCTCGTTTCAACATTTTGGAGGATATATGAGAAGTTGAGAAACCCTAAATAAGGCATACTTACAAGGGCTACTTTATGTTCAAGCCGCCTGATTACATTGGCACGTTTGGCATTGGATGCCTCTACTGTCATTCTTTCACGTTCTTCAGCAGATATATCCATCCCCCACCGAGCCTGAGCCTCATAAAACTCTGCCAAAGTACCCGCCTTAGCTTCCTTGTCTTCAGCTACTGGTTTTGCTACTGTTGCTGTTGGTGGTTGTGCCACCCGAACTTTCTCTTCAACATCTTGTATTTCCTTCGTCATTTCCTGCCTCTCTGCTAAAGAAGTAGCCACAGTGGGTGGAAGAAAATCCTTTCCTCGGTACATAACAATATAATATTTGTTTCTTAGAAGTAAGACTCCCCCTGTTAATGTCTACAGCAGAAAAGGAGAGGAAATACTGAAGGGAGAAAAAACAAAAAGGCAACGATACGTAGTAGTGAATATGTACTGAATCTACTAATAACACAAGGCAAATTACTGAACAACATAAACATCTAGCAATTCAAGATGCAAAAATATTTCTACACGACTTTTTTTTTTCTAGCAGTAATTGAACGAATGATAACACCTGACCCAAACTTCTCTCCTTCAGCACATGTAAAAGTTTCAGAACATAACTGAAAAGTGAAATGGCACTTTTGGCTAATTGATTAACGATCTGGGAGTTAGAGGCAAAATTGACCAGAAATGCATTGAAGTTGTAACACAATAACACTCTAGATGCAGAAAAAAGCGTTTAATCTGAAAGCAAAAAATTAGCATGCTAAAGTGATTTCCTCCATAAGAATGCGGAGCCGGAACCATAAGGCAAAATAAATGAAACTATCTTACACAAAAACACATTATAAACCAGTTAGAGCAAATATTTTCCAAGTATGTTATTCCATTTAAGTATACAACATGGGATTGTTCATGTAGAGACGTGCATAGCAAAAAAAATAAATGAATGTCCATAATAGAGATAGCCTACACTGTGTCCAGGAAAAATCACCCTACCTTCAGTTCCTCAGCCATGATTTTGTTATTAGTATTCTGTATTCCACGCTTCACGGCAATTTTAACTAGTAAACTTTTTTCCCACAGCTTAACTATGGATCTTGCTAAACCTTGATGATTTCTATTCCTTCCTGGAAGATAAAATACCAGAAAATAGTAAATGAAAGAACACAAAAGGCGTAAAAAAAAAAAAAAACAGAACACATAAGTGTTAAGACATACCAAGAGCAAAATGACAAGGGAGAGACTTGGCCAGCTTCCGTAAATTAGTCATCTCGGCATTAGTTAGTCCTGAGCGCATTCCAGTGGGTAGAAGCCTAAATGGCGTCTTGTATCCAGGAATTGTCTGAGGAAGTAAATCAGCATCAACAGGAAGAATCCCGGTACCCCACCAATCTTCGAACCGTGGGCCTAACCCATCTAAAAAACTGTTGTATTCAGCTTCCTCCTCCGTCAAACTTTTAATGCGGCCCAATATAGCTGGTTCGGGCTTCTCAAGAACCTGAATTTTACTGTTATCACTATCTTCTGTGACTGAATTATCTGAGGAGGTAATGTTAGGGACAAAAGGAGAATCCTCTTCATTGTTGTCCCTTTGCGTTTTTGGAATAGGGCCTTCGTAATTAGTTCCTCTGAATACCAACATAACACTTCCGGACCTCCATGTGACTAGGCCCCCTGTCCGGCGCTGATGAGAAAAAGGCAGTCAGCTCTAGTGTCTTATGTATATCTACGTGAAGTTTGGACTTGATGAGAAAGATGACAAACTTATTTCCTTATAAATTGAGTTATCCTTCTAATTCCAGGACCTTTTCATAAATTTTTTTCCTAAAGAATTTAAGACATTCCCACTCTCACCCTCACATGAATTCACACACACAAAATGTAAATATTTCTATCCTTTTGAAACTAATTGCCAGTCTTCATCTCCCAATGAAGAAACATAGGCATATTGTATACATATTCTAATTCAGTAATTGATCACTACAAACTCCTCGAATGACTTTTGGTATTTCAAACAGCCCCTGTGATCTGATGAGTTTGAGGTAACTTAACTGATGTACCAACTATATCAAATACACAAGTCATAAGCAAGCAAACATCACTTACTAGCTACTAAAACATTTCTTCATTTCCAGACACGCTACCACCAAAAATAGACTGCCATCTTAAAATGCAGTGTAACTGAAAATGTTAGCATCTGAACTTCTTTATATAGACAGATAGTTCGCCAAAATCCAGTTGAGCATCACGCATAGTGCTATAACCATAACAACAAGCTATTCTATCGTAATTTAACAATACCACAACAACGATAATATCAATATCACAAGAATTGTAAATTATACCAACACCAGAATTCGCCAACCTCAACTATCTCGTGCGCAGTCCTCATATCGTGTGCTAATTCCTCGTGAAACTTCAACCTCACCAGCTCGGATTTTCTCCACTTTTCATGAATCTTCTCCAAGACGGCACCCGTGACCCCGGCCTTAGGCACATTGACCCTCTCCCTAAGAGTCATCCCCATTCTCCTCAATCTCCTCAACTCTTCATCTTCTATTGTTAATTCTGCCAAGGAAGGGGCTCGCATGGCCCGCTTTTTCAATCCCAATGTATCATCCTTGGTTTCTTCATCCTCAGCCGTGCCCCTCTCCCATGGCAACAGCGTATCAGAATCGTCATCCTCATCTTCGACTAGAATAGTGTCGGGTCTGACCCAATCTCTCTTCAACAAATCCCCCAATTTCTCATCCCTGAATTCAGCATTTGTCGAGTCATCCAAATTTAGCTTATCGTTCTCAGGATTTATACCTAATTCGGATTCGTCTAGTTCCTCTTCCTCGTCGGAGCCTAGTCCTAGGTTCCTCAATCGAAGCACGATTCTATCAATCGCGGTGGTACCTACTCGAGCTGGTTCGGTTTTGGGTTCGGGCTTCCTGGAGCGCTGTTTAGGAGGAGGAGGTGGTGGTTTCGGAGGAGGCGAAGGCCATTTTTTGATCCAGGTGGAATTGTTTTCGGGATTTCTGGAGGGAGTTCTGGGTACATTGGTGGGACGGAGAGAAGAGAAAGGTTTGAAGAATTGGAGAGGAGAGTGCGGAGGATTCCGACGGGATAACGGGAACGTGGAAAGGAGGTGCGGCGGCAGTTCGGTTAATTTTGCCGCCATTGTTGGCTGTGGAGCTTTCACTGATACTGACAGTGAGAAAGGGGGTTTGAAGATGATGATAAGATTTTCGGATAAACACAATATGAAAAACATAAAATGGATATTTATTACTTGGGCCGGCGCGTGCTACTTTTGAGTTTTGAAAGCCCAAACAATTCTTGTTCGTTCAAACATTACTTGTTAGTAAAAATAGGCTCTGATTTTGTTTACTTGTACGGGTGTGACAATCGAACAGCACCAGCCTTACAATTAGAAAGCAAAGGATCCCGACAATATAGAAACGCTTAATCCGACCGCGCCATCAGTTTTTCCACAAAAATAGGAAATCCATTCAATAAAGTATGATATTTAAATAAACAGTACGTAAATAACCAAAATAAGAAAAACAAAAAATGAATATGTGGTCGGAGTTTGTAGGTAGCAGTTGGGGTAGAGAGTTTGTGGCCGGCAGCGTTGGCGGCACCGCCGGTGTTATTACCGGCTATCCCCTCGACACATTCCGCATATGGCAGCAGCAGCAGCATTCAGGCGGATCAGGCGCCCTAGCTACATTGCGCCACGAGGGCCCATGCGCACTTTACCGGGGCATGTTCGCCCCCTTGGCCTCTATCGCTTTCCAGGTACGTAAAAATATTAACTTGGTAATTATATCGTTGAATAGAAGTCATAAGAAAAATTGATAATATAGTAAAATATTGTGTAACATAGCTCGATTTCACATTTAATTTTTTAAGTTTTATAAAACATCAAATTTCTCATATTTGACGATTTTTAATGAAATTTTGTATGTTAGTTGTATTCAAGAGCTACATAACTAATTATCATAGTGTTTTGTAACAACGCGTATTTCATATATTCAACCATATATATGCATGCAGAACGCCATCGTTTTCCAAAGCTACGCCACACTATCACGAGCGTTCGACACAAGCGACGACGACGGCCCGCCTTCGTACAAGGGAGTCGCGCTCGGAGGAATCGGCGCGGGAGTTTTACAAAGCGTCATCATCAGCCCAATCGAGCTAGTCAAAATCCGCTTGCAGCTACAAACAACAACAAAAGCACAATCCAATAAGCCCAACACAAATATTCATCACCAATCAGGTCCATTAGATGTCACGAGGAACGTACTAAGATCACAAGGCTGGCGAGGACTGTACCGTGGTCTCGGGGCCACCCTGCTCCGAGACTCCCCGTCTCACGGCGTCTACTTCTGGACATACGAGTTCACGCGAGAACAACTGCAGCCGGGGTGCAGGAAAAACAGCCAGGAGTGCGGTCTGAGGACCATGCTCGTTGCGGGGGGTTTCGCGGGGGTTACTAGTTGGATTAGCTGCTATCCCTTTGATGTGCTTAAGACGAAGATTCAAGCCAAGTCGAGGTATACGGAGATTTGCGATTGTTTTCGGACGTGCGTTAAGCAGGAGGGGTATTGCGTGCTGTGGAGAGGTCTAGGGACGACGCTTGCTAGGGCATTTGTCGTCAATGGGGTTGTGTTCGTCGCGTACGAGACGGCTTTGGGCTTCATATGTCAGAGCTGTGATCACACACATGAGATTAGATCATAGAAGAACAAAATCAAAGTAAATGCATTTTATGTTTTGTAGGAATTTTATCACATAATGCAAATAATATTTTACTCCCTTTTTTTGGAAAGGGAGTTTAAAAAAAATGTTATTTTTTTATTTTTTTAATTGAAAAGTAAAAGTTAAAATATATTTTAAAAAGTGAAAAGTAGAGTAAGTACGAGTAAAGTTTAAAAAGTAGATAAATTTTTTTTTTTTTTTGGTGTGTCAACTGTCAATTATTATTGGACACCCCAAAAATTAAAATATGACAACTATCTTTGAATCGAGGGATTATATATTTATCATATTTTGGATACATAATGAATTCATATATCAATCTAATACGAAATTCTGGGCTGAACGGAGTCGGTCCAAAAAAAAAAAATATAACCTTAAGGTCAAATATTTTCAGCACGAAAAAATGGCTCAAACAGAGAAAGTTCGACAAATCGAGTGGTCAAGCTAGCTCGATAAATAGTGAACTAGTCTGACAAACCAAGATGAATATTTAAAATTTTAAGAAATTTGAATATTATAATTATTATTAAATATTCCAGTTTCGAACCAACTCGAATCGAATAGCTCCACAACTTGGATGCATCGGATGGACCGAAACGAGTCGGGGTACATCCCTACCGGTTTTTTCTATGCTACCCTGATAGGGGTAGTACCCAATCCATATAAATTTTAACACGTGGTAACTATAAAAAACTTAACTAATAAAAAAAGTAAAAAAATAAATATAAATACACATGTAAATGTGTGTATGGAAATAGGTTAGTACCCTTATGCTAGCACAGAACTAACCCATCCCTACCACAAGACAAATGTTTGTTGGTTTTGGGGGTAAATTTGTAATTAACCCAGTAGTAAGTAGGAAATTGTGAACAGATTTGATCCATCATCTTCGGTCCAAATTTAACCAACCAAAATAAGCAGGCCCATCGAGAGCCCAATACCTATCGAAACCCAACCCTAAAACCCTTCACATTTTCCCCTTTCATTTCTGTGAGTGTCTTCGTATAAAACGCCTCCCACTGCGCCGATCTCATCTTCCAACCTTAGAGAGCATAGCGGAGTGGAGCTAGGGTTTCTGCAACTGCACAGCAATGGTAAGCTCAATTTATCTATTCTTCTAAGTACGACCACTGTTGCGCATCTGTGTGATATTCGGACCGATCATCGTACGGTGTGAATGAATTTAGTTTTCGCATTTTGTCATTGTAAATATATAGACGAAGGGAACGGGAAGCTTTGGTAAGAGGAGGAACAAGACCCACACACTGTGTGTGAGGTGCGGCCGCCGCAGTTTCCACCTTCAGAAGAGCCGCTGCTCGGCCTGTGCTTACCCTGCTGCTCGCAAGAGGACATGTATGTCATTTTCGGTTTTTGATATATATATATATATTTTTTCAATTAATTCACGTTTCATGAATATATGTGATTTGTTGAATTATAAATTTTCCTGATTTTAGCTGATCTGTTGAAACTTGTCATATTTGTGTGTGATTGTATATGCTGATTATTTTTGTGCAGGCTTGTTTATTAGTTGATTCATAATTATTACTGCATTATATTTGCCACATCATATAAAATAACTTCTGAATTTAATATCAAAGTGTTTGCTAGGGGTCTAGGGTGTCAAATTTTGTTGTATAATATTTTTACTTTTCTTTGTTTTGCAATGCTCAATTCTAAAATCTTTTACTTGGATAGTTAATCTGTTGATGTGATTATTTCTTCAACTGCTGAAATGAGTGTTGTTCATCGCATTTTAGACAACTGGAGTGTGAAGGCTATTCGTAGAAAGACCACTGGTACTGGACGCATGAGGTATCTCCGCAATGTGCCCCGCAGATTCAAGACCAACTTCAGAGAAGGTGTGATATCTATTTTATAGTTTAATGTGAATTATAAGGTCTTTGATATTTGGTTGCCTGTGTATCTGCTTCTTTATACCTAATGTGTGGAATTTGAATAACGCTTTGTAGGTACCCAAGCTGCACCAAGGAAGAAGGCAACAGCTGCTTCTGCTTAAGTTCTGCTTAAGTTCTTATTTGTAGGGCGCTGATGGTTTTACTGTTTGTTGGTAATTTTAAAGAACTAGGGAGCAAGAGTGTGTGAACTATTTTGAATTGAATTTTTCCCTATTGGATTCCAAGTTTTGTTTCTAATTGTTTTTTCTTGACTTTTGTTTTTATTTTAATACTATGTCTGAAATGCCTATCTTAGCTCTGATTCCTTTATATTGGAGTACATCTTACATTTAATAGAATTTACAGTTACATTTCTGTTGCAAGCAACTAGATAGGAATTTTATGTTAAATTTTTTGATCCAAATTTTCCAATTACATTCTTAATCAATTGAAATGAATAGAAAAATTAACAGTAATGCCAAAATTTTAGGGAATTTTAATGTATTTCCTTTAACTTCGTTTTTTGCCCTTTTTACATGCGAACTTTAATTACTACAACTTAATTAAAATTCAAAAGTTCTTATAGATCATATCATAATCTTCAAGAGTGCTTATAATCGTACTTTCTATGTATAGTGATTTTTTTCCTTTCTCTGTCCAACTTCAAATGTCGGACTTGAGCAACAAAAATGTGGTTCATCTGAAAGATAAAAAAAGAAAGTGGAGGATGGATTCCTCAACCCTATTAATCACAAAACCAAGCACACCTATGTACTTGAAAGTGACGACTGTACAATGCCCTATAAGGCAATTGATACTCCCAACATATTTCCAACAAGATCTCTAATACTTCTTTCCACCCTTAATTCAATTTGAGTTTGCCGAATTTTTCTTTGTCGTGGTCCAACTCTCTAAAAATGGAATCAAGCTCTGGAAATGCAGACAAGAGCACCAGCTGAAGAAGATCGAAGGCTAGCTGCTTCATGAAAACAGTTGACTGTACGAACATGCAGTAATTTCAGTTAAGATTCCAAAAAAATATACTACTCCATAACTTGTTAGAAAGATCACCAAAGTTTTGCCATATTTTATGTTCCACTGTATTCCACTGAATTGGATGGACAAGTGCTGTTGATTTTCTAGATGTAGTTACACTGTCAATCATCCAATGGATTGGAAGGAGAAGTAAAACAACAAATCTCAACTTTAATGTTTTGGCCAATTAATCAGAATCAGAATTAGAACTTAAAAGATAAGGAAAACATGAACTGCCACATCTCGATATACATAGATAATCTTATATTGATTTTCAAATGTATTGAACTACAGAGTTGACCTAGCAGACTACCAGTGAGTGAATATTTATGATCTGATATGACTAATTAGAAAAATTGTAGAAACAATAAAGTAAAAAGAAGATTTGTAAGTTATGGTTAAAAGGAAAACAAAAGGTTGAAAAGTTCAGAATAATTTGCTATAATATGTCAAACCAAAAGATTGAGAATAAAGATCACTTCATCTTTTCACTTTACTCTAAATAAGAAGAATGCACAAGAGTTGTCACTCAAATCGAAATTTCTTGCACATTATTATTCATTTACAGACTATGCTTCATCAGGGGTTCTGAAGCTGAAATGTTTCTTTGAGACTCCTTTGGAGATACTGAATCATTTATTAACTCTTACACACTAGTTATTCTATAAACTACTCATCGCTACTATCTATATAGACAGAAAATTAATCCACATTAGCACAGTTAAACACATCACAAGTGCTTACATACTGTGGTTTCATTGTTTGAAATTCATATTAATTCTAAATTTGGCTATATGCTTATATTAAATGTCTAATAAAGATTAAAAAAAATCGTATTTGAGTAACTTTAATAAGTTCAAATTGTTATTCCCTCTTTAAAAGCAGACAATATTCTATCGACACATTTGGATAAGCACAATATACACGTAGTCAAGTGTGTTTAGTGTTTCTGTATTTCCTATATGTTAATACTCCGAAAAAGTTTAATTTTCACCTTGAAAGATATGAGAGAAGCATGGACTACAAGAAATGATGCAGTTGACACGTGCACATCAGTCATGTCACTTTCAATAAAGGATTATAAGACGATAATAAGAACGCAGATTACCTGAATGAAATAGTAGACATCCTTTGCACATTTTTCATACTCCTTACGTCCAACAAGCCCTACAATAGCAGCTGGTGCCTTATCTGCAATGAATTTCTTCAAGGTCATTAAAATTTAAAAATCTATAGAGGTAGAGGATTATGTCCCCCCATAAAATGGAACAGCTATATTGAGATTATGGTTGGGTGAACGAAAAAATTATATTTACCAATCATCAGTTCATATACTAATTTGGCTCGCCTTTCAGCTTCCTTTTTCTGCATCTCCTCCAGCTTCAAGGGATCTTCAATTTTAGGTGAAGAAGAATATGGAGTGGAAGGTTGGTCCTCAGAAGAATTGTGAGTCGGGCTTTCAGGTGGAGGTTGTTGCCGCCTTGGGTGCTTTGTGATGAATATTCCATCAGGCCATAGTATCTAATTATCAATTAATGAATGATATTAGCAGAGTCCCTCTGAAACATGTGCACATTTTGGCAATCCAATACTCGAGATTCTTAAGTAGCTAGGTTTTGATTCGCAAGTTGATAAGGTCTGAAGAAAAGGACTAATCCACATTACAACTTAATAATCCCTCAGGTTAAATTGCAAATACCCCTTGACATTGTCTCCATTTTATAAATTGCAACCTCACGTGGGGAGTAAGATTTATTAGGAAAATGCATCTCTCAGGGGGGCAGGTAACCCTTTAAGGTGATATTTTGTAATTTTGAAAGTTAAAAGTAGTTTTATCATAGTAGAGGTTGTTTGAGTGAGCTTATAAGGTCTTTAAAAACAATTTAATAGATGTTTGGGAACTTATAAGCTCTCCAAACTTATTTGGTAACTTCTTTGTCTCAAACAAAGTTGTTAGGAGCTTATGGGACTTTTTTTAAGAAAAAATAGGTCTTTCATATTATTTTATTAAAATAAGTATAACTTTTTTAAAATACTTATTTTTAGGAACTTTCTTTGACATTAACATTTAATTCGAAAATACAATTACTAACATATAATACGATCTTTCATACTATTATATAATACAAACAATTCAACATCTTATTGTACTTGATAGCTTATAAGCTCTAAGAAACAGCTAGTATGCTCTTTAAGAAAAGCTCAGCCAAACACCCGCTTAAATAAACTAAACCTCAAGGGTAGCTTTTTTCAATACTCCTAATCTCTAAACAAAAAGACAAGTCAATGGGAAATATGAAAATTAGATAAATTCAAAAGACGAGAAATCCAATTACCTGCTCCACCCGCCCGATGCCAGAGGCTACCACTGATTCCTTACGAAGAAACTGGATTTTCGCAATCAACCAATCATCAAATGCATCACCCATTCCCAATTGTAAGACTTGTTTGGCCACCCAGAAAGCTTTTCTTCTGCAAAGCAGTCCAAATGCGCATGATCCAAGAGAGACAGTTAAAGGCAAGACTATGCAAATCTATCTAAACTTGTTTAAAAATTGTACCCAATAAATACCTGATCCATCCACCATCTTTAAGCTGTAAAATGACATCAACCAAATCCAATAAGGGAACACTTAGATTTGGTGGCACCCACTGGAGAAAAATAATAATCAGAAAACACAACGAGATAGTTAACAAGCACAAAAACACTGATGATGTAAAAAATATCAACATCAGAAGAAATATATATGGTTTAAACTTAAAACATCAAGAACTAAGCATAACATGAAAGCATCAAGAAGATTTGTTTTGAGATCTAAAAACAAAGACCAACCAAAGAGATTTGGAACTAACCTCACTCGGAAGTGGATCAGATGCATTATCAGCTGCAATAGGGTTTGATTGTTTTTGGTCTCTATTTTCGGTCCTTTCCAAGTTTCTGGATGCTTCGATGTTCTCTTGCTTTGTGTTCTCTGAGCTACTAATCGAGTTCTCAGAAGATTTCTTAAATCCTCTTTCAGGTTGTTTTGATGAAGAAATAGATTGAACTTTTCCTTTCAACCCTGTGGAATCAGAAGCATGGTCACCCTTGATTCGTGATGCAAAATCTTGGTTTCTGTTGTTGAAATTTTTTCTCTTTGAGGATAACGGGTCATATATTGGCCCCACATTATCCCGGTATTCCTTGCTCTTTTCACGCAGTGTTTCATTGAGGTCAACTGAAAGAGGAAACAGTTGGATACTGTGAAAAATGTACAGCAAGAAACCTGGTAGATACCTGTTTTCTAGAGATCTTACCTGGAAGGGTATCGATTATGGACAATGAATCAGAAAATATATACATCTGCACTTTGGGATATAAAGAATTAGTAGTCAAGGAAGAACAAAAAATCGGTATAAAAGCATCTGACATGCTAGAAATGTAAATTAAATATGTCAAACCTGAGAATCGACGCTAAGGAAATCCCAAACTTCAATGGAGCCGGAAATAGTTGGAAGCTGTAGAAGCTTCTGCAAAACAGTGAAAATAAAAAAGGTTTATAGGTCCCACATTCAAGAGATCACAATTCTACGCATGTAAGAAGAGTGACATATGTAAAAACGTAAAATGGTGAACGCAAAAGATAAGGAGAAAAGATGTCAATATCGAGTTTTAAAGTATGACCTTCAAATAGTGGTCAAGTAATTTACAACGCTCTTGAATGATGAATACATCTAGACCAGTTGACAGGAAATGCTTTGGTGGCAAATGGAGATTATATTCAGGGAACTCTTTAAGACGCCTATGTAACTCCTCAAAGTGTTGGTATCTGTCAGCATGAGAAACAAGATTAGATAATGAATTAGCATTCACAATGGTACTATTCATTTTCTATATGGCATTCCATCTATTTATGACCAAGCTGTCTTATTTCTTGGAACAGTGTGTGTTTCTACCAAAAATGCATAACCAATGCAATTTGTCTATCTATTTTTTAGTGGATTTTCTTAAAAAAAACCAATTGCTTATTTTGACGAGGACATTGATCCTACAATCACAGTCAGTCTCGGCATTATTAATCCAATATTAGAAGAAATAGCCATAGAAAAAAGTATCTTAGCAGGAAAATAGATAATAAAAATAAAAAAAAACTACAGTATCTTGGCACCTTCTTTTAATAGACCAGCTGTGACCATTTACATCTGTAACAGATATACAATATACAGCAAATGTTTTGGATCCACTCTTCACAATATTGGCTCCCGATACCTACAAAATAAATTAATCATCATTCTTCAAATTGCAAGCATAAACATGCCACCAATCGGAGTCCCACTAACAAATATTTAAAGTGAAACTGGACTACCTCACATCTTAATTTAAAATATGAATCAGAAATTATTGAGTGTTTTGCCGAAGTAGCAGCCAGACTTTGACTTTCAGGTAAAGAAGACAGGGACACAGATGATGAAGTTGTGGCCCCACTACAGATTCTACCTAACAGCTCTGAATCAGAGTCCTCACTTGAGTCTCCATGTCTGTCGGTCACTTTGGAGGAATTCAATGCATCCTGCCCATCTCCAAGTAAAAAGCTTGTCCTTTCAACCTCTTCCCAAAAATGTCCATTCTGATTGCTAGATCTAGATCTTTTCTTTGCCGAACGACGTTTCCCTTTGATGGTCTTTCTGCTCTTATGTCTTTCGATGGATTCAAGGGGATGATGAATTCGGCTGAAGTTTCTTTTATTCTTACCATCCCAAACTTTAACACCAGGTGAATCAAGACCCATAACGCTGGTGGTGTCATCATCCTCAGTATCACTACTGCTCCAGGATTCAGCCTCATCAGAAGAGGAGCCTTGTAGATCGTCATTTTTGTACAAGGGAATAGAACTTCCATTAGAGAGGCCTCCCTCCAAATTACTGCCCATAGTGTCCCACCCCTTTTTCTTCTGCTCAGATAGAACCTTTGACCGCTGCATTGAATTAGTTACCCCCACCAAAGAATTCCGTTGAACAGGGTTAGCCAACTGATTTGTGTCCTCCTTACTTTTGTAGTCTCTTCCTTTCGTCCACATATTGTCAAAATTCTCAGGATTCAAGACCTCAGTCTTTCTGCGAGAAAATTCATCTGCTGCATTACCCCATTCTCCTCCAGAGGGATGTCGTTGAACACCAGTTCCCTCACCAGTATGGGCATCTGGTAAAGCACTCCAGGAACGGGTGGACCGTGTATCCATGGAAAGCAAAGGATCCTTAATCAGATCTGACACGAGATTCTGGGCAGCTTTCTTATTCTTATCATCTTTCTTCAACTGTACCAGTTCAACACCCTTACTAGAAGGATCTGGTGACTGTGAAGCATGATCAGATTGAATCCTCAAAGACGCGTTTATTCTAGACTGTGATGGTGTGCTTGTCGCCTTACTTCCTTTATCATTTTTTCTAGCAGATATAATTACAGCTTCTATTCTCTCATTTATAAACCTGACACCAAATTTGGTCGTGCATAAAGAACACAGTGAATGTATATTAGGAAATCAACAATGGCTTACGTACTTACCTTTGGTTAGCAAGATTCAGCACCGGTCTCATTACAACACAAGCAAGGAGTTCCCTGATAATGTAGTGGAATACAGAGCACTGCAGATCCTCTGCCTTAAATGTCAGTAAAATGAGGCCATTCATAACATGCTGGAGAACCTGCCATAATCCAGAATTGATGAAAAAACAAAAACTTTCAATTAAGAGAAACCATGTGTTATTTTTTTTTTCATTTTGATATATTAGAATAATAAGGAAAGAAAACCCAAAAGAGTTCCGACCTTATGCTCAGATTCAGCAGAAAATAAAATTGGATGCAATTTGTTCTCTGATGCCAAAATGGATTTTAATTCGTTGTCTCGCTCTTCAAAAGTCAAAAATCCTTGTTGATTCTTCTCAATCTTTGTCTTACTTTCCCGAAAAAGCTCCAGTCGACGACTGACTATATTTATGACATCCCTGCATGACACAAAGTAAATACTCCTTTAAATCTGCCATTCAGATCCTGCCTTGATCAAGAAATTGTTAAGTGCAGTATCTGGAGACAGAACCTTGATAAAAGATCTATCACATTAATATTTCTCATGCGACTTGAAAATTCTCCCATCACACCATTCATGACCAGTACTATCTCTTCCGGACCTTGTATATCAGGAGTTATGCGTGAGTACCACAGATCTGTCACCCACTCCGAGACAATGTGTCTGTTGAATTGGTCAATTGCATCCTCTACAACAGGAGAATTTACCTTACGTTTCCAATCAGACCTCTCATCCGGAAGTTTAAGGCCCTCAAACGGTTTTGCTTCGGAGCTGTTCGTAAGTGTTTGCCTGCCTTTGTAACTTGCAGCTTTCCTCCGCGTCTCGAAATCCAGAGACAGGTAGCGTAGTATGACAATTAAAATTAGAGCAGGCAGCAAGTTAACAAGAACTGATGCACTTGTCACTGAAAGAAGGAAACATTGAAAACCAAAAATGAATCAAAACAAACACAAAAAAAACTCTCAAACCATTAAAATAATTGATGTCTAGCCCAATCACAGGGACATTAACAAGCTAAGTGATGCCCTAATTCTACAACAAAATTAGCAAAAAAATCAGAACAAATAGATGAAAGAAGCAATCACTTACACGACATGAGGTAGGACAATCCAACAACGCACACGACCAGAAGAACAATTCGTTTCTTAGCTTCATCCACTAGGTCTCGGACGCTCACCGTTTGCCTCTCGCCGCTGCTCATTTTTTTTTCAGGCCTCCGGTAGTTCAGAGTCGCCTTCTCGCACCAACTCAAACACCCATCCGAAATCGAGAAAAACGAATTTTCAAACTCCTGCAGTCAAATCGTCCATAAACCACATTCCTCCCTTGCGTGATCAATCCAAAAATAAAATAAAATTGATCGATCGGAACGAATGAGTCTATGCGAACGCGGAGCTCCGATTACAGCGATTCCCAACTCAAAATACCATTAGGTTTTTTCGGTGAACATTCAACTGTGAAAATATGCTGCAATTCTCTTTCTCTCTCTAGCTTTCTCGCTCTAAAAAAATCCAGTAAAAAATGGAGAGCTTTCAAATCTCAAATTGAAATCACCCCTCCCTCGAGGTTTGGTTTAGGAGTTTAATTAGCGCTAATTAATTACTGTAACATTTTTCTGAGCTCAAACGTGATGGATGGATTCTTTTAAGAAACTGACCAGATTCTCTCTAATTTAATTCAAGAAAAGCCACGTGTCGGTGGCAATTTGGTAATTTCACCCTGCTGTTGAACTTCATTGACCGTGGGCGGTTTGGGTGATATTGATGGGAACCCCGGTCGATCAGGGCCCAACCAAAATACCATCAATCCAAGTTTGTTTAGCTCTTGTTTAGCAGTAAAACAAATCTACTTCAAAATTTGGCCTACAATTAGCTTCTTGAAACTATTAATCGATTTGGAATCGATAATTTCATTGTTGATTTCTTAATTTCATTTAACAATTCATCCCCACTAAATTAAGAGTTTTTATAGTTATTCATGATTTTGTTGATTTTGTTTTGAATTTTATTGATAGTTTTTAGTCACTTTACACGAATTTTGATATTTTGTAGTTGATTTCGAAAAAATCTATCAAAAAATGAAACAAAAATATTTTGAAAAATAGAATAAGGGTTCGAAAAAAATCGATACTGGTTGGCCGAACATTGAACATCATTTCGACCACCAATAGTCTAACAAAGCTCATAATTTTTTGCACCTATTGGCGAATTACCTTTTGTATTTGAGTTAAGTGATTATATTCGACAACCCATAGGCGAACACAAATATACAATTCGTTCACTATCCATTGAAAATATGTATTGCGTTCGACCATAAGTGGTCGAAAGTAGTAATGCGTAATTTTATGTACACATAAGCGAATTTCGCGAAAAAAAAGTAGAAAAAATTATTCAAAAAAATATAGTTTGCCAATTTAGCTATATATATTTCGAAAGAACAACTACAAAATAACTAATTATGTTATTCATAATTATTTTCAACGATTTTTTTCTTTTTTTCTATAAATTTTATTTTTTCAAGTTTTCATGAATATTAGCTTAGGGTTTTAGAGTTTTAATATTATTATTGAGGAGTGGTGGATTTCGTGATAAATTGTATGTAAGTGTATTTTAGATATTTTATATAGATTTATAAACTTAAATTGTATGTAAAGCCATTTGAGAATTGGGTCAACAACAAGTCTATTGGGGTTATGATTTATAAACTTATGGGTACGGTAACGGAGAAACAAAAGGCCACCAGCTAAAACAACACGTAAAGCCGAAAGCACACAAAATTTCTAAATTAATCCTCCAATTTTAGAAATCGGAAGTAACTATACAAAGACCGGAATTAAGCTTTATCAGTCTCGGAGTACTCCTTTAGAACACAACACAGCACACATAGTAGAGTTAGGTTAAAATTTAACTTCTCCTTCTCTCTCCCAAGCAAATTGTACCTCTGTTTCGAGGAACATCAGGTAGCAAATTGTACCTCTGTTTCGAGGAACACCAAGTTCTTCCCAAGCCCCCTAACAAGGGTTTCCAACTCCTGACAAAGCATCTCTACAAAGTTTTTTAGTTGTGCCGAACCATGATCGATCGATGCTCATAGTATAGCAACCTTTGAATTAATACCTTTAATGTAGATTTCACCAATGAGTGGACTGCGTAGAGAAGTGGTGTTTTTCGAAAGAACACTTAGCAATGGGTAAGCAAATTTGTCTAATGAATTGCTGCAATCAAATGAGCAAGATAGAAACTGTCAATAAGAAAGAAATGCACACACGTATATATTCATGCAAGAGTTTCAGTGTCATATTTTTTTCAACATGCACATGAGTCACTGGTCAAGATACATAACCTATTGCTAGAAACATTAAATTATTATTGTTGAAGTTATTAAACTTGATTTAATAAAATAAATAAATAATATAAAACTTAAGTATAGTGACGTTTCTAATGTCATTAGTGAAAAGGAGTTTTAAGTAGAGAATGCTTAAGTTTCATAGAATTTAAGTTAGGAGTTTAAGAGAGTTTATTTAATGTTAGAAGATAATGTTAGTATAAATAGTCGTCAAATGTTGAGAAGAAAATCATCTCATTGTAAACCTTCTCCATTCAATAAGAGAGTAATATTTAATAAAGTACTTCCTCTCCTCCCCTCTTTATTTGCCAACAAAGTGGTATCAGAGCAAATGGCAACAAAATCCCTTTCTTTCCAATATCCCCACCTTTCAAAACTCAACTATGAAAATTGGTCGCTTAGAATGAAAGCGATGCTTGGATCCCAAGGATTATGGGATATAGTTGAAGATGGTTTTGTAGAGCCTCAAGATGTGACGACTCTATCGCAAACCCAAAAGGAGAACTTGGAGAAAGAAAGAAAGAGAGATCAACTTGCCCTTACCATGATTCATCAAGGTTTGGATGAAGACATGTTCGAGAAAATAGCCAATGAATCAATATCGAAGAACGCGTGGGAGACGCTTCGCAACTCCGTTGTAGGAGTCGATAAGGTGAAAAAGATTCGTCTTCAAACTCTAAGGGGTGAGTTTGAATTGATCTCGATGAAGGAGAATGAGTCGATATCCGACTACTTCACGAGAATTCTGGCTATTGTCAATCAAATGAAGAGACTTGGAGAAGCGCTCACAGATGTCAGAGTAGTAGAGAAAATACTACGATCTTTGTCTTCAAAATTCAACCATGTGGTAGTTGCAATTTTGGAGTCAAAAGATTTGGAGATAATGACCATTGATGAACTAAACGGGTCATTACGTGCTTATGAAGAAATGATGAATCGAGGCGAGCAAGCCAAAGAGAAATCAGAAAATCTCTTACAAGCAAAGACGACCTCGCGAGGAGGAACTTCGTATCGAGGTCGTGGCCGCGGTCGAGCAGGAGGCCGAGGACGTGGTCAAGGACGAGCAAATTCTCAAGGGAGTGACGAGCAGTCATCTCAAAATAGTCATGAAAATTCGAACAATTCAAGGGGTCAAGGAAGAGGACGAGGACGAGGAAGAGGTAACCATTCCGGTTACAATGAGAAAAAGGATAAGTCGCATATTGAATGCTACCGCTGTCACAAGTACGGGCACTATGCTTCTGAGTGTTATTCCAAAGTGGAAGGCGAAGAGGCAAACTTAGCCGAGAACAAGGAAGCTGATGGTGAACAATCCTTGTTGCTCGCACTGAAAGAAAATTCCACCGATCGAGCGAACACCTGGTATCTCGACAATGGAGCCAGCAACCACATGACGGGAGACAAAAGCAAATTTGTAAAGCTTGATCCTAGCAAGAAAGGGCTTATAAGCTTTGGTGATGATACGAAGATCTCAATCGAAGGCAAAGGTTCGATTCTTCTCGAAACAAAAACTGGCGGACACAAGATTCTTAGTGACGTCTACTACGTTCCGAAATTGACGAGCAATATCTTGAGTATTGGTCAACTTTTGGAAAGGAACTATAAAGTTCACATGGAAGGTCGTACACTTTGGCTTCGCGATCAAGATGAAAACCTCGTTGCAAAGGTCGATATGACAAAGAACAGAATGTTCTTGTTGGATTTGAAGAATTGTGCACCCATGTGCTTGAAGACTTGCAGTCTGGATCCATCATGGATTTGGCACATGAGATTTGGCCATTTACATTTTGGAGGACTAAAAGCTTTGGAAAATCACAAGATGGTGATAGGAGTTCCAAAGATTGATCAACCTGATCAATTGTGTGAAGCGTGCTTGCTCGGCAAGTATCCAAGAAAGAGCTTTCCTAAGCAATCCACTTCGAGAGCGACAAAGCCGCTCCAACTTGTCTATGCGGATGTTTGTGGACCGATCAACCCTCAATCATTCGGTAAAAGTTCTTACTTCGTGCTATTTATTGACGATTATAGCCGAAAGACGTGGATTTCTCTCTTGAAGCAAAAGTCGGAAGCTTTTGATGCATTCAAGAAGTTTAAAGCTCTAGTTGAAAAACAAAGCGGATATGAGATCCAAGCTTTGAGGACAGATAGAGGAGGTGAATTCACTTCGAATGAATTCAACAAATTTTGTGCAGAACATGGAGTTCGTCGACTTTTAACGGCTCCGAGGTCGCCTCAACAAAATGGCGTCGTCGAAAGGAAGAATAGAACAATTCTCAATACGGCGAGGAGTATGTTGAAGGCTAAAAACATGCCAAGGGAATTCTGGGCAGAAGCTGTAGCGTGTGCGGTGTACCTATCAAACAGGAGTCCGACCAAAAGTCTGGAAAAGAAAACACCACAAGAAGCGTGGTGTGGAAAGAAACCGAATGTATCACATCTTCGTGTGTTTGGCTCTATCGCATATGCTCATGTTCACGAGCAAGATAGAATCAAGCTTGACGATCGCAGTAAGAAGCTCGTGTTCATCGGGTACGATGAAAACACTAAAGGGTACAAGTTGTACAATCCGAGTACCGGAAGACTTGTAGTGAGCAGAGATGTCGAGTTCGATGAAGCAGCTTCATGGGATTGGAGCTCGCTGGAGGAAAGAGAATCATATGATTTTATTCCTTATTTTTATGAAGAAGAAGAAGAAGCGATGCCCGAAGAACCTCCTTCTCCGGTCACACCGAGGTCACCGGACTCACCAGGAGAAAAGACGCCTAAATATCGAAGTCTCGAGGATATCTACAATCAGACCCATGAAATCGAAGATTTTAGTCTGTTTTGTCTCCTCGCAGATGCTGAACCAGCGAGCTATGAAGAAGCAAGCGAAGATGAAAAATGGAGGAAAGCCATGGACGATGAAATTCGGTCCATCGTGAAGAATGATACTTGGGAGTTGACATCTCGTCCAGAGCACCAAAAGACCATTGGAGTCAAATGGGTGTTCAAAGTGAAAAGAAATGCTAATGGCGAGGTTGAAAGATATAAAGCTCGGCTTGTTGCTAAAGGCTACAAACAAAAAGAAGGAATTGACTATGATGAGGTTTTCGCCCCAGTAGCTCGCATGGAGACAATTCGCCTGTTGATTTCACTAGCCGCTCAAAATCAATGGATGGTGCATCAATTAGACGTCAAGTCCGCATTTCTAAACGGAAATCTAAACGAGACTTTCTACATTGATCAACCGCTCGGCTATGAAATAAAAGGTCATGAAGATAAAGTCTTGAAGCTGAAAAAGGCGTTGTACGGGCTCAAACAAGCCCCACGGGCATGGAATGACCGACTGGATAAATATTTGCAAGGAAATGGATTCTCAAGATGCATCCACGAGTATGCTCTCTACGTGAAGAAAGAAGGTAGAGACTTGTTATATGTTTGTGTGTATGTGGATGATCTCATTTTCACAGGGAGCAACGTGAAAATGTATGAAGAATTCAAATCGGCGATGGCTCGAGAATTCGAGATGAGCGACATGGGACAGATGTCGTATTACTTGGGCATCCAAGTAAATCAATCAGAAGACGGGATATTTATCTCACAGGAAAGATATGCAAAAGAAGTCCTCAAGAAGTTTAAAATGTTCCATTGCAATTCAGTGAATACTCCTATGCAATTTGGAACACAACTGAGGAAAGAGGAAGGAACGATCGACCCAAGTACGTTCCGAAGTCTTATCGGGAGCTTGAGGTACTTAACTTGCACACGACCTGACATTTTATATGCAGTCGGTGTTGTAAGTCGATTTATGGAGAATCCAGCCGAGGCACACATGTTAGCTGCAAAGAGGATACTTCGCTATATCAAAGGCACACTTGATTATGGTATTTTCTACAGCTCTTCGAGCAACTACACGTTGTCTGGATATTGTGATAGTGATTATGCAGGAGATCTTGATGATCGGAAAAGCACGACTGGATTTATGTTCTTTATGGGAGAACATGCAATAGCTTGGAGTTCAAAAAAGCAAGCTATTGTAACACTTTCGAGTTGTGAATCGGAGTATGTGGCGGCAACTTCTTGTGCTTGTCATGCAATTTGGTTGAGAAAGTTGTTGAAAGAACTTCACTTGGAGCAAGGAGATGCAACAAAAGTCATGATCGACAACAAGTCAGCTCAGAGTTTGGCTAAAAATCCTGTCTTTCATGAAAGAAGTAAGCATATTGATACAAGATATCATTTCATTCGAGAATGCGTTGCAAAGAAACAAGTAGAGCTGGAGTACGTGAAGTCTATGGATCAAGTTGCAGATATATTCACAAAGCCACTCAAGTTCGATGATTTCAAGAAATTAAGGTTCATGCTCGGAGTTCGGAAGAATCAAGTTTAAGGGGGAGTGTTGAAGTTATTAAACTTGATTTAATAAAATAAATAAATAATATAAAACTTAAGTATAGTGACGTTTCTAATGTCATTAGTGAAAAGGAGTTTTAAGTAGAGAATGCTTAAGTTTCATAGAATTTAAGTTAGGAGTTTAAGAGAGTTTATTTAATGTTAGAAGATAATGTTAGTATAAATAGTCGTCAAATGTTGAGAAGAAAATCATCTCATTGTAAACCTTCTCCATTCAATAAGAGAGTAATATTTAATAAAGTACTTCCTCTCCTCCCCTCTTTATTTGCCAACAATTATTATTCCCCAAGCCTGAACAACAATATGAGCTTCATATTCTATATAATTCCTCTATAACTTGATCGAAATCTCTTCTCAGAGCAGCACGCCAAAGGTATATACTCTTCATGGGGGTCTCAGCGCCAGTGGCGGAGCCAGTACTAGACGAGGGTAGGCCTTGGCCCACACTGAGAAAAAAATATTATATATATATATATATATATATATATATATATATATATATAATTTTATATTTGTATAATTGCGTAAAGTAATTGTAGCGTAAAGTAATTGTTTGGTTGATCTTTTCACTAATTTTATTTTATTGTTTTATTTATGGTATTTACCTTTTAAATATTTATACACATAATTATTTGTAAATATTTATTTATAGGTGTACAATATTCTTTTAAGAGACTATAAAAAAAGGAAAATAGGTAAATTTTTAGATAGAGAGTATATTTTTATAAGTTAGAACTAAAAATGACTTAATTAAATTTAATAAATTTAAACAATAGAATTGAATGAATCGAATTGATCTAAACTAAATTAATTTTATTTATTTTATTTTATTTTTAATTTATTTTGAAATAAACGTAATCCATTTGAATGAGTATGACCTAAACTATTTTAGTTACTATACTACTTTTATAAAAAAAAATGAAAACAAAAATTCGAATAAATTAATCGAAACAAATACTAAACGAACCGAGCCTAAAGTCATCATCGTTTCGACATTTTTTAAGTCTAAATTTATCACCTTTTCGGGCCTAAATTTATTAACTTTTCGATTTTTTTCTAAAAAAAAACTAAGTATAAGATTTTGGCCCACACTCATTGCAAAAGCTGGCTCCGCCCCTCAGCGCCACTTATTATTTGAACCGAACTTGATTTATTGTGTTGATCTTTTTGCTCGCAACTAATCTGGGGTGAGTATAATTTAATTATGTATATCCTTGAAACCGGACAACCCATTTAACAGTTGACACAATTTATATGTCTCGGAAGATCTATCCTCATTTGTGAAACATGCATTTACGGAATTGCCCGGAATTGTCCTTATCGATCAAATAAAATCGACTTAAAATCATACATACGCTTTTTAAAAGCAAATGCGATTTTGGTCAATTTATCAAACAAAACTTATTACTTCATAATTTTTTAAAAATAAATATACATTGTTATCTTCGAACTAAATGACAACTTAAAAATGCATTTTAGTATACAATGCACCTCTTTTACAATTGTTCATACAAGACCATTTTTGTAATGACTTCTCGTTCAATCCAAAATATTAAATCTTACACCCAATCCTTCGTGCAAATGATAATTTCTAGCATACTATAGTATATTTGCATATTGTTTCAATATAAAGAAGTTTAGACATTTTATAGACGTTTAAAATGAATTACTTGTAAAATTTATCTATTCATCATTAATATATATTTTTAGTGAAAAACAACAAAATTAATTTAAATCATCATCTAATTCTTGTTGCAACAAATTTGTGTGTAATTTCTTTGTCTTAAATTATTCACATTTTTAAAATTTATTGAATTAATCAAACTGTGAATCAGTTGTATGTTTTGGGATTTATAATTTTTTTAAAAGATTGATTATCTAAGAATTTGGCCATTTTATGTCAACTCCTAATTGATGAGAGAAAATTTTTAAATTTTAATTTGTGTGATTAATGAGATTTCATACTCCCTCTTTCCCTCAAAACAATGCATACTTTCCTTTTTAGTTCATCCCTTAAAACAGTGCACATTCCATAAATGGAATGTCTTTTCACAATTTTATCCTCCCAATACACATTTATTTACTCTTATACCACTACTTTTTCAACTACCTACTTTATTACTTACCCATCAATACCTATTATACCCTCACTTTATATTATTAAATACACAAAAAATCACTTTTTCTTAATCTACGTAAAAATTTCTCTATGCATTGTATAGAGGGATGGAGGGAGTACTTCATTAAAAAGAAGGTAATATTGTGTGTGGAAATTTGTAAATCATCACGATCTCGATGTTATTCGACTAACTTGATTTTATTAATTAACTAAACAAATATTTGATTTGCGTTGCCAAAATTTCAATTTCGATGAATTCTCATCTGTTGTTTTAAAAAGTGATTTTTTATTTTTAAAAAAATTGTAAACACATATACAGTATACTCCAATATTTCAAAATACTTTTTACAAGAAATCTATTTGGTTTATAATAATTTTATCAAAATTAAAAAATTCTATTGTTAAATAAAATAAATGAATTATCTATCATTTTTTTTTCAAATTTTGATTTTATAATTTATCAGTAGTTGTTAATTAATTATACCATACTTGGATAATCAAGATACTTAAAAATCCGATTACTTATTATGACATGCAATGACATCAATCATTCTACTATTTTAGATCACGTGTTTCCTAATTATCTCGTCTTATCCTTAATCGACATTCATCTTCCTTAAGTATCTCCCTGAAACGACGTCGCCTCGTTCTCCTTGAACTTATCACTCCGTCTACTCACGGTTACGCGTTCTCTCCACCGCGGCGTCTGTCACAATGCGTAAAGAAATCAAAGAAGGAAAAAGGATCAATTACTAGTACTGGTTCTGGAATCTGGACGCTAAAACCCGGTGATGTCCTCTCCATCGTCGACGACGGGTCCGCCGTCTCCTGTGGTTTTGTTGTTCCCGCCGCCCACTCCCTATACTGTCGCTGCGCCGGCGGAGACGGCCACGCCTCCGCCGAGACCGGGCAGCACCACGACACTTGTGGCGCTGGGAGTGGGGATAGGGATAGGCGGGGCTATTGTGCTGGTTTGCGTGGGTATTTTCGTCATTTGGTACAAGAGGACGAAGCAGAAGAGTCTCCCGATTGACGGTTTTGGTTTGGGCCCTAAAGGTACTGTTTTTTCTTATTTTTTTTTCATTTTAGCTGGGGAATGTTTTTTTTCGATTGCTCCGTTAATATTATGAGATCACGGATTTGGTGAGAAAGTACTGAATGTGCTGAAAATGAATTCGATAATTGTCAACGATGGCTTGATAAACGTTTAGCAATGTCGACAAGTCAACAATGTTGTGGGTGATAAGTGCAGCTTGTTAGAAGCCACGTCATCTAAAAGCTCGAACTGTTAAAAAAGTTTGGCAACTCGACATTTATATTAGTGGATCGAATATATATATTCTTCAATACAACTTGTGTTGTATTGTTGGTAACGACGATTATAGCAATGAGTTTATTTGCGTGTTCACCAGCGTTATCTTGCTTTCACTTAAGTTTATATGGTGAATAATTACAGAACATACATATTTTTAGGTTAAGCATAAATCACGAAAAAAAACTAGTGATATCTTTCGTGCGATTTTTAAACGAGAATCATATGCCAAGAGTGCATTTGTATTTTTGAAATATAGTTACCCTAGACATCTTTTTGTAGTTACTGTCTCTTTGTTTGTTTGTGTCAATTTTCCAAGTACATTTATTGGCTATTTTCATTTTGTAGGTGACCCTCTTATGGACCCACAACAGTCCACCTCACCATCAACTAGTAGTTCCACATGGCTTCCGAAGCCCACCTCTCCATCGGGCATTTCATCAAATTCTAACCCCGAGACTGGAGTGCCTTTCACAAAAACTACCTTCTCATACGAAGAACTTGCACTTGCAACAGACAATTTCTCAGGCGCCAACCTTCTGGGTCAAGGTGGCTTTGGATATGTTCATAAGGGAGTTCTTGATGGTGGAAAAGTGGTTGCGATTAAGCAATTGAAAGTCGGGAGTGGTCAAGGGGAGCGTGAATTTCAGGCGGAGGTTGATACTATAAGCCGTGTTAATCACAAACATCTAGTATCGCTTGTTGGGCATTGCATCTCGGGGATTCATAGATTGTTGATATATGAATATGTTCCTAACCGCACCTTGGAGTTTCACTTGCATGGTAAGCCCTGACTGGTTTTAATTTGATTACACACATTATAGTAGTCACAATAAGATATTTCAGCTACATTTGGATTGTATCACTGGAATTTCTACTAAGATTGTTAATAGAAAACTATTCAGAGCATATGATCTACCATTGAGCCACATAAAAAAGTATTATGAGTAGGTGGCATATCTCAAGTGAATTTGTACATACATTAAAAGTAATATGATACGAAGTAAGAATAGGTATCATATATCCAGTGAGTTTGTAATCTTTGTTTGGGAATTTAGTTACATGGCTAAATTGATGCACCCTTGTATTTCATTGTGATTTTTGCTTCGAGCGATATATAATGCATTTAAAATATTGTTCTTGTGTAGTTTCGTTTTTCTCGCAAAATCTACTTCTGCTTTGTGGTACCTAAAGCCAGCGATTTAAACTCGTGTCTTACCACAGTGACTAACAATGCAGGAAAGGGGGCACCTCCTGTAAACTGGGCTACTAGAATGAAAATTGCCATGGGCTCCGCAAAAGGATTGGCATATTTGCACGAGGACTGTGAGTCATGACATAGGCTTTGTTAGGAACCTTATGCCTGTGCCATTGTTCTTTAAAAGTACAATAACATTGAAATTCGATGACGTGTAGGTCAACCTAAAGTAATACACCGTGACATAAAGTCTGCTAACATTCTTCTGGATGAAAATTTTGAGGCAAAGGTGTGTATCAGTTTCTCTGAGTTGCAAATTCCGATGTTTTGTTTCCTTTTTCTTCATTCTCTAATCAGTGAGAAAATATTAATTCTGCCTGTTTCCTATCTGAGTTTATTATGCGAAAAAAAGTGATGCTGGCAAATGTTTTTAAATCTGTCACATGTTCACCAACATTTATCTAGTATGCAGCCTTTTATGCTCATTATTCATAACTGAATATTGTAATCCAGGTTGCGGATTTTGGGCTTGCTAGGCTTTATTCAGACACTGATACTCATGTATCAACTCGGGTAATGGGGACTTTTGGGTACGATACTGGAAATTTGATTTCTATTTCCCCTCACGCTGTTAAATTGTTTACTTTAACTGAGTATATATTGGCAAATGCAATTTTAAAAATCCGAATTTATTCTGTTCTGCCTCTCAGTTATTTAGCCCCAGAGTATGCTCTTACTGGAAAGCTGACGGATAAATCAGACGTTTTCTCATTTGGCGTTGTGCTATTAGAATTAATCACGGGACGCCGACCGATTGATAGATCACAAAACTACCTCGATGATAATATCATTGATTGGGTCAGAACACTTTGTCACTATTACCGTGGTATTTATAAACTGAGAAGACAAATATGACAAAAAGATGCGTATAAAATGTCTCCTGCCAAGGATGTTCTTTAACACTTTTTTGAGTTTGCATATCAAAATGCAAGAGAAGCTAGATTGAAAATCTTAGATGTGAATATGCAGTATTAATTATCATTCACCGTGTCAAGAAAATAACGAGATTAATTTGGGTTAGGCTTGGGACTACTACAGATGCTGTCTCAATAAAACCTTTCGAAAAATAAGAAACAAAAATTTGACTTTTTTGTTAATCCAAACTGTTACAGGCAAGGCCTCTGCTATCACTGGCTCTGGAAAGTAACAACTTTGATAGTGTGGCTGATCCAAAGTTGCAGAAGGATTATAACCCCACTGAGATGTCTCGGATGGTTGCATGCGCTTCTGTCTGTGTCCGTCATTTGGCTCGACGTAGGCCACGAATGAGTCGGGTAAATCATTATTTTTTTCAGAATATTTCAACTGTTCGCACACTAAATTTATTCAATATATCTTTGTGTACAGTATGTTCTTCCTCCCTCCCACCCCCCCCCCCCCCCACCCCACCCACTCCACATTACTCCGTATGTATGGAGTTAAACGATTCAATTATTCAAAAACTAGTTTCATTGCCAATATCTCAGTACTTCCTTTAAAATCTAATCACAACCTTTTCCACGATGTAGATACTCCTTGCTTTAAAAGGAAACTACCCCCTGGAGGATCTAAAAGAGGGTATCCAACCTGGGCACATCAGTGCACATGGCTCGTGTGGGAGCTCAGACTATGATGCCACTTACGACACCGCACACTACAAAGAGGACTTAATAAAGTTCCAGAAGATGGCATTAGAAAGCATTGAACTCAACACGAGCGAGTGCAGTGGTCCCACTAGCGATTTTGGTCATCAGCCGTCCTGCTCGAGTAGTGAAGTGTTTTCAAACGCTCGAAAGTGAAAGCAGTGGACTGAATTTTGGGGTTTGTATAATTTTTTTATTCTTTGCAGAGTATATGTTGACTGTTTTGTAGATCCAAATTTATAACACATACACGATACTTGGCTTTATTATCCAAATTATTGTGCTTTGGCCTCAGAGGTAGCCAAATTATTGTGCTTTGGCCTCAGAGGTAGTGCCTTGTGACGTTCACAACGACGATAAACACACGCTAATCGATACGGGTGTGATCGTGTGATTTGGGATCTCACGAGGCACTACTTAGCATACCATAGAGTTTTCTATTGTTTTCGGCTAATGTATAAAAGTTGATAAATCTCTATTTTTGCTTCATTATAGAGTAATACATAATATTGGGACAGTCACAACAAAATACAGTGTCATGCTAATACAGTAATCAACATCCATTTCTATTTCTTGAAAAATATGTTGTGAAAATAAAAATAAAAACTGATGAACAATTACAAGTAAAACACTAAATTTTACAAGTATACTTAAATTGTTTCTTGCGGTATATAAGTTCACAAGCCATGTCACTATGTGTCTGTCGGATTATGCTTGGACCACACTCTTCTGTCTCATCGTACTCTGGTCGAGGTAAATAATTTTAACCAATGTAAGTCTCAGCTATTAACTACAGTTCATCTTTGACCAAATGATCCTCTTGGGATTTCAGGTTTTTGTTTATCAGTGCGGCCAAGTCCTTCAGACCGGATTTTGTCGAGAGCTTGATCTGCAAATGAGTCAATATCATTAGGAAAAACACGAGGTTCAAGGGATGTAAAGTCAATAATTATAGCACGTATGACATGTTAAAAATTACCGGATTCGACTTGTCGGTGGCAGGGTAAAAGAGTAATGTTGGATAGTCCTCAACCTGCAATCACGTATTCATGATAATCATATACCCACTTTTGCCACAGAACCCTAAAACAAACCTCGGAGGTCTTTCAAAATTTCAAATATATATGCCATTTGCATTTGCTATAAATTGTTTCTTTAACAAATCCCATCCTCGTGAAGATTGTATTTTGCAGGCAAGGACAAAACTCAAGGGGGAGTCCGTATCGTTTTATTATTGAAACTTGAAAGATAATTGGAAATGTAAACCTTAGGGGTGGTTTTAGTAATTATTATATCAAACTAATTACCTGCAGTTTAGGATGCTCATTAGTTGAAGCATCTATCCTTGCAAAAACAAGGTTATCCAAACCCGTGAAATGCTTTGCCAATTTCTCTACTTGCTTGCTTGTGCTTTCACAAGTTATGCACCATGGTGTATGTACCTAATTAACAAAAAACGCCAAATTTCAAGATAATAAATTCAATAGTAACCTTCAAATTAACAAATGGAGTAAGGATTTAGGCCATGCAATAAATAATTTTTTGTTTCTTTTTGCAACATCAACTTTTGAATGTTTTCCATTTTTGCAACGAAGTTAGTCTTTGAGATGTAGATACCATGAATCATTTGCAAAATTAAATACTCCATATTATTCTTGTTTTTAATTATATATGAATAATTCAATTTAAATTTTCCACAAATAAAGTAAGAAACTATTTTTTATGAGTTATCCACAAATTTACATTTAAATGAATAAAAAAAGTGAAGGTTGCAATATGAAACAAAAATTAGTTTAGGGGGCAAACTGCAAAAATACCAATTGGTTAGGATGCAAAATAATATTAATCCTTAATAAAACCATGCACTTCAGAAGATGCAAAGTTTCACTCTTTTTCCGTTTTACTTCTTTTCTTACCCCAAGTAAATAAATGCAAAACGAAAAATTGATAAAGAAAGTTTCGAGGGCATGAAGTGTAACAAACCTCTAAAAGAACGTTTTTAGGACTGCTTAGGACCAAGTCATCCAATGTCTTTCCCACAACAGTAAGAATGCTGGCATTTTTCTGCAATTTTAGAGCGTCCCAAAAGATGTTTTTAAGATTATTAAGGAAATTGAAAAAAAAAAGAGTTTTATGAAATTCACACATATTTCTATCCATGCGCATGCCAAAGAGGTGTTGTGTTGTAGGGTAATTGCATTCGAAATAACAGCAAGAATTATTACAAGAAATAAAAAGTGTGGGACCGAACTATATGCATGAAACTCACATTGTCAGGAACACGGTCTGATTTGTAGTATGGGCTTAGAGTTCCTTTCAGAATGCTCGCACAGAAATCCTGCAGGGGCAACATTTTTTCAAAATTACAAACCCTCGTCGACATTAGTCGAAGATTTAGTCTGGTTAAACAAAAAATAAAATTGAAACCACAAATCCTCATCGGCATTAGTAATTTTCTAGGATAATGTGATGTTTTTGTGATAAGATTAATATTCTTACTTCAATGTTTCTTGATGTGGGATCCGACTCAAGTAGATACTTGGAATTCGGACCGGATTTGTAGTCAAAAGCTATAACCTATAGAAAAAGTAAAAAGGTAAACTTTAAA
This sequence comes from Euphrasia confusa, assembly GCA_954870475.1. NCBI lineage: Eukaryota > Viridiplantae > Streptophyta > Magnoliopsida > Lamiales > Orobanchaceae > Euphrasia > Euphrasia confusa. Next base: position 6,087,263 of record OX940968.1, on the reverse strand, counting down.
CCATAAACTGTAGAGGATATATGTACACGAATTGTTATAGGTCTTACGAAAGTTTCGTCGAACTCTTCTAGGCCAAATAAAGTCAAGAAGGGCTTTGCGAGGTTTTCGTCTTCAATATCTACACCTATAAACATCATCTGCAATAACAGAGAATATATTAACATATGTTTAAATAAGATATAGTAGTACATACCAAATGAAATAAAGCATGTCTTATTCAACCTCAGACTTGAACTTCTTGGCAATTTCTTGTAAAGGCTCAGTAAGCTTTTTTAAGTTGTCAGCCTCAGCAATGACATATACCTAGTCGACATCAAACATAAGATTAGGTAAAACAAATGACTTTTCTTAAATTATCATAAAATCAGTAATTTCGCAAAAATACCATCAGCAAGTGTCATAAGTAAGCTATTATTAACAAACAATTTGACATGCTAATACGCAGTCAAGCGTTTTAGAGAGATACATATAGCTGGCAATATTTTCTTTAGACGTAATGTAACTATGAAAAATTGGATAAAATGCAATAAATTAATTAGAGTGACATGTAGGAAAATCAACCTGTAGTTTATTTATGCTGGAGTATACTTTAGCAGAATTGATCTCGGTCATTATGGTAAATAACGGGAACTTGTTGTTCTCCAAAAAATACAATATTCCGTCTGACGTCAAATTTCCATCTGTAACCCAAAACAGAATCATAACTTATCAGTTATCACTATTGAGATTCAGAAGATATTTTGATCCAATAAAAACAATTTTCATGGTCTTCAATATGGTTGAATAAATAATATACCCAATGTGAAACTAAAAATATTCAGCTGGCATTTGGAATCTTGGATAATAGTATTTCATTTTAAGAATCCCAATTTCATTGATTTTTTTCAAAAATAATTTTTTTTTTTAAATTAAACTATTGAGCTACTTCTACTAAATTTTTCTCCCAAAAATCACTTCCATCTGTTTTTCAAACTATATTTTTTTTTAAATTAAATGATTAGATACAATATCAATTCAAACTCTCAAAATTCACCTTTCTTATTTCATTACTTTTATCACTATTCCCTCTCATTTCCAAAACCAATCGAAAACTTTAAAATAGTTTCCTAAATGAACTTAAGAAATCTTATTTAAGCTAACAACTAGTAACAATTTTGAAGTATGCTTATAATTCTCTTCCGAACAATTTAAATATTTGTCAATACAATTGTATCCCTAAACACACCTTAAACACTATCAACTTACCAAATGACGTATAATGCTCGGGTTCGCTCTTAGCGAGACCGAAGAAAGGCTTTGTGGAACCCACCACAGGGTATAAGACCTTGGCTACCTCAGTGCTTGCTGTCTCCACAAATTGAATTTCATTGTCAGTTGCCGCGGCCTTCAAGAACTCTTCATATTCGAGCCCCTGGCAATATATTCAACTTGCGACTTAGCTCGTAAGATAACGATATCTAGAACAATCAAAGATGTAAAACATTTACATCAAGAAATTAGACAACGGTTAATGCAAATACCTCAAATTTATCAAATAGCCCGACTGCATACTTAGAGTGGTGCTTGAGAGATTCATTTGCTTCGGCTACTGAATTTATTCTAATAACCGGTGAGCCTGTTTTCTTTCTCGCCCATATCACCATTTCTTCCCTTTTTTTTTACAACATGACCAAGAGAGACAACTCCATGTCAGCACACATTCACAAACGAAATGCATTACTGAATAAACATCAAGATCGAATAAGCTTCTTTTCTACCACGATTTTTGGTGGGCTAACAATTTCCTATCTCAACACACTCACACAAACACACACTATGCATCTTGTCCAATGAACTTATACGATTATGCTAGCTAACACACACACACATACGTATTGTTCAATCTTCCAAATTCATATACAACTAGTATGCTAAAAGAAAGCTGCATCTTCCAAATTCATATACAACTAGTATGCTAAAAGAAAGCTGCTTACGAGGAAAATCCACCGGTGTAAGACTGAGAAGTGCCATTGACAAACAACAAGAGAGTAGGAACCCCATTGACCCCGATACTGGCGGCGGCCTTCTGATACCTATCGGAATCGATCTTAGCCATCGAAATCCCACTCCCCAATAAACCCTTCAACGCATTTGCAGCCTCCGCAAATCTCGGCATCAGCTCGGCGCTTCTAGCGCACCACGGGGCATAGCCCAAGACCATGACATACTCATTTTCCTCAACGACCCTTTTCGCACTGTCGCTATTCAGCTCGATAACTACTCTTTGGGCTTTGCTCAGAACCTCGGCTTCGGATTTCTTGCCGGAAAAATCGGTGCTTTCGGTAAGGGTATTGCGATGCGAGCTATCTTCCTGGGTTTCTTGTTCGTCGTCAATGGCTATGAGTTCGTCAATGTCTTCTAAGTCGTCGGTCTCGGATGATACTGTAGCGAAAATGAAGGGGGATAGTAGGAGAAGCGAGATTACGGGTAGGAGGAGGAGGGATCTCGAAGGAAATCTGGAATCAAACATGGTGAGCTTAGGAATCTTCGAGTGAAGACTGAAATTTTGAGTGAGATCTGTCGGTTTGATTGATGAAAATGTGAATTGGGAGTGAGGGAAATGAAGGCTAAAACGTGCAGAAGTTTTCAAAAGGTTTCAGGAAAAAAATTAATGGATTTGACGCTTGTAAATGGCCGTGAAATACGGCGCCGCGTCCAACTCAAAGTAGCAACTCGGTTTGGACGAGTAGTCGCTAATGGAGTACAATTTTACATTAGTACGATATAGTAGTATTGTCCAGAGCAAAGCTCTCCCAATTTTTACTTTGTAACTCCTTTTTAAAAGACCTCGTAATAATAGAGTGATTGGTCTCTATATTAACTTGGCATACTATTCTTCATTTTTCGATGTGAAATGACTTGATTTGTACTCAACAATTCCCCTCAAACCGAAGACCCCACATAGTTATCATCCCCTTCTCGATAAGATTCTTTCATCTTGCACTGTCGTCATTACCCAACGCCCAACGGGACTCGTCGCCTGAACAACATATTTTCAAGAAGACTTTCGACACAAGGCACCCACAAATTACAATCGAGGTCACATTGAGGGCGTCCATCCACATCAAACCCGGACGAACTAGGCTCTGAACAACATATTTTCAAGAAGACTTTCGACACAAAGTACCCACAAATCACAATTGAGGTCACATTGAGGGCGTCCATCCACATCAAACCCGGACGAACTAGTCTCTGATAACAATGTTGGGTCTGCCCGCCACCACCGCTCCATCACATTAGTATGATATTGTTCGCTTCAGGCAAAGTTATTACGATTTTCACTTTGAAATTCTTTTCGAAAATACCTCAATACTAATGAAGTGATGAGTCTCTATATTAACTTGACAGATTATTCTTCATCTTTCGATGTGCGACTTGATTTGTACTCAACAACATGTTCTTTGTTAAAAAAATTTGACACATTTACCGACCGAAAGAGTATATAGTTAGTGTTCAGAAAAATATAACTATGTATACTATAGAAAGAATTAACAAACAGTTACAAGACTAAAGGAGTACATAATTTATGTATTGAGAAAATAATTACTCATCATGGTACTACTATGTACAACTTCACTTGTATGGAGGAGAAATCAAGTTTATATGAGAAATGATATTTAATTATAATAATATAAATGAAAATGAGAATAATAATAATTAATAATAAATATATATATATATATATATATATATATATATATATATATATATTGTTTAATTATTACAATTACATATATACGGCTGTCTAGATTTTGTTTATTTTTTTTGTCACACTGCGATGTGTTTTTTTTGTAAAAAAAATTATACAAAGTAATCTGAGTTAGTAAATCTACTCATATTTCTCAACAATAGATCTACTCATATTTCTCCACAATAGTGGGTGCTTCTTTTTTTTTTATTTTGACTCCACCATATCTCTCACATATTATTTTTTTTCTCAATATTATTTTTAAATAAATTATGTAATCTAAATTTATATTCATTACATAAAATTTTCTCACATTAAAAGTGGTTATTTAATAATCTAATCGATTTTTTTTATAAATAACATTTAGATTTAGCATTAGGTTACAAGGTTACATTGCCCTCTATATTCAACCATGCCATTATTCCTCTAAAGTCTAAACTCTTGCGGAAGTGATATTCAACCACTCCGTTCCAGTTGCCATTATTCTTCTCAGGTCTAAACTGCGGAAGTGATACCTCAATACTAATGAAGTGATGAGTCTCTATATTAACTTGACAGACTATTCTTCATCTTTCGATATGCGACTTGATTTGTACTCAACAACATGTTCTTTGTTAAAAAAAATTGACACATTTACCGACCGAAAGAGTATATAGTTAGTGTTCAGAAAAATATAACTATGTATACTATAGAAAGAATTAACAAATAGTTACAAAACTAAAAGAGTACATAATTTATGTATTGAGAAAATAATTACTCATCATGGTACTACTATGTACAACTTCACTTGTATGGAGGAGAAAGCAAGTTTTGTTTAAATTTTGCTATCTATTTTAAACTATAATTTTAATCATACATAAAAAATCAAAAGAAAAATTTCAGGTAGAATTAAGTCATTTGATCCACAAATTATAATTTAACATTTAAATTATGACTATATGTCAAATGAAATAAATTACTACTAGGAATTATTAAATCAAAAGAAATAAGTACTCCTATAATTTACTATGACATAAAATTGCAAAATTGCCAAGAACATAAATACAACACTGGCACACTGCTACAAACTAGTCCTAATTAAGTACTAGTACTACTAATTATATAGAGCTCAAACAATTCACATAGAAAAAGGTGCAAAAATACAATTACTTAAAAAGTTTAATAACAATCAATAAAATAAAGAATTCTTTACAATTCTAAGATTTATTACAATATCTCAAAAATCACCACTCTCAGCTCTCAGCTGTAAGTGCAAGAATCCTTCTCAAACATGATGGGCTTGTTGCTAGCCGAATCCATCACCAACGGGCAAGAGACCCTCCTCCGATGCTTTATCCAGACGAGCTTCCCGACTAAATCTCCCTGCGATACGATTTCAAACTTCAACGTCAACGGAACTTGGACACCATTTTCCGCAATCACCAGAGTCGAGCCGGCACCATACAACGGAACCTTTGTCCCCTCAATGTGCACAATCACATTCTTTCGACTTTTCCGGTGCTGATAATACTTCTTTAGCTGTAACACAACAAACACTGGGATAGTAACTCGCCACCTAACCAAAGTTAATAGTAGGTAGTTATTACCTGTCCCGTTGCAACAACTACGTCCGAGTATACGAGGTTGACAGGTGTCGAGCTCACGTGTATTCCGTAGAAATTGGCGGGGTTGTACACGCTGATCCTCAACGATCCGTTCACGTTTAGCATCTTCGTTATGACCCCCGTGGGGTCGGACCCAGAACCTATGTACATGTTGTTCACCATCAAACTCTGCATAGAACACATATAGTACCAAGTTACTATTTTGTAAAATTACACATAGCCCCCTTGATATTAATTTGTTATCACAAAAAAAAAAACTCTACCTTTTTAAGCACACACAAACATCAACAGCAATAAAGAATGTTTGTAACACAACACCAAAAGGGGTTGTTTCCAATTAAGAAATACTATGAGACACTTTTGCAATTAAACTAAAATTTGAGCTAATTACACTAACAATAATAACAGATTAACAGATACTCATCTATTTACACGGATACAATTATCATTCATTACTTATCCAACAACACCACCTACTCAGACTGTTTGCAACACAACACGTAAAGGGGTTGTTTGCAATTAAGAAACATTATTGGATATTTTTGCAATCAAGCCAAAATTTTAGCTAATCAAACCAACAAAATTTGAGTTAATTAAACTAACAATAATAACAGATCAACATATAATAGTCGACTATTTACATTAATACCATTATCATTCATTACTCAGCCAACTACACATTACTTAAAATTCATGCTTATTTCTCTATGCAAACATCAAGAGCTAAAGGGGTTGTTTGCAATTAAGAAACATTATTGGATATTTTTGCAATTAAACTAACAAAATGAAGGTAAATTAGAGACTTACCCTAACAGAAACCTCAGCTTTGAAAGGCCTCCCAGCACCCCATATGATCAAACAGAACACCGTAAACAGCACGAAAAACCCACCAATCGCAATCATCGCCTGGCATCGCCTCGCGTACGCCTTGTCTCGGCCGTCCACCTCGTCGTAATTTCCCTCCTCGACTATCACGTTGCACTCGGGCCAGCCCTTTTCGTTGATTTTTCGCCCCGTTGTCGTTTTCCTTCCGGAAGAGGAGTGGAATATTCCGGAGAATCTGCTGCCGGAGGAATTGCGGGAGTGGCGGCCGAAGGAGGGGTGGGAGGGGGACTCCATGGGGCTGTTGAAGTTGGGGGTCCCCTGCATGGAGGCCGACTTGTCGCCTCCGTCGTGGGAGTCTCGAGACGGGCTCTGGACGTAGTACACGGCCCGTTTAGGAGATCTCGACGGGGATGACGGGGCTAGGCTCGTCATATCGGATTCCGATTTCGCGTGCTGCATTTTTTCTTGTTTGATTCCTTCTTTTGATCAAGAAACAGAAATATGAAGAAGGTGAGAAAACAGAGTTATTGTGTGTGTGCATGATGACATTGCATACACTTTGTAGGAGAAGGGAGAGCCACAACCTCAATCAGCCTCACTTGGTTTGGGAAGTGAGTGTCGGCAGAGCCTATGTGTCAGTGGTGGACCCCACTCCATACACTCTTTTTTTCAATTTTTGTGTGGAAAATGAAATTAATTAAATTTAATTTTGTGGACTTTTTTTTTTAGTTTTCGAAATTAAATGGAAATAAATAATGCAACAAAAATACAATGCTAAAAAGGTGTTGAGTCGTACGTAATATTTTGGGACCAAAAGGTAGTACTGTATATGTGCCTCGAATCCAAAAGGGATTAAAAAAAAACGTTTAAAAGCATCTGAATCAAAAACTTCAAGATGAAAATAATCGAAAGTTTAATTTTAAAGAGTATATATGATTCATGTTTATGATATGAACTGATACAATTGAATCGAAAACATAAAGAGACACAAAAAGATAAATAAATATGAATTTGATACTTGGAAAAATATATGTTGGTCGTGTTCATTTCAGATCATCAACACAAGAATATTTAGAAATTAGAATGATCATCAGTTATTGTTACAGAAAATATTTAACCAGAATGAGATATATAGAACATTAAAATGCCTTTCAAATATCTAAATAAACAAAATCAAACCAACTAATGATGTGAAAAATCACTCAGATTGTAATTGATTTATCTATTAAAAGTATGTGTTCCCACCACTAACCAATTTATACATACACATCAGTTAATTCATAGCACTAAAAATATTCAAAAATTCAAATTTTGAAACAAGCATATACCACAATTAGGGTTTTGCAGTGGGAAGGAAGACTTACCCGGCTATTGATAAGTGATAACTTATGATCGTTCATTTAGAAATGTTTTACTTTTCGACTTTAAATTATTTAATTTTTTATTTTTAAATAATTGCAATCGCATTTAAAAACATAAATTTTCAAGTTTTATAAACAAACATTTGGGAAGAGAGTAAACGGATTGTATATATCGAAGATGTGTAACTATGCCATCAATCGGTCAATATGTCCGAGTGGTTAAGGAGACAGACTCGAAATCTGTTGGGCTTTGCCTGCGCAGGTTCGAATCCTGCTGTTGACGATCTTCTTTTTTTCTATTCACTTTTACTCCGGGCTTTGGTTATTTATTATGGACGCATCGTAGGCCCACATATAGTTGACTTATTCGGCCCACTGACGAGTCTTCTTTTTTTCTATTCACTTTTACTCCTTATTTATTATGGACGCATCGTAGGCCCACATATAGTTGACTTATTCGGCCCACTGACGAGTCTTCTTTTTTTCTATTCACTTTTACTCCGGGCTTTGGTTATTTATTATGGACGCATCGTAGGCCCACATATAGTTGACTTATTCGGCCCACTGACGAGTCGATTTTGGTTACATGAGTTTGTCACGATTTGTTCAATAATAGAGGATCCATTATTATTTTCTGGCCATGAACCTGTCACATTCCAAGAGTTCATTTCATAAAAAATATTTTATACAAAATCTCACAATTTCTTATGTATGCAACTAACTACAAAAGGGTTCCGGCCAATCAACACACCGGAGTAAGCAACGGTTTATTCGAAAAATGCGCTTCAAGATTCTCGACAACAAGATCCGCCATCGCCTTCCGCGACTCGACCGTGCTAGCCCCGACATGAGGCGAGAGGACAACGTTATCAAGCCCAACGAGCCGATCAGGCACTTCGGGCTCTCGTTCCAGCACATCCAGCCCGGCCCCGCCCAGCCGGCCCTCGGCTAGAGCCGAAACCAACTCCTCCTCGTCAATGTGAGAGCCTCTGCCGATGTTTATCACAACCCCGTTTTCACCCAAGGCATCGATGACATGACGATCGATGATGTGGCGAGTCTCGGGGGTCAGTGGGCACGCCACGATCAGGATTTGGGAGTTTGAGGCTAGGTCGAGTACGGAGTTGTAGTACTTGTGTTTGGAATTCACTTTCGGGGAAGGGGAGTGGTAGCCGATTGGGCAGCCGAAGGCTTCGACTCTTTTGGCGATGGCTGAGCCGATCCGACCTAATCCGATGATTCCAACGGATTTGCCACTGAACTGATATAAGTGAAATGTTAATAATCAAGAGTCGAGACTAAAGCTAGTTTTTTTGAATTTAATTTTAGTTCATTTCAGTTTAAATCCATTCAGTTTAGTTCAATTGAATAAGGTTTAATTCAATTCAGTTTTAATCCATTCAGTTTAGTTCAATTTTGAATCAGTTTCAGTTAAAAAAAAAAAAAAAAAAAACAGTGTTAACTAAATATTCATTGAACTGGTTCATATTTAAAAAATAATAAAAATATAATTAACCCAATTAAATTAAATTAAAATACTACTCCAATAATTAAAAGAAAGGGGGATCGGGAGAATTATCACCTTTGTCGTCAACGCGAAATCGCGATTCTTCCAGTTGCCATTCCGCACAAACCGATCCGCCGCAGAGATCCGCCTCAGCGTCGCCAGCGTCAGCGAGACCGCCGTATCTGCCACGTCGTCGGTCAAAGCGTCGGGGGTGTACGTAACCCTAATTCCCCTCTCTCTGCACTTGGCCAGATCGATTTTGTCGAGACCCGAGCTGTGGCTCGCGACGATCTCCAGAAGCGGCAGCGCGTCGATGATCTCACCGTCGGCGCCCTGCACGCCGTTCACCACCACCGCCTTGATCGAGTCGGAGTGTTGTTGGAGGAACTCGCGGCGGAGATGCAGCGGCGCTTGCCAGTACTTGAAGAGATTGTACCGTTTGGAGAGCTCTTCCTGGATGTAATCGGATAGCGGCCGGAGTAGGAGAACACCGATTGGAGCACCATCCATTGTTGTCGCCGTTGGGATTCAATCGGTTTTTTTTTCTCTCAAAATAAAACAAAATAGGAAAAAATCATAATTTGATAAACAATGAATTTAACTGAGGGTGTTACATGCTGAACCAACAATGATTTTTGTTTATTATGAATTCATCAACATTCAATGTCTCAAAACAATGGCGCACACTTGGCATAAATAAATAATACCTTCAAACCATTCGATTTCAAAGGTTCAAAGCTGAGCATTTGTCGATATCAAACCACAGGAGTCAACAATGGCTTGTTACTAAAGTGAGCTTCCAAATTCCCAATCACGAGATCAGCCATGGCCTCACGAGTCTCCACCGTACCACTCCCCATGTGCGGCAACAAAACGACGCTATCCAGCCCAAATAGCTCCTCGAGCACATTTGGTTCCATTTCGAACACATCGAGCCCGGCACCACCCAAACGCCCCTCCACAAGAGCCGAAACCAACTCAGGCTCATCAATGTGGGCCCCTCGTCCTATGTTGATGAGGACTCCCTTGGGACCCAGAGCGTTCATCACTTCCCGGTTCACAATGTGCTTTGTTTCAGGAGTCAATGCGCATGCTACAACTAGGATGTCGGAGTTCGAAGCCAATTCGACTGCGCTCTTGTAGTATTTGTAGTTGTTGGTGTTTGGTTTTTCGGACCTTGAGTAATAACTGATGGGGCAATCAAATGCCTCTGCTCGTTTGGCTATTGCGAACCCGATCCTGCCCAATCCTAAGATGCCCACTCTTTTACCAGTGAACTGCGAGACAATATACGGAGATATAATGAATTCAAAAATTTCCCAAAACATTATTGCTGCATCAAACAGTATAAACCAATAAAAATAAAATTAGTACTCCCTCTGGATCATGAGAACTTAAAATTTAGTGATATACTGTATTAATTTAGAGTTGATCCCAATTAATGGCAATTATCAACAAGCTCCCATTTTGAAAGCCATGGTTTCAGCAAGTGCAACGAGTAATTTGTTTCGGAAACGCACTTAGAAGCTAGACTTGCAAACCAGAATAATAGGAAAACAAATATAGTAGATAGAAAATCCAAGAGGTTTCAAGAAGGATTAGAAGGGTTTCTCCTAGTTTACCATTTTGGCTAAAGACAAATATACCCTAGTTCTTTACTCTCCAGACATGCAAAACTTTTAGGAAGGATGTGCAATATAAATTAGATTCTATGTGAACACAATCACCATGACAGGACCCAGAAGAATCGAGACGAAAACTAAGTAGTCATTGATTAATAATCTCCACGGGTGAGATTAAATCGGTGTAGGCATTACAAGAACTGTAGTTGCTCACAAAGAAGTAATCAGGAGAAAAACCTGCTAACCGAAAACCTTCGATGTAGAATTTTAATCTTGAAAACGGAAAAACAGAAACACTAATCCTAATAGAAATTAACAAATCTGTTTCACCCTTCTATAGTATTTGGTGCAAAGACTCGATAATTTTCTCATATTTTACTAACACAAAGCAAACCTGCAAAATTTCAAGGACCACGAAATCTCGGTCCGTTCAAAATGCAACCAGTAGGCTATGCAATGAAAACCTCAAACGAAATTCAAAAGCAATCAATCACCAGTTCTTATGAAACAAGATTTAATCTTGTCACAGTAAATATGCATACATGTAAATTGAAAAAAAAAACTACAAATAATACCTTTGTAGTTAATTTGAAACCACCATTTGTCCATGCCCCTTTCCGCACATAATTGTCACACTCACAAATCCTCCTCAAAACCGCCAGCATCAGCCCGATCGCCATGTCCGCCACGTCATCCGTCAGCACATCGGGCGTGTTCGTAACCCTAATCCCCTTCTCCTTACACCTGATCAAATCAATCTTATCCAACCCCACGCTGAAGCTCGAAACGATCTCCAGTTTCGGCAGAGCGTCGATCAAATCGGCGGAGGCTCCGGCGACGGCGGTCCCCACCACGGCGCGGATCGACTCGGCGTGCTGAGCCACGAACTCCGCCTGCTTCGGCTGTGTCCAGTACCGTAAGAGATTGAACCGCTTGTCGAGCTCCTGCTCCAAGTAGTTGTTCATCGGGCACATCATCAGAACTCCAACGGCCTCCATCTTCGCGGCGGAGGGTGGCGGCGATTGAGGGGAGTGGACGAGTGGGAAACGATTGGGTAATGTTGTGAAGGTTACACGTGCGACGGTGCGAGTGACGAACGACAGATATCCGACTCGGGGCACGCCGAGTGTGGTTTGCATTTTGTTTGATGGATTTTGTTTTTGAATTTTAACCCGTGATGAAATTTGCCTTACTGTGTTTTATTAGTAATTACTATTTATTAAAATATTAAATATAATATAGTAAAACTTCTATAAATTAATAGTCTTAATTTATCGAGTATATTTTTTTTTCATTTAAAAAATCAAGTGAGGACGAACAAATTCTATTAATTTAAAGAAGTTATTAATGAATCGAGTATTAATTTATATAGGTTTCACTATAGTACTAATTATTTTCACAAACGAAGACCAAACACTCGCAAGACTAATGATCATCACATCTACATGAAAAATAGTCTATTTAGAACGGCGTTGCTCATGACAAATACGAACACATTAATTCATTACTCACCCACAGATTATCATTAATCTCATCCCTTCACTTCATCTTCTCCATCATTCTCTGAAACCTTACAATCCTCAGATTTGCACAGTTCTCTGATACTCAGACCCAAAGCTTGAAAAAATCCTCTCCTCCCACTAAGAGATCTGATGTCGACTTTCTCTGAATCAGAGTCTGCCCCTCAGATATTTGATAACTCCATCTGTGATATAACGATTTCAACCTCAGAGATGTCAGCTCTATCTACTTTAGGCATGTTGATGTTGTACGATTTCGTGCCGGAGACATGCATGGACTCCACCGGTCTGTTTTAGTTATGCAGTGAAGTTGTCCTTGAGAAAAAAAAAAAGTCTAGAGAAGATGATGTGAATCTTATGTCCTGCTTATGGAGGTAATTGTACCAAAGTAGTATTTTTTTTAATATTTTTTTGCAAGACAGAGTAAATCTACAGAAACTTTGTTCAGATGGCAACCACAGGTCCACAACAGAGAAACAGACAGATGTAGTATTTTTTTTGGTCCAAGACGAAGGGAGTACAGAAACTGTGTTCAGATCGCAACCACAGAAGAACAAAGAATGGTTGTTTATTATGAATTCATCAACATTCCATGTCTCAAAACAATGGCACCCACCCACCCAGTATAAATACCTCCAAACCATTCGATTCCAAAGGCTCAAAGCTGAGCATTTGTCGATATCAAACCACTGGAGTCAACAATGGCTTGTTACCAAAGTGAGCTTCCAAATTCCCAATCACAAGGTCAGCCATGGCCTCACGAGTCTCCACCGTACCACTCCCCACGTGCGGCAACAAAACAACACTGTCCAGCCCAAATAGCTCCTCGGGCACATTGGGTTCCATTTCGAACACGTCAAGCCCTGCACCGCCCAAACGCCCCTCCACAAGGGCCGACACCAACTCGGGCTCATCAACGTGGGGCCCTCGTCCTATGTTGATGAGGACTCCCTTGGGACCCAAAGCGGTCATCACTTCCCGGTTCACAATGTGCTTTGTTTCAGGAGTCAATGCGCATGCTACAACTAGGATGTCGGAGTTTGAAGCCAATTCGACTGCGCTTTTGTAGTGTTTGTAGTTGGTGTTTGGTTTTTCGGACCTTGAGTAGTAACTGATGGGGCAATCAAATGCCTCTGCTCGTTTGGCTATTGCGAACCCGATCCTGCCCAATCCTAAGATGCCCACTCTCTTGCCAGTGAACTGCGAGACAATATATGTGTAGGTAATAATGAATTCGAAATTTTCCCAAAACATTACTACTACATCAAACAGCATAAAGCAATAAAAATAAGATGGTACAATAGAACGTACATCTATCAACAGTAGCCTTATTGTTATACTATTAATTTAGAGTGGATCCCACTCCCAAGTCGTCGCTCTCAAACACAATGTTGGTTATTAATTGGTTGAATATTAAATATCAATGTTTTACTGTCGTAAATAATCAAACTGCAACGAAAAGTCAGATTTCTCCTTGATGCTTATTAAAACAGTGAAGCTGAAGTCTCATTAAGAAAAGTTACAATATTTGGTTATAAGTGGATTACATGGTAAATTTCTATGGTACTTCATGGAAAACCACACCACCGTTCCAAGATCCAATTGCGAAACCATGGTTTCCGCATATGCAGTAAGTAATTATTTTTATGGTACATGTATGATATATCCTAGTCGGAGACGAACTTAGAAACTAGACTTGAAAATCAGAATAATAGGAAAATGCAAAAGACTTCAAGAATGATTAGAAGGTTTCTCCTAGTTTATATCATCTTGGCTAAGGAAGACAAATGCGCCCCAGTACTTTATTCTCCCCACATGCAAAACTTAGGAAGGATATGCAATAGAAATTATATTCTAGTAGTATGAGAACACAATCACCATGATAGGACCCCAAAGAATCGAGACAAAAATCAAGTAGTCACTGATTAATAATTTCCACGGGTGAGGTTAAATCATTGTAGGCAATATAAGAACTGTGCTCACAAATAAGTAATCAAGAGAAAAACCTGCTAAACCGAAAACCACCAGCGTAGAAACGTAAAAACAGAACAATAATCCAAATGTAAATTGACAAATCTATTCCTCCCTTAGTATTTGGTGCAAAGTCTCTCAATTTTCTCGTATTTTAGGGACCATGAAACCTCGGCCCGCCGTCAAAATGCAACCAGTAGACTATGCAATGAAAACGTCAAACCAAATTTAAAAGCAACCAATCACCAAGTCTTATGAAACAAGATTTAATCCTGTTACAGTAAATATGCATACATGTAAATTGAAAAACAACAAAAAAAAAATAATACCTTTGTAGTTAATTTGAAATCACCATTTTTCCATGCCCCTTTCCGCACATAGTTGTCACACTCACAAATCCTCCTCAAAACCGCCAGCATCAGCCCGATCGCCAAGTCCGCCACGTCATCCGTTAGCACATCGGGCGTGTTCGTAACCCTAATCCCCTTCTCTTTGCACCTGATCAAATCAATTTTATCCAACCCCACGCTGAAACTCGAAACGATCTCCAGTTTCGGGAGCGCGTCGATCAAATCGGCGGAGGCTCCGGCGCTGGCGTTCCCCACCACGGCGCGGATCGACTCGGCGTGCTGAGCCACGAACTCCGCCTGCTTCGGCTGTGTCCAGTACCGGAAGAGTTTGAACCGCTTGTCGAGCTCCTGCTCCAAGTAGTTGTTCATCGGGCACATCATCAGCACTCCAACGGCCTCCATCTTCGCGGCGGAGGGTGGCGGCGGTGATTGAGTGGTTGTTGCGAAATTGAGGTGGAGTGGACGAGTGGGAAACGATTGGGTGATGTGGTGAAGGTTGCACGTGCGAGTGACGAACGGCAGATATCCGACTCGGCGCACGAGTGTGCTTAGCATTTTGTTTTGATGGATTTTGTTTTTTTACTTTTAATAACTGCGTGCTGAATTTTGCCTTGTTTTTATCAGTAATTCTTTATAAAAGTATTTATGGTAACAAATCAAATCAACAAATCAACAAATCAAATAAATCATAATATTTGTTAATTAATTTTACAAAGAAGAGTGGAAGACCAAACACTAACAAGGAAGATCATCACATCCACATGAAAAAGATTGTTTAGAATGGTGTTGCTCAAGGACTAGGAGGCCTAATGACTTGCCGAGTTTTCGTTTTTTCACCTTCTTCGGATTCATCACCAAAAGTCTTGTTAACGTTTCAAATTCAATGGGCAAACACGAGAGTCGTGATCGTTGCGAGATTAGTTGAATTGGTAACAAGTTCCATAGATATTAATTATGTTAAGTTTTGATTGTAGTTAAAATTTTGAATTATTAGTATACCTACAAGCCTACAACTTAGAGAAATAATGTATTTATAGCCATTCAAAATTCTCTACTCTAATTATAGAATTGGTGCACTAGTGTTTGTGACACACATTGTGTATAGCATTAGCAAGTAGTAGTAACAAGGGGAAAAGAAAACACTCCAAAAACAACATAGCAAATCCCTTCCATTTTTCTAACTAAGAAAGTAATTTAATACTACTATAGTATTAATAAAATCCAAAAAAAAAACATTTTTTTTCACGACATTTCGTTTTCATATTGCCTGGTCTTTTTTCTATATTCACAATTCCTGCTTTTCCTCTATCGATTGCTGCACTCAGTCATCGTCCATTTCGCGATCCCAGATCATTGACATTTCTGTTTCGAATCAAACCCATCTTCAGGAAATACCTGCCGGGGCATTTTCAGGATCCTCAAGCAAAATGACGGAATGCAGATATGGTGTTTGATCAAATGCTGAAGAGGGCTAATTGTCCGTACAAGGAATCATAACCATCGTCGGAGCCAAGAATTGGTTGCGCTTAATCCGTCAGCAGAAAAAAAAAAAGCAAACTTTATTCATTCCCGGTGGGCCGGCAGAAAAGTATGGCCAGCCCTGGTGGACATGGCCCTTCAGGCGAGTACAAGAAACACTATTTTTTTTCTTAGTTTTTTTCTGTTATTTCAGTTTTATGATTTTTTCTTGTTAATGTAGATGTAGATCATGAAAAGTGTTTATATTTGTTCGGATGATTTTGGCTCTGTTTTTCGTATCCTATAGTGATAAGTGATTAATTCAGTTGTTGCTGATAAAATCAGACATAGAGTTGCTGAAGGAAAAATTCTCAAAGTTGCTTCTGGGTGAGGATATGTCTGGTGGTGGGAAAGGTGTTTCCTCAGCTTTGGCATTGTCGAATGCAATTACAAACTTAGCAGGTATCCAATTTGTTACCTTTATCACTGCATAGAAAATACTATTACATTGTTCATCAGTAATTAATACTAGTAGAAAAACACGGCTCAATTCACCTGTATTCTGAGAAGAAAAAGAATGCAAGCAAAATGGCTTGAAGCGTATAAAGTTCTGCTTTATTTTCTACAACCTATTTCTTTAAGTGAATGCAGCTTCTGCATTTGGAGAGCGAAGGAGACTAGAGCCCATGAATCCGGACACGAAAGCAAGATGGAAAAAAGAGATAGATTGGCTCTTATCCGTCACTGATTACATTGTTGAATTTGTAGCGGTGAAACAAACGTCGAAAGAAGGAGTCACGATGGATGTAATTCTCTCTCTCTCTCTCTCTGAAAAAAAGTATTTGGTGAATAAGTTCTCTTGAGATCTCATCTATTTACCAAAAAAGAAGCTAACTTTCAAATTTACAAAAAAAATACCCCTGAAATTGTATGTTTGTCTTACATTTACCCCTTCAAAAGCCATAAACGTTTGACCACCTATTCACATCTATAAAATATTACAGCTATTCCCTAATCAACACAGCACCAATCTTAAATGTATTTCTTTGGTAATATTGATTTATTGAAAGTGAGATGTATTGTTTTTTTATTTGTAATTAGGTCAAACCTCAGATATACATGTTGGAATTATCTTTAATTCCGTATGCACAAGTCAAACAAAAAGTAAATCAAACTTCAGAACACTATTTTTCCCAAAAGCTGAGAATCACTTTTTCCCAACAAATATCCCCCTTAGTATCATATGAGTGGAGTGACTGAATTCAGCACCTTCCTGATGTACCTTATTGATCTTGTATTAATTAGAGCTCATGTTCATTCTCTACCAGGTAATGTCAACAAGGCAAAGAAATGATCTCCTCATGAACATTCCCGCGTTACGCAAGCTTGACCGGATGCTCCTTGTTAGAGAAACTTTCGCATTCTTTTATTTTTTTTATTATTGTTACTACTCCATTTGTTCCACTTATATAGGTCATTTTAACTTTACAAGCAGAAGAAGAAAAATATTGGAAATTACAAATAAGAAAAATGATTTTTTGATTCACCCTTATTCAATGAAGGTTCTAAATTACGAACTGCATATTAAATAGGGTAAACGTTTGGAAACATTATATTCAATGTATATGTATTCAAGACATCCTAGAAAAAGGAATATTGGCCTATATATGTTGGAACAGAATTATCCTTATTAGTACAGTACTATATTTTAGGAGCTCATTTTACTCGTGTTAGTTACTCATTTTTATAATTATGCTAATCACTAACAGGATTGTCTAGAAAACTTCAAAGACCAAAACGAGTTCCACTACAAATCATCAAAGGATGATGATGATTCAAAAGATGGAAAGAACACAAGACAAGACGAAAAATGGTGGATTCCAGTTCCTAAGGTCCCGCCAAATGGTTTGTCTGAGACCTCAAGAAAATGGTTGCAGTATCAGAAGGATTCGGTAACCCAAATACTAAAAGCAGCTATGGCTATAAATGCTCAGGTCCTTGCAGAAATGGAAATTCCAGAAAATTACATTGAGGCTCTTCCTAAGGTATGGAAACCAGAAAAGGCATTTCTAGTTGTATGATTAATGTGATAGTAAGGGTGAAAATGCAAAATTGTCATGCAAGTAAATGAGGCGTGTCAAAAGTCGACCAAATCCTAAAGTCTAAATGTGTCTATAGTTTAAAACTGAACCCAAAATTTTATGTTCAAGATTTAAACATGATGAAAATTGCATGAGCTACTCAACTAAATTGGATAGCTGAATTCAAGCATGATATTGTTTGACAGCCTTTCCATGCACAATTTTGCATCCCCTTCAAGCTTAGAGATTTGATCAGAATACTTATTTTTTATTTCACTCTTTTTACACATAATTATTTGTAATAGAACGGGAGAGCAAGTCTTGGAGACTCGATATACAAGAGCATCACAGATGATTTCTTTGATCCAGACTATTTGCTTTCGAATTTAGACCTGACTTCGGAGCATAAAATACTTGACCTCAAAAATAAGATGGAGGCATCGGTGGTGATTTGGAAAAGGAAAATGAACGCGAAAGATACCAAGTCCTCTTGGGGTTCAGGTTCGAGAATGGAGAAGAGAGAACTTTTTGAGGATAGAGCAGAGACCTTTTTGCTAATTATGAAGCACCGTTTCCCAGGACTTCCCCAATCAGAACTCGACATTACCAAGATACAATACAACAAGGTATGAGAGTTCTCTTCTATCATGTTACTCTGTTTGCAAAAATCAAACTTGTGTAAACACTACAAGCTGACATGCGAAAACGCTAAAAGCTAATTCTGCTGCCTAATTAGATATACTTGATTTTTTGTCTGAGCCAACTTATAAGCTAGTTTTCTTATCGAGAACATTAATTACTTATCAATTGATTGCAAATAGTAATTTAGTGTGACTGATTGAGTACTTATGTTTAATGTTTTTTGAAAAAATAGACAGAAGTACTTGACGAGGTTTCTAATTTTATTCTACTCAAATTCCTTTGGATTCAAATAATTGATCTTGTAGGATGTGGGGCATGCGGTTCTCGAAAGCTACTCAAGAATTATTGAAAGCCTGGCTTTCACCGTTCTATCAAGAATAGAAGATGTCATAAAAGCCGACAATCAAGCTAGAGACGCATTGATCGCAGAACAAAGTAAGCCACCCGCTGGAGAGAAAACGGAAAAATCAGAAGAGTCCGAAGGCTTGGGTTCGGGTGGCGAGACCCCAACTTCAAAGACACTGTTCGATTTCATGGGATGGGAAGAGACAGATGCAAAGAAAGACCCACCGGATGATTTAGACCCTAAGCCCCTCAATAAACCGGATCCCATCATCACCAACAAAAAATTATCGTACATGGAGAGACTACAGAATCTAGGCGGTGCAAGAAGCCCGACAGAACGCCATTAATACAAGGAATGCAAGCAAATAACCAAATTACCTTTGGAGGTTAGTATACATACATATAAGACTGGCCAGCTTTCAAAATTACATATAACCACTTGTGATTTATTTCTCTTTTACAAATTGGGTATCTGTAATTCTGAAATATCACTAGAGCTAAATCTGGGGGTGGGGGTGTCGTTTGTGTAATTATCCTAGAGTATATGATGATGGCCAGCCACTGATGTATATATAAGATGGCTAAAATGGCAAAATCATAGGGTTTTGAAAGTGCGTATACGTATCAATGAAAGATGCGTCGTACCAACGACTCGTTTGGATTAACATGAATGAAAGATTTAAGTGATGATTTAACAGTGTGAGAAGCAGGCTTCAGAATTTTACTTACAATGCTGTCGAATTTCGTTCATAGAAAAAACAACTGATGGATCGAAACGAATTTTAGGATTTCTAAATCTTGCCACGTGGTCCGGGCTTGGGTGGGAGTTGAGGGCCCTTGACGATCGGCAGGACGTCTCCGGTGGCTTGGGAGCTGACGTAAGCAATTGTGGCCCCACCTCCCAATATCAAGAACTTGAGTAGTAGTCCTCTCTTGGTGAAAGGAGCAGCAAATGTTTCAAAGAATTTGCTCTGCAATTGAATAAATTAACAGTTAACAAAGAAATATTACGATGAACAAGGCGATCAAAATATAATCAGGTTGCAAGTCATATTGATGCATTTTCTGATTGAGTAGGAAGGCTTCAGAAAGCTAGGTTTGTAACATACAATACTCACAAGTGATTCATTAGTAGTCATTACCCATTATTCATCAACTCTCAAGGGCTTCTTTGTAATTTTGATAGATTTTATTTTTTTGTTCTTTCTGAATTCTGATTGTTCTTACCTGAAGAGAGTTGTACGGTGAAGGTGCGTCGGAGCCGTACAAATCCCATTGCCCCGTGGTGTTGCCGATGTCGTCCAGATCAAAGTAGACACTCTTGTCACCGTATTTTGCCACCACAGAAGCACCCCTACATATAATATGCCGAATGAAATACTAGAATTTGACACTGTCATCATGATTTGAAATATGTGCTAGTAAGTAATTTACCTATATTTAGTGGGCTTAAAGCTCAAACGAGATGGCTTCACATTGAGCTTCGTTCCGGCAAGAGAACTTCCGGCGAGGCCCTTCACGGCGGTGGGCTGGGCTGCGGCAAAGCTCGCAAACGTAGCCATTTTTGGTGAAATGTATAATTCAGTTCTTACTTCACAATTTTGATAACCTACCTGTGTCTGTCTGTGTGGGTGATTTTGATATTTTTTATTGGATTTTGACTTGCCACGTGGAGACATGTTTCTTGCTTGAAGAGATGCATAACCTAATCAAGAGGTGCCACGTGGGGTTAGCCTATCCTCTGGGATTTATTTTCCACATAATCAAATTGATTTTAACTTTTTTTTATTTATTTATTTTAATAAAATTAGTATAGCGACTTTATCCTCTTACCTAGAATAAAAACCCATATCTTTCTGCAAATCCACCCCAAAAATCAAAGGAAAAAAAACATGCTTCTAACTTCACCACCAACACTCCAATTCAAATCCCTTACTCTCTCCAACCCATTCCTCCATGGCGCCATCGCCACCGCCCACTTCTTCAAACCCACCACCACCTCTTTCTCTGCGCCGCCGCGCTCGGCCGCCCCACTGCCCGTCATCAAGGCGATGAGGTCGTTGCAAGGAAAAGTCGTCTGCTCCGCCAGCGACAAAACGGTGGCGGTGGAGGTCGTCCGCCTGGCCCCACACCCCAAGTACAAGCGCCGGGTGAGGAAGAAGAAGACGTACCAGGCCCACGACCCGATGAACCAGTTCAATGTCGGGGACTTGGTCCAGCTCGACAAGGCCCGGCCCATTAGCAAGAACAAGACTTTTTGGGCCGTGCCGGTTCCGCCGAGGTCCAGAGCCAAGCCCAAGGAGCTGGGGATTCCTTCTGAGTCGCCGACTTGATAGGGAAGGATGAATGACAATGTCGTTTTTTTTTCCCGGTAATTGAAAAAGAGTTTTAAGCTCATTTTATATGTAATGAATATTGTCTTCGTTGTTAATTTTATGTTTAATTGGTTTAAGGCTCCAAATATAATCATCCCGAATCACTAATTCACTACCCAAAGCACATCTCAAACACCATATTATCATTCATTTCTCTCCACCGGAATTCACTGCCATTCGCATTATCTTCTCCTTCTCTTCTTTACAAAAATTGATTAAAAATATAACATATCGTGAAAATCCCACAAAAAAGAAACCATTTCTTCCACCCTCTTCGTCGCCACCGCCACGGCAAAGCATTTTAGCCCGCAGCCTAAGAGGAGACAGAGATCACTTGCCGGTATGTTCATCTTCGGGTTATTTGTTAAAAATTCATGGATCCGTGATTTTAAAAGAAAAATCCTTTGAGTTGTTTATTTTTTGTCGAAGAAATCATACATCTATGATTTCGTGTTCATCAGTAAGCATAAACTAAAAAAATACAGCTAAAGGTAAAACGGACACTCCGCCACTCGTCTCCAAACGTGTCGGACCTCTGATCACTAATTCCGAACTCCGGTAATAGTGTTAAACCTAAGTTTTTCAGTTTGTTTGTTTCGTCATTAATCTGGAGAAGGAAATATCACTCTCTGCTGCAATTTAATTTAATTTAATTTACGCGACGTTTTGTTGAGATCTGGTATTTGGTTGAAATAGGTCTTTTTTTGATTGTGTAATTTTTTTTCAAATTTATCCAGAAAAAAAAATGCTTTGCTCGAAAGGGAAACTGCTTCGACCTATGTGTAGACAAGTATATTCCATTCTCAGTCGTCCACTCTCTTTCAGGCAAATTATTAGTCGACTGGAATCATCACTCTTTGCTCTCCCAAGGTCCTCATGTCAAGCCCCACAAAACACTTGGATTTTCCATCAGAGGAGAAGCTTGAGCCACGGGTCGACGACTTTGGTAATATCACCCCAGGGGAAAACAATGTTCGAGATAAACGAGGTTGATCCCCCGAAGAAGGAGAAGTGGAAGTGGTTTACGAAGAAAAGGCTCAAACTTCAGAGAAAGAAAGAGAAGCGGAAGAGGAAGGCTGCCAATAAGAGAGACCCAAGAAGGCTCGGTGTAAAGGGCCAGAAGAAGAGGCAACGGTTTGTTGACGCAGAGGAGAGGATCAAATACAAGCTTGAAAACGTACGTGTCAAAATGCTATAGTATCATTGATTATTTTTCGATTTGTATCTGTTATTGCAACTGATTTGGTATAGATTGTTACTCTTGATGATTTTGATCTGTGGGTGTTGGTGGTAATTTATAATGAAAGGCATACTTAAAATCCATTTGATTGTATATTCAGATATCTATTCTCGTTGATTTTCAGGCAAGAAGAAAGGAAGCCTTGTTAATCGAATGGCTAAAAAGATATGAAGTAGCTAAAGCTGAGGGTCCTGTAGTCGAACCCCATTTATTAACGGGTGAGGAGCGGTTTTATATGAAGAAGATGGCCCAGAAAGGGTCTAATTACGTTCCAGTTGGCAGAAGAGGAATCTTTGGAGGGGTCATTCTTAATATGCATATGCACTGGAAGAAACACGAGACCGTCAAGGTCTTTTGCAAACCCTGCAAGCCTGGTCAGGTACAAGAGTATGCAGATGAGATTGCTAGGCTGAGTGGTGGGGTCCCGATCCAGATTATCGGTGATGACACAATTATTTTTTATCGGGGTAAAAATTACGTGCAGCCAAAGATTATGTCAGCGGTAGACACTTTATCAAAAAAACGGGTATGCCCCTCGAAACTAATGGAGTTAAAACGTAGATACCTTTGCATTACATACCCATTTTTTTTAATGTTGTGCAGGCACTGGAAAAATCAAAATACGAGCAATCACTGGAATCCGTGAGGCGTTTTATAGCTATTGCCGAGAAGGAACTAGAACTATATTACCGACATATTGCACTGTATGGCGATCCGAGTGATAGGGATCCCAAGCAGATCCTTGATAGCCCAAGGACCAAAAGTGGACCACCCAAAGTAGTTGGAATTACAGGTGAAATATACATTTTTGGATTGCAGTATATGGATACCTATTGGTGGTAAATGTGTTCTTAGCAATTCCTTTCTATATATATACACACAAATTACACTTTGCAACGAAATTACGATTATACTTGAAAATTATGTGTATGCTCAGTACTAACATATTTCCCAACCCAATGGCTGTATCATTCTTCACATTGCAAACTTCTCTTGATATTCTGCAATGTACAAGAAACGAGCGTTTTGACCGAGTCAACAGAGTCCGTGGAAGGTTTTTTCGTTGTAGAGTTGTTAATGAGTACTTGAAAGGCAACGGTAAGCAATGATCCTCCTTCTGTGCTCTTATCCTCTGCTGTCCTTGAAGTGATAACGAAAGGCCTGGATTCAATCCCTTCGGGGAGGATTGCGAATCCAGAGGGTAAAACTGCAATGCTGCTGGAGTCGCAGCCTGTCATCACTGATTGCATTCCGTTGATGTCCACTGGTGCGTATACCACCATTGATTCATAGGGGTTTGTCGAACTATCTTGGAGCACCCACGTGTTGTGCTCGTCGGTTTTCATGGCCTGAATTAAGAAAAATAGAACTCGGATTAGAAGGATATATTTTAGTTTTAGTTTACTAGATTGATTCGTTACCAAAATCGTCTCTGATGTTTGGACTGATTACCAAAAAAAAAAAAGGTTTTGAAATTACAAAAGCCCCCTCAGGTTTGGTTTAGTGTCGAAATTTAGGGGCTAATTGTAGCATTTTTATAAATGTGATGTATGTCTTTAAATGTTCTTTTACTTTTGATCTTTCAAAATATTATAAATATACCCCAGCTGTTTGACTCAATGTAAGAATTAAGAATGTAAAAGTTTATAAATGTGAATTTTTTATTTTTTTTAGATGTTCTATACTTATGCAGGGATATAAATGTAAGACCTAAATTCTGATGAGAAGTTTATGTAATTCTGTTTATTTTTCTTCTGTAATTTGGTCAAACATGTAATTATCTCTAACTAGGTTTTGTTGACCTATGTTTAGTTTGTGGATATTTACTGAAATGGCCCCAAGGTGCAGGTATTTGGTAGGCTTGATCTGTTATATTATAGGTTAACTACCAATGGTGGCTTTTCGTTATGGTCTCACCAGCATTGTTACTGCGTTTCCTCGGTCTTGCCCTTTTGCCAAGTTTGCAACGGGCTGTATTACTCCTTCATTGGACATGATATCCCACTGTGATTTTACACAAAAAAGAAGAAGTTAATAACACTCTTCGGACTTGTTCGGCCTGCAGAGAAATCTGCGTCGAATAGGAATAATTACAATGGCATCCTTGAGGGTTGAGCTTAATTACAAAGTGAATATCATATGTGCAGTTTTTGTGATTCTGGAAAAATCATTAATGTTTTGTAATTAGGCTAAAATGTAGTGGTAGTTTTACCAAGGGAGATAGCTAACCTCATTTCTTCGACTTTCATCTCGTAGGAAGTTGAACAGGTCGTGGTGCGCCACAGGCAACCACACAGAAGAAACTGCGGACAAGATGGTCCCGAGAGGCTCTCCAGGGTCATTGAAGTTCTTTCGTGCAGCCACTCTAACGTCGTCTCCGGTTTGAGTCGTGATCTTGTTCCATGAGTTACAGCTCGAGTGTCCCAGTGCTTTGCAAAAATTCCAGGTCATTCTTTGCGCCAACTTTAGAATGCTTTTTCTCCCAGCAAGTGTAGTTACCCCTATTTCATGGGAACCATAAGTAATCTTTAATAAAAACACAGTTTTCGAGTCTTAAATAGTCGAGTGTGTTGGAGCAATTTAAGATATTACCGCTTGAATCCTTTACGGGGACATTAGTCGCCATAAGAAACACGAGCCTCTCACACTGCTGTTGCAATGTGGAAATCCAGTGCTTTGCACTGAAAGCAAAGCCACTGTTAACCACCGTACGGTACAGAGAATGTACCATGGCTTTCTGACATTCAGAGTGCTCCACCCAAGTCACCTGAAAATTTATGATAAAGAACGAACGAAAATAGACCAAGTAAAAAAAACTTTTTGTTTGGACTTCCAATCTCTTACAACCTTACAATGGCCGTTGGATTTGTCCTCAATGATGCAACCGGATGGCCTCTTTCTGCATTTCTGCAGAGACAAAGCGTCTATGTTGTCTTCGACGGAGACGTCGACTATTGCCCACTGGTTAGCGTTTATCTGTTTGCAGTGCCGAGTGAAATGCACTTCTCTTGCTGCCACCATTGGAGTCATCATTTGGATCTCCGCACACATCTGTCATAAACGGAGCAAAAATCACAAGTTCAAATCCTCTCCCCTAGAGGTATGTGTTTGATTCCTCTGCCTTTTAGCCTTACCAAGTGAACAGCACCATCTCTGTTAGCACCTTCTCCGTTACAGATAATATCCAATGTGTCTGCTTTTGCTACCAAGCAAGGAAACAACTCTTTCCATTTATTCTGCAGTTTAAATGAAATGAAATCAACTAAAAAAAGGGGTATTTCAGTTCGATAATAAAATAAATAAATCTTACTGCGTCCATAAAACTCTGGACCAGCCATGACAGGTCGACAAGTATAATCTCACTCTCTCTTGAGGCCTCTATGGATAATTTATTCGTCGGTACTATGTTGCAATTCTTTTCACCATGAAATTCTTTCGTGTACTCGTCGTAGTTAAGAATTTCTCGACCGGTCTCATGGCTTCGGACCCACAGAGGTTCGCCATCAGTGGCCATTTTTCTCAACTCATCCACCGCTCGATTCGCAGCATCCATAATGCGCGATTTCTCATCGCAGGCGAAATTGCCAGTGTTAAAATCGAGCGAGCTTCTGTTTGGTGATGTTCCATGAGACTGTTTCTCAATGACTGACCTCAGTTTTTCTACCTGCATACGTGTTTCTGATGATTATATACGCATACACAAAAATATGAAATGTATTGATATATGCATATATACCTCAGCTTTGAGTCTAGCATTTTCGATTCTGATTATTTGATCTTCAGTGGCTGCAGGTGTGGCGAAACCGCAATTGGGGCAGCGAGGCTTATTACTCGGGTCTCTTAATCCCTTGTTTTCGTCGCGAAGCTTATCGATTTCGCTCTTCAGAAGAGAGTTTTCATGGCGTTCTTGAATTGCCTTGATTTGGGTTCGGCGGTTTTGAAACCAGAACTTGACTTGCCTGGGGTGAAGCCCTAGTTGCTTGCTCAGCTGTAGCCTTTGCTTCTCGTCTGGATGAGGAGACTCTTTGAACAACCTGCACTTGCAGCAGCTAATCGTTTCGACTAATAAAAAAAGGCAGCTTTTATGGTAAGAAAAAAATGTTCATACTTACGCTTCCATTTGTCGAATTTGTTGAGTAGTATGTCTGTGATATTTCTTTCTCTTCTTTCTCTTGACATTCATTTCTCCCTGTAGTTCACAGTCATCCTCGTCACTGACTATCTCCACCGTCTCCTCCTCCTCTTCCTCCTCTCTATGTCCCCGGAAGATACCGGCCTACGAGGAGAAAGTATACGACAATATACTATCAAGATTGCGATAATTTGTTAGTACAAAACAAAATAATGGAAGAGGGAAGTACTAGGGAGAGTGAAAGAGCAGGAGAAGAAATAAAATCGGACATGTCCGACAACCCAAACGAAGGATGGATCGATAGATGTTTTGATGATATGATATACGAGTATGTTATGATATCAGAATCTTGTTGATTAATTTATATGATTAATGTGCAACTCGTTCCTAGTATTTTACTACTACTTATTTGATACCATGTGTGCCCGTGCCAATGCGAGGGTGTGGGCGGGCTCCACTCTCCTTAAGGATAACAAACAAACAAAATAAAATAATTATTGCTTATCACCATCAAACATGATGAAAATTGAAACAAGAATATCAATGAAAATTATACAAAATTAAATTTTGCCAAAACAAAACATTGTAGGAGTATATTTGATTGGCATATGGCAACATGTGTTTGTACGTTTTTATTGCCCGCAACGTTTTAGTCGTTTAGCAACGTGCAGCTTTTTAAAAGAAAGGCATGGGCACCCCCATCGCATTCATTTGTTACAATCATAAAATGTCGAGTTAGAATCATAAATCGTCCTCCCGAAATTGACCATTTACCTAGATGTCCTATAACTTTGATTTTTATCAGAGATCGTCCTTTGGCCTCTTTTTTCGGCGAAAAAGTCACGAGAATAGCACGTGACCGCCGGAAAGCTGAGTCAGCATGCCACCTCAGCCCAAACTGCCATGTCATTAATGCAAAAAAAATGTTGGGGAAGGCAGGATTCGAACCTGGGCCTTTCAAGAAAAGATGAAAGCCCAAACCACTAGGCTACAATAGTTAATTGAGTATATTTGTAATGTTTTTATATATATACATTATAAGTTGTAGTATAAATTATAAATTACATAATTAATTAACAATTATCTTATAAATAAAAATAATTATTTATATTAAAAATAATAAATAAATAATAATAGATAACAATCACTTAATAAATTGTTTCACTTAATTAGTATAAAAAACATAATTTATTTAATTTACTACATAATTAATGTATTAAATAATTATGCAAACTATCATTTTTTTTATTATGTCAACTTAATAAGTATACTTTAAAATATATATATATATATATATATATATATATATATATATATATATATATATATATATTACTTAAATATGTATTTTTATGTAATTACTAAATATATTTTTACTAAAGTTGACAAATCAAAAAAATGATAGTGTATATAATTATTTAATACATTAAATATATAGTAAATTAAATTAATTATATATTTTTTGTTTTTTATTCTATTCAATAGAAATAATTTATTAAGTGATTGTTATCTATTATTATTTATTTATTATTTTTAATATAAATAATTGATTTTATTTATATGATAATTTATACTACAACTTATAATGTATATATATAAAAACATTACAAATATTTTTAAATATCTATTGTAGCTCAGTGGTTTGGGCTTTAATTATTTCCTAGGAGACTCTAGTTCAAATCTTGCAAACTCCAAAATTATTTTGCTTAAATGATGTGGCAATTTGGGCTGAGGTGGCAATGCCCAGTCAGCTTTTCGGCAGTCACGTGCCAATCTCGTGACTTTTTCTCGTGACATCTAGGTAAATGGCCTATCTCGGAGGACGATTTATGATTCTAACTCTAAAATGTCTGTACGGTCGACAGCTTTTCGGCAGTCACGTGCCAATCTCGTGACTTTTTCTCGTGACATCTAGGTAAATGGCCTATCTCGGAGGACGATTTATGATTCTAACTCTAAAATGTCTGTACGGTCGACATGATCGATCGGCCAAGCATGTCCGAATTTTATTTCTTTTCCTGCTCTCTCACTCTCCCTACTACTTCACCTGCCTTTCCCTCTTCCATTAGTTTCTTTCTTACACCCAATTGAGTATTTGAGGTAATTTATATATACAGTAGAAACTCCGTACAGTCATATCGTTGGGACCGGAAAAAAATATTACTATAGAGAGTTATTCTTATATAGGGTTTTAGAAAATAAAAATAATTTTTTTATAAAAAATAATATAAATATACATACAATATTATCTATCTTTAAATTCACAAAATCAATTTAATAGTTTTGAATAATAAATTTTGACTATATATGTGTAAAAATTGTGTTTAACATACAAATTAAATAAAATATTAATGAATTTAAGGACTATAAACTTCACAAAATCAATTTAATAGTTTTGAATAATAAATTTTGACTATATATGTGTAAAAATTGTGTTTAACATACAAATTAAATAAAATATTAATGAATCTAAGGACTATAAACTTTGATCATATACTATATGTTATTGATTTTCATAAATATTTCAAGTCATCTTAAATATGTTATTGATTTTCATAAATAAAAACATTATTAATAAATATTTTTATTATATATTAATCATTTATTCTTATATAGACGTATAAATCCTTAAGACGGGACCTAAAAAATGTATGACTTATGACAATGTGGAGTTTATTCCTATTTATAACTGGTCCCAAGTTGGGACTTACATTTTTTATTACTATAGGGAGTTTATTCCTACATAGAGTATTACTATATAGAGTTTCTACTGTACATATAGAGGTAATTATTCGTTTTCAGGTAGCATTCGAGTTTGAATCAAATCAAAATACTCGATCAACTATTCGGGTACTCAAACTCATTAAAATGAAGTAAAACATCGGAATACATAAGTTATTTTTAAAAATATCAGATATTTGTGTACTCAAATAGTATTAAATAAAAAATAAAAAAATAAATATAAATATAATTTTATATTGATAAAAAATAAAAAATAAAAATATAAAATGATAGTAAATATAAATATATAATGTATAGATAAAAGTTATATATATATATATATATATATAATATAAATATGTATAATAATATATATTGTATATATTATACTGTATAAATATAATTTTTTTTTAATACGGGAAAATATAAATATACTATAAATATAAAAATAAAAATAAAAATATTTTTGAGTAATTTTGGATATTCGGTTAGCCGCCGGTAATTTTGGTATTCGATTACCCGGTCCGAGTTAACGAGTGGGATGAGCCAAATCACTGAAATCGGATCAACCTTCTCCAAAGTCTAAACCTTTTCCCATCCCAGTAAAAACTTACTTATTCGTGATCGAAAATCCAGGCCACATCATTCATTCAAACCCTAATTGGCGGGATTTTCAAGGTTCCAATCTCATGGTTTTTTATGCATTTTTTTTCGAATTAACTACTCCAGAATTAGCTCAACTGATTTTATTTCTTAACGGATACGACAGGCTTTGTGTATGTCGGTGATGTGGAAGTGATTCACCGAGTGTTGGATCAAGCTGCGTGATCGAAGTTATGGCTTGGTTTAGTGGGAAAGTCTCTTTGGGGAATTTCCCTGATTTTTCTGAGGCGGTGAATAAGCTGAGTGAGAGTGTTAAGAACATCGAGAAGAATTTCGACAGCGCCCTTGGTCTGGAGGAGAAATCCGATGCTCCTGCGAGCAGTAGTGAAGGTTTGGGATGCTTTCTGTTTACGATTTTACGAATTAGATTAGTTCGTTTTACCGTTAATCCGCTGTAGTTATGTTTCTTGTGATTCGATCTTGAGCTTAGTTTGGTGGAATTAAAAAGTTCAATGGAAAAAATAATGGATATCTAAATCATGTAAAACCCGGATTGTGGTACTAGGCTGTTCTGGATTTTTCTTATTGAATTCGGTGTGTAGTTTAATGAAACGGTTAAGTGTTATGTAGCATTCGTATTACTGCCTAATGTTTGCGAGCCTAGGCCTTAGGAAATAGGCATGATTGTGTCAAATAACAGCAAAAGAAAATAGTTCAGTAATACTTTTCTCGCTAGTAAAACTATATTTATTCTGTTATATTTACATCTCCTGTCAAAGCAGAAAAAAACGAGGATGACAGTTCAACTGAGAATTCGAGGGAACTAACTTCACATCAAGATGAAACTAGTGAAGTAAAAAAGGCAGATGTAAAGACAAGTTCTGCAGAGGAAATACAGAATAACATTGAGAAATCAGAAGATAAGGCTGGTGAAGATTGCAGTGAATCTGTGGTTGCTTCATCTTCAATTCCTGTTGAAGTGTCTGAAGAAAAGTCTTTGCAGGTTGAGCAAACAGATTCCTCAAACAATCTTCATGAGGAGAAGTCGGGAAAAGCACTACCTGCATTGCTGGAGTCTGTGCAACAAGAGTCAACAAGTCATAAGGATCACGTTGAAGCTACTGGTTTTGATGATAGAGATGATGAGCAGAAGGAAGAAGAAGAGAAGGAAGAATCTCCAGCTAAAGCTCCTGATGCATCATCAACTGGTTCAGATGAGAACAGAGAGTTGGCTGCACCTGATTTTCCTCACAATATTGGAGATGCTGAAGATAATTCTGGAGACAACTTGCCCACATTGAAGGATAATTATAAGGAGGTTTCGGAAGAGGCCTCTGATTTGGTTACACATCAGGATGATTCAATTTCCAAGCCTATTGAAATCAAGGAGCACTCGAGCGGTGATAATGATGTAAAAGAAAAACATTCCAGCACAGCCAGAAACTTGTCTGACAATGTAGATTCTGCGGCTGAATTGGAGAAAGTGAAGAAGGAAATGAAAATGATG
Source organism: Euphrasia confusa (assembly GCA_954870475.1). Lineage (NCBI taxonomy): Eukaryota > Viridiplantae > Streptophyta > Magnoliopsida > Lamiales > Orobanchaceae > Euphrasia > Euphrasia confusa. The sequence continues at coordinate 6,055,672 of OX940968.1, read as the reverse complement.
GAAACTGCACTGCAAGGAGCTGCCAGGCAAGCTCAGGTAATTATATCGTTATTCTTGATTGATCATTATTTGTGAGCCATTACAAGATCATATTCATATCACTTCCTTAATAAGAACATGTTGAGTATGTTCACTTCGGTCTTTACTATGAGATTACAAGAATATGCTCATATTTTGCTTCTGGCACCGTATGAGGTGTTAGTGAAGGGATAATCTTTTTTTCAGCCTTCAATGCCTTAAATCCGTTTCCGAGTCATTTAGAATGTACTTGAAAAACAATTCTTATGTGTGATGCTGGAGGGCCACCACTTGTTTTCCAGTTTTTATTTCCTATACCATGTTCCTTACGATTGGATGCCACATGGGAATATAGGTCCATCAGTAATCTTCAGAAAAGTTTATTATTAGGGCATACTGATTTATATATAATTGATGGGTTAAAATTTTGCATGTCAGATCTTTACCTTTTCTTCCCAAAAATTATCATATAAAAAGTTGCGAGTCTAATTGTTTTGATATATTCCTTCCAGACCAAGGCCGATGAAATCTCAAAGCTGATGAATCAAAATGAGCAGTTAAAAGCTGTACTTGATGACCGGGTGAGGAAATAGATTATCCTTCATAATTGTTTCGACTCTCTCTGTATAAATCATGGCTAACTGATTTAAGTAATTTACAGCGAAAAACTAGTGAAGCTGAAACTGATTCTCTACGAGAGGAGTATCATCAGAGGGTGGCATCACTTGAGAGAAAGGTATACTTTGCGGGTCCTGCTTCTTGTTTAATTTCATATTCTAAATGTTGATTGATTAATGAAAAGTTCCTTCTATGAAACCATTTTTCTCAGATATTTGTTGGGCACACACAGAGACTATACTATGTTTCACTAGTTAGTCAAGAAGTTCGTGCAGTTTATTTTACTGGATAATATGTATTTTTCTTTACTTTTCTTGATGAGAACATGCTGTTCACTGTAACGTATCCTTTATTTACTTATAAAATTATATTTTTTAGCAAAGATGACTTGCATTAAGAAAAATTCTCAATCTTCTGAATATTCTCAAATTTAATTTAGCTATAGACCACTCAAAGCAATCCTATATTCTTAACTAAAGATGTCAAAACCCTGACAGGTTGTCATATACAGTATGATAGATTTTTTCCCTGGTGTTATTTTCATATTCTTGATTACTTAAAAGTGGCTGACAACGTTTTCATTAACCATCCACCGCGATGAGCTGATGACACTCCATATGGTATTGTTGGTCTACATGGCTTCAATATATTTTGAAGTGTAACCTATTGAATCTTTCAAGTTTTATATATCCTATAAAAAGAAAACAGTTTTTTTTTTTCTTAAGACTCTTAATTAGCTTGACTGCTTAACAACATTCTTTCAGGTGTATGCTCTTACTAGGGAAAGGGATACACTGCGTAGAGAACAGAGTAAGAAAAGTGATGCTGCAGCTCTTTTGAAGGAAAAAGATGAAATAATCAACCAAGTGATGGCCGAAGGTGTGAAAAAACAATATATGAGCAGTGTTGTTTTATATTGTTAGAACTGATTCATACTTTTTTTTTACTGTGTGACATAAAAATGTAGAATGTTGTATCTTTATAAGAAGGCGGATTTAGCATTAACAATGATAGAATCCACAAAAGCTAAAGTAGTGCATGAAGCATCTAAGAGAAGAGTGGAACTGGATGAATTGCTTTATTATATCTTAATTGTTCAGGCTTAATATGCTGAATGGAAATAATATTAAAATGGTTCTCAAAATAGTGAGAAACGCCTTTAAATAGTTCTGATATGAATTTTGCATATGCGTATGTGTAAAAATATAGAAATTAGAAATGTTTTTGATAATTTCTATATATGTGTACAAATATAGAAATCAAAAATGTTTTTGATAATCCTAGGTGAAGAGCTCTCAAAGAAACAAGCTGCCCAGGAATCTCAGATGAGAAAATTAAGAGCACAGGTATGAATATCTTGGATAAGTTTCTTATTCTTAAAACACACGTTCTTCCTGCTAAATTATTAGCATGAATATGGCCTAATATATAGTTCTCGACACTTTTCTTGAAAGCTAGATCCGAGAGCTTGAGGATGAGAAGAAAGGATTGATTACAAAGTTACAAGTAGGTTTTTTTATGTACATTTAGCAAGAATCTTGTCTAGTTAATATGTACTCTTGAGAGCCTTGTGTAAATATGGATTGCTTTTAAGAATAGTTACAGAAAATATAGTTATAATTATCCTTCTCACTAGAATTGACATCGCATATCCAGGTTGAAGAGAATAAGGTAGAGAGCATAAAAAGAGATAAAGCTGCAACCGAAAAGCTGCTCCAAGAAACTGTAGAAAACCACCAAGCCGAACTTACTGCTCAGAAAGAATATTATACAACTGCCCTTAATGCAGCCAAGGAAGCTGAAGCATTAGCAGAAGCACGCGCAAACACTGAAGCCAGAACTGAACTAGAAAGTCTTTTAAAAGAAGCTGAGACTCGTGAAAGCATGCTGGTTCAAACACTTGACGAATTACGGCAAACCCTGAGCAGAAAGGAACAGCAGGTTAATTGTGTGTGTGTGTGTGTGTGTGTGTGTATATATATATATATATATATATATATATATATTTAAAAGTAATTCCTTACCTTGATAATTATCTTCATCCTGGTGCAGGCAGTTTTCAGAGAAGATATGCTTCGTAGGGACATTGAGGATCTTCAAAAGCGATATCAAGTAACTTAGCCTTTCTAGAGCAATATCTATTTTTAATGATATTCATATGGATGTCTATCATCTCACACATAGTCACATGTCCATAGGCAAGTGAACGTAGATGTGAGGAGTTAATAACTCAAGTTCCTGATTCAACCAGGCCTCTTTTGAGGCAGATCGAAGCAATGCAGGTTTTACCGTGTGTGTGTGTGTAATCCTTCTTTTTTTTTATCAAACTTCCAATTTCATTTAACGTTTTATTTTTCTCCTAACTATCATTTTCAGGAAACAGCTGCCAGAAGGGCTGAAGCCTGGGCTGCTGTCGAGAGATCTTTAAATTTACGCCTTCAGGTTTCTTCATTAAGGCATTCAATTATGCCCTAAAAAATGCAAAAACGTTTCAGACATTTAAATTATGTCATGATATGCAGGAAGCAGAGTCCAAAGCTGCAACTTCAGAGGAAAAGGAGCGTTCTGTAAACGAGCGTCTAACTCAAACTCTATCTCGAATTAATGTTCTTGAAGCTCAGGTCTTTTTTCGCTCTGCAAACCATTCTAGTTGGTGAGCTGATGCTTTTATTTAGGTGATTAAGCTTATTCTGGGAAAGTGTTTGCAGATATCATGCCTTAGAGCCGAGCAGACACAACTAACTAGGTCTCTTGAAAAGGAGAGGCAGAGGGCAGCAGAAAATAGACAGGAGTATCTTGCTCTGAAGGAAGAGGCTGATACTCAAGAAGGACGTGTGGATCAGTTAGAAACCGAAATTAGGGAGCTTAAAAGAAAGCACAAGGAGGAGTTATATGAAGCGCTTACGCACCAGGAACTTCTGCAACAGGTTGCTCGTCAGATTTATGTTTGTTTATATTTATTTGTTAGTTTCCTTATTTATTTGATTATTATTTTTTGTTATTTTTAATTTTATCTCCAATATTGAGCGTGGTTGGTTGAAAAATGTTTTCTTGAACTTCGTGTTTAACATGTTTATTCGTTTAGTGCTTATTCCTGGAGGCTGGAACTTTTGACCAAGAACATCTCTTCCGAAATTTTCTTTTAACAGAGTTGTCTATATTGATTATTACTTAGTTAGTATTTGACAACTATCAGTAAATCTCCGCATTACCCTACATTGCTCACATATAAATTTATTTCTTGTGTTTCATTAAGCTGTTGGCGTTAATGGATAAATCACTAGCTAACTTATTATCTTGGATCTGAGACATGGACTGTTAATGAATTCTATAAGCCTTGCATATATATAACCAGGAACTAGAGCGGGAAAAAGCTGCTCGTTTGGATCAGGAAAAGGCTGCTCGGCTTCCAGCTCTTTCTATACCTGATCAAAGCTCCATAATGAGGCAAAAATCAATTCCATTTGAGAATGGTAATTCATTATAAACTATACGTCATTGACTAGTATTTCCTTATATTTTTCGCATTTAAAATCTTCCTTGACAGGCTCGGATCGTAAGCTTTCAACTGCGAGCAGCTTGGGTAGTATGGAAGAAAGCTATTTCTTGCAAACGACTTTGGACTCATCTGAGAACTTATCCGAGAGTAGAAGTTTGGGGGAGGGCACAATGAGTCCGTATTACATGAAAAGTATGACATCCAACACTTTTGAAGCTGCTCTTCGTCAAAAGGAGGGGGAGCTTGCTTCTTACATGTCCAGATTGGTATGAATGAAGTTATCTTGCATTTGAGTGTTTATTTCCGCAATTAGTAGGGTTACCCATATTTACACCCTCCCATATTTTACTCACACAAAGACCCCTTGAGACTGAGTCGAATTACAGAAGTCTAGCTATCTTTAAGATTTGCATATTAGTATTACCCCTTGATATTTGTTTCAATTTTACAAATTGCACATTTTGTGAGGGAAGTATTTGTTTGAAAAAATACAAATCATAAGGGAACCCCCATGATATTTATTTCTATCTTACAAATTGCACATTTTGTTGTGGGTGCGAGGGTGGGTGGTATTTGTTTGAACAAATACAGTCCATAAGGGGGTGTTTGTAATATCTGAATGGGTCTTTCTAATCATGTAAAAAAACTCGATATTTTTGTAAAATGACTAAACTCGAGGGCTGATTCAATTTAAAGTGCCATTTCCGGATGCTCAGCTCTCATTCCTTCTTGTAATTGTGATGATTATCCATTCAGGCATCTATGGAGTCCATTCGCAATTCTCTTGCAGAGGAGTTGGTTAACTTGACTGCACAGGTGATTTTGTTTAACATACATGTACTGTATATGGTTCCAATATAAGAAAATTATTTACTAATCGACTTCCAAATCAGGAATAATAAATAAATTTGAAACAAGCTAAATAGCTATTTGGCTTGCATGTGGTAATAAAGAAAATATTGTTCATCTATAAGAAATATAGTATATATTAGTTGAGTAATCTTAATCTTTACAAGTACTCTCTTAGAAGTTAGAACACACACTATCTTTATCTGTTTAGATTGTAATTGTGGAATTATTGTACTTGGTGCAGTGTGAAAAACTTCAGGCAGAAGCTGCTACACTACCTGGAATACGAGCAGAATTAGAAGCATTAAGACGGAGACACTCGGCGGCTCTGGAGCTGATGGGAGAACGTGATGAAGAGGTATCTTTATTTTTGTGGTTTATTTATGCAGAAAATAAATAACTATTTATCCAATTTGTTTTACACATCAGTTAGACTATGTTTTCTTGACATATCGATTATAAAGTGCAGTTATTTTAATTATTATTTTTATTGAAGGGGTTTGTAATATGTTTATATTTATGTGTAGCTGGAAGAGCTTCGTGCAGATATTGTGGATGTGAAGGAAATGTACAGAGAGCAAGTAAACTTACTCGTGAACAAGGTACAGTTATGGTTTACTTGCAACATATGAAGAAGTTTTGAAAGTGTTAGGTTTAATTACAAAACTACCCCTTAAGCCTAGCCTAATTACCAGAAAAACATCATTTCAAAATTTCAAATACCCCTACAGACAATTTGATTTGTCACTGTGTTTGCTGGCATATGTCGACAGATCCAGAAACTGAGTTCGTCTGCTGGCGATGCGTGATAAGTGAAAATGTGGTCATACAATGAATGGTATTGATCCAATCGTTCTGGACAAATTGGCAGCAGTCTTCTTCTTACAACTTCCAACTTGCTCGACAAATGATCCAAGCGAGTATTGTAATTTCGACTATAATGTTGTATACTGTGGCTTATAGTATATGCAAGAGTTTGAGCTCGGGAATTTAATTGTTTATTACTTATACACATGGTGTTAATAGTATTAATTTATTATTTTATTTGATATTGAATGAATACCACACTACATTATTTTCAAATAACATTTTGAATGGTTCTTTTAAAACTAAAACCTCAATATTGTTATGAATATTATTAATTAGTGAATGATTAGTTTACCCTTTCTTGATGAACAAGACAGAAACTCTACTTTGTATTTTATATAAAGGGGTCTCCCCATATGAATGAATACAACAATTAATAACAATTCTATTCTCCTCTACGTTCTCTCTTTATCTAATCTATATTTCTCTCTCAATTTCTCTTGAGTTTATAACACGTTATCAACACGATGCTCTAAGAAAGCTCAATCGCATTCTTCATCGAAGTTCTACCCATCCAAGATTCGAATTCAAAAGGTTATATGTTTGTTTATATTCATTAATAATTATAAATATATCTACTTCTCCTCCCTTCTTCTTAATATCATATGTTCCTGAAGAACATTATAATCTGATATTCCTGAAGTAATATCATATGTTCCCAAGGAATTTTTTTATCTGATATTTCTGAATTAATATCATGTTCCCGAAGAACATTATAATCTGATATTCGAAGTAATATCAAATTAATAATTATAATTTGATATTCTTGAAGTAATATCAAATTAATTATGCTTAAGTTCCTGAAGAACATGATATGATAATCTTGAAAATTTCCAAACTTAAATGTTCCTGAAGAACATCGTCATATGATATTCCTGTAAAAATATCAATATCAAATTGATTATGATTATATACTAATAATCTCGAATATTGGTTGTACTACCAAAACGTGGTATGAACCCAGACTCACAAGTTTGAGTCGGCATTATAATTTGATATCCTAAAGTAATATCAAATCAATTATTCTTAATTATCAATTAAATTGAATGTTCCTGAAGAACATATATTTCTGGTTTAAATATTATATTGATAAGAACATCATAATTTGATATTATTCGATAAATATCTAAATTGCTCCCGTAGTAGTAATAGTTTTGGAAATATCAAATTAAATTGTTCCCGTAGTAGCAATTAAGTTTTAAATATTTCTGAAGAACATTCATATTCCCGCAGAAATATCAAATCATATACAAAATATTCTTGAAAGAATATTTTTAGTGATTGCTTCCGAAGAAGCAAAGTTCAAACATTAATTTTTTTTAATAAGGTTAAATCATGATACTCATAGTGAAACACCATTGTTCTTGTTGAAATAATGATTACGTATGAATTATCCCTGAAGGATATCTTTTGAAAATCGAGAATAAATGTACTATGTTGGTACTCATGAAATATGGAAAAAGTCGATTATTTTTTTAATGTTTGCGTATTATTCCTGAAGAATACACAATTGATTTATTAAATTTGATAAATATTCTTGAAGAATATTTGATTTGATTATTCGTAAATAAAGTTTGAATGACACAAGTATTTTTATCCCCGAAGGATCTTTGATAAACATACTGAATTCCCGAAAGATCATTGGTAAAGATATTGTATCCCCGAAGGATCGGTAAACATATTGTTATCCAAATGATGACATATTAAGAGTAGTCTCCGAAAGAGCTTTATTAATTATCCCCTCGAGTACTACAAATGTACTTAATGATGCATATCATGATTATTATTATTAAGTGAGGGGAAATGAATCGAGCATTTTCCATCTGCAAATTAATATGAAATACGCAACTTATATTCATATCACCACTAAAGTGTATTTTTATGAACGGACATAATATCTCGAGCCCACGATCCAGAAGATCGATTTATAGCAATTACGATGATTTGCATATTTAAGGAAGATCATTTCCCGGCATCAGGGGGAGATAAGAATATAAAAGATATAAATGTCGAGAAATCTGAATGAATGAAAACGATCTTCAATTCTAGATCCACGCACGAATCAATTGAACCTGAAGTTCATGAAAATAAGTGACTTGCAATATTCAGCAAGTAATCTGCCAAATTAATGAAGGTATGACAATATACATATATTTGTGATAAATGAACTATAAGAGTTCAAATACCAAAGAGATCAACCCAAATGTTGATTCTAATTTACGCCTGAAGCGTAGTAGATCGATCTTAAGATATAAAATAAATCCGCGAAAAAAAACAAAGAAATTAAGTCACCCTCAAAATCTCCTGAAGAGAGTTAGATGAAAATCCCATTGAAAAAGCATGTGCACATGATAATAGAAAATCGTGGAATTGCGGAATAACCAAATTTAATATTTTGGTAAATGATGAAAGATTTGGTTGATAGAATGAATTGTCATCAACATGGAAAAAGTCGTCAACGACATATTTGCCTCAAGAGTTGCTCTAGAAAATTTGGATCCAAAACTTAAATCAATAATAGTGTGCCGGCAGCACTCAAGAAAATAGAAATGAGCAATTGAGGCTGAGCATTACTCGCTGGATAAAAATATTATCCCAGAAGGATATACGTGGGTGTTCGTAAGAAAAATGAGTAATGATGTGGTGAGATATAAAAGCGAGATTAGTTGCTCAAGAGTTTTTCGCAGAAACCGATATTTTTAAGGATGACATTAAGTTCCGCTTCCTTATACTTCTGGCAGCAACAACGATAAATATAGATATGCATGAATGTATGATTTGACTATGTAAAAGTCATTAGAAAGATACATACATGGAAATCCTGGATGAAATTTAAAATTTCTGATATGAAAGGAAATGAAAATCAGAACATGTACAATATCATATTACATATTACATATAGACAAAAATGATATTGAAGACAAGGTCCCGAAGACCAGTGATTTTGGTCCCGAAGACCATTGAATCAGTGATTGCACTCTTTTTCCCTCTACTAAGTTTTTCCCACAGGGTTTTCTTAGTTAAAGGTTTTTAACGAGACAATCAACACAATATAAATGTGAATGTCGTGTACTATTTTCCTCGAGTATTTTTTCCTACAAGATTTTATAACGAGGTTTTTAACGAGGCATGTACATCACTCGATAATAATTAATGAGAACATCAGAATGTTCCATATGAGTTTGTTTTCGTGATAAACTGAGGTATTGAACCTGAAGTTCAAATGATTGTGAATTGAAGTTCACATTATTGTTCATTTGTCAAGAAATGTATATTAAACACTAGATGCATTTAATATACTCTAGAAGAGTTACCGGCCGGTTATAGCAATTGCGAATGCTCTAGTCAATAGATGTCTGGTAAAGGCATGTCCCAGAAGGACGAAAAATATACAATGATACAAATGAACGCGAAACTCGACGATTCGAAGGTTGTGTCCTGAAGACCAGAATGTATACTTGAATAACTAAGTTTTTCCTATATGGTTTTATTAGTTACAGGTTTTAATGAGACTGGTTGATCACCAATAATTACTTTCAAGAAGTCAAAAATCTTCTGTGATTACAATCAGGAGGAGCAAGCTGTACTCTTTTTCCTTCGCTCAGGTTTTGTCCCACTAGGTTTTCCTGGCAAGGTTTTAACGAGGCAGCAATACTGCAAATAGTCATTCAAGGGGGAGTGTTATGAATATTATTAATTAGTGAATGACTAGTTTACCCTTTCTTGGTGAACAAAACAGAAACCCTACTTTGTATCCTATATAAAAGGGTCTTCACATATGAATGAATATTCTCCTCTCATATTGTCTCTCTTTATACTCTATTATTCTCTCTCAATTTCTCTTGAGTTTATAACAAATACGGAGTATGTTTTTATTTCTCTTTTTAATACTAGAGTACTATATAGCAGGTGTACGAAATATTAATTCCGTCTCAAGAAAATAGGCTCATTTAAATATATTTTTTAATTAATTTGATTGTAAAAATATCTTTTAAATATTTCGAACTGTTTAAATGAGAGAGATTAATATGGGCCCGACTATCCAATTCCAATACTTAACAGCGGCCCAATAAGCCGTAGAACAAAATTCCAACCTCTCTCATTTCAGTTCCTTCCAAACAAGTAACAGCTCTCACCCTCGCGGTCTCCGGCAAGTCTCGCTTTCTTTCATTCTCGTCGTCGTCGTTCCTCTCCATTCGATACTCGGTATTCGAAATTTTTATATAAATTTTTTCAATAAAAACACGAATGATAATTTGGATGATCATTTGTGAAGCTCGTGATCAAACCCATTATCACTTTTTTACTCCCATATCTATAAAAGCTAGATATTTACTTATTATAGTGCTTGATTCTTCATCATGATCTTATATAATGTACACTGAACATGAAAGATGAAATCTTTACAAAGAACCTGTTCAAATTAGCCGATGGCTTGGCAAATAAACGCAATCTTGGAGCACGCTAACTGTTTGATATAATGCTTAGCTGAAACCCGTGACATTTTTTTTGTGTGTTCTGTCTTTTTGGATGCTATAGCTGCTGAGGTGGTGGTCAGGAGTGATCGAAGACTACAAGAGGGGGGAAAGGGTTTGATGGATACCAAAGAGGATGAAGTTACGTCCGATCGTTTGGTGGAAGCCCGAGCCAGAAATATAAGCCACAATGTGAGGTGCACCGAATGTGGTAGTCAGTCCATCGAAGACTCACAAGCCGACATTGCTATTCTCCTCCGTAAGGTAGTGCCTTTTTTTTCATTTAATGCTTTAGCTTGTTTTGTCCTTGAATATAATGCCAAATTGGATGATAATGGGCTACCTTTTAGGCTATTATTCTGGAATTGCCTTCATTGATGTTATAACTTACATCTAACAACATTACTGTGATTTGGTGGGATGATTTGAATATATTGAGCTCGTGTTTATTTGGCCACTTAAAAGTTATGTACCGCTCTTTTTTTAAATAATTTTATCATCGGCTTTAGTGTTTCTTGGATTATTGTGGTCTGACTAGTTGTGATTCAATTTCTCTCATTGCCAACTGCAAGAAGTTGATTATGTTATCATGTATAACAACGGTAGACATCGAAGTTATTTCTCTATTATTTATGTATGTTGTTAATGTTCCTTGCATTTATGCAAAAGTTGATTCGGGAAGAGGTTCGGTCTGGCAAAAGTGACAAAGAGATCTTCAAGAAGCTGGAGGATGATTTCGGTGAGACAGTCCTTTACACACCAAAATTTGATATGCAGACCGCAGCTCTGTGGTTGTCGCCTGTAAGTTAAGAGCCTATCTTATTCCATTCTCAACAGTTGTTTACTGGTGTGATAATTACATTAACTACCCTGAGTGTGCAAACACTTCATGTTATCTTTCAAAATTACAAATATCCCCTTAACATCTATTTTTACGTTTACAAATTGCACTCCCGAGATGGGGGTATTTGTATGTTATTTTCCCTCCTGGTATTCGACACTAACGCAATATTATGGAAATGTGGAATCAGCTGTTGTTTGCGGGTGCAGCCGGAGGAGTGTGGGCTTACAAGAGGTACAAGCAGAAGACTAATGTCCACATTATGGCCTTAAACCTCGTAAGAGGGGTCCCGTTAACTCCAACGGAAAAAGAGACTATGTTAGATCTTCTCACTCCGCCACCTTCCCAGACAGCTTCTTCATGGTGGAGAAGATGGCTTTCTCAGTGAGCATGCTTAAGCTTAAACCTTTTTTGATACAATTGTTAGTCGGACGTGTTAAAATAATTGTCTTTTGGTCATTTGCCATGTAATAAAAACGGCTTTTATATTCCGGTGCTGTGTTTCTTTCTCAGTTTCATTCGTCGATAATTAATACTACTAGTAATAGTCAACAGATTATTATATAACTAATTTACAATGTACGAAGTTCGAACAACTACCTTCTATCTAGTGAGACTGTACGAACACTTCCAATATTCAACACATTATATTAAAAATAAAAAGATCGATTATTCAAGTAAGAACTAGTCTTCTTTGATCAGTTATCAGAAGATGGAACACCCAAAGCTGGCTGGCAAAATTATAAACAAGTGTAAGTTGCAGCTCCATAACCATTGACTTTTTAATTCATGTCGCGTAGTAACATGCCTCTTGTCAATACAAAATTATCGAATTATCTGTTTGTTGACTCGGCCAAATGCTTACAAAAAGTCGTCTTATATACGAGTCAAAACTCTACAAGTAAAGGAGGTAGCATGTAAAGGCTTGTTGATCCATTACAGTATCATTGTGAGCTAGCTAACATGGGCAGAGTTCAGGGCACCCCAGAAAACCAAACTCCGAATCCAGGCCAGCAAACGGGCCCTTATCCCCCGCATCCGGGCCAGCATCCGGGCCCTTATCCTCCTAATCACGTTCAACCACCTCAGTCTCCTTACGCCGGAAACCAAGGACAACCTCGTTTCATAGGAAACCCATGGCAGAGTGGGTTGTTTGAATGTCATCTAGACCCAACAAATGGTAATTAGTAATTACTAATTACTCATGTAACATCAGTAGTAATTAAAGTTGTGTTGTGTGAAGTTGATCATCAATCGAATAATTTCGTCTCGTCTTTGCAGCTGTGATGACGGCACTTTTTCCATGTGTCACGTTTGGACAGATCGCGGAAGTCATGGATGCATCAGAACAACAACCTCAAGGCTCTCAACTTTGTAAGGCTCTCGTTAAAAAGTATAGTAACTGATTAATTTCTCGATTAGCCCTCTTGATCGAAAATATGAACAAAATGCAGCTTGCCCATTCGGCAGTTGCGTTTATCTGGTAATGATGGGAGTTTGCGCGCAATGTGCGATCGGGTCCAGGTATCGACTGAGGCTTAGGAACAGATATGGTCTGGTTGAAGCTCCGTACCAAGATGGGATCTCACACCTCTTCTGCCCCTTCTGTTCTCTCTGTCAAGAGTTTAGAGAGCTCAAAAGTCGAAACCTCGACCCTGCTCTAGGGTGGGCAGGCATACTCGCTCAACAGCAGTCGATGCAGTACAGAAATGATCAGACCAACAAACCTCCACAGCCTCAAACCATGTCCATGTAAAAGATTGTTTATTTTGTTTCAAGATTGCTTTTTTTTTTCCTTCATATATCGTTGTTGCTGTTGTTCGCTCGTTCGATTCACTTGTTCGATTGTTTCGTAATTGAAATATCGGTCTGAGAAAATTTCGACCGTTTGCCAATCAATCTTTTCTTCAAATCGTTGGTGTGTGTTTACAAAGAGAAATGTACGTGTTGCAAATGAATCGAATTATTTTGACTCGATTCGAAAGTTGATTATTCATATTCGAAAAATTGAATGTTTAAACTAATGTAGAGTAATGTAATAAGAATATGAATCTAATTTAACATTCAAATAGTATGTTAGAAGCCGAACCTACGATTTCGTTGAGTCTATCTGATAGGCTGATAGCATATTAAAAATTGTATCATCTAAAAATTTGAATTAAGAAATTGGACAATTTAATATTTATATTAGTGATTGGAATATATTTTTTAATATTTTATTCAAATACTAATAACTCTACGAATATTGCAAGAAGATCCTTCGAGTTTCGATCCCTTACATTCTGACCCAGCATCTTTTCTCCTTTCCCAACCTAACCAATTCATGACCAAACACACCCCCTCCCTCCAAAGTCCAACCTACCCTTCGCACACAGTCACAGTATTGAATGTCAGAAAGCGAAAAACAAATTCGTGTTCAAGAACGCCACGCAATTCAATAAAAAAAAAATTACAGCACTTTCTTATTAAAATTTAATCTCAAATAATTAATGATTGCTGCGAATTTCAGACCACCTAACTACTTGTGCGTGAGTGTATATAATGCCACCCACCACATGGCCAAACTCAGAGTCTCCACATTGTACAATTCCGCCCCATTTCAAGATTCTTTATTTAGGATTTGCCGCTGCCTTTGCTCCTCTCAGCATCGCCATTTTTCTGCCGGTAAAGTTTCTGTTTTTATCAGCTTTTCTGATTTTGGGGGAGCTGGAATTTATTGGGTTCTTGATTTTGCTTTGTGGGCTTTGCTTAAACATGCTGAAATTGTGGGATTTGATTTGAGTTTATATTATTGATGGAGCTTTACTTCATAATAGTATAGCATTTCTCTCTAGTTCAAAAGGGGCTTAAGCAAAATGGATATTGAGCTTGATTCTTGGATCATAAGACTTCGTATCGATGAATTATACTCCACATATGATGAAACATCTGGGAGACAAATATAAATTTGAGATTTTGATGTTGCATTTTTAGTACAGATACACATACTAGTAGTTTAGTAATGGAACTGGCCAAGGCAGTTGCCAGCAGAGGGTCTGCGTTCCCTCAGAGTATTGCGTTAAGAGCCGATCAAAAGAGTTACAGCTATCACCAGCTGATATCATCTGCTAAGAAGATATCCGACTTGTTGGGCAGTGCTGATTTGAAAGTTGTAAGTTGCGACGTTGTTTTAGAAACTGAGTTGAGTTTTTAAGCATAATGTGAATGAACGAATGAGTTGTTTTATTGTAGCCCAGTGGCGTTGGGGAAAATAAACACCTCGGTGGAGCCAGGGTAGGAATTGTAGCTAAACCTTCGCCCGAGTTTGTTGCTGGAGTACTTGGGACGTGGTTCAATGGAGGAGTTGCGGTCCCGCTTGCACTTAGCTATCCAGAAGTCGAGCTACTGCACGTGATGAATGATTCGGTTTGTCTCATCTGAATCCGTCGTGTGCCTTTTGTTTTGTAACATGTTTACTTCGGTCTGCTTTTTAGACAACCTTTTTTCTCTTGTGCATTTGGTAGGCATTTGGTGTATATTTCATGCTTTAATCACATGATCTCATTTTAATATAGGATATCGTGATGATTTTGAGTACTGAAGATCATCTTGAACTAATGACAGCCGTTGCAGCTAAGACTTCTTCCCAATTATCTCTTATTCCTCTTGTTCCAGACATAAAGACCGAACTCGAAAACACGAATAATCGAGAACTTGTTCAGGAAACTGGAATTTCTCACATGATAAGTGGTGTGTATTTTGCCTTCGTAATCATTATGTATACTGTACTCGGGTGACATAATTCTTCACTGTTTGAATGCCTGATGCTCTAATGTAGGAGATGACCCTGCATTAGTCATATACACGAGCGGCACTACAGGGAAACCTAAAGGGGTTGTGCACACACATAAAGGTGTCTTAGCACAGGTACTTGCCACCCCTCCATTTAATATTAGAATTTAAGTGTCTGTGTGCATATCGGCTCAAAATCGACACGTCTCTTTATTTTATTATTGCCAATCAAATCTCGGTGTAATAAGATGACATGGCAAGCTAATACTTAAGGCTGATCAATTTATTTGGATATCTTTTTTTAATCTTCGATGCTAATATAGTCTCTATTTCAGGTTCAAATGCTGACAGAAGCTTGGGGATATACATCCGCCGATCAATTCTTGAATTGCCTGCCTCTACATCATATCCACAATCTATGTTTAGATGCTTGATTACTTATTGGTCTTAATAATAATAATAATAATAATAATAATAATAATAATAATAATAATAATAATAATAATAATAATAATAATAATAATAATAATAATAATAATAATAATAATAATAATAATAATAATAATAATAATAATAATAATAATAATAATAATAATAATTACCAAGATGCCACTGCCATGGTTTGCTCTGATTTTCTGGTTTTAGAAAGTTTTCTTGTTGGTCTTAACTTCCTCTGTACACGTGCATGGAGTGTTTAATGCTTTGCTGGCCCCTCTATATGCGGGCGCAACGGTAATTTCCTCAAACTCTAGTTTACTTCTGAAAAATCATTTTTTACAATTTGGGATGATTACAAAAATGCCTTCAGATTTGAATTTTGATTTTAGCAGAGTATGTTTGGCAATCGAGTCAAAACCTCAAGGGTGCTTTTTAGTTTTTATAATTAACATTTTAAAGGCCTGCACTGCGAAAGTTATCCTGTAATACGAGTTCTGTTTGTCGCACTTGTCTGATATTTTAATTTATTTCTCACTCTCTTTACAAAAAGGTTGAACTCATGCCGAAATATAGTGTGAGGGGAATCTGGCAGAGATGGAGAGAATCTTATCCCAATGAACAAACAAAAGTCGATGATGCTATTACTGTGTTTACAGGAGTAAGTCTTGCTTTATATGAATCTATAGTAACCGATATGATTACAAATTATTTAATGTGAAAATCAGTTTCTAGAACAAAACAAAATACTAAATTCTGTAATCACTCCTTCGGTTCTGTAGGTCCCAACCATGTATACGCGTTTAATACAAGGATACGAAGCTATGGATCCAGAATTACAAGCTGTTTCTGCTGCAGCTGCCAAGCAGCTACGACTCATGGTAATTTAGTCGATGGTCCTTCTTTGAAATATTCTAGTTTATTTATATTCGATTACATACAATATCTTAGAACTAACAAGGTTCTTGGTTTGCAGATGTGTGGCTCGTCTGCTCTCCCTCTTCCAGTCATGCAGCAGTGGGAAAAGATCACTGGGCACGTGCTTCTTGAACGATATGGCATGACTGAGGTTGGTGTTTTCATCTAAGGTTAATTAAGAAAATATACTTGGGAAGTCTACATAAAAAAATAGTACTGTCAGACAGAATTACTTTACATCAGATGGAGCCTTTTTTATTTTATTATTTAGTTTTGTAATAAAATAAAAAAATTAGTGTTTTTTATTTTATTTTGTTAGAAAAATAAATACCTTAAAGGGAAGTGATGTTTGTAAATTTCGGAAGATAATTGTTTTTTGTTTTGTTTTTTAATCTTGTCAAGCGTCAAGGGTATTTTTTTAGGTTGTGACGAATGGTTTCCCTTTTTTATGTGTAGTTTGTCATGTCACTATCTAATCCCTTAAACGGCAAGCGGAAAGGGGGTACAGTCGGCAAGCCACTTCCTGGTGTGGAGGTTAGTATTTTTTATATGCAGCCATATTGGACTTATTAGAGTTGAATTTTTTAAGTGTGGTTTTCTTAAAATCGGTAAAATTATTTTACTGTTACTGATTCGTAAAATCATAAGCAACTTATTTTGATTTCATTGTTTTTTTAAAGGTCAAGATCCTTGCTGAAGACGGGAGTAGTGATGCTAATACGGAAGGCGGTGAGCTTTGCATCAAAAGCCCTTCCATGTTCAAGGAATACTGGAAACTGCCAGAGGTACCTTTTTTCATATAACTAAGACGTTTGAAGTATTTACCAATAAAACAATAAAAAAGGAACTGAAATAGAAGAGAAGTTAAATTGCGAAAACCATTTTTGATTCATTCAACTTACTGATGACCAAATTTCAGGTGACTAAGGAGTCATTTATCGATGGTGGGTTCTTTAAAACGGGAGATGCAGCTAGAGTGGATGAAGATGGATATTATGTCATTTTGGGACGTAAGAATATATATAAATTAAAATTTTAACTTTTTGATGCTGTAAAGTCCCAGGCCTGTTCTTAAATAGCACTCTACCTTTCTGCCTGAGTTTGTAAATAGAAAGCTTCCTTTTTTTTTTCTTCCTTCACATTCAATTATTCGATATCGTTATTCAGGTACTAGTGCTGATATCATGAAGGTTGGTGGATATAAATTATCTGCACTGGAAATTGAAGCAGTTCTTTTAGAGGTTTGTTTCTCATTTGCCATTTTATGCCTCCTAGCGTTATTTAATTTTATTGGTACTTACAAAAACCACGCCTAGGCTAATCTAATAACGAGAAAAAAAAATTTCTCAAAATCACAAATACCCCTTTGACAGTGTTTTTTTAACCTAACAGTACTATAATTTTTTTCCTCCCCTGAAATGAAATCGTTTCATTACAAAAATTGTATCTTGGGTATTTAAGCAACTACAGTATAATTTTTGCAGCATCCAGCTATTTCTGAGTGTTGTGTGTTGGGTTTGCCCGACAAAGATCTTGGGGAAGTTGTGTGCGCGATAGTTGTACCTAATTCAGAGATTAAAAGAAAACGAGATGAGGATACGACGCCTACTCTAACCCTTGGAGAACTTTCGGCTTGGGGTAAAGAGAAACTCGCACCATACAAGGTAGGTCTCAACCACACATCGACTTCTTTCGATTGCCCGGTCAATAACTAGGTCGATCCGTCTAAAATGAATTCCGATTACTTAGTAAAAAAAGCATGTAGACCTGAAAACTTTAAGACAAACACTAGTTTTATAGAATCTTAAAACAGAAGGATATTTTAGGGCGAAATCCAACATTATATTTTTAAATTACAATAAATGCCCAAATCCAAAATACCAACAATTTTTTTTATTTGCATTTTCAGATTCCAACTCGTCTGTTGCTATGGGAGTCACTGCCTCGTAATGCTATGGGAAAGGTGATCTAAATCTCTGATCTGTTTCGTTTGCTTCCCACTTCCTTATTAGTCTTTTCTTTCTTTCATTTTACGTTTTTTTTTTACCAAATTGTCGACTCATCAGGATATCTATTGGTAAAATATCAGGTGAACAAGAAGGAACTGAAGAAAACGTTAGCCGGTCAGGTTTAAGAATGAAATATCTTACTGAATTGGTATTGGGCTGTGATAGTTTTTTTGTCCTGAGAAGCTATTGGTATATTGAGAAGCTCATAAATAAGTGATAGAATTTTTCTTTTTATCATTTTTTATAGGCTCATTTTTCTTCCCAAATAATTGACTCCCTTCTTGATTCTACAATTTTTGAAAGAAAGACAAATGCCAATGGTGTATTTGTAATATTGAGAAGTCATAGGGCCTTTTAAGAAAAGAATCAAGAACAACAAACCCATCCATATAAATAAGTATACTGTAGTATATAACAACCAAAAAAACCAGTTGAACATTACCTAAAATCAAGAACAATGACATACACATCTACTCTTTTGTCCCTTCAACTCCATCCCTACCAACTCTCTCAACACAGGGACCATATGCCCAACTGCACAACACAAAGTATATCAAATTTACAAAAGTCATCACACCAAGTAGCCAATAATAATACTCATAATGACCCCTGTTAATATTACTCGAAACCCAACTATCTCCCCTTCCATCCCTAGTCGACTTATCCACGGTGCTCAAAAGAACGCTAGCCAACAAATTCGCAACCGCCATCCCAACCCCGAACAACGAAGAAGCCACGCTCGACATGCTCTTCGGAAACTCAGAGTAATAAAACTCCGTTTGACCAATAGCATTGAAAGCCTCAGACAAACCCGACAAGCAATTTTGTGGGACCAACCACATAACCGACATCTTCACAAGCCCACGAGGGTCATCTCCCAACCCTTCCTCGATCGCCCTTTTCCGGCGTACATGCTCGACTATACCCGAAACCATCATCGCCATGCAAGATAGGAAGATCCCGATTCCCATCCTTAGTTTGACCCCGAGGTGGACTTTCTTTCCGGAAACTTTGGAGGCGAGAGGTAGGATGACCCGGTCATATAAGATGACCCATATTGCTAGGGTGATGATGTTGAACATGCCGATCGATCCTGCCGGGATTTGGAAGCTCGAGGAGATGTGGCGGTTCATGGAGTTGGCTTGGAGCAGAGGGAACGAGTTCTGGCTCATGTTTATGGCGGTCATTATCCCTGTTGACCATAAAGGGAGGACTTTGATGAGAGCTTTTAGCTCCTCGACTTGATCGGTCGTGCAAAGAATCCAGTTGTTGATGAGGAGGGCTCCAGCGAGTGCTTCATCTCGAGGGCTCTTGATGATGCAAGCCTTGTTTAGGAACCTGGAACCAGAAAGAAAAAAAAAAAGTGGGCTTTATTCAAAATTACATAAAATGCCCTAAAGATTATATTTTTTGTTACTTTTACCCCACTGATGAACAAAAACATAGTGTAAAGTAAAGCCCCCTTCACATTTATAAACTTAAACATAAGTGGGTTCATTTTTAATTAGACCGAACATTAGGGTTCTTTTTGCAATACTCTAAACATCAAGGAAACTTATACTACACTTTAGAGCATCCTCAATGGTAGGTACAATTCCTATGTGGCATGGAATTGTACCTAAGTACACCATTGGGGTTTAAGGTACAAATTGGAGAGAGAAAACAATAGTATCAAATTGTTGATACTAGGTACAAATTGAAATTGTGTCTTGTGTTGTGGGTCCAAAAAGTGAATAATTGTACCTCAAACCATTGAGGTAGTGAGATACAAATTGATAAGTAAAAATATTTAGTGATGTGTCAACTAAATTGTACCTCACATGAGGTACACCATTGGAGGATATAACACACACCTTAGGTTGTTGCTTGGAGAAGTGTACATCGAGCCCTTCTCGTAATAATAGCCGTTCGAGTCACTCGGGGGAAACTCGAGCTTCCTATTCTTAAAAGCAACCACACCCACTTGCACGAAACCCGTAAACAAGCACTTGTTCGCGTTCGCTTTGACGTACAAGGAAGATGCGAGAAAAAACAACAAGGCCGAAAAGAACATCAATATCGCGGGCACTCCAAAGCCCACTTTCCACCCCATGTGTTCTTGAACGTAGACAACACCGGTAAACGCTATCAGAACCGAGACAGCTGCTGAGGCATAGTACCACCCAAAGTAGCTCTCTAGTACTTTTTCACTGTTGAGATTGTTCTTGCTAGTTAATTGATCGGCCCCGAAGGCTAATGAGCAAGGGCGTATGCCGCCTGCCCCGATCGATATCAGGCCGAAGGAGGATAGCAAGAAGGTGTATTGACCGGCCGATGCGGGCTTGCAGTTTTGCGTGAATTGGTCGCACGGGGGCGGGCGGGCCCGTGGGATCATAGCGGTTAACCATAGCTGGGTTGTACCCTGGAATGAAGAATCCATAAGTACTAATAGTCTAATACACATCATACATGAGCAAGATGATGGGGATGTTTTGCAATATTTGAAGTTTGTTGGGTTTTTTTGGTAATTATTAATTAATTAGCTGAACCCGGAAGGGTACTTTTGAGATTATCTAAAAGAAGGAAACAGAGGAAAACAGAGCAATTGAAAGAATGTATCTCCCTCCTTATGTCTAATTAACCCAAACTCAGAATTCGATGAGATATCCAGATCAAAGAAAACAGAGTATGTACTTACAATGAGACTGGCGATGGAACCTAGGCCGATGGTAAGAAACCGACCGAGTAAGGAGTCGGAAACAAAAGCGCCGACAAGTGGCAAGAAATTCGAAGCTGCATTCCAGTAGAAGAGGATGTTTGAGGCTCTGACAACTCCCATTTTGTATTCGTTCATCAGGTAAAATGTCATGTTCGGCAGCAAACCATAGCTCGACACTTTCTCGAACGCCTCATTCGCTGTCATTCACAAAACCCAGAAAAAAAAATTTGATTTTTATTTCAAATGGACCCCCAAGATTCAAGCTTTTAGGAGCTGAAGTTTTCAATTTTGCAATCGACTCACTAGATTTAATGATGTGTGTAAGAAAACCCATCAAAGATATTACTGTTATTATTATTATCATTACCTATGATAAAGGGCATGGTAATGAGGCCACCCTTTGGTTTTCTTGGAGCTTGCTTTTGTTGCTCGGTTCCATTTTCTTGCGCTTCCATTTGAGTTTGACTCTTTACCTTTAGTGTGAGTAGATGTGTGATGTATATATATTATATAGTACGGAGTACTACTATAAAATTGGTTGTCTTTTAATTTTTTTTATTAAGAAAGAAAAAAAGAGAAATTTAAAAGAAAAATGAATTCTTTATTGTTTTAGGTTTGGTGGTACAAGGGAAAAATGATTTTCTACATTACAAGATTCAGAGCCAGCTACCCAACATGCGACTGCTTATCCCAAAAGGTGAAAAAAGGGCAATCAATAAAACTGCCCATAAATTAAATACAAATAAATAAAAAGAGCATCTAATCATTTAGGTGGCATGTGTGTGGGGAACTGTGTTTCTGAGATTAAAAAAAATATTTTTATTTACTTCTTTTTATTAGTACAATCAATTGGTGTATTTTGTTAAAGAAGGAAAAATGAAAAATGAATTAGAGCTCAAATTATTATAATTACTATAATTAGAATATCATCTGGGTTAATTATTTTGTTGATGTTGTTGTTGATGTCAGATTTCTCACATGTTAGTCAAGAAGAATTAGGTGTCGCGAGTCAATTCAAATGTACTGCAAATTCATAAATAAATCGACAATTAGTTTTTACTGGGCTGAGGGTCCGACGAGGACTTGCATATTGGGCTTGTGCTGGTCCCCCACTCCCCCCTCATCCGCCAATTTTTTTTCTTTCAATTTTACTTGATTTCAAATACGGAAATTAAGTAGCTACTGTAAATGTTACTTAAATGGGGTAACGTCGGGCGACATCAACAAATTAATTAAGGATTTGAAGTTATATTAAAAAAATGATTTATTTTAAATTTTAATTGTTTCAATTTGATTCTACAATTATAAATTGAAGTTCTTTTTCTTCTCGTGATTTTTTTCACCGATAAGTGATTGTTTCGTGAAGTACTTCGTCGAACTTACGTAATTCAAATCACACTACTAACGTTAACTCAAGTACTCAACTAAACAAAACAAAAACAATAAAGTAAGCTCGATTGTTTAAAAACGAAATTGAATTAAAATTCTGATGATAACTTAAATTTGTTCATATAATAATATTCCTAAAAAAATACTAATGAGAAAAAAAAGGGTATTTATGTGTTGTACGGTAGTTTAAGTGATGCAATAAAAAGGAAAAAAGGAAGGGGGTTTAGCGTGTCCCATGAAAAGCAGATTACAGAGGTGAGATCAAACAAGTATAAAAAGCAGCTCAAAAGTCGGCACTCAAACTCGGGAGGGTCCCACAAAGGCATGGAGACTAGACTACTCCTTGTCCCCACCCATTTTTATTTCAACCTCCAGTCCTCGCTATTTTCTTATTTACAATTTAATCCTACACTTTAGATAATTTTCATTCAATTTTATTCTTACGCAAAAGTATATCAAAATTAGGTTAATAATACTTTTAATATGTATTGTTAAAGAGATAAGGTTGTCCAACTTATATGTGAGCTAAATGTTCTTTATCCAATTTATTTGAAATATATTTAACACTCTATCTCACGAAAATAAGTCGGAAATTACATCAAAATTACTCTTGATGGAAGATTACATCGGCAGGGCACCCCCATCGTTTTAGGTCTACTCGACTAACATGTTAAAGTTAAATAAATAACATATTAAAAACTAAAAAAACATATTACAAACATATTAAAAACATATTTTTTTTTCTTATGCGCAGTTATGTATCATATGCTTTATTTTCTATGTAATTGACTTTAAAAAAACATATTAAAAGCTCTCATTAAAATGATAAAATTATTTAACTTATATGCCAGTTAAATGTTTTTTATTCAATGAATGTGTAATATATCTAACACATTACTTCGTCTCATAATTAAAGAATTACTTTACTTAAATTAATGTTTTTAATAAAACTCTTAAAAAAAATTAAATACTTATTTTCTTTAAAATACAAATTTACTTTTACTTTATTTATTATTATTTTAATTTTACTTATAATTACTTTATTTATTTTTAAATTAAAAATACATTATACTACCATGTCCCAACAAATAATGCACTGATTGATCTCCCGTGTAAATTAAGAAAAATATTATTTTTTTAGTAAAATGTAAAAATGTATTTTTAAGTTAAAAACTAAAATAGTTATAAGTAAAATTTAAAAATTAATTAAAAATAAAAATAAAAAATTGTATTTTAAATTGAAAAAATAAATATTTATATTTTCTGTTTGTTATTTAAAGTCAAATTGTACTCTTTTTTGTTTTCAAATAAAACAATTATAGTACTATATTATTTTTTTTATTTTCCACTCAATTTTCTTTATCACGTTTTTATATGCCTTAATTTGTTTAATAAGTCGTAAAGTTAACCAATCGTTTAATATCGGACACTTAACTTCATAAGTGTGTTGAGATTTGCATTGACTAAACCCATCTAAAACTTGAATATGAATGAACATCCACGTTAAAGCATATACTGATATACTACACCAAAACAAAATCTCCAATTTGACTTTGTATTAATATAAAACGACGCCGATACAAACAAGCTCATCTAATTGTTATTGTATAAATTATTAACGACGCGTTAATATATCCTACTAAAGATATTCAAAATTAAATATTTTTATAAACTAAAATAAATGAATTTAAATACTTAATACTAGAATAAATAGTACTCCTCTCCTATACAAAATTTGACATTGGAGTAAATATTTGGGTTTATCCAATTAGTCACGCAACGCAATTGGTAGGAGTAGCAATTTCACAGTCCCATCACGCCTCCTATTTCCAATGCATATCCCTCAATCACAGCCCTTAAACCCTCTCCACTCGCCACGTGTCACTTTTTATTACACTTAGAGCATGTACAATGGTACCAATTTTTTTGACTTTGAACTCATGAAAGTGAACTAGGTTCAAAGGTATAAACTGAATTTTTTTTTTTCTTTCAGAGTACACAATTATTCCCAAATAAATTGACAGAAATGCTGCGTGGAAGACACGCCCCAAATGCGCAATTAAGCTATAATCATAATTTTTAATTTTAATTGCGTTAAATTAAAATTATTAAATTAAAATTATTAAATTAAAATTATTTGCGTTAAACTATAATCATAATTTTTAATTTTAATTGTGTTAAATTAAAATTAGGGTTTATTACATTTTGCAACCTCATGTATGCGTGTTTTTACACTTTGCAACCTAATCGGAATTTCGTTACACTTTACAATCCCATGTATGCGGTTTTTCACTTTGCAACCTGGGCCGGAATATTCGATAGAATATTCCGTTTAAGATGGTTTTTATGTAATTAAAAACACATCACATTGGCTTATTACATATTTAACCTCCCAGTCAATTTCGGACAACATTTTAATTTTTAATAAAATTAAAACTAAAAGAAAAAACACAATCCCACTAAAAGAAAAGGCTAAAGTCACTCCAAATTTGATAAGGGCAGGGCTGATTTGAATTTTCCTTTTCTCCTTCGCAGCCATTTATTCGAACTGTGTATAACTTCAAATATTTTTAGTAATCTAAAATCCCAACACTAAATACACACATAGCTTCCACGTACAAGCTTAATGACATGAACCCATCTCCTTCCTCATCATCTCTTCCATTTGTGAAATAAAAAATAAAAAATAATTAAGAGGGGGGAATTCAAGAAACCCACATACCAAAAATGAAAGGAGGGGCAAAGAGATGGACCAAGAACTCTGATTCTCTGGTTCGATTTTGAATTTTCTTGTTTCGTGTTTGGTTTGGGTTCTTTAAAATTTGAAAAAGAAGATGCGTACGAAGAACAAACCTCAAACCTGGGGTATACTTGGGATAGGGTTCTTGACGGAGCCCGTGAAATTAGGAATTTTGTGTTTGGATTACGGATTAGGGTTAGTTTCGGTCGATATTAATTAGGGATTTTGTGGATTTTGATTTTGGATTTCTGGAAATTGGAGGAATTAGGGTTCTTCCGAATTTGAGAATTTTGGAGTTAAGAGCGGAGAGAACGATGACTCCGGTAATGAATCTGGATTGTTGTTGTTGTTGCTGCTCGATTCCCGGGCTTCGGGCCTCGTCTGGAGTTTTTTTCCTTTGAAGGGTTTTGTCCAAACGTTTGATTGTTGATTTTTTTTTGTATTAATATATGTTTTATTTTATTTTTTATTAATGGTAGAAATCTGGGAAAGAGTTTGAATGAGGAAGATGATGTTTCATCATTGTATTTGAGTTATTAATTCAAAAACAATTAATAATAGGTAAGTACATTAATACCCCTCCAGTTCCATATTAAATGTACACCCACACACTTCACAAGAGCGTGGTACTCAATCTCTCGGAATATTCGATAGAATATTCCGATCTAGGTTGCAAAGTGAAAACCCGTATACATGAGGTTGCAAAGTGTTACGAAATTCCGGTTAGGTTGCAAAGCGTAAAAACCCCTATACATAGGGTTGCAAAATGTAATAAACCCTTAAAATTATTAAATTAAAATTATTTGCGTTAAACTATAATCATAATTTTTAATTTTAATTGTGTTAAATTAAAATTATTAAATTAAAATTATTTGCGTTAAACTATAATCATAATTGTTAATTTTAATTGTGTTAAATTAAAATTATTTACGTAAAACTCTATCTGCACAAATCAGAAGCAAAAGCAACTCAATCCAGTCAAATTCA
The DNA here is from genome assembly GCA_954870475.1 of Euphrasia confusa. NCBI lineage: Eukaryota > Viridiplantae > Streptophyta > Magnoliopsida > Lamiales > Orobanchaceae > Euphrasia > Euphrasia confusa. The sequence continues at coordinate 6,029,558 of OX940968.1, read as the reverse complement.
TAAATTATTAATTTATGAAAACTTAAATAATTTAAATTATTTGTTAATTAAATTAAAATATTATTATTTTTTAATTTAAATTATTTTACACATAATTTTAAATTATTAACAAAATCAAATACAATTTATTATTTTTATACATAATAATTGATTGCTCAAAAACTATTTTATAAAACCGAAAGATTTACGAGCGTAAATCCCCCGAGTCGATCTCTCGAGGAGCAATGCTATCGGCTTGTGAATATCGTTTTGTATATGCTAAGTTCGAATTCCGAGAGGGGGAAGAAATTCATTAAACTAAGAGGGGTCGCAATGATTGTTTGATTAATAACTACGAACGAGAATTAAAAACGAGTAAGTAAAGATCGAGTTTAAGTAAATGAGTTGGAAAGCAAGGGTGTTCCGATTACTCTTCCTAACAAACTAGAGTTGAATTAGATTTAAAAACTCTCAATTAACTATTAATCGGACTAAAGAGATCACGGTGTTGTCACGTGCTCCCTCACCAATGATCGTCTAATTACACATCGACCGTATGGTCCACTAGCGATATACTACGAAGTTTTTCGACACGAGACCACAAATCGAGAGGTGTAATCGTCCAATTAATAGAAATCGAGCTACTTTAGAAGATCAACTCTAATTCATTGAGGAATTTTATCAAACACCCTCACACAAGTTTAGCTAGCCATAATCAAGCAATCAAAACCACAATCCACAATCGAATATGCCATAATCGAGAGAAAACGAAGAGAATCTCACCACGGGAGTAATGAAATCGATGGATGAAGAAGTAGATCGAGAAAAGCTTCCAAAATCGGGACCGAGCTTCAACTTGTCACACGAAGAAACTAATCCGATGGAAACGTCCGTCTCGATGAGGTGAACAACGTTTGTGAATGAGATTTTGTCGGATTCTCGACGTACGGAATTTAGATCGTGAATTTGTGTAGAAGAATTGAAGAACACAAAATGAGATGTAGAAAGCTTGGAGAAGAAGCTAAATGCAATCTTATAAAATTGGGAAATGAAAGTTAGTTACAAAAATCAAGCCAAAGTCCTATTTATACCCTCCTAAAAGGAGTCAAACAAAGTCAAGACTTTATTCCTTCTCAATTTTCGCCCAAAGGAAGTGCTGGTGCGTTCTGAGCATAACTGGAACTTCCTCGCTTATCATATCGTCGATCCAACCATTGAAGTTGTAGATGTCGAAGTTGGGAACATGCTCTCCAAATTTAAGGCCGATCCAACGGTTAACGAAGCGGGAAATTCAATTCTCCCAAAGTCGCGCAGTGCTGGAATTAAGAATTGGTGTCGGTCGACAAGATATGGTGTCGGCCGACAAATCTCCGTTGTTCGCAGGTCGAACCTGCGATTCCCTTCTGTAAACTTCTCTTCAAAATTGCCTTCATGTCGTCCGACACCTTATAGCTGTCGTCCGACACCTTGGACTTGGTCTTTTCTACACTTCATTTCTTCGAGTGAAAACAGTTTTCCTTCCCTTTGGTCGCTGCGCTATATCTTCGTCTCCGATTGTTATTTAGCCAAACCCACCGTTGATAATGTAGATCTGGAGGTCCTCTACAGGCTGTAGAAATTTGGGGATGAGCCAACGGCTGAATTATCGGGGATGGCCATTCTTCTACGACTGCGCAAAGCTGGAATCGACATGAGCCTCTTCGTGTATTTCTTCTCGTTTTCGCCCGATTCTCGTCCAAACTCTACCAAACCAAAACCATGACAACATAAACACATAATCACATTAATAGGATGAAAATAAGCACAAAAACAATACAAGAAAGTCACACAAAACAATAGAAAATATCGCACAAAAACGTGCGAAACAACTCCCCCACACTTAAACCATTGCTCGTCCTCGAGCAAACAAAAGAACACAAATAACAATGAAAACAAGGCAAGTTCTCCACAAAAGAGTTTAGAAGTTAAATCCGGCTATCGATCAAAAGCAAGTACTACCGAGAAAAGTTCGAACACAACAAAGATCACATCGAGTAAGTTCATAAAGCAATCGGGTTACCTCAACAAACCGTCTTTCTCCTCACAAGGGAAGCACTCATTTATTTTACCTCTCGAAGCATGGGTTCACTTAAAACAAGCTATGCAAGTGAATACAAGCAAATCAAGATGAACTTGCATGTAAAGAACAATCGGGAACAAAGAGTGATCAAGGAAAGACTTCATGTAATAACCACAATGTGCAAAGGATAACAACCATAGGCAAGTATACACGGAAGACTCCACTCATCAAATTTATCAATCTCAAGAATCAAGGAACTCTAATCAATACAAGGTTGTAATGGGGCTCGGTTAAGGGAGGTTCGGGAAATTTATAGGAAAAGTAACTCAATAGCCATTGTGGCCCCAACCTTATTTCTCCTTTCCTCACCCTCATCACCACACTCAACTCGCAAGAGAACACTTTAGGATCATCTTTATATAATGAAACACTTGACCCATTTTTCGGGTCATCAGGGAATATTAATAATCAAGTACTCACGCTTTAAGATTAAGCTTTGGCTCACTTTCTTCAACACAACACTCTCTTATATATAGTGGATAATTCATCACTTTTTATGTCATAGAGAGGAAATAATAACTTGGAGCAATATATGGGAGTACACATGTGGCTAAATGCCCACAAAATAATGGATAAATCAAAGCAAAGGTGGCTACTAGCAAACACCTCGAGGTACGAAACCCTCATTACACAACACGGAGCTTTTCTCGCAAATATAACATATAACACTCAACTCCAACATCGGCTTATGGGTGATGAAAGAACGGGTATAATGTAGTCTCAAAGGGGTTAGCTAGGGTGTCCCTCGACTGGCTCGGGGTTATGAAAATCTCCTTGAAAGGGTTAGATCCTAAGTGATTAGTTCCCGTCATTTTCAAGATCATGAAATTTATGATAAAGAGCTTTGAAAACCGAAGTACACGAGTTCTAGTTATCTCATATCCTCAAAACACACCGAGTTATAGAAGAAGAAAGCATGAGTCTCAAGAAGCAACGAGATTTTTAGAATTATCGCTCAAGAAAGAAGTTTACAAGGCTCAAAACTCACAATAGGGTTTTGAAAAATTCGCATTTGTTTAAAGTAACCAAATTACTTACTCACTCACACAACATTCAACTTTGAAATATCCGACCATTTCTCAAAATTTTTGGTTATACCGGAAAGAACTTCAATTTTCGATCATTTCAAACTCACCGAGGTTTCGGAAAATCCCCCCACACTTACAAACATCACACAAAGAGTAAACAATCCAAGGTAAAATATCCACCAAAATAAAATGGGAACATCCCTACAAACCACATAAACATAGAACAAAACACAAGATGGATTCCACAAAACCTCCCCCACACTTAAAATAAAAGCATGTCCTCATGCGAAAAATAAAGGGAAAAGAGACGAAAGGATAACGAAACTTCCCTAGAATGGCGAGAACCGGACATGGCAAATCGAAGACTAATCATCGGGGCGGTAATGGACATCCATCCTCAAACACAAAACATCAATCCTATAATGGAGCTCGGTCATGGAATGGTACAAGTAGGCGAGAAAAGAGAATCGTCACATCAAAGGGCTTGGGCATCGAGTCATGGAGCATCCACACACTCTCCTACAAAAAGAAAAACAAACATGAAGGATAAAACCTTGGGTTGCTTCCCAAGAAGCGCTTGTTTTTTCGTCTTTAGCTCGACGTCCGTGGGCTTGCCCCCACGTGGCACTCGGTTTATGGCTCCGAGCTCTACCGTGTCAAGGCTAAAAATATCGAGCTATACTTTCTCAAGAACACTAACTCGACTAAGGGAGCACGATCCTCGAGAGTAGGGAGAACTAGAGCACGTATGGTGAGATGTCGAATAGTAGTGCATGAAATACCGATCTCCCCCACACTTGCATCTAGATGTAGATAGTAAACTCCTTCCATCTCGGGTGCTAAAAATATCGAGCTATACTTCCTCAAGTAAAGCATTTCGACCAAAGGAGCTCGATCCTCCAAATGGGAAGAAGTGAAGGCTCGCCATAGTTTGGGAAACGGGTCCATCGACCCAAATTCATGTCTCTCATCCACCGGACTCTTCAAAAATATCGAACTATATTTCCGGAGGAATACCGTCTCGGGCAATGGTTCACGATCCTCACTATAGAATTCATCGCTCGACCGACCATCAACAAATTCACCCTCGGTTCTCAACTCAAATAAATCTAATAAACTCTCACCCAAACCGCAAATAATGTCAATAAATCTATTACCCGGATTAGGCGGCTTAGGCGGGTCGAGATCACCATCATCGTACTCTTTAGTCTCAATAGACGAGGGAGGGAGCACACAAGAAGTGGAGATTCCAATATCAACTCCCAAATCCTCTAAACCATAAATTCTCCGACCAAAACCCCATGATTTCCTCTTCTCTTGAACACCCGGAAGCGGAGAAGGATTATGAATCTCAACCATGAAATCACAATGAACATGCTCTTCCAAAACCTTCTTCATGTCTTTACCAACATCCCCGTCAAGATCATCCGGATAATGTAACACCTCGTAATCTAAGAACTCGACATCACACTCCAAGGAAAACTCAACGTTTAAGGTCTCTTTAACCTCATCCATTCCCAACAAAGTCATGTCCTCATCAAATAAAGAAATAATAGGTGTATCATACATCAAAGGAATCGTAGCTTCAAGAAGAGACTCACCCTTAATATCTAGTATAGGAAAGACTATCGGTTCATTTGATGTCTCTTTACTCTCATCGGATACGGGAACAACTCTCTCGTTCGGCGTAGTGATCACCAAGGAAGCTATATCGAGGTCGTCATCGGAAATTAAATCAAAGCATGAGGATTCTTCCACACAATAGAGAATAACATCAAGGAGCAAGTGATCTAGCTCAACCTCAATCACATCCATTAAAGTATCCAAAGAAGGAGGTAGTGTCATGGGAGATCGTGGTGCCTCTTGAAAAAATCGATCAATGAATACCTTAAAAATATCATCTCATGTAGACTTGGAACGAGATGGCAAACTCGAGAACCAATCCCTAGCTTCATTCCTCATACAATAGCAAAAACACCACACCCTCAACTCATCTTTACCAAAACCAGCTAACGGGAAGGTGTCAACCACAATAGAAAAATCTTTGAGGAACTTAATGGTATTCTCACTCGTCAACCCGGAAAATGACGGCAATTGAGACAAATGTTGGGACGTGAGCTTCTCTTCTCGGGCCCTCGGCTTAGGACTTTCGCTAGAGGAGTTGGAACGGTGCCTCTCATAAGGTTCTTTATCATCATAGCGGCTCCCCGACAAATGGAGATGTGGTTTGGAGAAATCTCTTATTGGTCTTCGTTTAGTATCTTGACCCAATGAAGGTTGATGATGATACGCTTTTCCACTCCCAACATTATTCATACGGTAGTGTCCACGGTCTTGATCTAGTGATTTCTCTCTTTCTCGACAAAAATCCCGAGGAGATGGGGACATGGACTCTCTCTCGGCATAAGAATAATCGCGATCTCGATATCTTTGATGTTTCCGGTGGCGAGGAGGTGAATAATCTCGGTCGTCTTCATATTTAGCATCGGTTTTCCGAGGTCGGTGATAGGGCTCATGGACTCGTTGATTGTACCGATTACTTGAAGAAGAACTACCCCTCTCGGATGGGTAATCATAATCATCAATAGAATAAGCTCGGTTATCGTTGCGTCTAGCCATGTGTTCAACTCGGTCGTTGTAGGAGAGATGAAAGTATGAAAGAGAGAACGTCTTCAACCTTGCATACACCACACTCAAAGAAAGGGATTACACGCACCGAGTGTAAAATACAACGATAACACGAGAAAGAACAAAAATAAACAAAATAAAAATAAACAAAGAAACAAGAACTTAACTAACACAAAATTCAATTCACGTAGCCTAAATTGCTCCCCGGCAACGGCGCCATTTTGATTGCTCAAAAACTATTTTATAAAACCGAAAGATTTACGAGCGTAAATCCCCCGAGTCGATCTCTCGAGGAGCAATGCTATCGGCTTGTGAATATCGTTTTGTATATGCTAAGTTCGAGTTCCGAGAGGGGGAAGAAATTCATTAAACTAAGGGGGGTCGCAATGATTGTTTGATTAATAACTACGAACGAGAATTAAAAACGAGTAAGTAAAGATCGAGTTTAAGTAAATGAGTTGGAAAGCAAGGGTGTTCCGATTACTCTTCCTAACAAACTAGAGTTGAATTAGATTTAAAAACTCTCAATTAACTATTAATCGGACTAAAGAGATCACGGTGTTGTCACGTGCTCCCTCACCAATGATCGTCTAATTACACATCGACCGTATGGTCCACTAGCGATATACTACGAAGTTGTTCGACACGAGACCACAAATCGAGAGGTGTAATCGTCCAATTAATAGAAATCGAGCTACTTTAGAAGATCAACTCTAATTCATTGAGGAATTTCATCAAACACCCTCACACAAGTTTAGCTAGACATAATCAAGCAATCAAAACCACAATCCACAATCGAATATGCCATAATCGAGAGAAAACGAAGAGAATCTCACCACGGGAGTAATGAAATCGATGGATGAAGAAGTAGATCGAGAAAAGCTTCCAAAATCGGGACCGAGCTTCAACTTGTCACACGAAGAAACTAATCCGATGGAAACGTCCGTCTCGATGAGGTGAACAACGTTTGTGAATGAGATTTTGTCGGATTCTCGACGTACGGAATTTAGATCGTGAATTTGTGTAGAAGAATTGAAGAACACAAAATGAGATGTAGAAAGCTTGGAGAAGAAGCTAAATGCAATCTTATATAATTGGGAAATGAAAGTTAGTTACAAAAATCAAGCCAAAGTCCTATTTATACCCTCCTAAAAGGAGTCAAACAAAGTCAAGACTTTATTCCTTCTCAATTTTCGCCCAAAGGAAGTGCTGGTGCGTTCTGAGCATAACTGGAACTTCCTCGCTTATCATATCGTCGATCCAACCGTTGAAGTTGTAGATGTCGAAGTTGGAAACATGCTATCCAAATTTCAGGCCGATCCAACGGTTAACGAAGCGGGAAATTCAATTCTCCCAAAGTCGCGCAGTGCTGGAATTAAGAATTGGTGTCGGCCGACAAGATATGGTGTCGGCCGACAAATCTCCGTTGTTCGCAGGTCGAACCTGCGATTCTCTTCTGTAAACTTCTCTTCAAAATTGCCTTCATGTCGTCCGACACCTTATAGCTGTCGTCCGACACCTTGGACTTGGTCTTTTCTACACTTAATTTCTTCGAGTGAAAACAGTTTTCCTTCCCTTTGGTCGCTGCGCTATATCTTCGTCTCCGATTGTTATTTAGCCAAACCTACCGTTGATAATGTAGATCTGGAGGTCCTCTACAGGCTGTAGAAATTTGGGGATGATCCAACGGCTGAATTATCGGGATGGCCATTCTTCTACGACTGCGCAAAGCTGGAATCGACATGAGCCTCTTCGTGTATTTCTTCTCGTTTTCGCCCGATTCTCGTCCAAACTCTACCAAACCAAAACCATGACAACATAAACACATAATCACATTAATAGAATGAAAATAAGCACAAAAACAATACAAGAAAGTCACACAAAACAATAGAAAATATCGCACAAAAACGTGCGAAACAATAATGAATAATAAATATTTGTAATTCAAATGTATATTTTATTTAATAAAAATATATATAATTAAAAAAGTAAAAATTTGTATGACCCACTTAATTCGGTTCAAACCAAAAAATCAATGCAAGTATAGATTATGTAGTTCAGTTAATAATAAAAGCGATTGAAAATAAATTAATAAATTATTAATTTGTGGTGGGTTGATATGAACTAAACCCACCATTGTACATGCTCTTATTTCTACTCGCGTGTACTCATATCACAATGTTCGTTGTTACAATTAATTTAAAATACACCAAAGTACAATTATCTTATTGAATAAAATTCTAATATCAAAAGAAATTATATTTTGGTGTGTAACGTGTGTTTATAGTATCTTTTGTTTCATTCATTCTAGGAAAATCACACTTATTAGTCATATTAGTGAACATTTGTTCAATTTATTTATTTTATTTCTACTCGCGTGTACTCATATCACAATGTTCGTTGTTACAATTAATTTAAAATACACCAAAGTACAATTATCTTATTGAATAAAATTCTAATATCAAAAGAAATTATATTTTGGTGTGTAACGTGTGTTTATAGTATCTTTTGTTTCATTCATTCTAGGAAAATCACACTTATTAGTCATATTAGTGAACATTTGTTCAATTTATTTATTTTTGACGATTAACCACAAAAATAAATAATATTGATAATCTTGAAGGGGAATTGAATGAAAGAAAACGTAAATATGTAAAAGATGCGTGTCACGTAACTATATGGAGGTGTAAATACATTTTCTCTCATTCCATTAGGGGCCCACGTTGTAATGAACTTGCTAACAAATTTGACCCAACCTATCTGCATGAAGATATAAACTTTGGCCAGATCAGTCTAGGACTCAAATTTGGCCCATTATGTGGATACAAATAACGGGCCTAATTAAGACAACAAACTAGCCCAACACGAAATAAATACTATAAAACATACAATTAAAATTAGGGAGAATTTGGACAAGGTGTAATCCTTATTGTTTTTTATAATTAAAAATAACATACTTTATCCTAATTATAATTTAGGAAATTCATACCAAAATTAAAAAGTAAATGTTAAATTGTCAAATTAAAAAAAAACTGCAAATAATTGAGATAAAAAAAACTGCAAAATATGAAATGACAACTTAAATCAATTAATTTTAATAAAAATTTGTTATATATTTGTGTAAGAGCTATAGAGTAATTCAAAGTTTTAAAATGTATTTTTTATTATAACTAGTTGATTTGGCCCGTGCCTTGCACCGGGATGATTAACTGTAATTTATATCTTTATTTATGATTTTTTGATAAATATATATATTTTAGGCCTATATATATACACATATATACACATAAGAATTCTATATTGTGGTAATAAATATGAACAATTTTTTTAAACTACTCATCTCCTTGAACTTGAATGTAACAGTGTTTCAATCTCACTTAAGTATAGTTTTTTTTATTGGTTTTTTGTGAAAATGATGGATGTATAAAAATAAAAGAAAGATTAAGAACAGAATTGAATTAAGATTGTAAAAAATTAAATTAAGATTGTAATAACATGATATAAAAAATATATTAAAAGAATATACCTGGTTGCAGCCGGCTCATGACTCGTGAGGTCTTCCTTTAACAATGTGTGTCACTCTTCCCATGTGTAAATTATAAAAATTGAATTGTTTTATAGTTAATAAAATAAAATTTTTAAATAATCATTGTGCTTGAGTTTCAATAATGTTTAATTACTAATGTAAAATTAATTTTTTCTTAAAAATAATTGTATAATAATTAAAATTGTCGATTTGCATTCCATTTAAAAATATAAATAATAATAATAAATGAGATATTTTGTAATTAATATTTTTGTTCTTAATTTTATAAAGAGATTGTAAATCAACAAAACATTTATAACATGAGACATTATATTGGAAGTGAAATAATTAAATAGATTTTTTTAAAATTAATTAAGAAATATATTCATAATTTAAATTTTAAATTAAGGCATTTATATTTCTGAATAAATTAACTCATATTTAGATTTTAAATATATTTTAATTATATTTTAAAATATACAACATATATTGATTATATTTTATAAAACATAAAATATACAACCTATTTCAAGATTTAAAATATATTTTAATTATATCTTAAAATACTGTATATAACATAATTTAAAATTTAAGATATATTTTAAATATACAAAATATATATTTAAATATATTTTAATTATATTTTTAAAAAAAACAAGAAAAAACAATAAAAATATTTTAAAGAATGATAGAATTTATAAGTATAACATTGATTTGATTAAGTAATTATAAAATTAAAAAATATAAAATGTTTTCTAGAGATAAAAAGGATTAAAATTAAATAAGGTTAATAAAAAATTGTTATAATTGTAATTATAATAATATTATTTGAATTGATAAGGTTGTAAATAATTACATTATTTAAAAAATGTTTTAAAATATAAGTATAATAGATTTGAGATAATATAAAAATTTTAAATTATGATATAATTCCATAATTTACTATAATTCTATAAAATAAGATAAATAAATATATTAATTAAAAAAATTCTATTAGTATTATTAGTATTAGGAACATTAATAATATTTGAAATATAATAATTTAATTGAATTATACTATTATTTAATTTTTTTATTTATTAATTTCTATATATAATTTTAATAGAAGAAATATACTCCCTCGGTTCAAACACAGTTGTCATACTTTCCTTTTTGGGGTGTCCAACAATAGTTGACATACCCCAAAAAGGAAATAATTATTCTAACTTTTTCGTTTTAATATACTATTTTATTTTACTTTACCTCACCTACTTTTTAACTTTACTCACAACTACTTTACTTTTCACTTTTAAAATATATTTTTAGTTTTTACTTTTTTATAAAAAATTTAAAAATAACAATTTTCTTAAACTCCGTGTCCAGCAAAATATGACATCTATTAATGGCCGGAGGATTAATTGATAAATATAAGGAATTTATCATAACTATTAAATGGAAGTAAATATGACAAATCTAAAATTTATAATTAATTGAGATGAATTTAAATATACTTTAATTAATAAATTGAAGTAAAGAAGTAATTAAAGAATCAATTGTAAAGAGAAGAAAAGAAAAATTATGAACGTAGACAAAAAACACTTATATAAATTTTTATTCTTCTACTTTATTTCTTTTCTTTTTGTAAATAAAAAATATTACAAAAGAAGTAAGACTTACTTTCTTTAAAATATTACAAAAGAAGTAAGACTGTTCGTTTGGGATAGAGGTAGTAATTTTTTTAAAAAAACTTGATCAACTTTTTTCCCATAATATATTCGATTATTATAATTAATTTTTTAAAGTATATAACCCGTTTAAATTATAAAATTTGAATAATTGTATAGCCGATAAACTTAAATTGTTAGATATTTTTTTTAGTGTTTTAACCATCTCTCATTCTTAATTTATTTTATTAATTTAAATGTATTAATACTAAGAAATAAAATCAAAAAAAATATTGAAAGTATAGTTCAATAATATAATATTTAGAATTTTTATTGACAATTAAATTAAATTAAATTATATCGTTGTTTTGTTAGTATAATTATTCTCTTAAAATACTTTTCAATATTAATTTACAACGTTTTATAATAATAATTTTGTAAAATTTTATGTATAATGTTTTGTATCATTAATAAAAGTGTATTGAATTAATCTATTAATTTTATTATTAAAAAATATAAAAATAATTACTAAGTAAAAAAAAATACTATATACTCCCTCTAACTTGCATTACTTTGTTTTGCAGAAAGATTAAAAAAAATATTGTTTTTTGACTTTTTGATCCAAAAGTAAAGTGTAAAAATGTATTTTAAATTTGAAAAATAAAGTAGTTGTGAGTGGAATTTATAAAGTAAGTGTATAAAGTAGGAGTAAAATTGTATTTTCAAGTGAAAAAGTAGGAATGTTTATTTCCTTTTTTGGGGTGTATCAACTACTTTGGACACCCAAAAAAAAGTAGTGCATGTCAGAGGGAGTGAGTATTATTTTAATAATTAGTGTTGTATTTAAATATTCAACATACATATTTAAATATATTTTAGAGTATTATTTTAATAATTAGTGTTGTATTTAAATATTCAACATAAATATTTAAATATATTTTAATTATCAACACTATATTCATATAAAAATATAAAATAAACGTAAATAAATTTTACAATACCATATTTTGATTGGAACATATTATTTAAGATGTTAATAGGAAATATAATTGATAAATAAAGAAATATAAGGAATTTAGTGTATATATATAAATTAATTATATTTTTATTATTATTTAATTAATTATAAAATATGATTAATATTATTTTTATAAATAATTTTTTGATTTAAAACTAAAGGGTAAAAGTACTTTTAATAATCAAAATCTTAGCAAAATTAATTAAAGTAATTTCCAACATTTAATATTAGCAAATTAATCTTAGCAAAACTAATTACAATCTTAAATAATTTGTATGATAATGAACCATTTAATTTTATTTTTAAAAACATGTTAATTTAAATACATTGTTAATTTGCACTAAAATCACACAAATCAAATATAAAAATTGTGAATTGTTGAGCATTTAAATTGAAAATTATAAGGTACAAAGTTCGATCTCGAGAAATATATGTGTGATTATTTAAATTTCTGTAATTGACTTAAATCTAATGAAATAATGTGAATTAAACTTATAGAGAATACAATAATTATTTGTTAGATGTTTGGAGAGCTAATCTGTTAGCTCGGTAATACAAAAAAAAAATACTAAGTAGTCTTTTAATATATTCTTTAACACGAAGAAAAAATACGATAACTATAACAAATTAAAAGAAAACTAACCGTATTATATCAACACTTAAATCTAAATAGTGTTAATTACAGATAAAAAATAAAAAGTACAGTACTACCTCCTTTTAAACTAAACAAAACACACATTTAAGGTCCAAAACAAAAAAAAACATAGAGAAACAAACTTGCAATCCAAATCAGAAATCCAAGATCCAAACACCTCAGAGAAAACCCCTGTAGTTTGGCCATAACATCCATACATGGACACGCCATTTCTTCATGACATTGGACGCTAACTACTCAGCTGCAAAAGTCCTCATGAAGTCAATTAATGTTGTTGTCCTGAAAAATCAATAAACAATTATGGATGTGACATGAAATTTACTCTTACTTTCATATGGAAATCAGTAACTACTACTAATTACTACAAAGTTATGGCATCACTACAAAATTATGGCATCTTACTTCAGGTATGTGTTGACGCTGATACATGTAATGTGTGCCAGCTTTCGAGATCACGGAAGCTGATACATGTAATGTGTGCCAGCTTTCGAAAACACATTCCGTGATCGTATACTGGCTTCGAGGGGACCTAGTAGGCAAATTCTGTTGTTGAAACAGTTGTGACCTTTGCGCATAGCTTTGAAAAGAAATTAACTACTGAAGACAACAGATTCGTTTAACGGCGTACTTTGACATAAGGAGTTAAACAAATATCAATAATTAAGAAAGGCCACATACCGAAAAAATTTAAATATTGAAAGATTATTCGCAAGAATATGTTTCAATTACTGATAATTTTTTTAATTAATAAATGAAGCAATATGGGTGAATTACAAGAATATTTTTCAATTATTGATAATTTTTTTAAATTAATAAATGAAAAATATGTTTCCAGTTAGTGATTTTTTTCAAATTAATAAAATGATATTTTTTTTAATTAATAAATGAAGCGCACGAATATGTTTCAGTTACTTATTATTTATTTATTTTCAAAATTTTCTGAAAATGAAAAAAAAAACAAAATGAGAATGAGAAGATGAAGCGCTTAATTTTTTTTAATTTCAGTAATTAAGAAACTTATAACTAAAATAATTAAAATAAGAAAAGATTGACAATCATATTTTAAATTATAGCATTAGAAGAAATTTAAATTTTGAATTAGAAGAGGATGATTTTGAATGAGAAGTGGATGAAGCACAATAATATTTTTCAAATAATTTTTTTTAATTAATAAATGAAGCAATATGTTTGTTTTATTTGATAAAGCGCAAAAATATGTTTCAATTGATAATTTTTTTAATTAATAAATAAAGAATATGTTTCAATTACTGTTTTTTTTTAATTAATAAAATGATATTTTTTTAATTAATAAATAATTTTTTTTAATTAATAAAATGATATTTTTTACCTAATAAATAAAGCGCACGAATATGTTTTGATTATTATTTTTTAATTAAAAAAATAGAAAAGATTGTCTATGGTGATAGACAATATTTTTATAATATTATTTTTGTATATTTTTTATTTATTTTAATTATTTTTTTATAATGATAATAAGGTAATATTACACAATATTATTTTTTTAATAATAATTGTGCGCCCCAATTAATTTTTCTAACACATTTATAAAAAAAAATTGTATAATTGTTATTTTTTGTATAGTTTTTTTGTTTTTTAATTAATTTTTATAGTGATAATGAGATAATACTATATAATAATATTTTTTTTAATAATAATTATATTTTTAATAATAATTATTTTTATTTATTTTTGTATATTATTTATTTATTTTAATTACTTTTTTATAATGATAATAAGGCAATACTAAACAATAATATTTTTTAATAATAATTGTGTGTGTAGTTAATTTTTGTAATACGGTTATTTTTTTGATATATTTTAATAATTATTATTTTTGTAATGTTGTTTTTTGATATATTTTAATAATTATTATTTTTGTAATGTTGTTATTTTTTTATATTTTTTATGTATTTTAATTATTTTTTTATAAATAATAAGGTAATACTACATAATAATAATTTTTAATAATAATTATATTATTTAATAATTATTATTTTAATTTATTTTGAATATTTTTTATTTATTTTAAATACTTTTTTATAATGATAATAAAGTAATACGAAATAATAATATTTTTTAATAATAATTTTGCGAGTTAATTCTTGTAACGCACTTATTTTTTTAATATATTTTAATAATTATTATTTTTATTGTTTTCTTTAAAATAGTATTGTGTAAATAATGAATGTAATTGAGTTACACATATTTGTTTCAATTACTGAGTTGTATTTTAATTTTAATTAATAAAATGAGAAAAGATTGGTTATGGTGAGAAACCAAGTGAAATTGCATATTTTAATTGGTCAATTAATCTTACGCAGCAAAATAGAGAGTTCTTATTGGATTTGTTTGAGTTGTATTTTAATTTTAATTAATAAAATGAGAAAAAATTGGTTATGGTGAGAAGCCAAGTTAAATTGCATATTTTAATTGGTCAATTAATCTTACGCAGCAAAATAGAGAGTTCTTATTGGATTTTGGTGAATGTTGATTCAGAATTTATATATTAATTAATAGATAGATGTTAATTTTTTTTTAAATTAATAAATGAAGCTCAGAATTTATATATTAATTAATAGATAAATGTTAATTTTTTTTTGAAATTAATAAATGAAGCGCACGAATATGTTTTTTTTAAAAAGAAAAATAATAATTTATTTTATTAATAAATATAGCAATATGTTTCAAATGAAGCGGAAGAATATTTATTAATTACTAATTATTATTTTTTAATTATTAAAAGAAACGCTTTTAATTAATAAATGTAGCAATATATTTCAAATGAAGCGCAAGAATATTTATGAATTAGTGAAAGGCTTATCATTTTTTTAATTATTAAATTAATTAATAAATGTAGCAATATATTTCAAATGAAGGCAAGAATATTTATGAATTAGTGAAAGGCTTATCATTTTTTTAATTATTAAAAGAAGCGTAAGAATATTATTGTTTCAGTTACAGATTTTTTTAATTAATAAAATTATAATATTTTTTGAAAATTATGTTTCAGTTCATGATTTTTTTAATTAATAAATGAAGTGTAAGGATATGTTTCAATTAGTGATAATTCTTTGTTGATTTTTTATTACTGATATATTTTTTTAAATTAATATATTAATTAATAAATGAGATATTTTTTAAAATTAATATATTAATTAATAAATGAAGCGAAAAAATATTTTTTAATTAATAAATGAAACGCATAAATATGTTTTTTATTTTTATTAAAAAAAATAAAAAGATGCACGAATATGTTTTTCTTTTAATTAATAAAATAATAATTTATTTTTTTTTAATTAATAAATGTAGCGCAAGAAAATTATGTTTCAGTTCATTATTTTTTTAATTAATAAAATGATAAGTTCATGATTTTTCTAATTAATAAAATGATAATTTTTTAAAATTAATAAATGAAGCGCAAGGATATGTTTCAATTATAATAATTGTTTTTTAATTAATAAATGAACAAAAATATTTTTTAATTAATAAATGAAGCGCCCAAATATGTTTCAGTTACTTATTATATTTTATTTTTATAAAAAAATAAAAAGATTGCGTATAGTGTGAACGTAAGTTAAATTAAGAATTTTAATTGGTCAGTTAATCTGACGTAGCAAAATTCAATGTTTTAATTGGATTCGAGTGAAAGTGAATTCAGAATTTATATATATATAGATTACACAAATAATACATTAATAAATAAATAAGGTTAAAAATGTATCCCTTAAATACTATATTTCATAGAGTTTAAATTCAAAATCCAAAATACCTTTTTTCCTTAAAACTTCTTAAAATTACACCTACAAAATTGTTTTGTTTTCTATTATAATCAAGTGCGTAATTTTTTTTTTTTAACTATTCCTATTGGTCAATTGTGAAATTTAAATACTCAGACACACATGTTTCGAGTTCGAACATTAGACATATGATGCTCAATTCAAGTGTTTAATCAACTGAGCAAACAATTATTAATTATTTAGATAACAATACTTTTGTATACTATCTAATTTAATAATCACATGCTTAGATTAGTATTGATATATATAATTTCTTCATTTTATAATAATAATATTCTATTTTTTATATTTTACATAAGACGGATTAATTTTAGAGGAAGTAGCTAACAATATAATATTAAATGAAAAACTAATAATAATAATAATAATAATAATAATAATAATGACAGGAATTGAAAGCCCTTTTGAAAAGCAAAACCAGCAGCCCATCATGTAACAAATAATATAAAGAACCAAAAAAGTACAAAAATCAAGCTTTATTACTCAAATGAGAAAAATAAAAATGGAATTGATGTATAAAAGGAAGTTACAGTAGAAGTATTTATACTAAGTTACTGGTAAAGCACTTCAACTTATTCCTAAAGAAAAGGAAGGACTCGATCTTTATTTGCAACAAACTAAAGACTTATTCAACTCCTAAATAAACTCCAACTAGCTTTGATTTATTCAACTTGAGAATATCAAGTATGCTGCACTATTTTGTAACACTCCCCCTGAGTGCAGACATACGATCGACAAGACCAAGATCATTGCGAAACTTCTCGAACTTAGCTCGTGGAAGAGCTTTGGTGAACACATCAGCAACTTGATCATTTGTTCCAATTTTCAGCAACTCGATCTCTTGATTCAACACTTTCTCTCGAACAAAATGATAGTGAATTTCTATGTGTTTCGTACGGGCATGAAACACTGGATTTCCAGCTAACTTGATAGCGCTTTCATTATCACAACTTATTTGGGTCGGAGAGTTCGGAGATACTCCAATATCTTCAAGTAGTCGCTTGAGCCAAATACACTCTTGAGTGGCCATTGTGGCTGCCACATATTCAGCCTCAGCGCTGGAAAGAGTAACTGTAGCTTGCTTCTTACTACACCAAGAAATTGCAGCGGAACCGATATTGAAGCAATAACCCGTCGTAGAGCGACGATCAACGACATCTCCAGCCCAATCCGCGTCCGTAAATCCTCGCAAGAGAAAAGGTATTTTTTGCTTATAAAGAAGACCAAGCTGCAATGTTCCTTTCACGTAACGAAGGATGCGCTTTGCCGCGATCCAATGACCAACACAAGGGCTGTCCATAAACTGAGATACAACTCCAACAGAGTATGCTATGTCGGGCCTTGTGATGGTTAGGTAAAAGAGGCTACCCACAAGCTGACGATACTTTGTCGCATTATCCAAAGCCTCTCCTTCAACTTTCTGTAGTTTGAATTTTGGTTCCATTGGAGTGATGGCAGCTTTTGAATATCCCATGCCAAACCGATTCAAAAGATTTGACGCATAAGATTGTTGAGAAACAAAATACCCTTCTGTCTTTATAATTTCTAACCCGAGAAACGAGTGAGCTTCTCCGAGATTCTTCATGTCAAACCGAATAGACAACTCCTCGCAAAGTCGAGAGATCTCATCCTTATCGTCACCAGTGACGATCATGTCGTCCACGTAAAGAAGGAGTATAGTAGTCTTAGAAAACACACATTTCACAAATAGACTGGAATCTGATGAAGAAGAGCTAAAACCACAAAAAGATAGATATTGTGAAATTTTACCATACCAAGCACGCGGAGCTTGCTTGAGTCCGTATAAAGCCTTCTTGAGTCGACACACATAATCTGGGAATTCATCTGAGATAAATCCCTGTGGCTGTTCCATAAAAATGTCACGATCCAAATCACCGTAAAGAAACGCATTCTTTACGTCCAGCTGCCACAAACTCCATTTTTTTATGTGCAGCCAGTGAAATAATTGCTCGAACAGTCACCATCTTAGCTACTGGGCTGAAAGTCTCCTCATAGTCGAGTCCATATTGTTGAGAGAAACCACGTGCAACCAAACGCGCTTTATACTTGTCGATTTTCCCGTCAACTTTCTTCTTTAGTTTATAGACCCATTTGCAAGACACGAGCTCGACATCCTTTGGCTTCGGCACTAGTTCCCATGTATTATTTTTTGCCAATGCCATTATTTCTTCATCCATCGCAGCTTCCCATTCAGCCACACCACAAGCTTCTTTGAATGACTTAGTTTCAGCATCGGACAACATTCCCGTGAGAAAACAGGAGGTCACAGTGGAGTAATTTAGTTGAACTTCATAGTCATTTAAATAACCAGGGGCCTGCCGGTCCCTTGTTGATCGTCGAATGACGGTTTCATCTTGCTGATTTGGTGATCGAGAAATGGAGTTTGAATTTGAACTCCCCCGTTCTCGGGAACTCACATCAGCAAGAAAAGGCTCAAGGGTAGTGGTCGTGCCGCCTACTTTGGTGATACATGTATCGAGAGACGACACCTCATCAAAAACAACATCGCGAGAAATAATAACTTTGGTTGTGTCGAGATCCATACATCTCCATCCTTTTCGCTGTGAGTCATAACCAACAAAAATACACCTTTTTGCCTTTGGATCAAGTTTAGTTCGGCTATCTTTCGAAACATGAACATAGCAAACCGAACCAAAAACTCGTAAATAACTCACATTGGGCTTGCGACCATATAAAGCTTCAAAGGGTGATATATTTGTTCCAGGCCAAGGAGGTAACCGATTTACCACATGAGAAGCCGACTCCATAGCCGCTGCCCATAATTTTCGAGGAAGGTTCTTGGCATGCAACCAAGACAAACAAACAGCGGTTAAATGTGCCAACTTACGTTCAGCCACGCCATTTTGTTGAGGTGTAGCTGGACACGCCATTTGTCGTTTAATACCATTTTCCTCACAAAATGTGAGAAATTCTTCCGACATATATTCACCTCCATTGTCCGTGCGAAGACACTTTATTTTCTGACCAAACTCCTTCTCCACAGTAAGCTTGAACTTGAGAAAGACTGAGAAAGCTTCACTTTTGCATTTTAAAAAATAAACCCAGCTGAACCTTGAAAAATCATCAATCAAAATCATCAAATAATGATAATTACTGTAGCTGGCTGTTTTCGTTGGTCCCATTAAATCAGAATGGACCAACTGAAACATAGTAGATGCACGATTTTCCGATTTTTGGAAAGGGAGTCGATGAGATTTTCCGTACTCACAGCCGGCACACACAACACTGGTATTTAAATCTTTAAATACCGGAATACCGTCGATCAAATTCTTTGTAGAAATTTTCTGCAATAATTGATAGCCAACATGGCCTAACCGAGCATGCCAAACTGAAGGACTAGCATTATGACTTATTTTTCGAACATACGCTTCACTGGCAGAGAGAGTGTATAGAGAGTTTTTCCTTTTTCCAGCAAAAATAACATCTGGTGCACTATATTGCACATTTGAAAGAATTTGAACACCATCTTTACTGAACAAGACATACCTTCCAGAATCGGCAATTTGAGATACGGAAGCAAGATTTTTCTTTAAGCCGGGCACATGATAGACATCTTCAAGAGAAACCCCTTTATGTTTCGAGTCTTGTGTCTTGACGTCGAAGTGACCTTCTTTCATTACGGGGTGTAATGAATTGTCGGCTGTCATAATAGCTCTATTTCCCACATGTGGACGTACATTTGAGAGTAACGAAACATTTCCTGTTGCATGATGGCTGCAACCGGAATCAACTATCCACTCTCTGTCGTAATCCACGAATCCAGCAGTATGCTCATTAGTTTGGTGCCGAACAGATGCTACATTGCTGGAGTGATGTATATCTTCAATGGTTAAACACTGGTCCCACTGTGGTTGGTCAGATTCATTATTTTCTTCTGCGACATTTGCATCAGATTCTGTAAGTTTGACACGACAATTTTGCTTAATATGACCTGGCTTGCCGCATCTATTGCAAGAAATTTTCGCACGACAATTTGGTTTGATGTGTCCCGGCTTCCCACACCTATAGCACGTATAGGATGTATTTTTTGATTGCCCATCATTTTTGGTTTGCTTGGCCTGAGGTTTATTTTTCCTTTGCTCTTTCATATACAGGACATCATCAACTTGAGAAGGAGACTTGTTCGACTTGCTGGTCATTTGCTTCACTAAAGCTTCCTGATTTGAGAGCAAATTCTCCAAATCTACAATAGAGGGCTGATTTTCCCATCCTTGCACCGAAGAGATGAATGGCATAAACTCCTTGCGTAATCCACGAATTAAATACCGGCGCAACCGTGGTTCTTTAATGGGATCATCCTTATCCAACTCTGAAATTTCAGAACACAAGTTCTTCACTTTTAAGAAATATTCTGAAATCGACATATTACCTTGAGTGATCGCAGAGAGTTCGTTTTCCAAAAATTGCAGCCGCATCGTGTTCTTTTGAGTGAACAACCTGTCAAGCGTCTCCCACATTTGCTTTGGTGTTGATGCATCACGTACATGCTCTATAAAATCTTGGCTAATAGACGTTCTCAAAGCAAATAAAGCTTTGCCACACTTGATCTTCCACTTTCGTCGTGAATCAACATTGTCGGAAGTGTCTGCTGGAATTACCGCTTCCGCACCAGAGATTAGCTCCCACAAATCCATACCTTGCAGATAAGCTTCCATACACAACTTCCAATAGCTGTAGTTGTTAGCCGCCAACTTATCGATCGCAACGGGAGAAGAACCGTTCATCTTGAAAGGATTTTAAGTACTGAGAAAAAAATAGAAACTTATGGTATGGATTCAAACTTTCACTGAGTAATTTCAACAAACACTTGATAGGAACTTGGCTCTGATACCATGTAACAAATAATATAAAGAACCAAAAAAGTACAAAAATCAAGCTTTATTACTCAAATGAGAAAGATAAAAATGGAATTGATGTATAAAAGGAAGTTACAGTAGAAGTATTTATACTAAGTTACTGGTAAAGCACTTCAACTTATTCCTAAAGAAAAGGAAGGACTCGATCTTTATTTGCAACAAACTAAAGACTTATTCAACTCCTAAATAAACTCCAACTAGCTTTGATTTATTCAACTTGAGAATATCAAGTATGCTGCACTATTTTGTAACACATCATGTTTTGTTATTTTAGTACTTGATGAATTGATGATTTTGTGTTGACTTTTCTGAAGCCACATATTCACCACCCCTAACTTCAATTAAATAAATAAACACCATGTCTATTTTGTCATAAATATGACATCCACCTTTGCGAGTGGAAAACAAGTGTGATTAAAAAAAGTAGGTAAAACAATTTATTCTCTATTTTTTATTTTATTTACAATTAGAATTTGGCTTGATGAATTTATGACGTAAGAATTACGTGAGAAAAAGCGAAACAAGGGTCGCTATCGCATTTAATTTCGGTATTAGATAAAAAAAGGTGAATTTTGATTGGGGAAGTTGAGAAGTATTTTATTTTAAATAAGAGCACATAAATATCATAATTAGAATAAAAAGTAAATTACTTATTAAAGATCTGCTCTTTTGGATTAATTTGAGTTCATTTCTGTTCAGTTCAGATCGTTTCAGTTCATATCTTAAGTTCGTTTCTCATGCAGGCGGAAGCGTAAACACACAATTAAATCTCGTTGATTCTAAGAATACCCGAGAATTAAAATATCAAGACTTTCGTTGATTCCTAAGAATACCGAAATCTGATAAAACCTCAACTGAGGAACGAACTTTATTTCATCATAAAAACTACCGCATAAATGAAAATACTCAAATATATAAATAGTACTAAAACCCTAGTAAAATAAATAAATAAAATAATAAAACTAGCTTGGGCAACAAGACACGATCTTTGCATTTTATATTTGCATCATTCTCTCCCTCTTGGAGAAGGTTCGACCGCGAACCTGAAAATCGAACACGATGATGCCGGGATCAAACACCAATCGTCGGCGCAGCGCAAAGACAGTGACACATTAACTTGACGCAGGGGCATCGACTCGTTGAGGCGGCGCATAAGTAGTGACTGGATACCGACACATGAGCAATAAATAGAGGAAGAGACAAAAGGGCATCAACTTTAGGAAGCGACACAAGGACAACGCCAATGGCATCAGGATGCAGCGCAAGGGCAACGACATGAAGATGCGGCACGTGGACAGCAACTTCAGGATGTGGCGTTGGGGCACTGGTCTGAGGCAACGACTCGTCGTCCCAAATCGGCTCAGTATCCCAAATCGGCTCGGCATCCCAGATCGGTTCGTCGTCCCAGATCGGTTTGGTGGGCTTGTCGTCCCAGATCGGCTCGACGGACTCGACGGGATCGGCGTCCCAGATCGGCTCGGCGAGCTCGGTGTCCCAGATTGGCTCGACATCCCAAATTGGAGCATCATCATATGGATCGAGTTCATCCCCAATGGTGCGCCCAAGTACGGGGATGGGTTGGTGTTGAGCTTTCGGTAGAACATCGGCGAGAGCAAGTCGGATTTCTTCTAATTCAACCGTAAGGGCCATTACCTGGCGACTCAAGACGGCGACGTCGGCGCGACGACGGGTTGCGGCTTCAACGGCGGGGTCGGCGATAGGCAGACGACGAGAAGGCATCGTAGCAGTCTCTGATACCAACTGATGCAGGCGGAAGCGTAAACACACAATTAAATCTCGTTGATTCTAAGAAGCGTAAACACACAATTAAATCTCGTTGATTCTAAGAATACCCGAGAATTAAAATATCAAAACTTTCGATGATTCCTAAGAATACCGAAATCTGATAAAACCTCAACTGAGGAAAGAACTTTATTTCATCATAAAAACTACCGCATAAATGAAAATACTCAAATATATAAATAGTACTAAAACCCTAGTAAAATAAATAAATAAAATAATAAAACTAGCTTGGGCAACAAGACACGATCTTTGCATTTTATATCTGCATCAGTTTCCAAATAAATTAAATAAAAAATAAGCTGAATAAATAATTTTAAGTATACATTATAGTTAATGTTATTATTAATATTTTTAAAAAAATATTTAATAATTTATAATAATTATTATTATTATTATAAAAAAATCAGTTTAGTTCAGTTCAAATCGCTTAATTAAGTTAAGTTCAGTTCAGTTCAGCCGATTTAACAGGTAGTTAATCTTTTCAATAAAGGTTTTACAGTAATTAGCGCAATTTCAAAATATATATTTTTGTATAATTATAAATAAATAACTACTCTAATTAGTAAAAAAAAACATAAAAATATGAACATTAAATTGTTAATCTTGATTAGTGAGATGTAAACATATCAAATATTATTTACTCCAATTACTTGCGTAAATATCCAAAACCCAACTTTAAAAACACCACAAATCACAAAAGTAAAGATAAAACTACGACAAATTTTTAAGTATTGAACAAGTTTTCATTCACTAGTTTTTTTTTTATCTCTTCATTTACTCTTTTTCGTTTTGTGTGAGATGTTTAATACTATTGTATATACTTACTTATAAATACATCATACTATTACCACACACAAATTATTAACATAATAACTATATATATATAAATAAGTTAGCATGCATTAATATACTTTTGCACAACACACGTGATTAGCTTAATTAGCGCATTATTTAGGTTCAATGATGTTTAATTAATGATGAACGAGTAATTAGTTTTATTATCTGTAACACAATTAATTACATGACATACAAGAACATACATATAACATTAATATTCTGGAGAGCTTGGAATTCGGGCCGGGCTGGAAGTCACAGCTCATGTCGCCAAGAAAAATTAAAAGGCGCGGGAGCCCAATAATCGGCTTCAATGTCATTTTCGATCATCGGCTGCGTACACGAAGTCGGGACTAAGCAAAGCCCCCTACTCCTCAAATCCTGAGCTCTTGATGATCGGCTTAATTGATCGTGTGAAGAATCCTAATTAATAATTAATTAACAAAACATATATAAACAGTGTTAATAACCCAACTCGATGGATAAAGCTAGCTAGTTAGCTCATCGGGGAGCAAACAAATTACTAGTACAACAATTTATTCTCTCATGAATCCGTTTCCCAATACACATGCAGTGTGTGCAGTGTGTGTGAAGAATCTTGGTCGTGCATCGGAAAATGTAATTAAATGAAAGGATATATATTATGGAATATATATATATATATATATATATATACATACAGAAGAATAATGTTGATGGTGGTGTTGCGTTGCACTTTCTGCAGACATGTAAGGACTGCTCAGTGCCTGCAGTGCACCCAAAACACATACACTAATTTGAATCAAATTTCATATTAATTTCATATGCTAGAACGATAATGAATGAAAATTGTACGATAATTAGAGATGGAATATGGAATGAAAGATAATTATATTAACTAACCTGAATTTGGGCATGAAGGAATCTAATGTAGCCATTGGCTTCTGACAACACCGAAGCAGTGTCAGTCTGCAAAGTTAAATATATAAATATTGTTTAGGAATTTCAATAATTATTATTTCCAAATTAAATAATTGTTTGAAGAATTAATTTAAATATATATATTTACCTTCCCAAAGGGAGAAACAAGGTTGTGAAGAGTTGTTATTCTATCCCCTAATTTCTCCTTTCTCACCTGTAATTAATATAATGAGGATTTAATTAATATTCTACATAATTAGAATTCATAAGCCCATACATAATTATTATATGTATTTTTGAAAAAGGAATTAATTAAGAACATATATAAACGTCCAGAGAGATTCCTGACCTTCAAAGCTGATTGAGGTGCAACCCTAGCTTTCTTAGCTGCCCCACCCGTGCCCCTGCTATTGCACTTTTACCAAAGTAATTATCCAAAAACAAATTCCAAATTAATCCATTGCATAATTATTAGTTTTATCAAATTAATCCAAACAAAACAAATTAATTAATACTCCTAATTATTAATTACCTCGGATAAATGGTCTTGAAGATGATTTTGCTTTTGGTTTTGGGAATTTCCGGCAAATGAGAAACTCAAGATGTTGTTGTTGCTAAGAGTCGTGACACAAGAAGTCGGGGAAGAAACCGGGCGGTGGTGCCTCGAACAAGAATCCGAAACATATTGTTTATTTGGTCGCATAAATTCATTACAACCATCGTCATCATCACCATCAAAATTATTATATTGTCCATAAATTAAGTGATGAAAATTTTCTTCTTGCTTAAGATGATCAGATGATGAAATCAATTGTCCTCCTTCTTCCCAATTTTCTTCTTCATTATTGTTATTAATAGCGGATCCACCCCTACCAATAATCCAATATATCAACAAATTAATTTCTATATATTATAAGTACACAATAAATATATAAATAAATCCACACAAAAAAAAAAAAAAAAAACTTACATAATCAGTTGGCTCCAAGTCCTAATCGGAAATTCCTGACCGTTGGGATGGAGACAATGATGATCGGATGCCGGAGAAGGGTTCAACAAAGAAGAAGAAAGTGAGGAAGTAGAGCCGTATGCGAACTGCATGCCATTATCCATGATCCACCAGTTAGGGTTTCCGGCCATCATTTGTTAACCGATCAAAAAACTCGATAGATAGATCGAGGCTAGTTTTATCTGTTTTTGCTTTTCAAATATATATATAACAACACAAAGAGTACCTTTTAATTTGGCTTCAAGTACTTTGTGTGTTATATATATATTTTCCCTAGCTAATAATAATTGTTTTTTTTTCAGCCAAACAAACCTTTGGTGAAAATTTGAAAACTAGCTAGCCCTATAGTGTGTTAATGTGGCTTCTCAGAAGAGGTAGAAGAAAACTCCATGTTGTCTTTGTCAATAACACTATTTTTATTTTGGACAATTAGAGTTAATGGGGGTTGAGTTTTTAAGTCCTTCCCTATTTTTTTTCATCATTATCATTTTCTCTTTATTTTTTTTCAATATTATATTATATAATTAATTTACTTTAAAACTATTCTTTATATTCTTGCTTTAGCTTTATTATAAAGTGCATGGGACAGGAAAAGCTGATGGGGGAGAGTGTTTTCAGGCCAAAAAACAAAATTCTTTTGGAGCTTATTATAAGTTCCTAAAATTGGGGTGGTAATTAATTACTAGTTAATTTATATATAGTTAAATATATATTGTTAGAAGGATATAGATTTATTAGTAACCCTAACCCTAATTATAACATTTATGCACATACAAGATAATTTACTAATTAATTTCTTCTAAGAATTTGATTAATTATCCTTGTTTATAATTAATTATATGTGTAAAACAGACACTTACACCTAAAAGGAATTGAGGAGAAATATGCAAATTTTTACCATTAAAAGATAGATCTATATTCCAAAGCTATGTAGAATGATCATGCATATTTATCCTTTCTTAGGTTACAATTATGAGGCTAGCTATCACTATGGAATTAAATTTACATCGAGATTAAAAAAAATATGATTTTATAAAAAAAAAATGTCAAAGAAAAAGATAAAATGTACACTATATTTTTTAAATTAATAAAGTAACTAGTTATGAGTACGTAATTATTTTTCTCTTATGTTGTATGCCTGTTGATTTCGGACGAACAAAAAATGGAAAATATTTTATTGATATGTGTGACGAGGGAGAGAGTATATATATAATATATATGGCCATTATAATTAACTTCAAATAATATAAGTTGTAAGTTTAAATTCATTATAATTATCAATATTGTATATATATATATATAGTTTATTCAAATTAGCAGTGAAGTTAAGAAACGGTGGATATCATAAATAGTTAGAATTAATTTGGGCGTCATAGATGAAGATTAGCTTCAGAGCAATATTTGAACTAAAGCTAATTGCCTTTTTCTTTTATATATAGTTTTCTATGTTGATATAATGTATATATATTGGCAGTCATTTTCTTGTTGACCTTAGATTAATTACTTATTAATTAAGAACAAAAACGAATTATTGACATTTAATTTACTGTATTAATTAATTAATAACTTTTTATATTATAAATTTATAATGGAGTGATGGCCGGAGAGCTTTGTTTTTCAATATTTAAAATGATGAAACAACCATGCTTGGTTTGATCGAAATAGGCCTAAAACAAAATTTTCGGTAAAAAAAAAACGTCAACAGCAGGATTCGAACCTGCGCAGGCAAAGCCCAACAGATTTCGAGTCTGTCTCCTTAACCACTCGGACATGTTGACTTTAATTGAACATAATACTCAACGTATATATATATATATATATAATATGTTTTCAAGAATAAAATTGTTAGTTTGTTGTGCGAATTTTTACGAGAAATTGTAATATTAATTAATTAATACAATTTATTGAGAGTTTTTTTATGGTTGAAATTTGATTGTAGTGTCATGACAATGAAAACAACATGAATAAAATTCCAGGCCCAACCTTAAGCCCAAAACATAACCTAAGTTAAAACTATTTTGAGGCTTAAGCGGCCCATCGATATTATTGAAACTAATAACTCTCCAAAAACGGCACTTGCAAGTTTCTGCCTAAAACGCTATTTATCAAGAAATATAAATGGAAAGATGTGCCCGAGTAGCAAACGAGAGAGCCAATACGTCTCACCTCAAAACAAATCTTAATAATATTTCAATGAAAATTTGTCCCACCCGAAGTTCGATGGTTCGAACCCTGAGTCGTCGAGAAATTTCACCCACAGGCCACATCATCATAGGTCTTACCACTCGACTATGCCATGAGGACTATTTATCAAGAAATATTTATTTAAACTTATGTAATTACTCCACAACTCGTTTTTAATTTAATATATTATAAATAATACTGTTTTAGAATAGTTGTATATTATCCTTGTAATGATTTAATTTATTTAAAAAATTAGTCAAATTTTGATTGTCAAATTAAAAAGTTTATGATGTCAAATGCTGATGGAATTTTGTAAAAAATGAAATTTACCGTAGTTCAATTTAAATTTGGGACAAAGTCGTCGATATTAATTAGTTGCACAAATTGAAGAAAACACTAATTTGGGACTTCGAAGACATGGAAGGCACGCAGAACCCGAAGTTTCAGAGAGCTTGTTAGAAACCGCTTCACTTAAAAGTTCGAACTGTTAGAGAAGTTGGACAACTAAACATATATAGTGGGCGAATATATTCTCCAATACTTCTCCTCACTTGTGGGCCGATTTCAACCTCAAGGGAAGGCCCAACAAGTGGATAATTAATTCGGATGGAGTCGCACACGGTGGGAGTCAAATTCAGGACCTGCCACAAGTCTAGGCTCTGATACCATGTTAGAAACCGCTTCACTTAAAAGCTCGAAATGTTAAAGAAGTTGAACAACTAGACATTTATAGTGAGCCGAATATATTCTACAATAAAGCTCGAAGTCTCCAAAGAGAACTTTGATCGAACCAATACATTCATCTCACCGAGAAAAAGCAACGGAGAGCTCGTCGAAGCGCTGGAAGAAACTCTGCTAAGGTGTTGAAGCCAGCAGCACGAAGAGTCACAAGACTTTGCCTGAATACTTCAAACACAATAGTCAAAAGACAAATAACAGTTTGGTGTCGAAGCTCACAGTTCGAAGATCCGCTAGAGTCGAAGAATGTATAGTTGCGTTTGGTGATGAAATCTCAAATATTTCAAGAAAATGCTTTGAGTTCAGCTCATTATAAAGCGCAATTCTCAAAAGTCCATTAAGGTTTCCACAATGAAGTCTATTATAAATATTGCTAGAATCTACATTTGTAGATTCTACGCGATAATTTTAGAGAGAAAAATATTGTAAAATTTGAGACTTCTTTAAAAAGCTCCTACTATTTACTCTGTTTAGGCTACTTATGACGGTTTTCCTAGAAATTGTTTAGTAGTAGTTTTTGGTTTTGGGTGGTGTGACTTTTTTATAAGTTCTTTCTAATTTGTAGATGTGTTGTATGCAAGTGTTCGACAACAATTTTAATAAAAAAAATTATTTTAGAATCTTTGTTTGTAGTGTTACTGATCTACTTAATTAGTGATGCGTCTAACTGCAAAGAAGACTTACTTAGAGCATGTACAATGGTGGGTTCAGTTCATACCAACCCACCACAAATTAATAATTTATTAATTTATTTTCAATCACTTTTCTTATTAACTGA